>OU343161.1:100551329-101205704 GCA_910595825.1 Philhelius pedissequus | reverse complement strand
TAATGGGTTAAATAAATTTCCAAACTACTACCTCATTATTTTTTTTAAATAATCAAAGAAATTCTTTGTATAGTGGAACCCCGATATTCGTGTTATTTCTCTTTGATTTAAAATAAAACCCCTTTATAACCTTAACCTACCTAAGCCTATAACATTTACTTTTACATTATTAAAAAAAAACAAAACAAAACTAATTGAGGCCAAAGTGTACCATCCGACTTAAATTGTACTTCTCTTAACTACGACATTATGACATACCAATCTGACACTTTGTTGGCCAAATAATTCGTGTTAAAAAGATAAAATAAATTAAATATAGATCCCCACGTATATTTCTTCTCATTTTTTTTTTTTTTTTTTTTTTATTGTTCGTCTCAACAAAATAAATTCGAATGTCGTCTGCTGGCAAATTTCTCAACAGCAGCTGAGTGTGCCAGTACCTCAAAAGCAAAATCAAAATTAACAAAATAGTACCAGTTTCACTAATCATCCACCTAAAAACCGCTTAGATCTACATACACTTTCTATACAATTTCTTTCTATTATTATCTTCAAAATTAGTCCCACAACTAATAGAAACACATCACCACCAAACCAATAGCGACAACACCATTAAAATAAAGATGATCATCAAGATGTGCGAGAAAAGAGCGCACTATCATGACGATTTGAAAAATAAATTTAAAAAAAAAAAAATTAAATAATTTTTCAAAACTTTTTGAGAAAAAGTCGCATCTCGTTGAGTACGCGTACGCCAGTCGATGTTTTAGGATATTTCGCGGTCACAAGGTAATTTTCGTTAGCTTCCCCTGTTATGAATTGAGTTTAGACCGGGCGAGTTCGAGTGTATTATATTTTTAAAAATATACTACAAACATTTTTATATATTTTTTTTTCTTTCATAATAAGACCAACGACAAAAAATTAATACCAGAAGAAATTTTTCATCTTTCGAAAAAGAAGACGGTTAAAAATAATTACCGTTAACGATATTCAAAATTTGAAGCATTAAAATCCGTTCGGTAGTGAAAAAAATATATTAAATATTTGGTTATTTTTATAGTGATTATTTTTTGCTTCTAGTTTTTTTTTATATATAAATTACTTTATTTATTAAAAAAAATTAAATCAAAATTAATATTCTAGTGAAACCGCGTCGAAAAAAATCCATTCATGCAGCAATCGAGAGAGGAAATCGCGACCTTTTCCAAGTGAAGTGTTTCTAATTTTCTTGGTGTTAAATTTCAAAGAAAATTCTATAAAGAAAGAAAATAATACAGGATGGGACGGTTGTCGATTTGGGTCCTTCTAGGACTAATGCTTTTTGCCGTATCATCTAATGGTATGTGTGTTTTTTTTTTTTTAATTATTTAATGTATTTTCCAATTGTTTGTTCTGTTGGTGTTGATTTAAAAAAAAAAGAAAAAAAAAAACAACAGTTGGTTTGAAAAATGAGCCTTTTTAAGGAATTCTCATTATATAACGAGCGTTTTCAATTTCATCGGCAACACGGCCGTTATATAGGCTAAAAATTATTATGCAATTATTTTTCTCTCTCTTGAAAAAAAAAGGAAAAAAATATCTAATAGATAGATAGCTTCGCGTTAAGTTCCTTCGCAACTATACAAAAAAAAAACCATTTTAATATTTGTGTTCTACGCGGGCACCACACAACGACACACCACCAAAAGTGTAGTAGTCCGAACGCAAAAGAGGTGTTTGTAATAATTTAAAATTAGATTTGTGAAATTATATGGCAAAAGAACGAAAATTAAAATAAAATAAATGTGAAAATATACTTTTAAATAATCTCCTCATAACATGAGATAAATTAAAATATCAAAAAAAACCAAAAACCTAAAAGTATCTAAATGTAAAAGAGTTGGTGATAGATATTTTTTGTTTAAGCATTTTTTGTTGTTGTTGTTTGTATTTATTGTTCTTCTTTAAGAACATTGAGATACAAAAAAAAAATAAACGAAAAACAAGTCAATGAAGTCTTAAATAACGGTGCGTTGTTTGAAGGACACTTTTTTGCAAGAGAAACGCAGAAGCAGAATAATTTCTGTTCGATATACTATTCCTTGAAGTTTGCAGTATTTTGAGTTTTTGTTTAAGGGAAAGTTCTTTTATTTTCCAACCGAGGGCTTGTTCGCCTGTTAGCCATATCCAGGGTCGTAATAAAAAATTACGAAACTCTAGTCAAGGGAAAGGTCCTTAAAACATTATTCACAACAAACGATATTAAGCTTAAATTAATTCTGGTTACGGCTGGTCTTTAGTCTGATATGGGTATTCTGGTTACAAAACGGTAGTGGCGGTAATTCCTAGTTACAGTTTATTCGTAAGTAGTTCTTAGTATTCCTTCCAGCTCGAGTAATACTTTCAGCTAATCTGGTGTCTAATAACGTGCGGCTAGGCTATAGTAGTCTATTTAGCGTTGGCTTTTCAGGTATCGAGCAACTGGTTCTCTGGCACTAACATATATAATACTCAGGAGGTTTAAGGCCCCTGGTGTCACTAAGCAGCAGGCAAAAGCTCTGGTAGATCAGCAGGTTCAAGGCCTTTGGTTGCACTAAACAGCAGGCAAAATATCTGGAAGATCAGGAGGATCAAGCCTCTGCTGGCAGTAAACAGCAGGCAAAACCTCTGGTAGATCAGCAGGTTCAAGAAACTGGTGGCACTAAGCAGCAGACAAGAACTCTGGTAGATCAGCAGGTTCAAGGCCCCTGCTGACACTAAACAGCAGGCAAAATCTCTGGCAGATAGGCAGGTTCAAGACCCCTGGCAATTAGGGCATTTATATTCAAGCTAGACCACTAACCATTGGTTGGTGGGGGGAAGTCGTAGCTAGAAATAACTGGACGATCTCACCTACCTAGTTCTTCGCAATGAAACCTCTTACCACTGGTGGGGGGAAGTTTCAAGCATATACGCTAATTTCGACCGGATCGACCAACCTCGTCTTCTCGTCGATTGTCAATGCTAAGCTAGTTGATTAAGTAAAATTTACCATTAATTGACGACTTCAAGTGTGGTCGAAAGGGTATCTTTCGTTTGTCATTGCAGGTTCTCATGTATAATTTTAGGTTAACAGCTAGTGTGAACTGAAAGGATGACGAACGAAAATAACAATTATTGTCTCTTTTCTGCTAACGTCGCCTGCTTCGCTGAATGTGAATTGTATTGCTACGTAGTTAAATTTATGTAGAATTGATTTATCAACTTTTAACATCTATTTAAATAATAAAAGTGGGTAGCATGTAACACTTCGTTACAGAATTATTACACATTTCATAATGAACATGATCGTAAATAGATGATTTGGTAATCAAAACGAAGAGAGTATTATTAAGAGAATTGATGAATTAAGTTGTAAGAATACGCGAATCTTAGGACACTAACTCCATTGAATTAACAACGACCCCAGAAAACATCATCATGCGGAAAACAATCTATCTGATTGATCATCCGGGATGCGTTTTGCCAAACTGTATATCAGTACAGATCTCGAGCGCTGTTTTAACTGTTTTTTTGTTTTAGCATTGCTATTCTCTAAGGCCCGTTTGCTGATAGGAATCATAAATATTTATGTTCAACTTAAAATGCTTAAGGGCTACTTTTTTCTCTGCGTAAACTGTCACATAAGTTCTTAAGTAGAACTTAAATGCTTAAGTTTTGTATCAGCAAACGGGCCTAAAATATATTTACTGTAGTGTTATCTACGCCGAATGGCAGTGTGTAGCAATAACAGTAGGAAAATCTTAACAATTTGAAATTCTGAAGTAAATGCATCTAACATATTTAATATTTCGCCACACATTCACTATGAAAATGATAATGTGGTCTGACTGTAGTAATATTTTGGAGTTGTAATTCTTCAAAGACTTTATTGTAAATCTCACATCTGCGAAGGTGGTAGTTCATCAATTTATTTTTGATTCAAATTCAGGCAATAAATTCCACTCAAGTAGGTAATTAAAAGGCACGGTTGTACCTAGCCAAGAAGTTCTGGCACTACAACCTGTTACAGTAACAAACTCAGACGATTTTCGATGCCCCTCTATCTTCAATACCAATAAAGTCAGAAATCAAATTCCTAATATTTGCTTAACTAGTCAAGCTCAGCAGCCTCACTGTATTTCATTATTTTGGCAATAGTGGTTGCTGAGATATAAGACCCCAAAAATCACAAAAACCGTAACTAACTCATTTCCGGACAGATAATCAAAATTGAAATACTGACTTACTGATTATTAAAATTATGGAGCACTTCCCGACATTGCAGAATCTTGTAGTTCTGCACAACGGTAGGTCTTTTAATGCAAGCAAAGGAATAAATCGAAAATTTTGGCTTTTACATTCAGGGGCGTGGCATGCGCCCACTTCCTCAAAATGGGTGTTAGTTGAATAGAGCACTTCCGATTACTGTAGAACGATAAAATTGGGTATAACAGTAAGGCTTAAATGCATACAAAGGGAAAAATTGAAAAGCACAGGTTTTCTATTCAGGGGCGTGGTGTCCACCCACTTTCTTAGAATTGTTATCAATTATTTGAAGATCTTCAGATTGCCGTAGAGTGATAAGATTTGGTGGAGTGGTAGGCCTTTAGGTACACAAAAAGAGAAAAATATAAAATTAGAGGTTTTTCATTTAGGAGGCGTGGTGTCCATTCACTTTCTGGAAAAAAAATATGTATTTTATATGGAGCACGTACACTTTCAGTATCTTCCCAGATTTTAACATGGCAAACTATTAAAATCTTTGTAGAAAGTAGTGTGATCAGACCAAAAACATAAATCTTAAAAAGAGAGACAAATGCTTCTATACCATAAAACCTCTATGTAACAAAGTCAGCCGTGCAAAGTAGTAAGATCTAAAAGTAGTTCTTACTTCATAAAGTTTTAATACCAAATATTTAAAGTAGAATAATATTGAAACATCTACGAATTAAGAGATACATTTTAGTAATTAATGAATACTGACTACAATTTGGTAATCCCGTCAACAAGTCAGGAATCACTGTGCTAAAAAAACGCCCAATAATTCTGTCGATTGACATCTGTCACTATTAGCAAAACAAAAAAACTTATAGCATCTTCTTAGAGGGTGATTAATTTTGCACCACCTCTGGTAGGTACTTAATCTTATGGTTATAGCCCGCTGTAAAAATTAATGAGATCCACGGGTTGGTAATTAAAAAATGACATGCTAATGAGATATCGTGAAAAATAGGAAAGGCAGTAAAAATGATTTACTAGTTGTTTTTACATTTTACTTGCGTTGTTATGTACATTAATAGACATCTACTACAGGTCATGTTTTGCATTATTGTAAACAAGCAAAATATATATATTGATCAAACAGAGATAGATACCATGAAAAAAGTGGATCCGCCAATTCCGTCGGTCTATATGATTATACTTAAAAGGATAGTCTTCAAATTAGGTATTTTAACGTCTTGTTATAAAACAGTTATAATAATTTTATAACAGTTGGTTGCCATTAAAAATGTTAAATATATCCCGTGCTTCTCGCGGTTGTGGGACTACTGAACAAGAGAACTAATTTCCGCAAATCGATAAACATAAACTCTACTTTTATGTCCCACTGTTGGCATATCTCGAGACACGTCCCCAAAATATATAGGGTTCTGCAAGTCTTAAAATAGTTACAATTTCAACCAAAGAAAAAACACTCAAGTTGTTATTGTTTCATTAAAAATATTCAACAATTTAATAGTGCTGATAAAAAGCAAAAGCAGACATACTGCATGCTTTTATACAAATATCGTTTCATAGTAAAATTATCGAAAAAATATATATTTTTAAAATTAATTATATGTTTTTTTTTTAATTTAATGAGAAATCAGACCTCATACTGTCTCCACTAAGATGTGATCGAACATAAGAGAAAATACTTTCGACCAGTCGTGCCTTATTTTTGTTTTCAATTTTCAAGCCGAGATGCGACTGTCATATACTAAAAAGAATCTGCTTGCATGATTTTAATGAAAATCAGCAATGTGAATAATGAAAAATACGGAGAAAGTTAATTTAAGGAAAATTTGATATTAATTAGTGCATTTGCTGATGATCTTGCATTTGATTGATTCTTTTTTAAATAAATATGTGTGTGCAAACCCAGAAAAGTGAGTAAGGAACATCGCATTTTTATGACATGCATCCCTTATTCATTCGCCTTGACAATGCCGACATTGTTTTTATGCATCAACTTGTAAATGGTAACATTGATTGCCCATCCCTTCTTCAGAATGAATCATTTAGTACTAACCCACGTCGTTTAAGATCGGTTCCTTTTTATTACCTCCCTTTTCATAGTACGTCATATGGGTTAAATGAACCTGTTAGCAGAATGTAAGGCGACCCCTCTCTGTCTAAATCTGTGCTTAAAAATTCTTTATTAAGATTGCCATCATAAGCCCTTTTCCCGTTTCTTATATTTTCTAACTATATTTCTTCTTACCTCTTTTTTCTTAATTTTATTAATTTTATTAATTTGTAATTTCTCAACACTGATTTATATATTTAAAAAAATATCGTTATCATTTTATTTTTTATATGTTATTATACTTTGTGTTAATTATTTTTAAGACTTAGTTTTAAGTTTGCTTTTATTAAATAATAAATAAATTATAAGTTATAAATTAGTGATAATTTAAAACTAACAATATTTTATGAGGAATACAATATTTTTGTTATAAACCTTAATTCAAAACGATTAGTACATGAAACCATAATTGAGAAATAAACACAAGTTGAAAAAATGTTTTTTAACTTCGCACAAAAACATTAAGTAATGATGGTGTTTACTTACATTTGACGCTCACTGTATATGGATATATTTTCTCTCTTAAGACTTTGTTTGTATTTGTCATTAAGTATGCCAATATTACAAGAAACAGTTACAAAATTTATTTTTTTGTAAATTATTTATTGAAATTTAATATTGAAATATTTATTTCCGATTATATAATTTTTAATAAGGATTTATAATGTAATATCAAATTATTAAGATTTCAGGATTAATAGCTAAGAATAAATAAATGAACACAAGAAAAGAAACAAACAATATTAATATATATTGTTTTGAACCTACATAATGCGTACACTTGAGCGTATGTGAATCATATTTCTGTTTGAAGTAAATTCCTCCTTCCTAGAAAATTTGCATTTTCGTTTTTCAGTAGCTCTGAAAAAAAAAAAACAAAATTTAAAAGCAAAAGCATAATTTATATTCATAAGATAAATTCGAACTACAGATTAATTATAGATCCATTTAAAAACAATTCAATCATTTTCGCATATTTATATTAAGTCTTATTAAATTACTTCTTATAGCGATTTCGTTGGAAGAAACAAGAGTCCCTCTACGGATCGAATCTCTTTTTGTAACCGCGAGTGTTGCTTGGCAGACGTAAAAAAAATAAAATCTTAAATTCGCTGTTCCGCCGCGGGAAAATTCCTAAGCCTATTTTTACTCTATTGATTTTTTTTCAAAGAAGTTTTTAACAATATTTAAGATTTTTAATAATATTAATTTATTTTTTTTGTATACTAAAACAAAATAAAAACGTCATTAACAACACAAATCTGATTTTCAGATGTCTATTGAAACGAAATCGGCATTAAATATTGTTTATTTGGTAAATACGTCGTATTTTTTGAATTTCAAAACTTAAGTTTGTCCAGTTCGCGAAAAATAAAACAACTTAAAAATTTTTTTTGTCAAACATTTCAACTTTGAAATTTTTTAAAAACTTTATTCACTTGGACAAATGGAAAACAAATAAAAAAGAGTGAAATGTATACGGACTCAAAAAGATTATGGCGCATCATTATGTATGTACCATTGAGGTTATCCAAGTATATTCGAATTCTTCGAAATAAAAAAACTAAACTTTTCAGGAAATATCAAATTTCATTATGTGTGACTGATTATGTTAAATACATTACAGCCCGCAGGGAACTTCAATATAAAATAAAAATGTCTTATGTAAGCTATGTGAGAAGAATTCAAAAAGGCATTTCGAACAATCCACGAACGTTTTAGAACTTCGTAAGAAAAAAGCGAAGAGAGTCAAAATTTCCAGCGGAAATGAACTTCTGTGATAAAACTTCAACTAAGACTGATACAATCTGTGATATGTTTTCTGACTTCTTCCAAAATGTTTACAAGATTCCTGATTCCTGTGATAATAAAAGCTGTGATACTCTTAATTATAATGTGCAATATTTCTCTCAACTGAGCTTTGCAACTCCTATAATAAATGAATCTGTGATAAAAGAATATATTTTAAGACTGAAAAACTCTATGTTTTATGGACCTGACGAAATTCCATCCTGTTTTGTTAAACAATTTATGTCTGTCCTAGCACGTGCACTTTGTTATTTATTTAATTTATCGCTAAAGACTTCCGTTTTTCCGGACTTGTGGAAATCATCTTTTATTATAACTTTACACAAGAAAGGAAACAAATGTAAAATCGATAATTATAGAGGTATCGCCAAGCTGTCCTGTATCCCGAAAATGTTCGAAAATATTCTATGTGACACTGTTAAGCATAATTGGAATCAATTGATTTCTCATTTTCAGCATGGCTTCACAGAAGGAAAATCTACTGCTACTAATCTAATGGATTTTTGTTCAGAAGTTATAATCAAAAATCAGGAAGGATTTCAAACTGATGTCATTTATCTAAATTTCTCGAAGGCGTTCGACCGTGTTAACCATGCCGTTTTAATAAAGAAATTAAGTAATATTGGTTTTCCCATATGGGTTCTAATGTGGCTTACATCTTATCTTACAGATAGAACTCAATGTGTATTGTTCAAGAACAAAGTGTCTAAGCTTATAAATGTTTACTCTGGTGTTCCTCAAGGAAGTCACATTGGTCCTCCATTATTTGTGTTATTTATTAATGATATGTGTCGTTTTATAACTCGTTCAAAGATTCTTATGTTTTCAGATGATACTAAATTATTTCAATCATATAAAAATCATGAAGAGGCATTGAATCTTCAAAACGACTTTAATTCAATTTATGCTTGTTCCAAAACTAATAAAATGGACTTAAACTTAGCAAAATGTAAAGTTATGACATTTATTCGCAAGCTGTCTCCTTTAATAATTAGTTACCATATTGCTGAACATTCCTTGGAACGTGTTAATTATTTTTGTGATCTGGGTGTTATTATAGATACTAAGTTAACATTCAAAAATCACTGTGATTATTTAATAAATAATGCAAGCCGTAAACTTGGTGTCATACGACGGTGGGCAACTGATTTTAATGAACCGCATGTACTAAAAACTCATTACTGTGCTTTAGTAAGAAGTGGATTGGAATATTGCAGTTGTGTTTGGAGTCCACGTTATACTTCATATAACAGGTGATTTTTTTGCTACTTGGTTTTTGACGTTTATATTTTTGACAGATCACACATGACAAATTCCACTAACATTTGACATTTCGATTCAGTATTGTTTGCCATTTCATCATGAATAGACTTACGCCTGAACAACGTTTGCAAATTATTGAAATTTATTATCAAAATTCGTGCTCTGTGAAAAATGTGTTTCGCAAGCTACGTCCGTTTCAGCGACGAGGCTCATTTTTGGCTAAATGGATACGTGAATAAGCAGAATTGCCGTATTTGGAGTGAAGAGCAGCCAGAGGCAATTCAGCAGCTACCAATGCATCCCGAAAAATGCACTGTTTGGTGCGGTTTATGAGCAGGCGGCATCATTGGGCCGTACATCTTCAAGGACGATGAAGGCCGCAGGGTTACGGTCAATGGAGAAAGGTACCGTTCGATGATAACAGATTTTTTTTTGCCGAAAATGCAAGAATTGAACGAGCAGTTGAATTTGGTGAGCAGTTGATCTCACGTTTTGGCGCAGTCAATTGGCCACCAAGATCATGTGATTTGACCCCGTTAGACTATTTTTTGTGGGGCTATGTTAAGTCTATTGTCTATGGGGACAAGCCAAATACGATTGCTGCCTTGGAAGCCAACATTGAACGCGTCATTGGTGAGATTCCGGCCGAAATGTGTGAAAAAGTTAGCCAAAATTGGACCTTCAGAATGGACCAATTGAAGCGTAGCCGCGGGCAACATTTAAGTGAAATTATTTTTAAAAAGTAAATGGCAGAAATTTATTTATCGATCCAAATAAAAATTTCATTCACTTTTTACAAGTTTCTGTGTTTTTTTGAATTTTCAAAAACCAAGCTCTTAAAAAATCACCGTTTATAAATAAAATTGAGTCGATACAGAAAAAGTTCCTACTGTTTGCATCTCCATTGGAATGAAAATATAAATCTGCCTCCTTATACTTAAAAGAAGAACTATAATTAATGTTTTTTGTGTTCAATGTTTTAACTAGTAATGTAAATGCAAGTAAATTATTAGGTAAAATAAATATAAATGTTCCAAATAGATTTTTTCGAAACTATGAACTTATAAATTTAAGATTCAATAGAACTATATATGGTCAACATGAGCCTCTATTTGCTGCATGTGTAGATTACCATAAATATTGTGAATACATTAATTTTAATATAAATTCGAATACTCTAAAAACATTATTAAAACAATTAATTGTATAAACTTTCTGTGTAAATAGACTAAGAATACAAAATGTGTATGTAGCTAAATAAATAAATTGAGTTTAAATAGCTTTTTTTTAATTTTCAGACAATTATTTGTCATGAAATAGGATTATAGAAATAGTTAATACATATGGCTGAAATCATATGCATGGTTTCTTAATCATAAAACCTTATCTTACTTGCAAATAATGCATACTGGCTGAGTTCGTAATTACAGCCTTTTTTGCCCATGTCCTGCCTAAAATATGCTCAAATACGTTTATGAACACTTTGTTTAAAATAAGTTCATATAAAATTAATAACAAACGTTGATAAATTATTTGTTAGAAGCCTTGGATTTGATTTGTAATACATTCACTTAAAAAATGGCTATCAACAAAAATATTTTAAGACTTAGTGTTCTAAGCTTTACGGAAGAAACCGCTTTTTAAAACATTTGACAAAAATTGGCAGAAATAAGAAAATTAAAAAACCGAAGAAGAATGGAAATGTTTTTGAATATGAAAACCTTTAGAGCGATGCATGTTAATAAATTTAATTAAAAAAATGATCCTCTGCCATTTTCGTGCAATTTCAGCACCATAATAAAAGCAAATGCAAACTTGACCGCAAATTGACTGGCGTTTTACTTTTATGAACACAAGTGTTGCCATGCCCATGAAGACCCTATGTTGTTTTTTTTTTATATAATTTTGCACGCGCGCAAGGGAATATCCTTTATATGTTTTTAATACAATGCGGTCATCCGGTGAAAGAAGAGAAAGAAGGATAGGAAAGATGTGTGGCGCGATGTTCTGAGACTAGAGCTGGTTGTTGTCTCAGATTTATCTCCAGGGATAATGCTGTTTGTTTACATTTATAAAGGCAATTTTGGCAGTATTGCGGAAGTTTTACAATGACGAACTCAGACATTGTCTTGCAGGAAATATAAGTAGAAGATCGTTTTTACTTGCGATATAGGTACTACTATAGATCAATTTTTACATTTGGAAACAAAATTGAACTTAATCAAACTTGACATTACGTACGATCCACACAAAAAGTGGATCATGCAAATCCGCCTATCTGCCTGTCTATCTGTAGGTCGATCTGCAGCCTCAACCGCTGAAGCGATTTTCTATTAGCTTGGTACTTAAGCTTTTTAAGAGACTTAGATATTTTTTAGCTCCAAAGCTAACGGTGTCTGGCATACAACTGTTTGGAGCAAAAATGGTTAATCTTATCTTATCTTATCTCGACAATGGTTTTAATAGTTTTGAAAAAAAAACAAGTGCTTAGGTAAATTCTTTATTTCAGTCAATAATTTTTTTAACTAAAAATGTGATATTAACGGTACCTACCATATACCTGTTTTTTGAACGTCTCAATGGATTTCAATCAAGATTTTTATACAGGAGCTCCTTTAAATTATAAATGGTACTGCAGCATACCAACATTTTCGATTTTTTTTTATTTCTTGAAAATTCAATATTTTGAAAACGGATGGACGACTTTTTTTTTGAAATTTTGTTTTAAAGTTTATAATATTAAATACTTAAAATTACCCTTTGAAATTTTTTTGCAAAAAATAATAAACAAATTTTGTACCTACGAGTATATACAAAATTAAGTAAAAAACTACTTTACACATATATTTAGTCGTTTCTATTAGGATTTAGGAAT
This sequence comes from Philhelius pedissequus, assembly GCA_910595825.1. Classification (NCBI taxonomy): domain Eukaryota; kingdom Metazoa; phylum Arthropoda; class Insecta; order Diptera; family Syrphidae; genus Philhelius; species Philhelius pedissequus. The sequence continues at coordinate 101,193,405 of OU343161.1, read as the reverse complement.
ATTGTATATGCGATTTGATCGAAAATAAGAGCAAGTACGTGCGATCCAGTCTGGCATTTTATTTTGTTTGCAGATGAAATTTTTAAAGTAATCATTCCGTCTATCTTGTATTGTCAGTAATATAAACGAATTAGTGTTTTCGTTATTTTAGAGCATTTAAAAATCAAATAGTTCAGATTTTTTAAGTTTAATATAAAATTCTGAGGCAAATTCACGGGTGATTATTACATAAAAACTGTGTTTCATTGATGACCTTAAATTTAAATTATCAAAATTTTCTTGACAAAATGCCGAGGAATAGATTTATTCACCTTTTTAAAAATGCTGCAAGCAAAAAGATCTAAATACAGTTCAAAATAACTATAAATAACGTGTCATCAACTGTCTCTTAAGTTTAATTTCAGTGGTCTTATATGAAGCAATTTCAACTATTGAAAATTTAGTTAATATTGTTTGTGTTATTATTTAGATAATTGCATGCAAATTACATCACATGGATTATTTCAGAGAAAATTTAAGAGATTTTTTATCTCAAGGCAGAAATCTTCAAAACACACTTATTGTTTCCAAATAATTTAAGATTATTAGATTAAGGAGACTGATTTGCCATCTTTTCGAAGGGATTATGCAATTCAAATAGAAAATAAATGTAAGTTGAGACCTATGGAAATGGGCAAACAAAACGTCAAAGAAATCTCTTCGACTTATAATCAAATTAGATGCCTTCTCTTTATCACTTGCCCTTCTCTTGAATGAGCTAAGATTTGCTACCAACTAATTCTCTTTCACTGTTTACTATTATCATAAATGATAAAGCACAAAAACATTGACGCCATTTGTAAATTATGCCACACTCACATTTTGACAATTTTTTTGACCCGCACTAGTTTTAGAAGTTTATATATCTACATACATAATAATGTTATGCAAGGATTAATATTAATGTTCGAACATTGCGGCGTCTAACAGAGACTGATTGCTTGGTTCAGCATTGCTTCGAAACACGTTGTCATTCTATTTGTTATGTATCAAAATGAATTTTGGAATTCTCATATAAAAAATATAAAGGGTATTCAAACAACGAGATAAGCTTACCAATTGATTGTGTAAAATGATAAGTTTACGCAAAAGTTTGCAAAACCGCCTTCTTATAATTGTTTGCATAAATGTTGTGTAATTGAATCAGCTGTTCGTTAAACGTCAAATATGGGACAGTTATGTATATATGTGTGCCATCGTTTAGATTTCGAAGTTATTTTTAGATAAAAAGAAAAGAGAATATCCCAAACCAATGCAAAGTACCGATTGTACGATTTTACAGAAAACTTTTTAAAATGTGTACTAAATAGGAAAATTAAATTGCCACAATTGGTCACTTCACCATCACGATCATTGTATTCTGGAACAGGAAGTTAGTTTGCCCATTTTCAAACATCAAAAAACTGCAACATTTACTTCCTAATGATACTCGTATCCGAAAGTTGGAAAGAAATAAAATCTTTGCTTACACGACAAGAAATAAAAAAAAATTCTATTCTGTCACCTTTTCTCTAAACATATAATCTTATATGAATTGTATTTTTAGATCTGTTTGCTGGCTTGTGAATTCCTACACATTCATAACAATTTGTATACACATTTTCAAAAACTGATAATTGTTAAATTAGTTGTTTTAAATTATTGCAAGGAAAATAAATTCAAGGAACTTTCCCTTTTTAACTTGCGATTATGCAAGTTATGCATTCGTCGAAAAAAAAAAGTTTTGAGATAACAATCAAACATGACATTACGATGATAGCGAAGACGAAAAAAGATGGTCTATAAATTCTGTCCGTCTGTATGTCTGCCTGCCAGTCTGCCTGTCAGTCTGCCTGTCAGTCTGTCTGTCTGTCTGTCAGTCTGTCTGTCTGTCAGTCTGTCTGTCAGTCTGTCTGTCAGTCTATCTGTCAGTTTGTCTGTCAGTCTGTCTGTCAGTCTGCCTGCATGTATATATAGACACCTAAAGCCCAAACGGTTAGGCCGAATTGCTTCAAACTTGGTATATAGAGTTTTTTTTAGGTATTGTACAGAGGGGAAATTGATTTTTTTTTTAGCTCAAAAAATAACGGTACCTGCCATATAACCGTTACGTTCAAACTAAATTTTCCCGGAAACGGCTTTAACGATTTTGATAAAAAAAAATCTGTGCGGCTTCTTAGCTACGACCGATCATAGGGTTAAAAAATAGAAAAATGTCTAAAAACGGTACTTTCCACAGGACCGTTTTTTTTTGCTTTCGACTATCTTATAAACGGCTCAACCGATTATTTCGAAATTTCACACATATATAGGTTTAGGTTGCCCAAACTATACCGTGTACCAAATTTTATATTTCGAAAACTGCTCATTAAGATTTTTTCCAAAATTATATTTATATGTATTTTCTGAATACCTATGAATTGGCGTTTTTGAATTCTTTAAAAAACATTTTCTAAAAGTTTAAAAAAAAAAATTTTTCTCAAAAACCGCTCCACAGATTTTTAAATTTTTTTTTCGTAAATTCAAATTTATCCAAGAAATAAAATGACGTACTTTTTTTAAGCTCAAATTAGTTTAAGTATTTATTTTAGAATTTTGAATTATTTTTTCTTTAATTAAACCGATTTAATCTTTTGTTTTAAAGTTTCTATTATTAAATATTTAATATTGTCATACCAATTTTTTTTTAGAAAAAAATTAAAGAAACTTTGTGTATAAAAAATAAAGTAAAAAATGACTTTAAAAATACATTTAGATTTTAAAACGAGTGGGTGGCAATGGTGCAGTGGATAAAGCGCTTGATTGCTAACTAGGACCTGTGGGTTCGATCCCCACGCTAGGCGCATTGTTTTCTATACCTCCAATTTTAATTGGATGTCGCCCATGGGTTAAAATGAGACAGTCAATACCTGGTTCTCAAATCAACTGTGCCAAACTAATGCCGTGCAATTCAGATTGCATTTAAAAGACCTTAGGTCTTACAGGCATATAGTTAAATTAAAAAAAAAAAATAGAAATATTTTGCATACAATGTGATCGAAGATAAGAGCAAGTTCGTGCGATCCAGTCGTGCATTTTATTTTATAATCTTTTCAAGGGATTATGATCACAATGTATATGTTTTTAACACAGCGCGGGCGTCATGTGAAAGAAAGAGAAAGAGGGATAGAAAGATGTGTGGAGCGAGCTGGTCGTTGTCTCAGATTTATCTCCAGGGATGGCGGCTGAACTAATGTGGAGAAAATAACCGTGTCTGATTTTTTTATGTCTCTTATAATTCGTATTGAGCTCATTGTCATATTTATGGGTACACTAGTTTACTCAATCACATGTTGTTAGTGTTATGCCTGACGAGCATGTAATAAGTAAACCAGCAATTCATTTTTTATGACAATTTTTAGAATTGGTTTTTAATGGAATATAAGAAGACATAGACAACGGCAAGAATCGAACCTGTGACCATGAGGTTGACTACGGTCATCCGTGGCCCTAAATTGCAAAAATTCTTGCTAAACGAATTTCTATGAGTAACTGATATAGAACTATCAAAAAACAAAACTGTCAAGTTTAATTTGCCATTTTGTTGGCTTATTAATGGGCGCACTTAAAAGAAATGAGAACTTAAGCGAGAAGTTCTTTATTTGTGTACTACATATAATGAAAATGTACAAAATTTCCCTAATGACCGATTTCAAACAAGAAACAACCAACTATTCTATTTTCTTCTGAATTCAATCGAATTATTTCTAAACAAATTCGAGTTTATGCTATCAAAACAAATCTTGCATTTTAACCAATAAATCTCAAATCGATTTCAAATGATTGTTTGGAAATCAACATTACTTTTGAAGTTTGACAGTTGTTGCACACCTTGCTACAAAATAAAGGGTTACCCATTTTGCGGTTTCAAAATAAACGTAAATAAAACACATATAAAATATTTTTTTTTATGATATTTTTTTTTATTATAAAGTTTGAACGTTGAAATTATGTGTGAAATACTACATCATTTAAATGCCCACCACGGGAATTGTTGCAAGCATCGATTCTTTTGAGGTAATTTTCGACCACAAGAGTTAAAGATTTATCTGCATAAACACGGTCTTTCGCGTAGCCCCACAAAAAAAGTCCAGCGGTGTCAAATCGCACGATCTTGGTGGCCAGTTGACATCGCCACGACGATAAATTACGCGGCCAGGAAATGTCTCTTGCAATAAAGCCATATTCGCTCGAGTTGTGTGGCATGTGGCACCATCTTGTTGAAACCACATATTCTCCAAGTCGTATTCTTCAATAGCAGGCAAAAAAAGTCAGTTATCATATGACCATAACGCTCCGAATTGACGGTGACAGCCGGTCCGTCGTCGTTTTTGAAGAAGTAAGGTCCAATCACACCTCCGGACCGCGACAAAGAGCGCCCCAAACAGTGGCTTTTCGTGGAAGTAATGGCCTCTCTTCAATTACTTGAGGATTCTCATAACTCCAAATACCACAATTTTGTTTATTAACATACCCACCGAGTGAGAAATGTGCTTCGTCGCTGAAGAAAATTTTGTTCGAAAAATCGCCGTCCACCGCCTGTTGTTAAAGCACCCATTCGACGTATCAATGACGTTGTGAATGGTCAGCTGTTGTGTGAGCTGCACTCTATTTTGGTGTAGGTGTAAATCCAAATGCAAAATACGCCAAAATGTGGCGTTACACAGTCCTAGTTCCGGAGAATGACGAGGAATCGACACATTCGGGTCTTCGGCATCACTTGCACTTACAGCAGCAATATTTTCAGTGGTACGAGCAAAACGATGATGCACAGGCCTTACAATATCGGTAACCAATCCAGTCTCTTCAAATTTCTTCACAATTTTTCCAATTGCTTGCGTAGTTGAACGATTATGTAAACCATAATCTCCTCTTAAAGCACGATATGTATGGCTGTGCCAGAATCACCATTTTTGTAGTAGCTTTTAACAATTTTTATGCGTTGTGCGATAGTTTAGACTTTCAACTGGAAAAAAAATTGGTTTAACAACTTTGTTTGACAGATTTCGAATTCCAGCCCTATACTTTTGAAACCGCAAAATGGATAACCCATTAGATACCAAACAGATCGTTTTTAAAGCGAATTTCTTTTGTACCTAACAAAATTTCTGTTTAACAAAAATTAGCTGATCCGGAGCATCGAGGAATAAGAGGACAATATGAGCAATTCAAGTTGTGTGCACCAAGACAACTTCTGTCATTGTCATCCTGGTGATCGCCATTGATACAATTGGTGTCCACCGTTGACAGTGATTGTCTCTGCCACAACTATATGTATTTCTTAAAAGAGTGTTTTTTTACTTGAATAAGATTATGGTCATCATTCAATCGCGGCAACAAGGCTCCTGCGCGTCCGCGATGGTTCGATTTGTCCATGGATATGAATTATGGAAGGGAATTGAATGTGAAAAAATAGAAGTGGTGAAAATAAATGGCAGTGGTGAAATGAACGACATGAAATTGCACAGGGAGTAAAAATGCGCAGTTTGTGGATTCGATTGTGGTTTTGATGTTAGATGTTGATGTATGGCCAATTAAGTCGGTCTGTTATTTATTACAGATTGACTTTGCTTTATATTTAAAAGTAAACATTTAAATAAAATGTTTATTACTTAAACATACCTATTTTCAAAAATATAAGCGACGAAACCCAAAGGTTATTGTGGAAATCATTTTTAAAAACTTTAAAATTTTAATGAAACCCGATTTAGAGCAAAGCTAGCACTTAATGTTAAAAAATCATCCACATTATTGTGGCAACTTCGTTTCTGACATTCTTAAAAAAGTTCCTTACGTATAAAACACAAATGCGTTTTATTAAAATTTACCTATATAAATTATACCAACAGCAAATGTTTACACTTAATACAAAATAAAAAAGTATACCTAATAATTTTTTGTTGTTTCAGATATCCTTGCCAGCGCTGAAGCTGGTCCTAGTGAGTCCGAATGTCGTCCGTACATCGAGAAGGCTATAAGCGAACTAAAGACAGGTGATCCAAATGAAAAAGGTAGGCGCGCTTCTTTTACGACAATGTTTTTCTTTTGTGTTTTTTTTAAAGCAATTATACTTTCGCAGTGAAAAAAAATAATGTTTTTATAGTATGTACCTTAATACATATTTAAGAGAAAGAATTTATTTGAAAAACTTTACTTTTTGAATGAATGAACGCCATCTAGGGGTCATGTGTGTAAAAATAATTTAAATTAAAAAAATTTAATTTCCTTTGTTTAGTGAAATATAACAGTATATTTTTACTTTTATGAATTTTACAGAATAAACGAGCACGAGCCGCAATATCGTCAACAGCAAAACAGAACATTTTAAGTCACATTGACACTGGCCGTCATTTCCCATGATTTGGCATTTTGTATCAAAACAAATACAGCTACACGTTTCATGTATTGTTTTTGTATTTATTGTTCCACTGAATATTCTTTTCGAAGAGTTGTCGGCAATGCAAAAGCAACGTCAATTTTAGGACTTTGTCCTAACGACACTGTTCACATTCTTAAAGCTCAAGCTGATCTAGATAGAGTGTGCTGAACAATTGAAATACATTGGTACTAAAATAATGGCGGCCGGTGTTGCTATTGCTGGTTGAATCTGCTCCACACTTAAATTTCTTTTTTTATAAAATTATTTTTATTTGTTGTAACATTCAAATCACTTGGTCTTTAAAATGAAAGAGATGATAAGTTCGTTCAGTGTTTTTCACGGCATATAGCGAATAAGAACGACCGATGCACGTTCTCCATGCTTACGTTTAAGGATGAGCCAAATATATCTTGTTTCTAGAATACAAATGAATCTTATAGTTAATCCGCTGAAATCGGGAGTTAAAATTGCCGAGCCACGGATTAAATATTTAAACAACTTTTGTACAACCGTTTCACACCTAGAATTACACTTTAAACTACTTAATAAAGCTGATGTCGTTGGCCGCCTGAAGTTAATAGCGCAACATTTTTAGTAATACATAATGTTAAATCATTTTTAGTGATAATAGGTTAGAAAGAGGATTTTGCTAATTTTAAACGAGTGCACAGCGTCAGCTCGTCGGACGGGGAGATCTTGTCCCGAAACTTAACTTCGCCTGCAATCAAAATAAACATATTTTTTTTGTATATAATCTCCACGCGCTCCAGGGATTATACTACCCTTTAAATGTTTCAACACAGCGCAGAAGTGAGGTTAAGTACGAGAAAGAAGGATAGGAAAGATGTGTGGCGCGATGTTCTAAAAATAAACTAATAACATAAAGACCCGAAACCTCTGCTGTCTTTTGGCATTTGCCTACAAGCTGAAACACGCACACAAGTTACTTTTCCGTTCCTCTTCCAATAAACACATTAAGGGTATTCATACAACTAGATTATTTTCCGCTTTGCAGAAAGATATAATTTTCCCCCAGACGTTTACATGAACACCCCCTTAAAAATACTTGCTTAAATGTGGGAAATAATCAGATGTTCATTGAATTAATTTACGAGTTTTATTTATTATCTTTCTGCATCAAATTCGTGAGATATTTTTATCTGATTTGCGGAATATTTTTCCCATACAAACTTTGACAGTTCATTTCTGCGGAGATAAAATTATCTGGTTTCTGAGGTTTATCTGGGTTTTCCGCCGTTGCATGAATTCCCTTATTGATAAAAACGCACACAAGCATCTTTTCTGTTCCTCTTCCTATAGACACATAGATAACACAGTCCTAGTAATTTGTTTTTGTTTTGTTTTTCACTTTCATATCTATTCATGGATAGAGTGCCAAATTTACACATACAACAATGTAAACAAATGGGTTTATGGGGGTGAAACGTACGAAGGTTGCCAATCTTAGTATGGCTTATTTGTGGTTCTGAGACTGGAGTGGTTGGTGTCTGAGATTTTATCTCCAGGGATGGCGGCTGAACTAATGCGGAATCTTATTTATCTATGTCCCTTATAATTCGCTTTATTTTTTTATTTGTTGTCATATTTATCGGTATACTAGTTTTACTCAATCACATGTTGTTAGTGCTATGCCTAAACAGCATGTATTGAATAAACCAGCAACTCATTCTATGACATTTGTTTTAGAATTGGTTTTTAATGGAAAAATAAGAGGACAGGGATCGAATCTGTGACCATGAGGTTAACAGGCAAACACATAATTATCGCGTCACGGCCACCAAGTATACTATAAGTGACGTCAGACGGTCGATCACCACTTCAATGGCATTGCGGGTGTTGTCGCAGTGAAGCCAACCCACCCAACCAAGAAATCAGTTGACAAATTTGGGTTTCCCTTATCTAAGTAGTGGTGGATACTTTTATCCTATTTGACATTTCATAGGTCCCCCTTTTTCAATCCATTTCGCTTCATCAATTGATTTCTTGATTGATCTCACAGATGGTGCTAAGACCTGCAACCAAATATAAGATCTAGTTTCTCCAGAGGATGTCGCTCATATTATTCTTACAGGGCAAGTGTGAGTACGGAGTTCGGGCGTCCACAACAAGGGACGATTCCGAAGGAGAGTTTTCTCTGAATGGTGTTCATTTTGGCCTCACTCAATCGATATATTTTTACGTAACCTTTGCTCATTGCGACACCTCACTAATAACTATAAACTTATTATTTGCCCATCGACATCAAAATAAATCGGTTAATTAAGGTCAATATGAACACAAAGGTGACATTAATTTTTTTGACAGATAACGTAGACATAGGCTCTCTTTTTCTAGATGTTTTTACTATTAGTCGTAGTAGCAGTCACTCTGTCTTAGTAAAATACTTTTTCCGTAAGCTGAAGCTAAGTGCAAATATATGTATGCATAATATACAGACATTCATTTAACTTCTAATGACATCTCACGCCCTCTGAATGAAAATACATAATATTAACATGCTTTCCTCGTTTCCAATTATAAATTTACAAATTACCTTGACAAAATCCGTACACATATCTACACGTGTATGTACTTTAAACGCATTTTTCAATCGCTCATCCGTTTCAAAAATAATATCAATCCATTGCAGTGATAAATTTGTATATAATATATGCTCCAAAAATAAATTTCTTCTACATTTTCGTTTTGTATTTTTTTGTTTAAAAAATTATTAAAAGGAAAACAATCAAATTTTGTCATTGGATTGATTCCAAATTTCAAAGTTTTCTCGTACGTCAGAAACGTTATTGGTCTACAAATAAAAAACAAAACAGCTTGCGGTTTCGTTGGCATTTTTGACATTTGCTCTTGGCGGCATATTTTATTTAAAAATAAATTTTACTAATAAAAAGTAAAAATGTATATATGATAAAATTTTAAACAAATATGTTTGTAGCACTTGAAAAATTTATTTTAATTAACATTTACTTCTTAAATGTTGTGATCATATAATAATAATAATTTTATAGAAAATATATAATTAAATACATATTTTATAAAAAATATTATTTTTTCACTGAGTTGGTAAATAAATATATAGTTAAAAGAATTCAAATTCAAAAAGAAACCTTAACAATGAACTTATTTTTTCAACGAAAGTATAGATACCGACAAAGATAGTGTTGCTAGACCGGAAGCAATTTCCGGCGAGGACACAACGAGTAAAGAACCCGAACTTGATGACAACGACGATTCAGCTGAGCAGCCACAAGCAGATGATGCAGCCGCAGCAGCTGAATCAGAACAGGATGATAACGACAATGATAAAGACGATGGCAAGGAAGACTCTGAGGATGAAAATGATGGAAGTAAAGAAGAATCAAAAGACAACTTGGAAACTGTCGAAATATCCGATGGAGAGTCTGAAGAAGCAGCAGCAGCCAAGTCTAGTGAAGATACCACTGGAGAAACAGATGATGATAAAGAAGATAATGGCGATGGTAAAAAATCTGAAGAATCTACCGATAATGACACAAAATCAGATGAGCAGGCTGAAGAAGTAGATGATAAGAATTCAGAAGAAGGAAATGAAGAAGAAACAGCCTCATCGAAGGAAGGCTCTTCAGACGATGACGCTGTGAAGTCTGAAGAAACAGAATCCAAAGAAGATACAACTAAAGACAGTCAGGAACATGATGATGACAAAACTGATTCTGCAGAAGCTGCTGAAGAAAGCAACGAAGAAAGTAGCAAGCCAGAGAGTAGCGTAGAAGAAATTGAAGAAGAAGTTATTTCAAGATCGAAGCGCAGCGCCGAAGAAGCTTCTCCTTCTGAAGAAGATGGAAAAGATTCCAATGAAGATGCTCCGGCTGATGACGGTGTAGACTCCAAGGAAGATTCTGCTGATGACGGTAAAGACTCTAAGGAAGATACTGCTGATGATGACAAAAACAGCAAGGAAGAACCAGTTGCAGAGAGTAAGGAAGACGACAAAGCAGATGATGGCGTAGATAGTACTGAGAACGATGGTAACACGGATGATAGCAAAGCTGAAGATGAACCAAGTAAAGAAGAGAGCGAAACTGAAAGCAAGGAACAAGATAGCAAAGCTGAAGAAGATGATGGTGATAGCAAAGAAGCAGCAGCTGCTGATGAGGCAAAAGAAAGTGAAGAAGCAGACAGCAAACCTGAGGGTAGCGCAGATGGTGATGAGACTGAAGAAGCCAAGGATTCTGAAGAGGATGACACCAAACCCGAAGACGAACTTCTTTGGGTATGAAAATAAATTTGTTCTTATTCATGTACATTTCTGTTTGTTTTTTTGTTTACTATTTGTTTTTTTTAAGGAAGGAGAAATCCCTGAGAATCTTCGCAGCCGAAATCACATCACTGAACTGCTTCAACTCGATGAAGACTTTGAAGCTAGAGGAAAAGCTGTTGATCGCGTTGCTGAAATTGTCCTTCGTGATATCAAACGCATCTATGAAAACGCAATTAAGCCACTCGAAACTCTTTACAAGTACCGTGATCTCAGCAACCGACATTTCGGAGATCCAGAAATCTTCTCCAAGCCAATGGTTCTTTTTATGGGACCTTGGAGCGGTGGCAAATCATCGATTATAAACTATCTCACTGGCAATGAATACACGCCGAATTCTTTGAGAACTGGTAACCTTTAGAATTTTCCATTTTAAATAAAATTCCACAATATATATTAATATTTAGGCGCTGAACCATCTCCAGCCTACTTTAACATTCTCACTTGGGGCAACGAGACTGAAGTCCTTGACGGAACACAATTAGCTGCTGATTATACATTTTCTGGCCTACAAAAATTCGGTGAAGGTCTCGAAGAACGTCTACGTGGACTGAAACTACCAAGCAAACTACTCGAAAAGGTAAGCTTAGATGATAATGATAAATCAAGCACAAGGTATATGCATATAAGCACAAAAAAGTTGCGTCACAAATAAAATAAAAAAATTAATTACAGATGTATATATTTTTGGCAAACCTTAAAATAGAACTTAGAGGGAAAATTCTGTACACAGAATGTGTCTGTCCAATAGCTTGTGTGTGTTTTAATTCAATGTAGCTAATTGTATGTATATTTAACTATAAGTTTAATGATTTTCAAACAACACAAAAAATACAGAGAATTATTTTCAAAAACCAAGGGTATTCATATTCGGAAATGATTTTTGTCTATTCCAACTTTATTTGGCTGGGATAATTGGCGCTAGTCGAAATTTTGTGCCTTGTTACCAAATGACATTTAGCTTATGTACATTTGCTTAATTTTTTTAAAACAACTGAAATATGAATTATCGTGAAAGAATTAGGTCTTTGGTGAAAAATTAAGCCTCTTAAGTGAGGTTAATGAAATGTGATATGATTAATTGAATGTTTTCAAATACAAGACGGTTTGGTTGTTTTTCGAGGGGCGCCGCCATCGGCGCCGCGCCGGCCGGATTTGATGAATGATTTGTTTTAAATCAGAAAATTGTAAATTTGGCAACATATTTCAACTATGCAATAACTCGCGAAAAGAATAATCGTTCGTTTATTATCTAGATAATTGTCAGGGATAAAATCAAATTCTGTTTTCACACGTAAGCTTCGTGTTCACAAATTATTTGAGGGAATCATCTCTTGTTCATTTCCTTTTGGAATAAAATGTTAAGCAATTTAGTTATTTAGCGTTTAACGTATTGATGACAGGTTAGAGAATGTCTCGCTATATTTTCTGTTCTATACAACTTTCACAACTAGTCTCGTGAAGAAGCTTGTATGTGTTGGTAATCACTCCATTCATTAAACAATAAAATTCGGAGTGAATAATTCACTCTAAAACTTCAATCCGTTTTCCATTTTTCACAGTGATTACATCGTTATTGGGTCAATCCTTCTTAATTTTGGAAAACAGCATAAATTGACGGTTACATTTTAACATTATGTAATGTTTTGTGATTTTCCATTAAATTTACTCAGGTATTCACCAATTCTGAATTCTAAAGGAACAATGTTGATGATTGCTTCTAATCAATACTGTTTTTTCTTTGTGTGTGTGTGGTTTTCAATTATCATTTTATCATCTGATCAAGATGAAGAAGATGATGACATCAAATGTCGAATTCCAAACAACCAAATCGATTTCGGATCAATTTTTTTTTTTTTAAGGACCTTGTAACAAATAATGTGCGTGTAAAGTCTATAATATCTTGCTAAAAATCAAGATCTATTTTGACAGCATAAAATTGATCTCTTTAGAAATAATTCGACATAAATCATCATACAACAGTACATCCATTTTTTCATTAATTCCATTTATGTTGAATTCCAAACAACAACCATTTCAAATCGATTTCAGATCGATTTTTTTGCTTGTTGTAAGGAACTTCCAAAAAATAATGATAGTCAAAAGTCAATGAAATCTTGCTAAAAACGCAAGATCTGTTCTCACAGATTTTGTTTGGTTGTTTGGAATTTGACATTCATAATTTATTTATTGCTGAATTTGAGTATTCTCAAAATTTTTATTTTAAAAATAACAAACGACAATTTATTCGTTACTTAAGCTCGACATAGAAAAAACATTTCTACATCAAGGAGAGTTCTGTCTGAAAAAACACACATTGTGCTCACCAGGGAGAGATAATAATAATAATAATAATTTAGGGCTGTCCTATGCTGACTTTTCAACGAACAACAAACCTATACCTATATACCTATACTTTAACATTTTCATTTCTTACTACCAATATTTTGTTCCGTTCGAAAGAACTACTGTGTATTTAAACTTTCCTTTTCCTTTCTGGAGTTTTAACTAACGGGTGATTTTTTTGCTACTTGGTTTTTGACGTTTATATTTTTGACAGATCACACATGACAAATTCCACGAACATTTGACATTTCGATTCAGTATTGTTTGCCATTTCATCATGAATAGACTTACGCCTGAACAACGTTTGCAAATTATTGAAATTTATTATCAAAATTCGTGCTCTGTGAAAAATGTGTTTCGCAAGCTACGTCCTTTTTATGGTCGTCATAATTGACCCACCGAGCAGGCTATTCAGCTCATTGTGACCAAATTTCAAAAATCATGTGATTTGACCCCGTTAGACTATTTTTTGTGGGGCTATGTTAAGTCTATTGTCTATGGGGACAAGCCAAACACGATTGCTGCCTTGGAAACCAACACTGAACGCGTCATTGGTGAGATTCCGGCCGAAATGTGTGAAAAAGTTTACCAAAATTGGACCTTCAGAATGGACCACCTGAAGCGTAGCCGCGGGCAACATTTAAGTGAAATTATTTTTAAAAAGTAAATGGCAGAAATTGATTTATCGATCCAAATAAAAATTTCATTCACTTTTTACAAGTTTCTGTGTTTTTTTGAATTTTCAAAAACTAAGCTCTTAAAAAATCACCGTTTATAAGTTCTTTACATTCAGAAGGAAATTGTTCTTCTTTAAATGAGCGTTTTTTTTTTAATTTTACCATTTTAGAACACTTTTCGAAAACATTATCTCGCGTCAAAACTGCATTTGTAAATTGTTGTTAAAAGCAAGCTGCAGAAGTAAGCTGTTCGAAAGCAAGCACAAATTTTTCTTCGTTCCTGCATAAGCATTGTGTATGCGTTCGATAATAGCTACGTTTCATTTTTTTTTTATAATCTACACTCGCTCAAGGGATTATACTACCCCTTAAATGTTTCAACACAGCGCGGGCGAGAGGTTAAGGAAGAGAAAGAATGATAGCATGACCATGAGATTGACAGGCGAACAGACAACTATCGCGCCAAGGCCACCCCTGCGTTTCATTGGGGCTGCGAAGTAATTTTTAGTACTTCTTACCAGATATAAAAACTAACCTTAATATGAAATGTCAATTTTGTTGTTTAGAGATTTGGTTTGGATGTTTTGTTCGGTGATTGGTTAACAATAACAAAATTATAAAAATAACAAAACACAAAATGATATTATTTTAGAAAAAAATCATTTTTTTCCACTATATTTTAGAGGAAAAGGTGGTAAAATTGGAACCCTTATAAAACCAAAACGGTTAGTGCCATCTTTTATCAAATAGCTAAGACTCGCGAAGGGTCAAGATAGAAACAAAATAGTTGATGATATAAAGATAAAATTTAATGCTTGCATACATTTAATAGGGAACCCGGTGTTCCATATAACCAAACAAAAATGAAAAATGTAAAAATGACTTTATTTATATAAAGTACAAAATTTAATACAAAAAATATTTCAAAACCAAAACATGTTTTTAATCCTATATATATACTATGGATTTATATATACCTACTGTATATTACTGAATAATGTTTAAAATCATTAGCTAATAGGTATGAGAAAAAACTTGGAAAATCCAAAAAGGGATCCTCGATATTTTTTAAAGGTTATGCAAAATTGGAAAAATTGGACGTATAATAAAAAAAGGCTTTAATAGAGGTATACCGCAAAAACCCAAAATTAAAAACATTTTTGGGGAAAATGTGTAAGACCACAACAATTTATATGCAAATTTGTTTTACTGGTAGTCAGCCAGAAGTACTTAGCAATACGTACTATCTATTCAAAAAACAGACCTAATGCTAATGTTAGTTGAAGTTGTATAATTCCGTTTCGATCAAGAGACTTTTGGAGTTTTTGTTAAAAAAAATTTACAATTACTTTCCGTTTACTAAGCGAAAAGTTCACTTTCCCAATTAATGAATTCATTTCGATATGGGAATAGGTTATTTCTATAGGTTATTTCTATTTGTTACATCTTGTCTCTATAAAGATTTAAATGAGATTTATATTAAATCTTCATCTGAGAAGGTTAATACTACGTTTCCACCGAACTTTAATCTCTTGTAGATTTACTAATCTCAAAAAGTTTTTCCACCGTGTGTGGCAATGGCGCAGTGGATAAAGTGCTTGATTGCTAATTAGGACATGTGGGTTCGATCCCCACACTAGGAGCATTCTTTTCTTTACCTCCAATTTTAGTTGGATGCCGCCCATGGGTTAAAATGAGACCGTCAATACCTGGTTCTCAAATCCACTATGCCAAACGTCGTGCAATTCAGGTTGCATTTAAAAGACCTTATGTCTTACAGGCATAAAGTTAAAATTTAAAAAAAAGTAGATTAATTTTGACAGCACTATTCAAAATGCAAATATCGATTCATTTTCTCTTATGGCGTAGAAGAGAGACAGGCAGCTTCATCTGTGTCAACAGAAGAAAAAATTCACTTTCCCGATGAATGTGTTCATTTCGATATAGAAATAGGGTAGTTCGATTGAAGATTTAAATGAGATTTATTTTAAATCTTCATCTGAGAAGATTAAAATTTGTATGGTAATCCTCAAGATTTGTAGGAGATTTAGCTAAATCTACTTAAATCTAGGTTTAGTGGTCGGTGGAAACTACTACTACTACATTTCCACCGACCACTAAACCGAGATTTAAGTAGATTTAGCTAAATCTCCTACAAATCTTGAGGATTACCATACAAATTTTAATCTTCTCAGATGAAGATTTAAAATAAATCTCATTTAAATATTCAATCGAACTACCCTATTTCTATATCGAAATGAACACATTCTTCGGGAAAGTAAATTTTTCTCTTCGTTTGACACAGATGAAGCTGCCTGTCTCACTTCTACATCATAAGAGAAAATGAAAAGATATATGTATGCATTTTGAATAGTGCTGTCAAAATTAATCTACTTTTGGAGCGGTGGAAACACTTTTTAGATTAGTAAATCTATGAGAGATTAATGTTCGGTGGAAACGTAGTATAAAGTGTTTTCACCAGAGAAAAAAAGATTAGTTTGACTTTTTCTCTCTGAATTGTCATTCAAAAGTCAATATATCAAGAAGAAAACAAAATAATAATTAAAAAGAAGAATAATAATTTCGGTGCAGTGACCAAATTTAATTTCAATAAATAAAAATAAATAAAAAAAATGAAATGACAAAAACAGAATTCGAAGGCAACGACAAATTTAACCAGACAAAAACAAATTAAATAATGTTGGACAGGTTTTGTTCTTTTGTTTGTTGAATGTCAATAGAGGAAATGACATTAGAATAGGCGAGTTTCATGAAATAAGGTTTGTTTCTTTTGACAATGTTCTACTTCGAAGAAGATTTCAATGAGATTAATTTCTAATCTTCTTTTGAGGAGATTAAAATTTGTATGGAAAATCTTCTAATTTTCAGAAGATTTCAAAGAGGATTTATGGTTAATCCACTGAAATCTGAATTAAGTGGTAAGTGAAAACGTAGTATTAGCTAAATCTACTTATATCTCGGTTTAGTGGACGGTGGAAACGTAGTAGATTAGATTTGCAGAATACGATTGTTAATTATGCTGACGATTTTTGTTTTTATTGATAATAAATCACTATTTATCACCTCCAATTAATGAACAATTTATTTATTTCTATCCACAGGTTAACATTGTTGAAATTCCTGGAATCCTAGAAGTTCGCAAGCAAGTGTCCCGTCTCTTCCCATTTAATGACGCATGTCAATGGTTTATCGACCGTGCAGATATTATTTTCTTGGTCTACGACCCAGCAAAACTTGATGTTGGCCCTGAAACTGAAGCGATCCTTGATCAACTCAAAGGTCGTGAATACCAAACTCGTATTGTTTTGAACAAAGCCGACACAGTTAAGCCCGAAGAATTGTTGCGAGTTCAAAGTGCTCTTATCTGGAATATTTCTCCATTGATGTCATCTGCTCAACCACCGCTTATGTACACAACATCTCTTTGGTCACATCCTTATGAAGATGGATCTCCAGCCCGTCTTCTTCAAGCTCAGGAGCGAGCTTTTTTACGAGATATGCGTACAGCCATTGACAAGAGAATCGAACACAAGATATCAAGTGCTCGCCGTTTTGCTGTAAGTTCAAAAAATGTACTCTATGGTCCAGTGCTTTAAATCAACATTATTTCCGTTTCGTTTATAGGTTCGTGTTCGAAATCACGCTAAAATGGTTGACTGCTACCTTACGACCTACTTCAACCACAAAACACTATTTGGCAACAAGAAACGTATCGCTGATGACATAATTGACCACCCACAGAACTATCACATCTATGAAGGTCTGTCTACACTGACCAACATTTCACGGTATGATCTGCCCGATCCAGAAGTCTATCGTGACTTCTTCCGCTTGAATCCGCTGTACGAATTCAAGAAGCTCTCAGAAACGTGCACTTACTTCCGTGGCTGTCCGATCAGTAAGCTGGACGTGGCCATTGCTTATGATTTGCCCGAACTCGCTGGTAAATACAAGAAAATGGCAGAAGCAGCTTTGACAAGCCTCGAAAATCAAAAAAGTAAAAGTTGAGCGAGTGTGCACCGGTAACTGTCAAATCTGCCAAACTACGTAAAACCGCTACATAACTAAATTAATAATTTTTTCTGATGCTTTAAAGAGTTTTCTTCTTTTTAAACTCTTTCTTAAATATAATAAAAACACAAAATGGTAGGTTGGAGTTTGAACCGGGACAATGAGAGAGAGAGAGAGAGAGAGAGAGTAATACCTTTTCTGCATCAATAAAATTACAATTTTGCAAAAATGACATTTGCCCAAAGTGTGAGCGACAGTATAATAGTTTTGAATTATAGTAAATCCTATAACAAGCTAAAAATATATATATATTCAAATTATAACGACATTTTCTATCCGCTAAAGTTTACTTTTCAAAAAAAAATATTTGCACGTTTACACCTCCACTTCTCTTTACATTGCTTTCATAATAATATTTTGCTAATAAATACGTCCAAACGAAATGAGAACCAACACTTATATTTATATATAATTCTATTTATTTATTTATTTAATATATTTATTATCATTCAACGCATTTAATTTTAATTAATTTTTACCTCGTTTCATGCAAACTTGTCTTGCACTGTGTTCTGTTATTTAAAAGAAAAAAGTATAAGCCACAATAGTTTGTAAGTTTACGGTGAAAAAAAAACTTAGGAATATTAGTAGTTTTTATGTTTCCTTTTTTTTGTTAATTTTTATTTTTAAAAAATGTTTCAAATAAAATAAATTTGTATATAAAACAAAATGACGATACGAAAATTTATTTTTAAACTCTCCAATAGTAAGATAAAACTATGTAAATAAATATTCTTATTTATATTGCCAAAAATAAAAAGTAAGTAAGGAAACTAGCTCGACAGCTTTCTTTTTGCAGAATACTTTTTTTTTAAATTGAAATGTAATATTTGTTCAACCGGATATGTGCTCGTTTTTGAATAAAATCAGCTTTGGTGTTTATCGTTGTTAAATCATAAATAGAGAGGGTCATAGAAAAATGAGAGATTAAACTTAAACATGTTTAAATCACAATAATAAAACACAACAGTTAAATATTCACTATTCATATTGCATTTTTATTCCACTCAACAGTGAGTTATTAAACTTTTCTGTGCTCTATATTATTTTTTGCTTTTTTTTACAGACATTATGTATATTAAAAATTCAAATGAAGAAAATCTTAGTGGTGAAATTGTAGAAGTAAATTTGAATTCTAATTGGGCCCCCATTATCGCATCGAACATTTGACTAAATTCGAACATTTAGGCCCTTATTAGGTTAATTCGTTGAGCCCTGAAGTCGCCCTAGGGTTTTGTTTTTTGGAAAAACCTGAAGCAAATTCTGTGTTTTTTGAAAACTATGGTCGCCCTCAACTCGCCCTGAAGTAGATCTAGGTTTTTAAGGTTGAGTTAAATGAATAAACCTCAAAGTCACATGAGATCTGATTTCATTTGTTATTTTTAAAGTGGAAATATTGGAATAGTCAAATTAATTTTCAGACACAGACATTCAAAATGGAAACCTTTGAAGTTGTGGATTGTGCATAGCGCTAACAAAAAATGTACTAAGATGCTAAATGTAACATATTTAAAGTTTTTATTATTAAATGACATAACTCGATTTTCTGCAACATAAAATTAATGGCCGTTGGGTGTTTTTTGAGAACCGAAAAACCCAGGTTTTTTTGACAAAAAAACGTAGGTCGACCCTGGGTAAAGTTCAACGAACGAACCTATTATGGATAGCGAATAGAACTTAAAATCTTGCGAATTCGCTAATTTCTTATTACTAATAGCGATTCGCTGAAACTTAGCTTACTTTAAATGTCAAAACTGTAGCGAATTTGATTATCGAGGGAATACAAATAGCGAATCTTCGCTAATCTATAACGATATACATAATCAATAACGTTAACGAATTGTTGTGCAGGAAAACGTATTCTATTTATTGTTGATAAAAGTTTCAAATTTACTTGTAGGTATTAACCTGTAGCTAGTTATTTTTCGCAATGACCGATAAAAAAAGGTATTTATGTGCAAATTGTGAATATTGTTAAACAAAAAAATAATAACTTGTCATAAGGACAAATGCAAATCAATTTGCAAAACTAGTTATTTTGAAGGAATCGAATATGGACGTTTATATGTAAAGGTACAAGTATGTTTGGTTCTTCGAAGAAAAAACAAAAAGATTATTTGGAACAATTTCCTATCGAATTAAACTCTCTTGAGCCTCCGATTCGTGAGGTAAAAGAGTTGCATATCTTCACTAGAAAATATTTTATTGTCTGCACCTTTGATTGTTTCTGTACATTGATTTGTTCGGTATATAGTTAAAACTGAACCAACAAATTGCAGTTAACAAAAAAAAAATGTGACTGTTGGCGGGCCATACTGCGAAATTTCTTTGTCGCCTGACACATGTTGACTCTGAAAGTCCCAAACCGAAATCATTACCGACACAGTTTTGCAAATACTTCCAAGAAATCACAATGTGCAAGCAAGTTTTATAAGAGATGGAACTGCATAGACGTTCTTAGCTTTTATCAAGGGCTATAGCTACTATTTTCATGACCTCCGCAAGAAAATTCATTATTTGGACCAGCTGCATAGCAGAGTTGTAGGTGTGATGGTGTGGGCGGCAATTTCCTATTATGTCACCTGCAAAATTCAATTTTTATCCACCACCTATAATGAATGCATTGACTGATAGTGGAAAAAAGAGGCCTTTCGATACTTTCATGCCCTTATTGACCTTTGCCGTAGACTTATCGACATGATAACGTGCCAATACATACACACCGGGTAGTTAAAAGGTATACTATATAGAGAGCCAAAATGTGGAACTATTAAGTTGGCTGACCTACAACCTTGAAAATGCTTGGGGATGGTTGACACGTCAATATATCAGGAAAACAATATCCAAAGCCATCGAATTAGCTTGGAGCTCGATTTCGCTAAATTATTTGTCCACTTTGTATGCATTCCTTCCAAACCGGATGTGTGAAATTCTGTAGCAGTAAGGTGACTCAACACACTATTAAAAAATTGTTGTTTAATCAAAAATACCTTTAATACTTTAAATTTAAGTAACGTTTGAAATAAAAAGGATCAAGATTATCTAAAATGACCCCATATTATCACGGTTCTTAGTAAATATTTTTTTAAATACTTAAATCAATAGCATTCAACCTTTCTTATAATTTTAAATAACAACAATTATGAACTTTGATTTGAAAAAAATTAAGTCTCTATACTCTGTTTAATTTGTATTTTCCGTATAGGGAAGATAGGATATTTGTCTTTCACTCTAACTGATAGAGATGCCAATAAGTTCGTACTGTCTAAAGGCTCTTAAAGGGTTGCAGTAATAAGCATACAAAATTACCACAAACGTAGCAGGGGTAACTCTGATTCAATGGATACATTAAGATGTCGGTACGATAGCCTATCTAAGATATGTTAGTATCCACTGAAGTTCCTGAACAACCAACATCGAATAGGTTAAATTTGTATGGATTTGTGCATATGTTTTTGACATTTCACATGGGAAACAAAAGTATACCAAAGTTTTTCGGATAGCTTAAGATTTTTTTTTCGGCAGCAGTTGATTTGTCATCAGCTGTATTCTTCCATGGGAATACAACAACGCTAACCTATCCGGATAGCTATAGTTCGGTTATTGAATGAGGCCAATAAGTTTATTTTAAAAGCACACAACGAGTACGAGGGTTGAGTGCATGGAGAAGAACAAGATTGCAAAAATACTTTGTGTTTAACTCAGTCGTTATTTTCAGTGGTTATTTTCAGTGGGAATTTTCAGCGACAGGCAGAACCAGTGTGTTTGAAAAAGCTCTCCCATAAGACCTGTACTGAAAACATAAATTGAACAGAGTATAGCATGCTTGGTTTAGGAGCAATGAATGACAGAAAATATAGGGTCCGCCAAATAACTTTTTTTTTTTTTTTTGAAAATGGGCGCAAAACATCGAGTGTAGCTTCGGCTGTGTGGCACGTAGCGCCGTCCTGTTGAAACCAAATATTGCCAATATCC
Source organism: Philhelius pedissequus (assembly GCA_910595825.1). NCBI lineage: Eukaryota > Metazoa > Arthropoda > Insecta > Diptera > Syrphidae > Philhelius > Philhelius pedissequus. The sequence continues at coordinate 101,171,561 of OU343161.1, read as the reverse complement.
TCCTCTTCAATTTTTGTGAACAAAAATTCGTTCAGCATGGCCCGATAACGATCGCCATTGACTGTAACGGCCACTCCTTGCTCATTTTCGAATTATGCCTCTGGACCAAAATCCGCACCAACAGTGACTCGTTTTGGGTGTATCGGCTTTTCAATGTATGCGTGCGGGTTTTCCGTGCCCCAAATGCGACAAGTTTGCTTGTTACATATCCGCCAAGATCAAAATTAGCTTCTTCTGAAAAGATGATTTTTTTTGGTAAAATCGGCATCTTCTCTAAGTCGAGCGCAGGCCCACTTAGCGAGCGTATACACAACCATATTCGTTCAGCGGAATGATAAAACTAATTATCTGTCAAATCAGACAATGAGCTAAGTGTTACCATTCACAAAATAAGCACTAATTGAAAAAAAAAACGTTAGATGGCGAACTAAAAGGTATCCTATTAAAGTGGCGAGGAGTGTATGTATAAGCAAACTATAGCCGTATTTTATTGGTAAACTATAGGTATCGCAGTAATGAGAGTCTGAATAAAACTATTATTTACTTATTAGATACACTCCACATTTTCATCTCCCTCTACCTGCCACCTATAGTGCAAAAGCTTTTTTTTTTTTTTTTACAATTTTGCACGCGCTTAAGGGATTATGAATACCCTTTATATGTTTAAAACACAGCGCGGCAACCGGTGAAAGAAAAGAAAGAAGGATAGAAAGATGTGTGGCGCGACGTATTGAGATGGTGGTTCTTGGCTCAGATTTTATGTCCAGGGATGGCGGCTGAAATAATGCGGAGAAAATTACCTTGTCTTATTTATTTATGTCTCTTATAATTCGCATTATTTTATTTTATTTCGTTGTCATATTTATGAGTAGTTTACTCAATCACATGCTGTTAGTGTTATGCCTGAACAGCATGTTATGAGTAAACCAGCAACTCATATTATGACAATTTTTTAGAATTGGTTTTTAATTGAATATAAGAAGACATGGACAACGGCAGGAATCGAAACTGCGACCACGAGGTTGACAGGCGAGCACACAACTATCGCGCCAAGACCACCCCCAGGTCTGCAACCCAAGCGAGTCGTTCCATTCCAAATATTCCAAAGCTTTATCTACACTATTATCGGCACTATTTTTACTGTCTTATTTATTGGCACATTTCCTTTGTTGTTGTTTACTGAATAAAATTTTGCTGCGCTGCGTATAGGTACATTTACCAATTTAAAAGGTCTAATTATAAACGCCTATGGTTCTCGGCTATGTGTGTTTCTCTTTATCTTTCGTTCTGATTTCTCGGTGGTCGGGTCTCGACCTTCGGCTTTGAGTTGTCATTGCTTGGGCACAAAGGTGAAGCTGAATCGTATTCGTATCAAATGACTACAATTGAAGTTGTAGCTGTAGTACAAAAAAAAGTTCAAGTTGCATATTATTAAGACGACCGCATTTTTGTCACTAAGTGACGTAGGGCAACGCTAAATATCATATCACGTATTCCTTATTATTTTTATTATTAAAAAGTTGTTTTAAATATTTGTTGCTGTTGGTGCAATCGACTTCTCTAAAATTTTTTTTAAACAGTTGTTGACTAAACTTCTAACTAAGAAGTGTTTTTCATTTAAATCTTTATATTTCAATTATAATCTTTAATTGTTTTTTTTAGTTTCTATATATGTAATTTAATAATAATAGTTTCGTTTATATAATTTGTAAGTGTTAAATCTTAATAACTAAATGAAAACATACAAATGTTTCTCTTTTTTTGTTTCGTGGTTAATAAAGTGCCCCTGAAGAAGACTGAAATCTCAGTCGAAACGTTGGGAAAACTAATGAATTAAATAAATTATCACGACCAAAAAAGCCGAAGAAGTAAGATCTTGAAACTTTTAAAATTGTAAATATGTACACATAATGAAAATAAAGGATATAATTATATATCCTTATGTTAATATAATTTATCCTCAATATGCATACCTAAGATTCATGTGATTTATAGAATCTACCCGTAATTTTTTAGCTACTGCACTTTCTTGCTTGTCAAACAAAAAATCAGCTGATCGAATAATTTCAATTTAAATTTGTGAAGTTGGGTAATTAAAACTCTTTTTTACAATTTTAAGAAGAAGAAAACCAAACGATTGAAGATATAATAATAAATTTATCTGCTGGTTCTTTTGGTAGAGCTCAAAATGGTAAATGCATGCAAATGAAACTGTATTTCGTGAAAACATTTTAATACATGTTGAGTCCACCACATCTAATTTCAGTTGATAAATGTAGCAAGTACTCAGAAACAACCCAAATGTGTTTCTTTACTTTTCGTTTCTGGCTAAAAATTGCAACAACAACAGGAAAAAGCTTTAGCCCAAACTTTTTCCAAGCTTTTCCCCAAACTTTACCCAAGAAGTAAAGAAACAGACCTACTGTATGTAGTATTCAGTGACGTACGCAAAAATAATTAAAAAGTGTACCTATATTAAAAGGTATAAAAAATGAATAAATACAAATCGTTGGAGCCATTTTTGAGAAATATAAGATTATTGTTTTTGGCCAACAAAAAATGTATGGGAGCTACTGTTATTTATTGTCTTAAACAAATGAAAAAAATTGTGGGCATATTACCGAGAAAACAATATGTACCACGTTTGAAGCATCCATCCAACCGTTAAGGCTGCAGACTCAAGGACAAACAGACTGACGGAGTTGACGGAATGGTGCTCTCTATGATCGTAATGTCATATTTGATTGTTATAGCGAGTTTCATTCAAGAAAAGATCTACTGTTTTTGACAAAAGATTTCATCTTTTTGAATTTTGAGAGTTTCATTCCAACAAAAAGAGCAAATCTAGATCAGACCTCAACACGAAAGATCTGATCTTTGGAGGGTAGGCAGATTTGATCTGAATGCACGCATATACGTAAAACATTTTTTCTGTCAAACATCAAATGGAAACTATTTTCTTATTAACCTAACCGAAGTGCGGCTGGCGATATCCAAACTTAGTTCATACAAGGCTGCTGGTGCGGATGGTCTACCAGCCGAGTTATTCAAATCAGCGGGAGATGAATTGGTAAGGAGCATACACCAACTCATTCGCAAAATTTGGTCGGATGAAAGTATACCCGATGAATGGAACCTCGGTATAGTATGCCCCATCCACAAGAAAGATGCTCTGAAATGCACCAACTACAGAGGAATTAGTCTCCTAAACGTCGCTTATAAAATCTTGTCGGCTATCCTGTGTGACCGCTCAAAACCCTTTGTCAACGATCTGATTGGCCCCTATCAGTGTGGTTTTAGGCAAGGCAAGTCAACCGTCGACCAAATGTTCACACTCCGACAGATTTTAGAAAAAACCCAAGAATTCCAGATCGATACACACCACCTCTTTATCGATTTTAAAGTCGCGTATGATAGCGTGAAAAGGGACGAATTATACAGAGCCATGTCTCATCTCGGCATCCCTGCCAAACTCGTTCGATTGTGCAGGATAGCGATGGAGAAATCTCGCTGCTCCGTCCAAATTGGTAAGAACACCACCGAATCCTTTGATGTTGAGAAAGAATTGAGGCAAGGGGACGCGTTATCATGCAACCTATTTAACATCGTTCTTGAAGCAATTGTACGCAACGCACATGTCAACACCAGCGGTACAATTTATCAAAAGTCCGTTCAATTGCTTGCGTATGCAGACGACGTAGACATTGTTGGCAGAACGAAGCGAGCTGCGGCAGGCGCATTTGCGAGCATTGTATCGGAGGCGGCTAAAATGGGATTGGCGGTTAATGAGGACAAGACGAAGTATATGCTGTCATCGAGAAAGGAATCTCAACATCGTCGACTCGGGCAAAATATCACGTTGGACAGATATAACTTCGAAATTGTCAAGGACATTGTCTACCTGGGCTCCACTATAACCTCGCAAAATGACATCAGTGCAGAGATCAAACGAAGAATTACTCTTGCCAACCGCTGTTTCTTCGGGGTAAGAAGGTATCTAAGTAGTAAGGCCCTCTCTTACAGAAATAGGGAGACTTTATACAAGACCCTTATCATCCCGGTCCTGCTCTATTGGGCAGAAGCATGGACATTGAAAAAATCGGATGAAAGTCTGCTAGGGTGCTTTGAGAGGAAGATTCTTCGTGTGATTTTCGGTCCGGTGTGTATCGAAGGAGTGTGGAGGAGGAGATTCAACGACGAGCTATACGGGCTATACAGCGACGTTCACCTGGTCAAAAAGATTAAGATACAACGGCTGAAATGGCTTGGGCACGTGGAGCATATGGACAGCAACGCACCTGCCCGACGAGTCTTCGAATCCAACCCCGATGGGGTACACAGCAGAGGAAGAACCAATAACAGGTGGCGCACACAAGTGGAGAACGACCTCAAACAACTTGGTGTGCGAAACTGGAAGCGGCTAGCTAGGGACAGAGCTGACTGGAGGGGCTTGTTGTTTGAGGCCGTAGACCATCCTGGGCTGTGAGCGCCATCAAAATTGAGTAAGAATTTTTTTTCGGCAGCAGTTGTTTTGTCAGCAGCTGTATTCTTATATGGGAATACAACAACAGCAACCTATACGGATCGCTATAGTTCGGTTATTGATTGAGGCCATTGAAAAGATCATATCTCCATTTTGACAGGAGATCTTTGAAATTTGAATGAAACTCTCTATTAGTAAAATTTTGTTTTTCGAATGCTTAACTTGCCTTATTGTACCTATAACCGCAAGTAAAAATCAATCTGTCAAGTCAGAAACAATTCACAATATAACTTTCTCATTCACAATAACTCATATTCTAGTCGATAAGGTTACGCAATACCGATTGAAAAATCTGCGATGGTGATGATCGTTAACAGATCGATCGATAACCACAATAGGGCTGATCGATAACCACAATAGGGCTGATCGATAACCACAATAGCGCCCAATAATTTTTAACATTTAAAATATTTATTTCTTTTATTCCTCAGAATAACTCCTTATTCCTAAAATGAGCAGATAACTTTATTCCATAGATAATATATTTATTTTTAGGATTTAGTTGTATCTGCTTTTCTGCAACATAAAATTCATTGCTGTTTGTTGACAACCGAAAAACGCAGGTTTGTTTTGACAATTCTTGGTCAAGAAAACCTGTGGGCTGATTAGGGAATACGAAGCGAATCGTTTTTAATTCGATATCTCATTTTCGAATCGCTTCGTTTTGATCAATTAACGAATTCGAAGCGAATCGTAAATGCTACTTCCAAGATTTCCAAATAATTGACAGCTGATTGCCAGTGAATATTTATTATTTCAATCAAAATCATTTGTGTTTTGTCCGAGGTGCATTAACTTTGTAATAAAATATTTATTTAAATAAAAAATGGACTCAAATGTTATTTATATAAATGCTTAGCGTGAGGAAGAAAAAGAATCTCAAACTTGAGAAGAAAATTATTAAGAAGTGCTTCATCACCTTTTGATCTTCCTTGCTTCGAGTCAGTGTTTTTGCTTAACGTGTTTATTATTTGTTAAATTAGCTTTATTTTATAAAAACTTGGTTCGATAAGTCTTTCAAAAGAAACATTTAAAATTGTCTTGCACGAAATAAAAGACAAATATAGACCACTGAACAATAATGGGACACCACCAATTATAAAATTAGCTGCAACATTGAGATTCCTTGCAGACGGATCATACCAGAAAGTGGTTGGGCAGGATACAAACATTGGAATGGCGAAACCCACATTATGCAATTCAATATCCGAAGCGTTAGACATATTGCAGAGAATGTTGTATGTTGTGTCCTTTGGCTATCCCTTCGTTTTCCCTCATAAATTCGATGAGCGGAGAAAATTGTTGCTGGTTGGTGTCTTGCTGTCTTGGGCGCCTACACGTTTATTACAAAAAAATGATTATTTATTTCTTTAGTTTGTTTTTATAAAAAAAATAATAGATAAACTCAAATTTTTTTTTTATTTAAATGAAACAAATCCACCAAAATATCACTTTCGACCGTATCGATAAACCAATCCGCCAAACAAACCCTATCGGAAATGCACGCGCTAAAAATTGAAATGTCAAATCAAATTCGCTTTCGATTTCGAAAATAGGGCGAATGTAAAACGAAAGACACGAAAGCGAAAACAGTAATATCCAATCTCATTTTCGCCACCTAAAACGATTCGCTTCGTATTCCCTAATCAGGCCACTGAGTAAGCTTCAACAAACGAACCTAACCAAGGATAGCGATAACCGTTATCCCTATCTTCTACCTCCTTCTGAAAACCAAATGCAAAATGATTAAGCACAACGTGATTAGCGATTGCTGATGCCTTGAAAATCGTTTTGTTCATATTCGTTTCAAAATGTCTTTTTAGACTTTCAAGAATTAAAAAAAAGTTAAAACCATGCCAGACTAAACTGAAAAATATATACACTTTATTGCATAAACTGTCATTTATAAAGAATATTATTTAATAAAATATAAATTTACAAAATTATATTAAACAGAGTGCTGTTAAATGCGGGTACGCTTTAGGATCTTATATTGCATCCAAATTGCTTCGTTTACGATGGGAAAATGGTTTTGGTTGAGCACAGGAAAACTTCATGCGTAAGCATTGCATTTATTCGTTATTAATAAAGGTCTGTATCGCGTCGATTAAATGAGGAAATGCCGTAGCATCAAACAATACGACTTTTCTGTATGGAGTTAATGCATCGTCGTTCTTTAACCAATTTCCTGACAGCCCACTATCACACTCTCCAGCAACGGAGAACTCGAAACTCTGCAACGCCTGTTTAGCAATGGCTTCCTCTTCGGCATTGACGTAAACATCTTCCACTGGTTTGTTTTTCTTGGCTTCGCGGCGGTGAAACTTCATGATCATAACATAGTAGGCAAATCCGAATGGCATTTTTTTCTGATTAGCTTGTTTGATTTCTTTGTGCAAATTTTCCAGTAATGGCACTGATATTTGTGGGGGAATATTGATGAAACGTTCGTTGATTAGAAAACCAACGGGCCTTGCTTCGTTCGCCAACACATCTCGGAGATGGACGAGAGTGGCATCTGTCGCATGCTTTTCGGCTTTTGAAATAATATAAGAGCGCAGCTGTTCAATGCATTGTTTGTCTTTCTTGGCGGTCATATTGACGACTGTGGTGATCCCGAAGATCATATTCGAATCGTACATGTCTTCGTCTTCGGTATCATCATCTTCTCCTTCGATTTCGCTTTGGAATATAACGCTACCAACGTAGTTTTGTTCTGAAATTTATTGGATTAGTTAGCTACATAATAGTCCCAAACTTTACATACCAATGACGATCTCGGCCATTTCATTGACGTTTATATGCGCCTTGAGGAATAACTGGTGAAAAAGTTGAGTGAGACCATGGAAGTCTGTGTCTGTGGGACTGCGGCCTTCGAAATCAACTTGAATTTCCTATCATTTTGAAATGTAAAACATTTATTTCCAAATTTCACGAAATGGCGCTTACCTCATTGCCAGTGTAGGCATCGGGAAGTGACCCTTCATTTTCCGACTCTGTTTCAGAGTCATCACTGGAATCTCGATCCATTGGTTCAACATTTTTCTTTTTGTTAGCTGACATGATTATTTTTTTCTAAAATTTATTATTCAAATTAAAATTTTAAATCCCAACAAAATTATTTCCACGCGTTAAAAACAAATGCCCTATGAAAGTGTGAAATGTACGAGAGATGTCAGTCTTTAAACAACGCCCCATTTGTGAACAGGGATGTTATATAGAGAGTTAAACTCTTTGAAAGAAAACATATAAGGTCTGATCCAAACTTTTTTTGGGCAGAAATTGGCAGGTCGTCAAAACTTGAAGAGTGGGGATAAAATTCTCTCGTTGAGAAATAAAGTCCGAAAAAATCTGGAACAGCTTGAGGACAATTTTCTGCCAATTTTTAAACGTCAACACATTTTTTTTGTATTTCTTTATTTGCTATAAATTCACATTTTTTCTCTTCAAACTAATTATTTTGTATTTTAGTGTTTCAAAATTAATTTATTTGTTCAAAAAATATTTTTTCACAACAACTACGAAACGTTTTTTTTTTCGTTTATGACAAACGTCAGTCTGACAATTGTAAATATTATGCCCACAAAGTGCTGCCAACAAAAATGTATTGGGCAGGAATTGGCAAGAAATTGTCAGGAAGGGGAAATATATTACTCTCTCAAGAGAGCTCTCTTCTGTCAAAAACTACCAAAGTTTTAATTGTGGAACAGGTTTTAGCAGAAATTGGTGCCAATTGGCAGAGTATGGATCAGACCTTATATATGATAACAATTAATCAATAAGTCCCCTTTCAAACAAGAAAACTGAGTTGCCGGCAACTGGGAGATTGATGGCGAGAAGGGCAAGAAGTAAGGGGAATGAAAAAAATCTCCCCGGTCAACGATTTGAAGAGATTTTTTTGACGTTTTGCCTTGCATTCCAATTAGTCCAACAAAATCTTACCAGTTTTCTCCTCAGTTGCTTAGTGCCAGGTTTTTCGTGTGAAAGCTACATAGCAATTAAAGGAAAACGTCAAAAAAATCTCCAGCAACTGGTTTTTTCTGTGTGAAAGGGGACTAAAACATTTCTCTTACTACTTATGAACTTTGCAGTGTGCGAAATAGAAAACACGAATTCTTTTCGGGGGCATTGTTCTGACTGTCAGTGTCACTGTCAGATTGTGTATTGTTTTTGTTCTTTTTATTTAATGGTTTTTTTCACTGGATTTCATTTCATTGCCGAAATTGGAAAATGCACACAGATTTATCAGCTCATTTGCACACTCCGGAATGTAATAAAATTATTAACGATTTAAAAGCCTGTCACGTAGAGGTAATTACTTTCCTTCGGTATGACAGCATCATTGATTCTTTTTATCATTCCTGCAGAACAATATCGGCCGCTTTTTTGGTTATTGCAACAATCTCGATAACCTCTTGGTTAAGTGCTTGAAACAGGAACGTGTAAACAGGTCAGCTGCAAATCGTGCCAGAGCCATTGAGCAGCAAAGGGTCATTCGGGAGAAAATGCAACAACCTGGAAATCCTTTTATTTAAATAACTATTTTTTTTATGAACAACGGAATGGATCCCTTGGCTGAATTCTATTTCCAACAAGAACCTGAAGAGATTTGTGGTCTTCCAGTTTCTTCAATTACTAAAGATTATGTCGAAAATTATCCCTCTATTGTGGACAGATTTTACACTCGATTATATTACATCAGGCAGGGAACAAAACACGAACAATACCTTGTGCTTTTTCACTCAAATCGAGTATGTCTAGTTTGTCTGGCTCCTGAGCATCCTGTGTTCAAGGACGGCGTCAAAGAAATTTCCTTTAATATCGGAAACATGGATCGAAGTCAAAATCAAGTAAGAGGCAAGGGTAAGAAAGGTGGCATGGCTCTACAGGAGGATTCAACTCTAGCCCTTGTAACTGGGAACAATGGCCAATCTTATAAGGTACCGAGTTGTATCAGAGGCAAACTAATTGAAGTCAACCCGAGGATTCTCAAGAAACCGGAATTGATGGCAGATATTGGGGATGGTTACGTGGCTCTTATTTTGCCTAGACCAGAAAAATGTAATAAAATCCGTGACTCTTTACTCACTGAGGAAGAGTACAGATCTTATTTGGACGAAATGGATCTTTTGGGCGAATTCTATTTTCAGCAAAAACCTGAAGAGATTTGTGGTCTTCCAGTTTCTTCAATTACTGAAGAATATATCGAAAATTATCCCTCAATTGTGGACCGATTTTACACCCGATTCTATTATATTAGGCCGGGAGCAAAGTCGGAACCATACCTCGTGCTTTTTCACTCCAATCGAGTCTGTCTGATTTGTCTGGCACCGGAGCATCCCGTTTTCAAAGACGGCATCAAAGAAATTTCTTTTAATATCGGAAACATGGATCGCAGCCAGAACCAAGTAAGTGGCAAGGGAAAGAAGGGTGGCATGGCTTTACAGGAAGACTCAACTCTGGCCCTTGTAACTGGGAACGATGGGCAATCATATAAAGTTCCCAGTTGTATCAAAAGCAAACTAATTGAAGTCAACCCGAGGATTCTTAAGAAACCGGAATTGATGGCAGATATTGGAGATGGATACCTGGCTGTGGTTTTGCCGAGACCAGAACATTGTTTTAAAATCCGTGAAAGTCTACTCACCGAGGAAGCGTACAGATCACATTTGAAAGAACTCAACAAGGATCTCATGACCGCTTGATTCGTTGTTATACATTATATGTAACTAATAAAAACTAGTTTAAGATTGACACAGAGGAACGAGCATTTTTTTAAACTTTATTTTTATCTATTTATTTTTGGGACTAGTATTTATTTTTCAATTTCTTTCTTGTTTCTCAATATTATTGTATGAGTTTGAGTGTTTGATTACATGAATATTATTCGGCCCTGTAACGAGTTTCATCTTAATCGGAAAGTTTTAGGAATCCCGAAAAATTTTACCGCAGATTCCGTTCGTAATTTCCACTACGACGAATTCTGTGTTAAAAATTTTCGGGACTCGTATCTGTGCCTTTATTTGCTTGCAACCTAGCAAACGATAAGGGCTTTTTCATTTTTGAAACAATCAGGTTTTTCCGGGCAATGCATCCACAAAGATTATATTCAAGTAATCGACACCTTATGTTCTGCCTGATATGCATGCAATTGCGGTGAAACAGTCTATTTTATTTTTCTAGATGTCAAAAAGTGATCGTTTTTATTGATTCGGCAAATAAATCTATCTTTTTGGGGTTGTCATTCGACTTTTTTGTTTTGTGGCTTAAAAGCTACCAGTCTTTTTAAAGATTTGAATTGCCCCAAAAACCATTATATCTCTTAGCTATATGGTAGCCATTGACTTATCTTCATTTTTGTTGCATTGAGCTATGAGGTTGCGGAGCTTCGGACTACTTGACTTATTCTTTTTCATTCTATCACTACATTGTAATAATATGTTCATTAACTAAACAAAATTTGTATATAGGAAAAACAAATTACATGGACAGCAAATCCTTAAAACGAAAAATTTCCTTGATTTTCCTGTCGTTTCTAATTGTAGGTACCTATGTCTAGCATAAGTGACGAATGTGAGCAAATTCCTGAAAATAATTGCGCATTCTTATTAACTCACTCATGAAAAAACTACTCAGATAGAAATTTTTCGTAATCTTCGCTTGATTTAAAATGATTTTTAGAATTTAGAAGCTGATATAAATTAATCCTCAGAACAGTTACAATCACCTAGATAGAGCAAGTACTTTGGAAATGGCAGCTTCCGATTGGTTCTGATTTCAAGATTTTCCTTGAAATTAGTAGAAAATTCTTTAAATTTCTAAATTGCACAAGCTGTCATTTCCAAATAAGTATTGTCTTGATCTCGATGAATAAAGGAGGCTTTACATGCATCTTCATCTTCATCTGCATTGACATCTGCAAAAAAAGAGGAAACAAAATAAAAAATTCATACTTGTGCGATAGAGAGCGAAAACCAAAATGGAGATCATCTTCATGTATGAACCTGAAGTACGAACCTGAAGATTGCAGATTATAGTGAAGATGAACATGTTCATCTTCATTATAGCATTTTCATCTGCACCATTTGTTTCGTTCAGATAACGAATTTTTAAGTTTTTTTTACCATTTCATCTCAGTTTGCTTAAAAACAACGAAAATAGCGAAAATTTTCTTCTCAAAACTACATACCTGAACGCTAAGAACATGTGATTGTGAGATGTGTCAAGAAAGTTATAGCAGAGTTCGAGTAAGTTATTAGTGTGTACCCTGTCTTACTTTTATGTTTGTTTTATATTATTGGCCCGCTCTACTTTTCTTCAAGTCTGCAGATGCAGATCCGTGTAAAGCCGCCTTAAAACTGTTCACGTTTTCAATTCGAGAGAATATTTCAAAAAAATTCCATCTGAAAGGTATTTTGTAATTTTTCATTTTTCAAAAACGCGAAAAACTATACTCTTGTAGCAACATGTAGCTCATGTTTTCTATTTAATCTTTTTAGACTGCATGAAAACAATTTTTTTTAAATAAAATTATTTTGAACTCATTTTACAACAGGCCAAATTCAAACCTTATTTACATATTAATGACATTTCGCTGGCTGAGAACTATAATATTGTGTGCCGACCAAAATACCAAAAATGAGTTTAATATACCAAAATTTTCGTAATTTTAGCGGCTTTCAGATACAACAAAAAAGAAAATTTTTAAAAAATTGCTACAGCCAAAAGACAGAACTTTCATTGAATTCGCACTATTATTCAGTACTATAAGGTTCTATGTTCAACATAGAACCTTTTAGTACTTTTTGTCACAAAAAAAAAACAACGCGTTTAAGTTACAAATAACTTTTTTGCTTTGTAAAATTAATCCACATAGAACCTTTTTGAATTTATTAATTTTTAATTAAAACACAAAGTCCTACGTTTTCGATGACATATAACCATTTTTCATAATTTCAAATCCGCTTAGTTTTTACACCAATTCAGTGATTTTATGGACTATTTCATTTGAGAAAAATATATTTTTATAGATTTTTTTAAATTTTTAAATATAAAAACATCAAACGTAATTTAGATCCTATGTTTTAAAGACAATCCTTTATTTTTCCATACAAACGCATCTCCTCCCATATAATATGTTCAGTACTAAAAGGTTCTATATGTTGTACATAGAACTTTTTGGGAAATTTTAATTAACTTTTTCTCATCAAGGTTCCATGTCGTTTTATTAAAATGCTTGTAAAATCATCTAAAGTGATTAAACTAAGAATTTTTTAATGGTTTTATGGCTTTTTGATGGTTCTTTATCATATTGCAACAATATTTTATTGATAACTAACTATTTAATGCAAAAGCCAGCCCTCTAAAACTTTGAAGGCGATTATCTCGGAATTTTATATTTACATACAACCTTGTAGTCCTCGGCCAGCGCTTTGTCTGTTGTTGTCTGATCGGCGACCAAAGATTATTTATATGAAATAAACTTCAAAATTTGCCACCATTACAAAGTCGCATTCACAATTCAAAACTCATAAATGAAAGGTAGCTGTTTACTTTTCGCCACCTCTGTGCTTTTTCATCTAATGCCAGTAAAGAAAGCATCTGATTCATAAAATGTGCACGTCATCACCCTCTTCTCATATCTCAACCACAGATGGGCAATACCAAGATTGCAAGCGTTCGTACGTTTCATAATCCAATCCCAATTTGTTTACATTTTTTGTTCTAATTTGATTCGTGGCGATGAACCAAAAATGTGAATTACAGAAACAATTTCATGTGTCGTGAGTGAACGAAGCATTTCTAAAGTTAATTTTTACGCAACCACATACAATAAAGATTGTCGGCATAACCGTTTGACAGTCAGAAACTCGCATCTAGGTATCATTTATCTATGATCTAAACTTCTCAAAGTAAAAGGAAAGATAACCTTAAAAATAAAGAATTGTTCAAATAACAAAAAGATATTAGAGAAATTACACTGTTTAAAACAAATTCTGTGTTTTATTAAATTAATAAAATTATATTTGATTTACGAACTCTCAAAAATTAATCCAACGCATTCGAAAAATAAAAACACCACAGTGTTTATTCGTGTTCGTGACGATTGTTGTAAAGAACAATCAACTGAATCACTGAAACTGAATAGCGCTATAGTGCATTGCATTTATACCTATTTTATCAGTGCCCACTCACGATTCACGAAGCCTTCAGCTTTTGCTTTTGCACATTTGGGCTTACATATTTAGTCGATTTGATTGTTTTTTTCTTTCAAATAGCAAGTTCAGTTTGTGATCAACCAGCTAGCCAGAAGCAAGCTGTGCTATACTGCTGTTTCTATTGAGTGAGTCGTCAATCAAGTGCGGTACATTTCAGTTCGACAAGTATTGATATTCACAAAGTTGGAATTTCTCGCGGAGTTCTTGCCAAAAAGTTGGAAGCCAAATGGGTGGAATTGACAAGTAAGTTTGATCGGTTTTGAAGTTGGAAGAGTATGCATATTGTTAAGTCCGGGATGTTAGATAACCGCTATGTGAATAATAAGAAAAACATTTTATTATAATTATTTGATCTTGGAAATTCCTGATATTTTAACGAAATCGCTTAATTTAGGGTAGACTGGAAAGGTTCACATATACGAGTATTAAAATATTATAGAAGTAAAGTAATTGGGGCGTATTCATAGTCATTTTTAAACTGTGTCTAAAGCTTCTGGTACATGACTGAAGAGTATTTTTGAAAAAAAAACATTTAGTGTACACGATTGGTAGATCTTACAATATTGTCAGACCTAAAAAAGTATGACAATTGACTACCAATGCGCTGACGATTAATTATGTGTGTACACGGTTATTAGAAAATCCACCAATCTCTACAATTTATTGTCAGAAGTTGGCTGAGAATTTATTGTCAGATAGTTGGCTGAATACCTACCAATAAATTGTAAGAGATTGGTAGATTTTCTACCAACCGTGTATACACATAATTAATTGTCAGTCTTTTCAAACTATTCCCAGTTGCTTTTTCAGAAAGTAAAAGCCGAAATTGGATTGGGTACTTCAAAATTATACAACACGAAATATTTAACATTCATGTTTTCGAAAGTGACGAATGCTAATCAAACGTTTTGCATTTAATGCGCGTACTTGTTTCAAAAAAGGCTAACTTAAAAAACTACAACATAAAACAATAAATAATACTTTACACTTTAAATATCAAATAAGCTATTGCCCAATTTATTGTTTTTTTTTTTTAATTTATGTAGAATGTAGGTACAGCGTTGCCGCTAAAATAAAAAAATATTGTGCCACTTTTCCAAAGGAGCGTGCCATTATCGTGCCATAATAAAAAAAACTATACTTGATTTCGTATTTATAGGTAATATAAATATTAAAAAAGATCACATGAATTCTTTTATAATACTAAAATTAATTTAAAAAATAACTAAAACTAATGGCCCAAAACTTTAAACAACGTATTATTAAGGCATTAACACGATACTAGTTACCAAATTACTATATACATAGTCGTCTACTAACTTTTCATAAATTTTAAACCTTTTGTTAACTAGCAAAATGCAAATCATTTGCAGGGTTTGAATTTTGAAGAATACAATTATTGAGTTTATGCTTTGTAAATTAATTACATGTTCATGAAAACCCAACGTGTGCTCTAAATAAATATTCGATGTTTTTATTTTAATCATTTAACTTTATTATTTACAAAAAAAAAATGTACAAAAGTGTAGCAGGATTCGAACGTGGCCGCCCGCGTGCAAGGCTGAAATACTATCAGATGACATTATGGATGTAGTACGATACTAAAAAATTAAAGTAGCCATTGGGTGATTTTAACTTTAGTAAAATTTTAAGATAATACGATACTAAACTCGTGTAAAATTAGCAAAATCCTCTTTTTAAACTAGTATCATACTAAAAATGATTTAACATATTACTAAATCGTTTAAAATTTTGCGCCATTATTTTTTATATAATGATTAATGAATCCATAGATTATCTTCTGACTAAGAAGTTGTTAATTAAACAATACAAAATAAATAAATAAAATTTAAATAATTAAATTTGCAGCTTTGAAATTTTGCAATTATTTGGCTTAATTTCATTATATGCCATAATTGCATTTAATGTTTTATAATGACAGTCTGTTTTTATTAAATGATTTAATAATGTTATTAAGCCTAGAAAAAACTCGCTCCGTCGACAATCTTCCATGAGGCAAACTAAGGGGGGTCAACATACATTTTGTAATATTAACGAACATTTGTTCATCAATTTTTAGCCTATATAGCTTAATCCAAAACGTTTTTGAATCTTCTAGAAAAACATTTTCAGCTAGCCCGATTTCAAAAATGTTTCTGAATACTGTAAAAAGAACAAGCGTTTCGTACTCAAATAGAAAATTTTGAAACAAGAGTTGTAAAGTATGAACAAATACTTTTTGTGCTTGAATTTTGTTTTAGGGAAACAGGGTCAATAATTACATATTATCAAAGCATTTAGCAAGTCGTTTTTTAAATTAAGCTTTCTTATAAAATGGGCGACAATTTTTCAAGAAATTGAATTTTTCATCATTAATTAAACCTAATACTAGTTCTTCCATAGATTCCCAAAACAATAAAACAATATTAGATATTTGCTTACAGTCTTGGGCCTCATAGCAGATATCATCTTGTTTTAAAGAGTAAACATAATCGTCTTTTAAAGAATTTTTAAGTAAAATTTTGTGAAAGTATTTATATCTGAAACTTATAAATTTATATTTGGGGTCTCGCTTTAAAATGAAACGTTTAATTTGTCTGTTTGGATAAGAATGTATTCTAAAAATGTGGAATACATTTTTTTGTTTAATCATTAAATAGGCCAATAGCTTGTTTGTCTGTTAATTTTTTTCCGTTGCAGCAAGAAAAAAAAAAAATAGGACAAAACCGTTTAGAGAATGGCAGCCAAGCCGAATAAAAAACTGGGAAACAGTTAACAGACAGAAAAGAAAAAATAAATTAGTATTATTTTTTAAATACGTATAAAGATTAATTTCAAAGAAACGAGTGAATTCATATACCCCGTTTATATGAGTGAATTGAGGAATCGAATCGAATCGAATTGAGATTTCGATTCAGGTATATGGCCTCGTGGGATCGGAAGATTGAATTAAAATGGAATCGAAGTGACAATTGGAGTTTACAGAATAAACAACAAAAACATGCAACAGAAAAAAAAACAAAGAAAGGGGAAACCAATTGAACACAAAAAAACACTATTGGTGCACACACACACCAAGAATCAAATGTGAATTCGATTCTTCAATTCCTCGATTCAGGTATATAAATACATTTTCAATTCGATTCAGCTCTTCTAGTAGGATCGGATCGAGTAATCATATTTTAATCCGATTCAAGTATACAAAGACCTAAATCCTGATTATTGAATTCAATCGATATCGATTCAATTCTCCAAATAAACGTATGGCCTTTTCGATTGGCCGTCCAGAACTGTTCTGACCCCCACAAAATGACAGTTGTTACTCCAAACAGAACAGAAAACGATTCTGGATTTCATTTCAGAATCGAAAACAGAATTACTAATACACTCACATAATTAAAATGTCAAAATCATCGGGTTGATTTGTTGTGTAATTTCGATGTGTTTATTGAATTTAACTACTTTTCTGGCAAAATAACATAAAAAGAAGCAAGTTATAATTATTACTGATACAAAAAAATGTGTATCTACATTGAAATCAAGTGTTTTGGAAATTCTTTTAGCCGATGTGATTTTTTTTATTAAATTTTCACAAATACAGTGATACATACAACTCAGAATCAGTCAAATTGTTTCCAGGTGTGTGGGGGAACGTGTTCCGGACGGCCAATCGAAAAGGCCAGTAGTAATATATGGATTTATGATGAATGCGTCCAGTTATATTCCATTAATGAATTGAATGGACGTATCCAGATCTTTTGATGAAATCTAACAGTGTGCTTACACTGAACCTAAATTATTTACGTAAAATTCGGGAAATGAAAAAAGCGTGCCATTTTGAATTTGTTTGTGCCACCGTGCCACGAGAATTTTTTCGTGTCAAAATGGCACGATCGTGCCACGTCGGCAACGTTGTGTAGGTATTCCAGCAAAATGGCGTTGTTTAAAATTTGTTTCTTGCTACCGCTGCCGATGACTTCTTTTGTGCCACTGACTTATTCCTCTGAATATAATATGATATTTTGTATACAACGGCTTACCTCATTGGTCAGCCAATAGATTAGGCTTTTTCATTATTTTGGTGAGTCCCTCTGGTGGTGATCCGAGTATCAACGTTTTTTATTCTTGATGGAGCTTCCAACTCGAAATGACCACAACAGCTTCAAATATTTTGGAATGAAAAAAATAGAATCAACGTCCGAAAATTCAACTAAACGTATGTTTTACTTAAGTTTACTATACACGATTGGTATATCTTACAATATTGTCAGATCTGTAAGTGAAAAACATGCTTACAATGTCTTACAACTGTGTAAACTTACAATTAATTGTCAGAAAATATGTGTTCCAATTAATTGTAAGATCATTGCCTGACAATTAATTGTAAGAAATCCTACAATCGTGTCTACGCTAGCTGACAATCGTGTAATCTTACAATTAATTCTCAGATATTCTATCTGACAATTAAATGTATGACGTAAAATTGTAAGGTATCTGATAATGTGTACACACAATTTGTAGCCAGGCTTCACAATTTTTATCGTTGTCTGACGTATCTGACAACGAAAATATTGTAAAATGTAGTTTTTATGCATCATACAATTTATTATTGTCAGACAATTTAAAGTAATTTTGGACTTCGCGCAGTGTTGCGAACAGATAGCAATGTTTATCAAAAATACTCGCACTCAAAGTTTTTGAATTATTGTTTTTTTTTCTTAAAATGAATAGTTATAGAAAAATGATTCTGATAATAGAAAAATATATGTTTATAGTTATTTTTCAGTTAACTGAAACAGAAAGGGTTCTAAAGTCTTGTTTTTGATAAATATATATATATTTTATTAATATTATATATTAATTTCTATTATTATAGGTTGCTGGTATCGAAACATAATTTGTTTTTATTTTTCAGGTTTTATTCATATGTAGGTATGGTCACCTCTAGGAGTCGGCCACTTCCTTGTAAAGTGCAAGTTAATAGCAAAAGTTTTCGTTTAACTTCCCGGCAAAAAATATTTTGCAAAAGGCTAAAAATTTGTCTTCCATGGTGCAAAATTTCATATCATTGTAGCTACTGTTTTTTTTTTTGTAAAAAAATCCATGTTTGGCTCAAGTTTTCGCTTTCGTTTGAAATGTGCCTTTTCGATAGAAAACAAATAGTGGCTGATTTTTAAAAAGAGCTAAAATCGCCAAACTATTGAATACAGATGAATATTGTGATTGGTTTTTATTTACTTAAAGCTTATATTTGTTGTTTTTGGCTATACAACTTAAAAAAATATTGTTTGTTAATAATTTACAAGGGGTGCCGGCCTTAAGAGGCATTTTTTTTTTTCAATTATTCCAAACTCGACCCCCCGGCTGATTACTGAAGACTACTTTATTTTTTTTTTAAACTGAGTACGTAAAGTTAAAGGAAATTTAATTTTCTATTTATTTATACCAAAATAATCATAAAATATTCCATGGTTTCTGACAGTTTACGCAGGAAAAAAATGAGTAGCCTAAGCTATTTAAGTAGAACATAAATATTTATGATTCGTATCAGCAAACGGGCCTAAGAGATATTGGCTGGCCGATTATAGAAGGCACGTGTTCTTAAGTCGGCCCATTGTTTTTGTATAAAGGCCGGGATTACGTTATGTAAGTTTTAATTAGATAAGTTACAAATATAATTGATTTTTTTAAGAAATATTACTGTAAATACATCCATAAGTGAGTTACAGTAAGATCAACTAACTGCCCCAAGTTGTTTTTACTCACGGGGAACTTACAACGTACTCCACTAGAATTTAAAAGTTTTTTGCTTTTCGTAAGAAGAATTCACTGCACTCGCTATTATTAGACATAATTGCTATTGTAAGACACTTATAAAATAATTTCGCAATTCATAAATAAAACGTACATGTACAATGTCTAAAAAAAGATAATGGATAAGTTATACAAAATTCAAAAATTTGATTAGTTCTTAGTTCTTTATAACTAAGAACTTTAAAAATGGAAACAACGAAGAGCAAAAGAATATTTTATGACTACACGAAAGAGGCACTTTCTTCAGTACTGAACAAAACTAGATAAACATTTTAAATTGAAATAGGCAATTCGAGAGTTTGGGTTTCCTAGAAGTAATCTACAAGACCGAAATAATAATAATAAATTATAATAAAAATTGATTCTAATACCGACCTTAGTGCGACCAAGGAATACAATTTTTTTAAAGTGGTTCATAGACCATTGAACCAAATCATCAGGTTCATTAAAAACGGACCAAACATTTTAAAAGAAAATTTCAATAACCCATTCTAAGATTGAAGATTTGCTACTATGAGTTCTTCAAACATTTACGAAGTTGTTAATACAAACGACAGTGACGAAGTATTTCCTGGAGCTAAAATAGTATTTATTAAAAATTGATGCCTCGAAGACGTTTTGGGAGACGCTTCATGTATTTTGATAATGTCAACGAAACATCTTTTTTCCTGTTTTCGAAATCAGGTATTGAATTAGTTCCCAAATGATACAACAGATTGCATAATCATTCATTAGGAAACCATAAGGAGGCTAACTACTCTGTATTCAGTGCAAATGAAAGCATTTGTGGTACAACTAGTATTCCTTCCTCTGGCGGCTTCGTCACTATGGTAAAACTATGTCCGGCAAGTAGGTTTTAGGTAGGTGGAAAGTGCGATCGAAAAAGGCTTTTATTATTAAATTAATATTAAACGGCCAATAATGTTTCGGGTCGGTGCGTGTACTCAACAAACGCATTTTCCATGGACCTAAGTCATCTTAGCAGTAATAATTTCATTATTTTATATACACACCGTCCAAACACTGACCGCCCACATTACATTACTATATATGATATACCATAGAAATGACAAAACATTTCAAAAACAAAAAAACATATTAAGAAAACCAACCTATTTAAAAATATAAATACAAATATAAGTTGCTTTTTTGTTGTTTTATCTAAAGCAATGCTTAATAACATGTGCCTGAAATATGTAAATATTTATTACATGTAAAACAAACTTAGTAGCTTCATACATATATTCATAAAGTGCCGTGCAAGTCACGTTGCATTTAAAAAGACCTTCGGTCTTAAAAGCATGTAGTTAATATTATTATTAGTTTTTATTTTCATATAAATTAAATGTATTTTTTTCCTATTAATTAACTTTTGTGAAAAAAAGTCCATCAGCCCTATTCTGTAAAACGTTCACGTGAATATTTGTATTCTACTATCCGGCGGAAAAAAAACGAATTGTTCCAAGAAGTATATAAATTTCGATCAAAATAAATTTAATCAATTAGATTCTCTTAAGAGTTAAAGAAAAAATTTATTAGTTAAGGTTTGGGCTCAAAAGATGGAAGACATTTGAAAATAAATGGTGAAAGATTTAGTGAAATATTCACGTGAATCGAAAGATTCGATCGGATTGGATAGTAGAAAAGGGCTGTATGTCTTTGTACCTAATATGAAATGGCGTTTGTAGACAAAATAAAATCTTACAATCACATTTTTTTATTTAACTGAACTGTTTATATTAAATATTAAAATGATTTCTGTATACCTACATTCTACAAAATTGGAAAAAGACATATTTAGTATGATAATTTATTTATTTATTTATTTAATTATTTGTGATTGCTTAACAAACTGTAATATACAAACAATCTTATAAGATAGTAGTAAGCTAATATTATAAAATTAAGCTAAAAATGCAAAATTGAATTAATTAAATTGAAACGATACAAAATAAATAGAAAAATTCAGGTTTCCATTAATTATTAAAATTTAAATTAAAAAGTTAAAGTTAAACTTGTTGCAGTTAGATTTTCTTTTATATTACGCGGTAATGAGTTCCAAAGACGGACAAAGTTCACAAAAAATTGAAGCTCTGATGTTAAGAATGAGCAGCGAGTTATAATTAACTGATGCGATCTGTGAGAAGATGCAGCACTAATTTTTTCAAAACAGTATTGTGGTTGGCGTGCGAGGAGTATATCAGAAAACAAGATTAAACTTCGAAATTCTAGGTATTTTTCGAACGACATGTCCAGTAGGAGTGTAGCAAATCCCGATATCCTGCCATATCTACGTAACCCATAAACATAACGAACGGTAGCATTAAATGCGACATTAAGTTTACGCTTGCTTGTGTAATTACAATTACAATAAATTTCGCAACCATATATCAGGATGGGAATAACTAACGTTTTAGCTAGGAGCAAACGTGTTTTCATGGGCGTAAAAGCTTGTGTTACCCATAAAATCCGAAGAACGCCATATACCTTGCCGACAAGTCCATTTATGTGATTATCCCAGATCAAAAAGCGGTTGAAAGTAACTCCGAGATTTTTTGCTGTTACAGCACATTCAATTGGAGCATTGCCGAAGACAATAGGTGGAAAAATAAATTTTTATATTGAGGCCGACTACTGGAAATTCATGTGGAAGACCTCTGGAGTTTAGGGGACCGACTTCATAAGAATCACACTTTCATTTAAGTTGTTTTGAAATATTTAGTTTTTTATGGCAAATTAACTGAAAAATAACAAGAATTTCGAAATTTAGACATTCCAAAAAATCAGATAAACTAAATTTTATATCCAAAACTCGAAGAACTGAATTTTAAGGGACAGTCAAACGTAAAAAAAATGTTAGGTGGCCGACCACTGGCTCCCTATATATTATGTATATATTGGAAAACCATTCCTTCGGATATTTTGGTCACAATAACCTTAGTAATGCAACAAAGTCAGTTATATTAACTTTTCCCGACATTTTGACACGCATTGCTGTTCTTTTCAGGGGTAGATTAACACAACAATTTTATACAACAAAAAACAAACAATTGAAGACTCACAAAAAGGGATTTTAAATTGTTTTTAAAACTGTAAAAATAAATAAACCTATTTGAAAATATTTCAAGCACCTCTTGTTAAGAAGTTATGACTAGTACGCTGCTGATGTGAAACGAAAAATCCCATACAAAAATGACAGAACGAAATCATAAACGAAAATTTTCGTTCTGGTTTTCGTTCCGTAGTACGCTGTTCCATGAAGAAATTTAAAAAGTCCCCACTCAATTTTCGCAGACAATTTATTACCCAGACCAATTAATTGTGTGCGGAAAATTAGATTTCAGGTTTTAGTAGTGTTGTTTTTGTTGTTTCTACTAGGTTTAAAGCGGGAAGGCTTCTAAAGGATGTGTTGAGAGATATGATTTATGTGTGCTGCTTCCGATTCATATCTTGTTTAAAATATGCAGTGTTTCGAGAGTATCTTGCTCCGAAGTGTTTTTTTCTTGGAAATTTTCAAAATGTGGAGAATGGCCAAACTCGATAGAATGATTAGTGAATGGCGTCTTGGCAGTTTTTTTTTTGTTGATGTCAGATTTGTGATTCGATATTCATTGACGAAGAAATGGTTTCGTCATGCCACCAATGTAACATAACTTGCAGGACTAATCAAGTTTTCCATTATTTTTCCGCATTTATCTCTTTTGGTTTTATTTGATTTAAATGCTAACGGAACATTTTTAACTTTTTTTTATTAATAAACTCTTTTAAAGTTCTTCTTTCACTTTTTAACAATACACTTGGGTTGCATTGGTGAAGGGAGATTTTTGCTGGTTGTATTTTAACAAAAGTTTCGATATACTACAGTCGGATATCCAATACTTTTTTTTGAATATTGGTAATTTTTTGCTGAGTAAAATTTTTCATCACTCAAATTGAAAACCTTTAAGTTTCCGCAGTAAATTGTAAATAGGCGATCACAACATTATGTAAATAGGCGATCACAACATTATGTATAAAGTATATGTTATAGACGAAATTTATTAACTTTACTTGATCATATAAAAATGTTCAGTAAAACTTTGTTTATTTGTTTGTTTTATATGTCAGCTCGAAATTATGTATATATAAAGAAAATCTGTACTTCTGGAGTTCATTAGTTTTTGGATTGTGAAGGAAGCAAGCCAAGGAAAATGTGGCACAGAATCTAAAAGTTGGCACAAAAATATATCATATCATCCAAATACTTAACGGTAAGATTAAGTTTGTCTTTAATATCTGCAAGACACAAGGTCAGCAATGGTGGGTGAAAGTGATTTGCTCATCGGCATTCCAAAACCTGTTTGAAGAAGTCCTCTTTTTTTTTTTTTTTTTTTTTTTTTTTTTTTTAATTTTAATTATATGCCTGTAAGACCTTCTTTTAAATGCAACCTGAATTGCACGGCACTAGTTTGGCACTGGATTTGAGAATCAGGTATTGACTGTCTCCTTTTAACCCATGGGCGGCATCCAATTAAAATTGGAGGTATAGAAAAGAATGCGCCTCTTATATGTCTTATACGGACCTCTCATTTCCCAAGTAACATCGTCACAGCTATTAGATGCAAAATTGTTCTTCTGCAGCTCCAAACAAGTGAAGTCGAAATCTATGGCTTTATATGGTATAATTTCACAGCTCAATGTATTTTTATTTTAAATCATGCCCTAGAGTGAAGTTTAACAGCAATGTCAGCTCGTTCAACGTTTAGTTATTCAAACTAGCTCCATAATACCTTTCATGCGATCTATGAACGAGCTTCTTGAACTTCCCTCATCTAAGGGGCCGTTAAAAATCAAGCACTTTATCCACTGCGCCATTGCCACCCACCCTTTTTATTGTAAACAATTGTTTTCTTTTATGCTTACAGTAAGAATCTCGAGAAATTTGTACTGGTTGATCCCGGCGTGTTGGCTAATAACTTCCCATTTCTTTTTGAATATTTATCGCTAACTATACTGCGATGTTGATAGAAAGCGATATTACGTCAAAAAAAAAACATAAACATGCTTACATAATTTAACTTTCTTTACATTTTCCACAAATTTCAGAGGATTTTGTTAGTGTTAGTTACACTTTGTAAAATCTTACCAACAAAGTTACCACTGAAGGGAACACACAGACGTAGGCATATACTCTTACTAATAACCTGTCTAATTTTTTCAATTAAAGACGTGAGCCTTTTGTCGGTTTTAAAACACGAGTATCGCCCAGTCGCTGAAATTCGTAAAACAAAATCCGACACATGAGAACTATCCCATATCTACGTATTTAACTCGACATTATTGATGGCAAACGGTGTTTGAATATTTATTATTTAGTTACTGGTAATATTCACTGACCCTGTAGATTGATATTTCACTAACTAATCTTAATATAAATTCGGATTTGGTAGTGGTCGATGTTTTGTCCACGAATTTCGTAAAGGTGATTAGATTAGATTTTTGAAATGGTAGGAATCTTATTAAGAAGGTGTTTTTTTTTAATAAATACAATTCTAAATACTACTGAAATTATTCAGCCAAGTAGAATTTGCTTTTCTACCCGTCGCACAGTGCGTTGAATGTATGGGGATTCGGGAAAAAAATAAAAAAACAAGATTTGTGTATGTAGATTTTTTTTTAATATTTATATTTTTTTCTTTTGAAGTTAATATGTGCTGTTAATATATAAAAATGAACAATTAAAAATGGTTTTTCAATTTTCTGTATCAGAAGAAGAGGATTGATTGTCATCATCGTCATCACAATTAATTATATATTTTTTGATAGTGTCATCATATATTTTGGGCTTTCTTTTAATTTTTCTTTGCGATGAAATAAATGGGTCTGACAATAATATTAGGTGATTCAAAACGTCTTTGCAGTTGTTCGTTCTTGAAGATTTTCTTGAATGATTAAGCCTGGTTCGGCGAAAAGTCTTGTGTAAGCCTTCAAGAGCTTCCTCAGACAATTGTCCAATAGGTATGTGAAAGCTTTTTATCACATCAACACTATGGAAAAATAGTTTGTGCAATGTACAGGGCATATGATACCATCCATATAAATCCAAATAAAGTGTACGTGTTTCATGGATGAGAACATCAAAATTGTCAAAATGTATTTCAGCTCCTGTTGCCATCACTCGTAAGATTACACTTAATTTTTGAATCAAAGTTTGGTCGATTTTTGTGATTTCGGAACTTTTCTCAGGATTAGAAAAAATGCCCGAGCAGTGTTGCCGTCATTTGATGAACCAAAGCCTTGTTTTGGTTGGTCAACATTTAGTCCCATTTTTGTTTTGAACTCCGTCTGAATGCGTTTTTTTTCTATCTGGAAAAGAGTTTTGTTTTCCTCTCCTTGGACTCTCCATTTTTTAAAGGGCAGTCTATAAGCAATGTGCAACATACATTCAAATGACCTTATTCAAAGGTGGAGAGTTGAAAGACCGAAACGATAGTTTTCTTCGTTTGGTTGTTTCTCAAAACATTTGACTGTATTCATTTCACTAGGGAGTGCTCCGCAAATATAGCATTTAGATGACGAATTTGTTCCGGATAAAACATTGCACACACTCCCATCAACCATGGTCATATGAAATTCGTAAGAAACTTTGCAGCTTTGCCCTGCTATAATTTCTGTATGGTCATAAAGGCTCATGATTTTTTCTTGCATAATTGACTCCTCTCGTCTCACAAGATCGGAACACTCTTTTTTAAATATGAACTTCACGGGCCTACAATTTAATATTGATCCAGGACGATCATTCACCCAAAGAGAAACTCCAGAATCGATATCAATCAATCTTAGAGGTACAAGTGCTATTAGGAACAAATATTCGTCCGAGTTTTCAGTATTATCAAATTTGAGCTTATACGCACTATGGTTACCACTGCCATCAAAACCCCATTTGCAAATTAGTTTAGCTTTTGTTTCTTTACTTACTGTGACAGATTTGCAAATGCTTCGAACAGTTTTCCCCACAATATCCTGAAAATCAACTTCCGCTGATGATTCCGTAACCTCGCA
The DNA here is from genome assembly GCA_910595825.1 of Philhelius pedissequus. NCBI lineage: Eukaryota > Metazoa > Arthropoda > Insecta > Diptera > Syrphidae > Philhelius > Philhelius pedissequus. The sequence continues at coordinate 101,144,945 of OU343161.1, read as the reverse complement.
TTTTGGAAGAATACCAGCCTTAGCTTGCCGTAATGCATAAATACTTGGAAAGCAGTCCTTGTGCAGAGCATTCACAGTTTTTCGCAATACCTCATATCTGCGTTCGGTTAAGTCAAGGTCAAGGTACAATGCAAGAGCTGCTCCCGGTGACAAAAAATGTTTCTCTTGCTCTGAATTTGAATTAGTGCTTGAATTTAATACTGCCAGATCTGTAGCATACTTTAACTCTTCGAGCGATCTTGTCCTTACTAAATCATGAACTCTTTGTTTTTTAGTTTTGTGGCAACAATCAACAAAGTCTTTTTTCGCTCTCCCACGCTTATTAATGAGGTCTTCGCTTGTTGATGCACTCATTAGAGTTTTGATGTTTTGGGGAAAGGGGTGGAGACTGTTAAGCCAGTCTTTATTCTTTTTAAAAAAGCGATCACGTATTCGGTGGCAATTTTGCCAACGTTTATTTATTTCTGAGGAAGTTGTTGATGAGTGTCTTGCTAAGATTTGATGATCTGCAGGCTCTAAATTTGATTGCATATTTAATTTTACCTTCATAAACTGCAAAACACCAGGCACTGGGGCTGTTGAGTTGGAAAACCAAACATCAAAAAGTTCCCTGTTTGAACACATTCTGTAAAAAATGCTCGTAAACAAACACTTGTTGCAAGAAAAAGTGCAAATTGTTGCAAAAAAAACTTACTTTTTTAAAAGATACGATTGTTTTCTTTCTTTAAATAAAAACACTTTTTTCCCATATGGCCCCACACAAAATATATGACTTACCAAAGTCAGTACTCAACACGAACAAAGAAGCTTTGATTTGGGCTCTCAAAAAAAAATTTTAATTTACATGTAAAAAAAAATGCAGTTAGAATAACTATATTTTCTCTCCTGATTGTGAGCATAGCGAAAAAAATATCGTATGTTCTTTCTTTTCTTCAGTACACGCTCTTTCAACCGGTAACTACAAATCTTACTCTCACTATTTGTTATTTTGTTGATCTTCTGATGATCTCTGAGAACAGAAAATTGAATTTTATCATAAAAAAAACTGTCGATTCATTCATTTAGACTTATTACCTTGGATTTGGCATACTTGCTACACATTTTTGGCACATTTTTTTTTTTTATTTTTTTCCACTAGTCGCCGCACTTTGGACTCATCAGTTAGCTAGTGATGGCCTTACCAATACGCACTTTTTGTTTAGTTTTAATCTTATTTGTCAAATGGAAAACAGATTTTTACAATAGAATTCAATCAATCCTTCTTTATTAATGTCTTATACGGACTGCCTCATTTAGGAACTCTCATTTTCTATCTTTTTGTTAATGACATTCCTGACTATTTGGGATTTTCTAATTGTTTAATGTTCGCAGACGATTAGGAATTATATTCTCAAATTTCTTCAATTGAAATTTTTGTTAACTTTCAAAAAGGCAAAGATGCATTTTTTCAATGGTGTAAATATGAATAATCATTTTGAGCTAAATATCTCTAAATTCAAGATATTTAGAGCTTCTCGTTCAACACCTAAAGTGCTCTTAAGTTACAGTCTTCATAATGAAAGTCTTTCAAACGTGAGTCCAAACCTTAGTTGTCTTTTTCAAAACATGTATGTATATTTCATAATTTCTAATGCGAATTCGTTTACTTTACGAAAAAATCGATGTACATACACATGTTTAATAGTATCCAATGCATACTTTAATACTTTAGGGTTATTTGGTCTTTTTTTTAATAAAAGTTCCTCAGACAGGATCGCAAATATTCAAATTAGATTCACACGCTTTGCTTTGGGGAATTTCAGGAAGTCAGATGGTTTGTCCAACTATTGTTTTAGGTGATAGGTTTAAAATATTTGAATAACCTCGAAGTTCCAATGTGTTCTTTTTATACAATTAGAATAAAATTTTCTGACTTACTATCTCTTATGTCTTTGTATGTTCCTGAGAATAATCTATGAAACAGGGATATTGTCTTTTAGGTAGGATCATTGTCACAGGGTGCTCGTTCTTCATCGCTTTTATTTAATTGATATCGAAGTCGACCTGCAAATGAATAAGGATATGTTTAAGATTATTGTTTTGCATTTTGTTTATGATGTACATATTGTGATAAATATGTCCATCCAATCCAATTTTAAAACATAAATTTGGAAAAGGAGTGATTTTGTAATATACATATCTATGTAATGGGTTATCCATTTTCCGGTTTCAAAAGTAAACGTAAATAAAACACATAAAATATTTTTTTTTCATGATATTTCTTTTTTATTACAAAGTTTGAACGTTGACATTATGTGTGAAACACTACATCATTTAAATGACCACCACGCGAATTGTTGCAAGCATCGATTCTTTTGAGGTAATTTTCGACCACTTCTTGACACATATTGGGTGGTATCTCAGCCATAACTTGACGCATGTTGGTTTTTAAGTGCTCAAGAGTTAAAGATTTATCTGCATAAACACGGTCTTTCGCGTAGCCCCACAAAAAAAAGTCCAGCGGTGTCAAATCGCACGATCTTGGTGGCCAGTTGACATCGCCACGACGATAAATTACGCGGCCAGGAAATGTCTCTTGCAATAAAGCCATATTCGCTCGAGTTGTGTGGCATGTGGCACCGTCTTGTTGAAACCACACATTCTCCAAGTCGTATTCTTCAATAGCAGGCAAAAAACGTCGGTTATCATGTGACCATAACGCTCCGAATTGACGCTGACAGTCGTTCCATCGTCGTTTTCGAAGAAGTAAGGTCCAATCACACCACCGGACCAAAGAGCGCCCCAAACAGTGACTTTTTGTGGATGTAATGGCCTCTCTTCAATCACTTGAGGATTCTCAGAACCCCAAATACGACAATTTTGTTTATTAAGAAGAAAATTTTGATCGAAAAATCGCCGTCCACCGCCTGTTGTTCAAACACCTATTCGACGTATCTTTGACGTTGTGAATGGTCCGCTGGCTTCAGTTGTTATGTGAGCTGGGGGTCAATTCCCGATCTGTGAAGATGTGAAGTAATACATTTTATCACGCTTTCACGTCCAATTCGATTCTCGATTCGTGAAAAAGTGAAGTTAAACGCCAAACATTTTTCATATGATAACAGATCGTTGGAAACTACCCATTGCAAAAAAATGCAGAGCACTTTACCATATTTAAATGGCTTTGAAGCGCACTTATAAGTTGAGTGTTTTTCAAGAATGCTCTCAATTCAGGTATTAAATACATTCATAAATGTTTTGGGAATCTATAAAGTTCAATAAAGTGCTCCTAGTTGTAACTTCGAATAGATTCTGCCCATCTCGAAGGGAAAGCCTCAATATCCTCACATGAAAAAATAATAAATCTTACTCAAAACTGAGATACTATTGAATGTAATATAAAACCCACAATTGTTCAGTACGACGTCTTTTATTAACTTATTAAACGAATTATTATTCCGGACATTATTCTTAAGCAAATTTAGAAACTGAAATGAAATATTTACTTTTCCCAACAAAAAATCTAATTAGAAATGACAGAATTTATCATTTAGTACTTTTTAGTACAAACTTTATCACAATGAGTTCTAAAATCGCATTAGGCGTGTGCGTGAAGTTGGAAAATGATAAACCTCTGTGAAAACTGAAATGATATTTTTTTTTTCACTTCAAAATTTCACAGATCGGGAATTGACCCCCTGGACTTTATATGGATGTTGATGTAGATCTAAATGCAAAATACGCCAAAATGTGCCGTAAGACCGCCCTAATTCCTGAGAACGACGAGGAATCGAAACGTTCGGGTCTTCGGCAACACTTGCACTTACAGCAGCGATATTTTCAGTGGTACGAGCGAAACGATGATGCACAAGCCTTACAATATCTGTAACCAATCTAGTCTCTTCAAATTTCTTAACAAATTTTGCCAATTGCTTGCGTAGTTGGACGATTATGTAAACCATAATCTCCTTTTAAAGCACGATATGTGGCTGTGGCAGAATCACCATTTTTATGCGTTGCGCGATAGTTAAGCGATCCATTTTGTAAATGTCAGACTTTCAACTGAAAATAAAAATTGGTTTAACAACTTAGTTTGACAGATGTCGAAATGGATAACCCTTTATGATGGTCGCCTGAATGTTAATTGTTATATTATATTTGTGATAAAAAACCTAAGTAATAGTATATAAGTTATGTCAGTCCGCTCATTAATGAGTCGTATATAGGGTGTACAGGACCTGGTTACAACTAGCTTATGGTCTATTCTATGAAAAAAATCGTTCTACAGTAAAGATCTATCTCCAATTTTGACATCATGCGCTTACTTTGGTGTACCCTGAACTTCGTTAAGGTGATTCTGACACAGCCACATATCGTGCTTTAAGAGTAGATTATGGTTTACATAATCGTCCAACAACGCAAGCAATTGGCAAAATTGTGAAGAAATTTGAAGAGACTGGATTGGTTACAGATATTGTAAGGCTTGTGCATCATCGTTTCGCTCGTACCACTGAAAATATCGCTGCTGTAAGTGAAAGTGTTGCCGAAGACCCGAATGTGTCGATTCCTCGTCGTTCTCAGGAATTAGGACTGTCTTACGACACATTATGGTGTATTTTGCATTTGTATCTACACCTACATCCATATAAAGTCCGGCTCACACAACAACTGAAGCCAGCTGACCATTCACAACGTCGTAGATACGTGGAATGGGTGCATGAACAACAAGCGGTGGACGTCGATTTTTCGAACAAAATTTTCTTCAGCTACGAAGCACATTTCTCACTCGGTGGGTATGTTAATAAACCAAATTGTCGTAATTGGGCTTCTGAGAATCCTCAAGTAATTGAAGAGAGGGCATAACATCAACAAAAAGTCACTGTTTGGGGCGCTCTTTGGCCCTGAGGTGTGATTGGACCTTACTTCTTCGAAAACGACGATGGAACGACTGTCGCCGTCAATTCGGAGCGTTATGGTCATATGATAACCGACTTTTTTTTGCCTGCTATTCAAGAATACGACTTGGAGAATGTGTGGTTTCAACAAGACGGTGCCACATGCCACAGGAGACATTTCCTAACCGCTTAATTTCTCGTCGTGGCGATATCAACTGGCCACCAAAATCAGGCGATTTGACCCCGCTGGACTTTTTGTTGTGGGGCTACGCGAAAGACCGTGTTTATAAAGATAAACCTTTAATTCTTGAGCACTTGAAAACCAACATTCATCAAGTAATGGCTGCGATACCGCCCAATATGTGTCAAAAAGTGGTCGAAAATTACCGCAAAAGAATCGATGCTTGCAACAATTCGCGTGGTGGTCATTTAAATGATGTAGTGTTTTACACATAATGTCAATGTTCAAACTTTATAATAAAAAAGAAATATCATGAAAAAAAAATATTTTATGTGTTTTATTTACGTTTACTTTTGAAACCGCAAAATGGATAGCCCAATATCGTATCGCTACTTAACTAGCGGTATTTATCGTCACAAATGTCTATAATTATGATCATATTTATGACACACGCTTTTTAAAAAAGTTCACAAAATGTGATTTGTGGTGACATTAATATAGATAAACATTGTATGTACTTGATACAATTTATAATTTCACATTATGATTATAGAATTTTATATCTTATGCATCTTATCTCAAACAAATCGTAATTACATTGGCGCAAAATTATAAACGATTTAGTAAAATGTTAAAGCCACTTTTAGCAATTTACTAAGCCAAAAAGATGATTGATCTAATTTGAAACGATTTTAACGTTTTACTAAAGTTAAAATCACGGAATGGCTACTTTAACTTTTAGCAATTTGCTAAATCCATTATGGAATCTGATAGTATGTCAGCCTCGCATGCGAGGTGCCCAGGTTCGAGTCCTGCTGGTGCACATTTTTTTTTGTTGTAAATAATGAAGTTAAAATGATGAAAATATATATAACTAATACCTTTTTAGAGCACATGTTGGGTTTTCATCAACATATAATTAATTTACAACGCTTAACAACAATAATTATATTCATCAAAATTCAAACCCTACAAATGAATAGCTTTCTGCTCAATTAGCAATTTACTAGTTTAGAAAAGGTTTAAAAATGTTGAAATAGTTATTCAATCAATAAGCACTTAGGAAATTGCTAACTAGTAAAATGTTAAGCCCTTAACAATTTTGCGCCATTGTTTTTACAGTAAGATAAATATTGTCCTGATTCTTATTTATCGACGATATGTAACATTTCAACAGCACAGCTTAATATTATGGGTTGTGGTCTTTTAATACCTTGTATAATTATCGGTTTTCATAAAATGATAAAAAATGAATTCTTCAAAATCAAATGTGTAGTTTATCATATCTCTGCTTACACACCGTATAACCATTACTGAAGATTTGTAGACATATATCGTGCGTTGGGTTTGTAATTCAGTTCGTTGTCAACCGGTCAGCTAAATCGACATACTTAGTTGTAATTTTTTTTTTTGAATTTCGATAAGTAGTGGTTTTCAATTGATTAGTTTACTAATTTCCACGGAATTTGTTTAATCAATTTGGAAATAAAAAAATGGGAGAATTCGACAAGTAAGTTAGCAATTTAAATTATTTATTTATTAATTTAAAAGCTTAAGCTAACAGATTATTCTGGTTAACATAAATATATATAACTTAAAGGTTGCATTGTCGAAATTTCAATGATGGTTAAGTTGAGAGGTGAAGTTATGCAGCTGAATTTTATACCTCATAGAGATGACTTACCCATTATATGCTCCTGATGCAATTTAAAGGAAAGGGAAGATGTTTTACACTTTGTTGGAAGACCTCCAGTTCTTAACGAAATAAGAAGGAATGCTTTTGGTAGCGAAATACTGACGCAAAATCAAGTTATACTCTTGCTTAACAATATGGTTGTTAAAAAATTATATCAATTCTGCAGGCTAGCTCTTCTCTATAGAAGTAGAATTATAAATGAAAGTTTTTAAATATATTATAAAAAAAAAATTCTAACAATCAAACATGACATTACGATCATAGAGAAGCCTAAGAAAGTGATCGCCACAAAATGTCTGTCTGTCTGTCAGTCTGTCCGTCTGTATGTATAATGAGCTACAGCCTAAACGGCTTAAGCGATTACCTTCAAATTTGGTTTGTGTGATTATTTTGGCATTCTTCAGAGGGGAAATTGAAATTTTATTTTTAGGCCTAAAAATAACGTTACCTGCCATATGACCTTGAAGGAAAATCTTATTTTTCTCTAAAACGGCTCCAACGATTTTGATAAAAAATTTTTAGAATTTTTTTGTTGGTAATAGCTATCATTTGATATGAACCAAGTTTACAGGAAAAGTCTATTAACGGTACCTTGCATATAACGGTTTTTTTTTTCAATTTTTGGCTTTCTCGGTAACGGTACATTGGATTTTTGTCAAATTTTATATCTGAGAAGATCTAAGTAGCTTAATTATTTTTGCATATCAAAATTTTGAATAACTTCTTTTTTTTAAATTAAAATAATTTATAAAAATTTTTTTTTTTTTTGAAAAATCAATAATTTTAAAACTAATCGAAAAAAATAATTTTAAATTTTATATTAACATGAACATTAATAGTGCCTAAAAAAATGCATACCAAAATTTCGAAAGAATTTTGTTTTCAAAAAACGAAAAATAAAAAACAGGATTTCAGCAAAACCCGTCCTAAAATTTTCTAGATACTTTTTTTTAGAAAATTTTCATTGATCCGTGGCATCTAATAGCGTTCTTCGTTTTTTCGAAAAAAAACGACTAAAGTGATGGTTTTGCAGTTTAAATAAGTTTAAAAAACGATTTTTTTCCACCATACACCATTCACTTTCATTATATACATGTATGTACTTGTACATATTTACATTATTACCCTCCTTATTTACATAATTCAAATCAATTTAAATATACATTCGTAGGTACCGATTTAACTATTCCTTGAATCATGCATTCGACAATTCATTATTCTAAGAATCAAGGTAATATTACATACATGGGCTTTTAATCTGCATAGGACAACTATAATAGACTAGCTACCTACCAACAGCATCAGTGAGTAACACTAAAGTTATTAGCTACAAGCTAACAACTTCAGCTTTTTGCTTTTTGTTTTTTTTATAAACTTTGCAAACAAAATTTTAACCAACGTTATCAAATAAAAACCAATCTAATCTAATCTATAACTTAAAGAAAAAATAATTAACATTAAAGTGATACATTTCTAACCGAATTTTTAAATATAAATCTGAAGAAAAACTGAAATCTATTAAGTTACAAATTAGTTCTGTGACTAGGTAGAAAAGGGTAGTTCCGTTGCCTAAGAAGTCTTTCAGGAGCATAAACTGATACTAAAGCCAATAAATTAGGGCATATTTTATATGATAACACAATATGTCTCTCACAAGAACTATATCATACAATTTTCGGCGTACGTCTAGTCTAAAAATGCCTAAAAGTAAGCATATTATTTCATAACTAGGTGAGAAGTCCCACCTCATTTTAGCAAAGTTACATTTTGTAATTCTTCTTTGAATATTTTCAATGCGATTAAATTGGAACTGAGAAGAAGAGCACCATACAGTGTCACAGTATTCAAGACTTGATCTTACCAAAGCAAAATATGGGGATAAGAGATAGATAAATCACTAGTATTGTTGCTTATAAAGCTTTTGACGTTATGCAATCAACATATTCCCTGTAATATAAAGTCCTATCAAAAATAACTACAAGATCTTTAAATTTTTCAAACCTATTCAGAAAGACGGTCCCAATTTTTATTAGATAAATTGAATGTAACATGTTTGTGGTTACATAAATGGATACATGTCATGTAAATGTATTTTGCAGTCGATCTTAGATTTAACATCTCAAAGCTTTATATACATACTATATTTGTTTTAGATACGTTTTCTAATATTCTTATTGAATTCATGCAGAGTTTGTTGTTAGGCTACGTTAGGTTATTGGGCTGACAATTGATGTCGTTATCATCACACTTAGATCAATGTAGATCCATTGTATTACCCGGGAGTGTAATCAGTCTTTCCCGATAAAAACCTACATGTGTAGTAGTAGTAGTAAATTGATTTCATTTTATAATTCAAATCATGTGTATAACAAAATCAACTATAGCATGGCAATGCCGTCTGCCAAATTGACAATTTAAATAAATCACGTAGATAATGTGTCCAAGTTTCTTACATATTTAGTATATAAAACGATTTTTTTTTTCTTAATTATTTTTTGAATTCAGAAGTTTTCGCTGAGAACTCTATTTGGATAAGCTTGCGCTACTTTGCAATACATAAAAAGTTTTTGCACTTCCATTTCGTTTAAATACTCTATCATTTCTGTGTCAGTCAAATAATTGCGGCCGAAGAAGGATCGCCTAGTTTCTATTAAAACCGGACATTTTCCTAGAAAATGAAAAACATCTTCTCTATCACTCAGGTTACACAGACTGCATCGGCCGGGAAGGTCCTCTCTCTGCGGCATATAATCTAATTGCAGAAGCTCTGCACGAAGTCTTACCATCATCGAGATATGCACCACACTATTTTCATCTTTGAAGTAGTTTCTTGGTCCTAGGTTATGACAAAGGCGACTGTAAACCAGTCTGTGAACAGAGCTAGTGGCATCTTCGATAAACTTCTTCTCATCGCAATTACCTTATAAAGCTTAGCTCTCCATTCATTGAGATGTTCAATATGCAAGCTTAGTTCCATACCACACCATTGCGCGAGCTCATTCCATTCCGCATACCAGCTGCATCTCCGGTTGATTACGTAAAGGGTTGTTTTCTTGGGTAGTCTTTCACTATTCATATTCAAAACATTGATAATGTAATCTACCTGTGTTTTGAGGGTTTGGACGAAGAGTGGGGATAGTCCTGTTTCTAGCATTACAACGTAGTTCGGTGTGTTGAAAGGCAAGTGTATATCCTTTTAATAAAAAACCTCTGCAACTTTTCTACACTTTCATATTGTTTGTATCCCCATACCTATGATGCATACAATATAACCGATTCCGAAACTGCTTCAAATACTCGGAACTTACAGCTATGCGCGATGCTTCAGTTGGTGAAACACTTTTTCCAAGTAGCTCCAATCGCACTTTTGGCCTTCACAAGTTTCTAATTAAGATGCTTTTCCATACTTAGGTTTTTTGTAAAACACAGTCCTAGGTACTTCGATAGGTATTGAATTATAGAACCATCTTTCGTTTAGACTATTTCTTCCCCCACCATTCCTGAAGATCATTATTTTTGATTTGTTGAGGTTAACTTGAAGATTCAACTTAGAAGAGTATCTATACAGTTGGTTGATCATCAGTTGGAGCGATCGTGGTGAGTTTGATAGAAGCACTATGTCGTTAGCGTATAAGAGGGCCCTTATCGTGGTTCCCGCAAACTCTACACCTTCAGAAATGCCATCCGTTAGATCGTCTATAAAAAGGGCGTATAAAAGAGGGCTCAATAAACACCCCTGTCGAACTCCCGACTTCGTTTGAAACCATTCTGATGTCTCTTCTCCATCCCAAACTGCTGCTTTAGTTTCCTTGTACAGATTTTGTAGAACATTTCCAAACTTTGTAGACATCCCAAGTCCATACAGCTTATAGATAACCGCACGCCTATCAACCGCATCGAACGCTGCTTTGAAATCGATAAAGAAGCTGTACAGTTATTTCCTGTTTTGGAGGAAGGATTCTCCTATTGTGCTCTTTAGCACAAAAATGTGATCGACCGTGGAGTACCCAGACCTAAAACCAGCTTGAGATTATTTTAATAAGCCGTTTTGGTTAATCCACGTATTGAGTCGTTGTTGCAGAATTGTGGTAAATATTTTGTATGAGACTATAAGAAAGCTAATCCCACGATAGTTATCCGGATTTTGCATACTTCCTTTCTTGTGAATAGGAAAAATTAGGGACTCCTTAAACTCTTGCGGAATGGTTCCATGTTCCAAAATTTGGTTGAAAGATGAATTAAGCTTACTTATAAGTTCCACGGTTCCGTTCTTATAGAACTCAACAGGTATCCCGCCGCTTTGTCGTTTTGTAAGGTTTTCAAGGTGATAATTATCTCTGCCTGAGTTATAGGGGCATCCAACAGCAGATTTTCGTTCCTCGGTTCAGCATATGCAATACGTACATTACTGGAGAGGGGATTCAAAAGTTCCTTAAAATCTTTATAAAGTACTCCCGGAGTGAGGGCTCTATGTATCATAAATTTATTTCCATTCAGGTTTTTCACCAACATCCAAAAATCAGAAGCATTCTTGCACTGCGACAGTCTCCTTGATTCCATCACATAAAAATTGTTTCGTTTGCGCTTACATATGCCTTTGAATATCTTATTTGCTTCCAGGTATTGAATTTTGCAAAATTCATTATCGTATACACGTAGGGACTTCAACCACGCAAACGACCTTTGTCTAGCACGCCAACACTCATCATTAAACCAAGGTTCGATTGGTATCCAATTCTTCTTGTTGCTTCCAACGCAACGGCTGGATAAGCAGATCTAATACAGTTATTGATCGATGTTATTTCGGAGTCGGTACATCTATTTAGCGAAAAGTTGAGATTTATCCGATAGCTAGCTGAGTTGTTGATATTCCATTTAAGTTTTGGTAGCATTTGTAAATTTCTATTGCCAGATTCTTCCTTGCTTTCAATTAGGAACTCCGTAATGGTTGGCAGATGATCGGAGAAAGTCACCACATTAACTTTGAAATCTCGTATACAGCCAACTCATGCTCCACCTGCCATAAAGTAATGACCGATTTTCCTTGATTTCCAACAAACGTTAGTTCACCAAATATATCTCATGATGAGGTCCCGTACACAATTCGCAGCCCAAAGGTGTCACAAAAGTCCAATAATCTTTTTCCTCTTGCGTTACACGTTTCGTCCTTAGATTGGCGCATTATTCCTGCTTCTTCATTTTCTAATCCCGCTTCAATCCTTCATCTACCGTTAAAGTCGACTACTAGGAGTACGTTTGGATTATCATTTGGCATCATAAGCTCTTATAATTACTTCGATAAAAACCTATGTGTTCTCTTAATCAGTCCAGCCAAATGTTCGTTGTTAAAAGCGTGTTATTATAATCTCAACCAATCCTTTGTACATGTATTAGTCAGCAGCAGGAATGTGTTTAACGACTACTAATAAATAACAGTTACCAGCTTTTTATCAATTATTATGAAATATTCAATGCCTGTACGTAGAACATCTGTTGTAAATTTGTATGAGCTTAGTCATTTGTAATTTATTTTCTTCTCCATACAATTTTTTATCATATTTTACTTATTGTTTAACATTACAATCACAATCAGAATAAGGCAATGAGTTATTTTGAAAGTTAATTGCTTGAATGTACCAAATGCTTATAAAAAGGGTTATCCATTTTGCGGTTTCAAAACTATAGGGCTGGAATTCGACATCTGTCAAACTAAGTTGTTAAACCAATTTTTTTTTTCAGTTGAAAGTCTGACATTTACGAAAATGGATCGCTTAACTATCGCACAACGCATAAAAATTGTTAAAATCTTTTTCAAAAATGGTGATTCTGCCACAGCCACATATCGTGCTTTAAGAGTAGATTATGGTTTACATAATCGTCCAACTACGCAAACAATTTTCAAAATTGTGAAGACATTTGAAGAGACTGGATTGGTTACAGATATTGGAAGGCTTGTGCATCATCGTTTCGCTCGTTCCACTGAAAATACAGCTGCTGTAAGTGAAAGTGTTGCCGAAGACCCGAATGTGTCGATTCCTCGTCGTTCTCGGGAATTAGGAATGTGTTACGGCACATTATGGCGTATTTTGCATTTGGATCTACACCTACATCCATATAAAGTCCAGTTCACACGACAACTGAAGCCAGCTGACCATTTACAACATCATAAATACGTGGAATAGGTGCTTGAACAACAGGCGGTGGACGGCGATTTTTCGAACAAAATTTTCTTCAGCGACGAAGCACATTTCTCACTCGGTGGATATGTTAATAAACAAAATTGTCATATTTGGGGTTCTGAGAATCCTCAAGTGATTGAAGAGAGGCCATTACATCCACAAAAAGTCACTGTTTGGGGCGCTCTTTGGTCCAGAGATGTGATTGGACCTTACTTCTTCGAAAACGACGATGGAACGACTGTCACCGTCAATTCGGAGCGTTATGATCATATGATAACCGACTTTTTTTTGCCTGCTATTGAAGAATACGATTTGGAGAATATGTGGTTTCAACAAGATGGTGCCACATGCTACACAACTCGAGCGAATATGGCTTTATTGCAAGAGACAATTCCTGGCCGCGTAAACATTCGTCAAGTTATGGCTGAGATACCCCCCAATATGTGTCAAAAATTGGTCGAAAATTACCTCAAAAGAATCGAATCTTGCAACAATTCGCGTGGTGGTCATTTAAATGATGTAGTGTTTCACACATAATGTCAACTTTCAAACTTTATAATAAAAAAGAAATATCACGAAAAAAAATATTTTATATGTGCTTTATTTACGTTTACTTTTGAAACCGCAAAATGGATAACCCATTATCATGCAGTGATGTCCATACATAATACAAAGTTTGGGACTACCGTATTATCTTTCATTGGTTATTGGAAACCATTCAAAGATACTTCTTCCAGCGTATTTCAAAAATCAAATTTTTTTTAAAACATGTTTTGTTACCTGCCATACAACCATTGTTTTTTTTATTTTCGATTTTCTCATAAACGGCTCTACGGATTTCGATTAAAATTTTTATATAGGTCACTCGAATTATAAATAAAACTGCATACCAAAATTTACAAAAAAAAAATGTTTTGATTTTTGTGAAAAAAATAATTTTTTTGTTTTGAAAATTCAATATTTTTTCAATTTTTGTTTTTTATTTCAATTTTAATTTTATTAATTCAAGCAAACATGAAGCTACAAATGCACATGCAATATAATTGTTTTAAGATTAATTGAAAATTCGGTAACAAAAAATTGTTAGTGAGTTTCGAAAACGGGTGAATGATTTGTTTTGAAATTTTATTTTTAAATTTATATTATTAAATATTTAAAATTGCCATACTGATTTTTTAGTAAAAAATTAAAGAAATGTTTTATATACAAAATTAAGTAAAAAGCTACTTTAAAAATTTAATTAAGCGTTTCTATTAAGAAACAGTCGTGCATTTTAATTTACACACATCAGAATTGGTCGAAGAGAGAATATAGCAAGCTCTGTTTTGTGACCAATGGTTTGCCAACACATAAAACTGTGTTATAACACCAGCTCATCATTTAGTGCAGTGTTAGTTGTTAGTAGGCAAACTATTACATATAACACTTACATAAGTACAACATGAAAATATAAACAAATAATATTATATAATAATACAAAAAAAAATATAACATGAAACAGAAAACACTTAGGAGCATGGAGCACTGGTTTTGAGTATATTCTTTAATTTAATTTTACTGATATTTAAATCAAAAATGTTTGAACTCCATTTGAAAAGTTTACCAATGCGAGTCAAAGGCTCATGCATCCCATAGTTGGTCCTATGTGTTGGGACTTGGAATCAAGTCGAGACCACGGATGTTATAACCTCCTCCCCGATAATTAAAAAAAAACTGAACATAGTAGTTCTGTTGCATCTGTGACGCCTGTTATTAATTGGTGGAAGCATATCAAATCATTGATTGTGCTTCTCTGTGCATGTGTTCAGTATTTGTATCTGAAGAATACATAAACGTTAGTCATAAGAGAGGGCATTAGAAGGATCACTCCACTGAAGCCCACTGAATGCAAAACGAGTAAAGTTTCTTTGAACAGATTCTAATTTCTCAATATCGAAGAGAGAAGTCCAATCCTGCGATGCATACTTAAGATGGAGACGAACCAAGCGGTTATATAACCTTCTTCTTTGGACCAACGTTTAATAAACCCTAACATTGAATTGGCTTTGCAGAAAAGTCGAAATTGGGCGTAAAAAGAACTCCCTTACAGTTATAACACGAGTTAAAGTGTGCCGTGAGATAACATAATCATGAGAAGAAAGATAAAGACCCTTTTAGACGACCAGTTATCAGTTCAGTTGTCAGTTCAGTTAAAAAAGCAGTGTATTTAGACATCAGTCTGGTGTTCAGTTGAGCTTTCATTTTACTTGTGAGCAGTCGAAATTATGAAGATAAATTTCAATGAAATCGACCATAATATTCTTCCGTTTCAATATACTCAGCCTTATCACGAATTTCATCGTAATCGGAAACTTGTTATGAATCTTGAAAAAATCTATAACAGAATCCATCGTAGTGGAAATGTTCAAAAAATTGCCATTACGAACGGATTCTGCGATAAATTTTTTCGGGATTCGTAAGACTTTCCGATTATGATGGAACTCATGATAGGGCTGATTGAAAGCAAAAAACAGTTGATTCACCGCCAAGAATCAAGAAATATCTTGAACAACGAAGACTCCTTGCTGACCGGCAGTATGGCTTTCGTAGCAATAGGTCCACTGGTGATCTGATGGTATATCCCACCGAACAGTGAGAAATAAACAGGCACAGTTCTTTACAGAGTTTTGGAGAAAGTAAGATTATTGCGCTTGATTGAGCTTGGCACCAAGCTCTCTTATCGAAAATGCGTGCATTTGGTATTGACGAATCTCTTCTTCGTTGGGATTAGAAATTGCCTCTCGCACCGCTCAATACAAGCTGTGTTGGACGATCTCAAGATATTTATAAAATAAATGCTGGTGTGCCCCAGGGCTCCGTTTTGTCTCCGACCCTTTTTCTCATTTTCATTAATGGTCTCTTATCTGAAACTTCTAATCCACTAAATTGTTTTGCTGACGATAGTACTATCAGCTTTTCATATTCGTTTACATATTCACCTCCTTGTTCTTCGGATGTGGAACTGCAGCCTATGATAAACTCATTAAATTCTGATCTCGACAGCATTGTCCAATAGGGAATAAGAAACAGTGTAAAATTTAATGCTTCAAAAACTCTGTGCTGTCTTCTGTCGTTAAAGCATAACCCACCCCCCATGCAGCTATCCATGAGCGGCACTTGCATTGAAGAAACCGATCAGCTTTAGCATGTGCATCATAGACCATCTTTTGTGGAATGACCACATATTCGATGTCGCCAAAAACGCTGCAAAGTGTTTGGGATTTCTTCAAAGATGCAAGAAATTCTTCTCCCAGTCTGATCTGGCTGTAATCCATAAGGCCTTTATTCGTCCAAAGCTGGAGTATAACACTCACATTTGTGCAAAAGCTCATATAACTCACTTTAAGCTCTTAGATAGAATTCAAAACAGAGCTCTAAGAATGATAGGCGATAGCACTATAATTGAAACATTTTCATCTCTCGAACAACGGCAAAATGTATCATGTCTTTCATTATTGTATCGCTATTTTTATAAACAATGTTCTAGCGAAATAGCCAATTGCATTCCTCCCCTCAAACTATTCAACCATAATACTCGCGCTTCTAGTTTACCCTTCAGCCCAACTTTGGACGCACTGTCAAGTACGGATATTCTTTTTTTAGCCGTACAACACGAATGTGGAAGCGTTACCATGCTCTATTTTTCCCACTCATTTTGATATTCTGAACTTTAAAACCAATGCACATCGGTATCTCCTTTTAAATTCTTCCCTATTTTCCTAACGCTCGCGCTGTGCTTGAACATATTAAGGGTAGTCAAAATTAGTTATTTGTATCTCTGGTGAATGTTTCCTTGTACACCTTACATAACCTACAGAGATCATTGCTCTTCAATCCCAGGTTATTATGGTGCCTGTTCAGTTTTCAGGGGCGAGTGAGGAGGCCTGTTATTACCCTTAGTCTGTTCCTACTTATAGGTTAAAGCAGAATAAGTTAAGTTTTTGGTTTTAGTTCCCAAGTAGTATTTAAGCCTGTCTTACCATGGAGAGCTTATTCCAAATATTTGATTTTTCGCTTCCTCTTCGGATCTTGTTTTGATCAAGTTTTCTCACATTCCTTAATAGGTTCCTGGTCCCATTAAATGTGGCGTTGCTCCTATTTTTGCTAAAGAGTCTACCTCTTCGTTGCCTTGGATTCCTATATGCTGAGGTACCCAATGAAGTAAGGCTTTATTATACTTGCCCAGCTCACTCAGTCTGTTCACACATTCCCATAAAAGTTTTTAGCTGATGGAGTAAGAGCTTAGTGTCTTTAGTGCAGCTTGACTATCTGATATGTTGGTAATGCTTTGCTTCATATAGCTTTTTTTCGAGATTACGTGCTGCTCATTTTCCTATTGCGTTAACCTACGAATAAAAAATCCTAGTGGAATTCCCCAACGGAACGGAGAGTTTTGTTCTAGGTTCAAAAACACCTGCACCAGTCCCCTCAGTTGTTCGCCAGCTATCACTGTACAACTTGATGGCATTTGCTTTAAATGTGTAGTTTAAGTCCTCACCTTCCCATTATTTTTTGGAACTTTACTCCGTTCTGAAGTTTTTCTCGAAGTTATATTTCTTGATCATACCATCTCTTGGAATGACCATGACGTTGTAGACCTACGATTCAAGACTTTCCCTAGAACGTATTACTTTTCCCGCCGGCTTGAACTTAAAACTCATGAGGATTTTTAAATGAGCCATCGCTGTCACCAAAAAATAGTATTAAAACTTTTAGCGAGTTTCATTTAAGAAAAGATCTGATCTTTCTGACAAAAAAATTGGTCTTTTTGAATTTTGAGAGTTTCATTTCAACAAAAAGAGCAAATCTAGATCAGATCTCAATACGAAAGATCTCATCTTTGGTGGGTAGGCAGATTTGATCTGAATGCACGCATACATGTAAAACGTTTTTTCTGTCAAAAATCAAATGGAAACTATTTTGTTATTAATTTATTGTGAAATTGTGCCAATCCCTGCTAAAACAATTAACCTAAAAAAATAAACAAATAATATACGAAGAAATTAATAATTTAAATTTTATAAATTTAGTGGAGGTTTTTATTGCTTTGTCTTCATCTGCCTCATCATCTGATGATGAAGTTGTTTTTTTTTCAGAAATATGTGTCAGGCATTCAGCATTGGCCGCGTTCGGTGCAATGCCGATAGGCTAGCCAAGATACCTTAGTAGCGGGTTTGTTTTCGAACGATCCAGGTAGCTTTCTCTGTTAAGTCAGTTGTATTGCATACAAATCTGAAGTTTTGAATTAGCTGTTCCTCAAATTAATAATAATTTTTTGGTAGCTTGAGATTTGTGTTTGACAACATATGTTTAGTTCATCAGCTGGTTTTTCCTTAGGCGTTACAACAACACAAAGCAATCCGGATTGCTTTAGGTATGCCACCGAACGCGGCCAATAATACTCGTACAATTAAATTTGGACACAGAGTTTCATTTCAAAGATCAAATCTCCATTTTGAGAGGAGTTCTTTGAAATTTAAATGAAACTCGCTATTAATTTCTGCCGAGAATTACGTTAGATGACTGTACGAGTAGGATGAAGTACGTAACAAAATGTCACAAAGAAATAAGCTTTTTATTACTCAAAAATTTAGGTGTGCAGAGACAGGTACTTTTGGCTTTACCCGTAATGGTTGCTGAAACTCAAATATTACTATAATTTTCTCCTAAAACTATAAATGGTCTACGGACTTAGCGCTACCACATCGCCTTGAAAAAAATTTAATTTTCTTTTCTTATCTAGACTCACTTAAAAAAACACATTCTGTTTTTCTTGTTATTTAAAAACGAACATATAAATAGACTCTTCTTGTTATCAAAATGGGTGTGTTGTCATATGAATAATCTACATAATTGCTTTTATAACAGCTGTTGTTGATTGCAGATATTAGTATAAAAATGTTTTATTCATTCCCAAGGAAAGCAAACACAATTTGATTGCAAACTCGAGTGGCGGGTTATCAAAATTATGGAAAAACAGATTAATTGCTTAGTGAGTGCTACAAAGTATAATTTATTATTGATATCAGTTTTATAAACGGTGATTTTTTAAGAGCTTGGTTTTTGAAAATTCAAAAAAAAAAACAGAAACTTGTAAAAAGTGAATGAAATTTTTATTTGGATCGATAAATCAATTTCTGCCATTTACTTTTTAAAAATAATTTCACTTAAATGTTGCCCGCGGCTACGCTTCAGGTGGTCCATTCTGAAGGTCCAATTTTGGCAAACTTTTTCACACATTTCGGCCGGAATCTCACCAATGACGCGTTCAATGTTGGCTTCCAAGGCAGCAATCGTGTTTGGCTTGTCCCCATAGACAATAGACTTAACATAGCCCCACAAAAAATAGTCTAACGGGGTCAAATCACATGATCTTGGTGGCCAATTGACTGCGCCAAAACGTGAGATCAACTGCTCACCAAATTCGCCTCTCAATTGATGCATGGTTTCGCGTGCAGTGTGGCATGTTGCACCGTCCTGTTGGAACCACATGTCGACCGAGTTCAATTCTTGCATTTTCGGCAAAAAAAAAATCTGTTATCATCGAACGGTACCTTTCTCCATTGACCGTAACCCTGCGGCCTTCATCGTCCTTGAAGAAGTACGGCCAATGATGCCGCCTGCCCATAAACCGCACCAAACAGTGCATTTTTCGGGATGCATTGGTAGCTGCTGAATTGCCTCTGGCTGCTCTTCACTCCAAATACGGCAATTCTGCTTATTCACGTATCCATTTAGCCAAAAATGAGCCTCTTCGCTGAAGACAATTTTGCGATAAAAAAACGGATCCTCATCCAACTTTTCTAAGGCCCATTCACCGAAAATTCTACGTTGTGGTAGGTCGCCTGGCTTCAATTCTTGCACCAGCTGTATTTTGTATGGCTCTAAACCAAGATCTTTGCGTAAAATCTTCCAGGTGGTCGAATAACACAAACCCAATTGCTGCGATCGGCGCCGAATGGACATATCGCGATCTTTAGCAACACTGGCGGATGCAGCAGCAATATTCTCTTCGGTACGCACTCTACGGATACGATTTGGTGGATTAATGTCCAATAAAGTGAAACTGGTGCGAAATTTGGTCACAATGAGCTGAATAGCCTACTCGGTGGGTCGATTATGACGACCATAAAACGGACGTAGCTTGCGAAACACATTTTTCACAGAGCACGAATTTTGATAATAAATTTCAATAATTTGCAAACGTTGTTCAGGCGTAAGTCTATTCATGATGAATAGCCAAACAATACTGAATCGAAATGTCAAATGTTCGTGGAATTTGTCATGTGTGATCTGTCAAAAATATAAACGTCAAAAACCAAGTAGCAAAAAAAATCACCCGTTATAACAGCTGTTGTTGATTGCAGATATTAGTATAAAAATGTTTTATTCATTCCCAAGGATAGCAAACACAATTTGATTGCAAACTCGAGTGGCGGGTTATCATAATTATGGAAAAACAGATTAATTGCTTAGTGAGTGCAACAAAGTATAATTTATTATTGATATCAGTTTTATACTCGTAGTATAAAAAAACAAGTGGTTTTTTTACCGAATTGAAATCCACTGATTAGATTATGTGCATACATACATATATAGGAAAAAAATGCAAAAATATTGAAAAAAAAATACCACAATGGTTTTAATCCAGTGACATCACCAAGGGCATTTACCGACGTTTACCAGACAGACAATTGCGTAGGGTCATTGGGTCTTTTCAGATAATCCACACGTCTTGTATGCGTAAATTGAGCTCCAATATATTTTTGAAGTTCTTTTCATTTTAAGTCTGGTGATTATCGCAATTATTATCAGGTGTTAATTAGGCCTATTCTGCCACATCTGTTATTCTGCTATGAATTTTCTGTTATGATACATAACAGATATTCACCATAAAAGATATTTTATAATTGGTATTCAGGAGTTCGATCTTTTATAAAAGTCTGTTATGTAACTTCGAAAAAGAAACATTTATATAAACAGACCTTAAATCTGCTATCAAATTATCAGCTGTAGTAGGTAAATAAAAACTCTCGGCAGTCGGCACTGACTAATACCAATATAAAATTACCCTTCGGAATTATCGTGTTTTTTTTCACGTACATAAATAATAATCAATCTTTGTAATTTGTCAATGACAGTCTCTGAGTTTAATATATCCAATATAAAAAGTTGTACAAAAACGAACTCCGGCAAGATAAGCCACACTTTCTTTAACGTTTCATCCATCGAAATGTGTTCTATGCTTTCGTGTATTGAAATAAATAGTTTGAAATTACTTTCATATTTGTGTTTGTTATTATGTATTTTAATAAAATTTTGTTATATCTGTCCTTTTAAGAACAATTCATTAACGAAATAAAAGTTTTTACTTCATATATTGAAATCTTTTATGGTAAAAGTAACAAAAATGTGTCTCTTATTCTTTTATGATTCATAAAAGATTCCATAACAGATTGTGGCATGCTGCATATGAAAAATGCAGTTCGTAAAAGACTTGATAAGAATTTCGAAGTTTTGACAGCTCATAAGCAGATTTCTTAACACATTTCAAAGCAGATTTAGCATGCCGAATACCAAAATTATAATTCACAAAATATTTTTTGACAGCTTAAACTTTTGTATGCAAATTCATAACAGAATAGCAGAATAACAGAATAAAAGATCTCGCCGAATAGACCAAAATAATTATCTGTTGCCCTTTTAATCCTAAAGCCTTCATAATTTATATTTTATATAATGTAGGTATATTAAATTTGAACAGAACTTTTTATTTATAGCGAATTTCATTCAAGAAAAGATTGGCTCTTTCTATCAAAAGATTGGAACTTTTTGAATTTTGAGTTTCATTCCAACAAAAAGAGCTTATGCTACGTTTTAACCTAAAGATAATCCGGTTTTAAATTGAGCAGATTAAAAATTAATCTTCAAGTGTTTTCACCATTGAAAAAAGATTAGTTTGACGTTTTCACTATGAATTTTCATTCAAAAGTCAATACAACAAGACAAAAACAAAATAATTGGGAAGAAGAATAATAATTTCGGTGCAGTGAACAAATTTAATTTCAATAAATAAAAATGAGTGATAACTTTAAAATATTGTTATCCCAACATCCTGCAGCGTATAGATATATTTACATAAATACTGTAATCGTCTTTGCACGGTTTTCGTTTTTATGAGTGTTTCTTTATTCATTCTGGTATGTCCAGAATATTCGGAATACCAGTTTTGCGTTCCTTTATTCCATGGAATATTCCGGATAAACTATTTTATTGTTTCTTTATTCATTCCGGAACGTTTTGAATGCATTCTTTTTATTCCATGCTAAACACGGAATGAAAAGAATATTCTCGGAATAACCCTTTCATATGAAAGCAAAACAAATGACAGCAGCCAAAGACGAAAACCAAGTAAGTAAACAAAATGGATGACCAAACATCGTTTATTTTTTTTATTGAAATAAATATATAAATAACAATTAAATGTGACTTTTCATGAATTAATAAATTAATAATAATTTATTTTTATTATTTTCCATAGAGATATCTATTTTCTTGTCATCATCACAACAATTTAAAAGAGCTGATTGATGTCATCTTTTTTCTTTTCTATTCCGGAGAGAATTTTTGTTTCTTTAATGGGGGCGATCACTCACTTATTAGATATGTTATCTCGGATACCAAGCTATCGGGGTATATCTGTGGACGAATCAGATAGGTTAGCTGAAAGCTGTCAAAAAATCAAAGCAAAACGCATACCAACGAATTTTGCAGTCAGCTGGTTCTATACATTTGGTCTCGGATAGCTAGTTATTCCAATTTTTTTGGGATAACTCAAGATAGCTGTCATGAGAGAAGCTGTTTTTTCATCAGATGTGGTTTTGCACGCATTACAACAACAGAAAGTTATTCCAGATTGCTGAGAATAATTGAGTGAACGTCCCCATTCATTCCATTCTGTATACTCGTATTCTAGATAAACATTTCGTCTTTTCCATCCATTCTATTCCTTATCCGGAATAAATAAAGAAACACACTCTATATATTTGGAAAAGAACAACTTCAAAATATTACTGTAGGATAGCTAAAACATTTTCCATTACAAATTCGAGGCACCGACCGCTTTGGTCTTTGTAGCTTTGTTGCATTTTTTATTTTTTATTTGTATACTTATTTATAAATAAAAACAGAATTTGAAGGCAACGACATTATATCAGACAAAAACAAATTAAATAATGTTGGACAGTTTTTTTTTTTGTTGAATGTCAATGGAGAAAATATGACATTAGAATAGGCGAGTTCTATGAAATAATGTTTGTTTCTTTTGAGAATCTTCTACTTCGAAGAAGATTTCAATGAGATTAATTTCTAATCTTCATTTAAAGAGATTAAAATTTGTATGGGAAATGTTCAAGATTTAGAAGATTTCAAAGAGGATTTATGGTTAATCCCTTTAAGACTGGATTAAGAGGTAGGTGAAAACGTAGTATTATCTAGATATGATCTCTGATGGGTTGACAGATTTGATCTGAATGCACACATACATGTAAGACGTCTTTTCTGTCAAACATTAAATGGAAAATATTTTGTTATTAATTTGTTATGAAATTGGGGGCGACTTTCCATTAGGGGAGCACGCGTAAAACTTTGATTTTTTTTTTAGAGTGAGCTAGGTGTCTCTATAGAACAGCTTATTTTAAAGCTACGGTGAGGAAACACTGTTAAATATGATTAAAAAATGTTTTAATTTTCAATTTTGGCCTTTTTAGTACAACACTTTTGTTCAATTTGTCTTTAAATTGGAACGTATTTCAACACACGGGTACTTATATTTGGTAGATTTATTATTAGAGATAATAATTAAAACGGTTTTAATATGAAAATATAAATTCTTCTATTTTTAACATATTTTTAAAGTTTGCAATATTAATACACAATATAAAAAATTCGCGGCAACGAAAAGTTATTGTTAATACTTTCCTATGGTAGTGTTCTGATAAGTCTTTTTTGTACCTAGGTACTTTTTTTTGGGGAAATTTTAATGGAAACATTTTTTGGATTAAAATCACAAGTGTAGTTTTTTTCAATAATAAAACTTACGTTAAAACATTTAACTAAATGAAATATCATATTTTTCGAAAAGTAGTTATGCATCACTTTTAAAATACATATGTACCTACATATTTACTCTCAGTAAAAACCAATTGCAAATTAAAAAAAAAAACATTAAACAAACCGTATGTATTGATAAAAACCTACTTGTGTGAAGTTTTTCACAGCCTACAAAAAGCTCGGTGGGTAAGGGGGGCATGCTACCATGCAAACCCCCTGCCAGGGCTTATTATAGGATTTGTATTGGGGTCATAGTTGGGTGTATGCAAAGTTTTTTTAGGATTTGACATGAAACGAAACCACAATAGTACATAGTTTGAAATCAATTTATATTATCCCAAGAAAAATGCACATACCACAACACTTTCCATACCGAAGTTGCATACAGTCATCTGTGGATTGGTAAACAACTGTAAACGCACACAAAAAAAGTTGTCGGTAGTCATCATTTGCATACATTTTGTATGAAAAATGAAAACTTTAAAAATTAATTAAAAATAGAAATAAAAGTTTCCTCACTTTAAAATTGTTATATTTATTGGCGCAAAATTTTAAACAACCCATTGTTAAGGGCTTAACATTTTACTAGTTAGCAATTTCCTAAGTGCTTATTGATTGAATAACTATTTCAAATTTTTTAAACCTTTTCTAAACTACAATTATTGTTTTTTTTTTAAATTCATTTTTATTTAATATTAACTTATAACTATCTTAAAGCTAGACAAAAATGTTTAAAACTAGCCTAATTATCAATAACTTAGAACTAATTTACTGGCCCTTTACGGGCGCTTTAAACTAAACAATAACTCTTAGAACTAATGTCTTTCGACCTAAAAACTATTTTAATTAAATCTAATTATTTTATTTTTTTTTTTAACCAAGAAAACTTATTGCCAAAAAACTCGGTATCTTATCATATTTTTCTTTTTTACTTATAAACTAAACCTAAAGATAGACTAAAAATATTTAAAACTAGATACAACTAACTTATACTAACTAAAAATAACGTAACTTACTCAAAATACCTAATAATACCCAAAACCACTTAAAACTACTTAAAAACTAGAACAACCACAGCAGCATTTTTTTCGTTTTAAACATTTTTTTTGTTTATTTTTTATATGCATGCAGAAACACAACACCATGCAACCCACACATACATGAACATACGCACATACAATACGTACACACCTACATGCACAGACACGCAGATACATTCACATATGCCCCCGCATACATACCTATTTTTAATTTTTTTTTTTTGGTGCCACCCCGACTGTTCCCTATACCTACTTGCCCTAAATCTGTGTAAGTCGGCCAAGACATACCATCTTATCATCGACTTTAAATATGATGCTGTTCAGAGAGCCACCAGAACTGGTTCTCCGGTTTCGCCCTATCCCTTCGGCCCCGATCGGACACAGTCCTACTAAACCGAAGGCGCTCTTCTCCACCTTGAGCGATGACGTCTCGTCCGTACAGGAGTCGCCTATCCACAGTTTTCCGGCTGACGTGGTAGACGAGCGGAACCGCCCCTCCATCCTGTATCAGCCCTCGACTGTCTGAAAAGAGGAATGCCTCGGGAGGGATACCCGGTGTGGTTCAACGTTGCCCCATCTCAAATGGAAAAGATTCGGGTGTTTGAGAGGCAATGTCTTAGACGTTGCCTTGGATTACACAGAACACCAGAGTCGGAGTACACAAGATATTATTCCAACCATGTTCTATACAACGGAGCCAACATAAACAGAATAGATAATTTTTTGTTTAAGCTGATTCGGGGTCACACTGCAAGAGCGATGTCCTCAACCAACAGCTTAATTTTTGGGGCTTACTACCCCAATAATGAATATTTTGAGAGTGCGCGGTTAAGTGGCTACAATTATTGTTGTTATGCGTTGTAAATTAATTATATGTTGATGAAAACCCAACATGTGCTTTAAAAAGGTATTAGTTATTTCTATTTTCATCATTTTAACTTCATTATTTACAAAAAAAAAAAAAAAAAAAAAAAAATTGTGCACCAGCAGGACTCGAACCTGGACACCCCGCGTGCAAGACTGACTATCAGATTCCATAATGGATTTAGCAAATTGCTAAAAGATAAAGTAGCTATTCCGAAAGTTAAAACTTTAGTAAAATGTTAAAATCGTTTAAAATTAACTCAATTATCTATTTAGCTTAGTAAATTGCTAAAAGTGGCTTTAACATTTTACTAAATCGTTTAAAATTTTGCGCCATTGTTTTTAACCATACATCTACCGAATAAAAGTATCCGCGTATTAACCCTAGACCCGTGTACTGGGCACTGAGTGCCCATTACAATTTTCAAATCAAGAAAAAACTTATAAGTTGCTCTGTTACATGCTTAAAGAGATTTTTCCTACAAGCATACAGTGTCCAAGTACACGAAAATGGACCATTTGAATTGATTTTGTTGGTATTTGGGGCAGGTCATGGTTGCAAAGTAAAAAAGCCGATATCGTGTATGTGGGCACTCAGTGCCCATATGAGTTTGGAGTGTATTATTATATTAGATTAGATGAGAATTATTCTTTTTCAACGGTTTTTTATGTTTTGACAGCGGTATTTTCATCAAGTTTGCTTTGATTTTTATTGTTTATTATAGATTTAGGTAGGCTGCAAGTAAATCAGTCAGTTTTGCTGCTATAGTAAGAAATCGACAAAAAATTGTTTTACATTTTTTTTTCATAATAAAGTGATTTTTTTAGATTTCTAATAAATTATTCTAAAGTAAGTAAAAAAGCTTGTGTAAAGTGAGTTTGTTATTGATGGAATATCTTTAGAATATGGATGATATGAGTCGCATACTATTCCTGCTAAATGCATCATCAAGTCGGGATTTGACTGATGCAGAGCAGGAATTTTTTGACGAAAATTATGGTCGAGTTATGGATGAAGAAGTTGATGAAGGAGAAAGAGTTCATGAAAATAACTCTGAAGACGACGACAGTGATGATGGTGCAGATTTCTCGGATGCCGATGATCCGAACTACGAGCCAAACGAAGCTTTGCTTGACTTACGCGTCCAGCAGGTTGGGTTTGATATGGAGGAAGAAGCTGAAGTGGAACTGCAACGACAGCAAGGAACTTGCCGTGAGGAGGAGGTTGAAAGTGAGCCTGCTAACCCCAATAGAAGAATGCGATATACGGCCCGAAATATGAAATTCAATGACATTTGGTGGTCAATGCCAGATGAAATAGAAAAAAGAAGAGCAAATCGAGATCGCAATGAACGCTTGATTCATAAGGGTGGTACATGTTCGAAGACATTGGTGACTCCAGCCATTGTGGAAAACATAGTCATGGAAACAAATAGAAAAGCAAAAAGAGTGTATGAAGAAAATCGATTATCAAACGAACCGAAGGTAATGCGTCGGTGGTATGATACAACTGAAGATGAGATCTTTGCCTACATTGCCATACTGCTGTACGCTGGAGCTGAAAAAGCTTATGGTGTAGAGGCAAAGGATCTTTTCCATGAGAGTAATATGGCCTTTTACCGTGCAGTTATGTCTTTAGAGAGGTTTGAGCAAATAAGCAGATTCATTCGATTCGATGACGGAAGAACCCGAACTTTTCGACTACAAAGTGATAAGCTAGCTGCGTTTAGGCATGTGTGGAATTTGTTTCAAAGTAACCTCATTAGTTTTTATCAACCTTCGAAAGAGCTTACCATCGATGAACAACTCGTTGGCACAAGGGGAAGATGCCCATTCAAAATGTACATGCCCAATAAGCCTGGGAAATATGGAGTCAAAATATTTTGGATTGTAGATGCTAAAACCAACTACCCTCTTCAAGGAGAAATATATGTTGGCCAACAACCCGGTGAAAATCGATCTGAGGGAATATCTCATCAACTCGTGATGCGACTAGCGGAAAAGTATCTGGACAAGGGTTATAACATAACGACGGATAATTATTTCACCTCTGTACCATTAGCCTTGAACTTGATGACAAGAAAAACAACAACAATCGGCACAATAAAAAGCAATAAGCCGCAACTACCTAAGATCTTTACACCAGCTGATAAGGATTTCAAAAGGACCAGGGACAAATTTTCTTCAATTTTTTGTTACTCTCAGTGCATTCAATTATGTAGTTATGCAAGCAACACAAAAAAAAATGTACTTATGCTTTCTACAACTCATCATGAGGACAAAATAGATGAAGCAACACAAAAACCAGAAGTCATCATAGATTACAACTCAACAAAGGGCGGGGTTGATACTTTGGACCGAATGGTGACCGTATACACCTGTAAGCGAAAAACTAACCGTTGGCCGGTAACGGTATTCTATAATCTTGTGCTGGTGTTGCTGCTTACAGGTTGTTTGACATTTGTCAACCCACATGGTATGTAAGCAAGAAAAGGTCCGAAAAGAGAAAAAAGTTTTTGAAAGAACTAGCCTTAGAGCTTACGGACAAGCATTTACAAAATCGTATCGCCAAAACAACGCTTCAAACAAAAGTGAAGACAGCCATGAAACTCATAGGTTACGAGATTCAAACAGTAACTATGTTACCCACATCCAGACCAAATACTCTAAAACAACGCTGCGAAGTTTGTAAAGTTATAAAAAAAGATAACAAGACTACAGCAGTTTGCGATTTATGCTATACAGCTACATGCACAAAGCACTATGTAAGAGTGTGCGAAAAATGCTATGTGGCTAAAGATGGTCATAGTGACGAAGATGAAGATGGTCGCACTTTTCTACCTTCGACCTCTGCGGGACAATCAGCAAAACGGCGAAGAACACACAGTCCAACTTAATTATACACATTTCAATTACACACATTATTATTATTATTATTCTTATTCATTATTCTGTTCATTTGTAACATATGTTTATCACATTTATCAATAAAATTTATCAAAACAACTTGTAAAATATTAATTATCATGCTTATTCATTCCATTTGTATTATATATTTCAATTCATTTTTCAATAAACTTTATCAATTAATTAGTTTTTTTTTAAATTAAAATCGGCTTTTCAGCACAACTGTCTCACATTTTGTATGAAAATTACACTTGGGCACACAGTCCCCAAGTGCACAATAAGTAGAAATTTTATAGTACACGGGTCTAGGGTTAAAATTCGTGGTCCCCTAAAGGAAAGTTCAGCCGTTTTTGATTGCTTCGTCTTCGCCTTCCTCATCATCTGATGATAAAGATATGTTTTTTTTTTCAGAAATGTGTGCATCAGTCATTAACCAATCGTACAAATAAATCTGGACATAAAAAGTGTGTTCCCGTACTTTGTGCACAAAAATGTGAAGACTGTCATTTTGCAAGAGTGGGGGTAATAATCTCTCAGAACGCAACAAATTTTCACAAAAGTACGAGAACGCTTTGAACAACAATTTTTGCCATATTTTAACGTCATCATAAAAGTGTATTTTTGAAAATGTATATTAAAGATTTACGTGAAATTAAAACATTCAAAAAAAAAATTCCTTAAAATAACCAATTTGATGTCATAAATTTCAATGTATTGCAGGGATAAACCCGACCAGACTTTAAATTCTATTATTTTCAACTTTTGTAACGGTACACTTGTGGTGTCTCAGATAATTTTGACACTAAATAATTTGTTCGATATTTGCAACTACGCAGTAGAAATTCCAATGTAGCGTTCTATTGGGAGTATTTCCTTGATGCCAACTATTAGGTTTCGGAACGCCTCTTTAAAGATGATAATTCTACGAGTAGTAAAATGAAAGACTATTTATATTAAATGATTATTAAATGCTTAACTGATTTAATGATGGTAAAAGTATATACAAAAGTATTTATTTATTAAAGTTAAGAGAATGAAAGTTAATTGCGTGTGATTTGTTGGACGCCAGACGATAGACTCTCCGAAACGTTGGAAGCAACTTTGCCGAAGTGGCACGATTGTGCACTTTTGGCACTTTTTTAATTTAAATGGCACTCTATCACTCAAACGCTTCAAATGGCACTCTTTGAATCAACGAGCAGAGCAAATGTTTTCAAATATATCCAAGCGCATGATCAGATCAGGTAGTGTATCAGCTGAAAGGGTTGTTTCACGCTTAAAACCAATAGTAAAAATCGACTTTCTTATAAAGTAATAAAATCACTTTTGTCGTTTAATGAAATAATAAAGGCTAAAACTTGCCAGCAATTCATATCACCTAAAAATTTATATTAATGGCGTTTTTATTTGGCAATCCGGAATTGTTCTCCTATCCGGGATCCCAACTGAATACTTTTGTGTGATTCTGAATTTTAATGAGATTGTAATTGTGGAAATAATTGTGTACGTGAGAATATTCAAATTCAAAAAAAATGTTTGTTGCACAATTATTCTACACAAAATGACAACAGTCGAGTTTGACGTTATAGTATATGAATGTGTGAGTGCTTCTGGTTCTGATTCTGATTTCAAATCCAGAAGCAAAATTCTCTTCTTTTCAGAATTAGAACTGTCATTTTTCCCCAAGTGAACGCTTTCAGAAGAGTCCGGAAGGCTTCCGGATTGCCAAATAAAAACGACATAAGATTGTTCAGAGACGAAAAAGTTAGAACAGAATAGAACAGAACAGGACAGAACAGAACAGATTCGTGAGAAACTTCAGAACAAGATAATACGTTAATTAATTTTTTTTATATTTAACTATATGCCTGTATGACCTAAGGTCTTTTAAATGCAACCTGAATTGCACGGCATTAGTTTAGCACAGTGCATTTGAGAAACAGGTATTGACTGTCTCATTTTAATACATGGGCGGCATTCAATTAAAATTGGAGGTATAGAAAAGAATGCGCCTAGCGTGGGGATCGAACCCACACGTCTAAGTTAGCAATCAAGCACTGTATCCACTGCGCCAGCAGTGGGTAGCAACAATGCTAACGTTAAAATTACAAAAATTTACTTAAATCTGAATTCAATTAATTATAATTATAACAAAATTTCAACTACTCGGAACAAAAAAAAATACATTTAAAGCTTTCAGATTTAAAATTATCATTTGCAGAACCAATGAAAATAGAGAATTTATTGAAATTTTTGATTAACTGATTAAGAGGACTATTAGCGCCATAGTTTGATGTGGTAAAAATAGTTCGAAGTGGTAAATTCCTTCTTAAGATAGTCTGACTCATATTGAGACCTATTCGAACGAGAAACGATGGACATAAAATAGATCCGTTCATTACTCCAGCTATGAAGCAGAACTGCAAATACTCTCTGTGAGCAGAAATAGATGGGAGGTTAATCAATTGTAGTCTTAAAGTATATGGAGGTAATTAGAACAGACAGTCATCTAACAACATCAATTGGTTTTGACAGTTCTCACAAATCTGTTCTAACCTGTTCTACCTAAAAAGTAAGTGCAGAACACCCTGTTCTAAATTGTTCCAAACTGACTCATTGAACACCAAACCAGAACAGAAAATTTCTCATTGAACAGCAAAATTCTGTTGTTTTCTGTTCTAAGGTGCTCTAATCTGTTCCGAACATCCTCACTGAACACACATATTGTTAGTTGATGCTTTTATTTATTTTTTGTATGTTTGTTTAATGAAGTTCTTTTATTTTATCTATTAATTTATTTTTTATTAATTTTGTGTTCATTTATTCTTATTATTCCTTAAGTTTTGAGGCGCAATAAATAAAATTAAAAATTACATATGAAATCTTCGGAATTTTGTTACTTTTTTGTTGGTGGCACCCAGTGGCATAAAATGGCCACTTCTGTTGTCAGAATTGGCACTAACAAAATTTTTTAATACGTAAAAAAATAGAACTCGAGATTTTGATCAAACTGGGCATTAGGATGATAGCAAAGACGAAAAAAGTAAGTCTCACAATTCTGTCTGTCTGTCTGTAGAACGATCTACAGCCTAAACCGGTGAACCGATTTTGTTCAAACTTGGTGGTTAGGCGTTTTAGGTGATTGTCCAAAATAGATTTTTGAATCGACGTTTTAGCCCCAAAAATAACGGTACTTGCCATGCAAATTTTTCTACCATCTTAATTATATCGAAAACGGCTCTAACGATTTTAATAAAAATTGGTGTGTGTCCTACTTCGGATATGGTCTACATTTTGGCCAAACTTTTTTTTTTCAAATATTTTGTTATTAACGGTACCTGCCATACAACCATTTTATTGATTTTCGAATTTCTTATAAACGGCCCCACGGATTTCGATCAAAATTTTTATACAGGAGTTACTTCAAATTCTAAACAATACTGCATTTCAAAATTTTTGAAAAATAGTTTTTTTGGGATTTTTGAAAAAGAAAATATTTTTTTTTTTGAAAATTCATAGGTATTTTGAAAACGGAGGACGATTTTTTCCGAAATTTTGTCTTTGAATTTATATTATTAAATATTTAAAATTTCCATATAAAAAAAAAATTGGAAAATATTTGAGAATTTTAATATATAAAAAATTAAGTTAAAAACAACTTTAAAAATATATTTAGCCGTTTCTATTAAGAATCTTTTGCATATAATGTGATCGAATATAGGAGCAAGTGCGTGCCATCCAGTCGTGCATTTTTTTGTATATGTCAACGCGTTTTGTTGATTTTTTAAAGACCAAAATTAAAGGTACCTGCCATACATTTTTGGTAGCCAAAAAGCTAAGTTTTATTTTACTCAATAATAATTAATGACAAAAGATATTCTTTTGTATGTTTTAGTAACTCTCTAGTAGAACAAGGCTGAGTTCATAATTGTAAAATATTTTCGGTAACTCTACCGTAACGTTATTCTAAAACTTTTATGAACACAAAATATACAGTTTCATTGCAGTATACAAACCTGGTTAAACTCCCTTCATCACAGTATACAGTAATTATGCCCATTGAAATTCATTGAGATTTTTTTTTTCGGATAGGTCTAACGTCATCGTGAGTTTCATTTGAAATGGAGAGGAAAACAATAATTCTTATTTTATTTTGTGTTTTTTTTTAATGTTTTAAACGGATCCAATTTAGGAAATTTACATCTTTTTTTCAATGATAAAAAGAAAACAAACTATTAATCGCGAAAGAAGAATGCTCTTTTTTGCAAACCAACGTTACATGGGTCTCCAAGAGCAAGGTTTTTTAGTTAGCTAGATAGCATTCTATGAAAATATATTGTGGTCTCCATAAGCTCGTGGAGACCCCATGTCACTGCCCGCGCTGTCTTGAAACATTTAAAGGTTAGATAATCCCTTGAACGCGGGTAGATTATAAAAAAAAATCGCTATGTCGTTGCTCTAGTAGCATTACAAGGCAGATTCCGAAGTATACAGATTTTCTAAGAACAATATACGAATATCCCGAAGAGGTTTTTAGAAGTAATTTTTCTATGACTTCGAAGAAATCTTCAAATTGATCCAATTTTTGGAATCAAGCTGAAATGGTTTAATTATATTTATTTATCATTATTTAATAAAAAGTTGTTCTTTTACAATAAAATATTGTAAAAGATGTAAGAAAAAACATAACCATTACTCACATGCTTGCTTGTATACTTTTTTCTAACAGAAAATTGAAAGATACAAGTTTGCGATACTTTTACTGTAGTATTGCAGTATAACAACATTAATGAACACAAGTGATACCAAATTTCTACAGAAATATTACTAGTTTTATACATTAATGAACGCGATACTGGTAGTGTTGCTGTATCTTTACAATTATGAACTCAGCCCAATCTTTTTGTTTTTGATTTTCTAAAAAAAACGGTTAAGTTTTTTGTTTGGATATGTGAAAAATCTGCATAGACACTATGCTTGCGATTAGGGACTATAAGGCAAGTTATGCATTCGTAAAAAAAATCTAACACTCAAACAGTTATTACGATCATACAGAAGCCTAAAAAAGTTGTCAACAAAAAATGCCAGTCTGTCCGTCTGTATGTGTAACGAGCTGCAGCCTGAACGGCTCAAGCGATTACTTTTAAATTTGGTATGTATGATTTTGTTGGCATTCCTCAGAGGGGAACTTGAAATTTTATTTTTAGGCCTAAAAATAACAGTACCTGC
This sequence comes from Philhelius pedissequus, assembly GCA_910595825.1. NCBI lineage: Eukaryota > Metazoa > Arthropoda > Insecta > Diptera > Syrphidae > Philhelius > Philhelius pedissequus. The sequence continues at coordinate 101,110,824 of OU343161.1, read as the reverse complement.
CATATAACGGTTAAGAAAAGGCTTATTTTTTTCAAAAATGTTTTTGTTGGTACTAGCTATCATTTGATCAGAATCAAATTTACGGGAAATGTCTACTAACGGTACCTTTCATATAACGGTCTTTTTTTAATTTTTGGATTTCTCTGAAGAAGAGCCGCTTGTTTCTTATATTTCAAAAGATCTAGATAGCCAAATTAATTGTTCAATCAAAATTTTTTGAATGACATGTTTCTAATTCAAATTAATTTTTGAATTTTTTTTTTGAAAAATCAATATTTTCAAAACTAATCAAATCAAATATTTCTTTTGTTTAATTTTATATTAAAATTTAAATTTTATAATCACATGTACATTAATAAACTCCAAAAAACTGCATACCAATATTAAAAAAAAAAAAATGTTTTCAAAAAACTAAACATTAAAAACAGGATTTCATCAAAATCCGTCCTACAATTTTCGAGATACTTTTTTTATAAAATTTTCATTGATCCGTGGCATATAATGGCGTCCTTGTTTTTTTTTCGAAAAACCGATTAAAGTGATAGTGTTTGCAGTTTTTATAAGTTTGCAAAACGATTTTAACTTCGACAAATATTTTTTTCCATATTTGTCCAATAATTCAAATGACATCTTTTTTTCCACAATCTATAACTATAAGATGTTTGCATACGTTACTGAACATATACATATATATAGGGACTATAATACTATAATTAAAGCTTAGTCATACTTTTCTTATCAAATTTTAAATTATTTGCTAATTTTTGACGAAGTCAAACAGTATAACTTATTGTATAACTGTAACTTTCAATTTTAAATTAAGGCTACATATTTGCACATACAAATTATGTTGCTTTCAGATACCTTAACAGTAAGCTTATCTCATTTTTGTTTTAGAAAATGTAGTTAGATCACTTTCAATGGGAACCTTCAATGCGGACAGTCAGTACATATTCGATCATAAAAACAAACTATTAATTCCTTTGCTTCTATTGTGGTTCTGTTTATAGCTCTTGATGTTTTGTTTACTTTTATTCTCAATGAACTTGATATTCTAAATTGCTTAACAATGAACTTGAACTTCTCAAATTGAGAATAAACAAAGTGCAAAGAAATGCATTTGTCGATATAGTGTTAGTGCGAACAACCTACAAGCTGACTTATTCACAAGTTTCAAACAGTGTGCCTTTAACCGCCATTAATATATCATGTGTCGTTTGAAACAGAATGAAGAGTGCTTCAGAGCACTCTATTATTTAATTAATTTGAACTGCAATCCGCTGCTGGTGTGACATAAATAATTGTACATATTACTGACCGCATACTCACAAATAAAAAAAAATTAATTACTTTTATGTTTGCTCTTTATAGACTTGTGCCATGCACAGTGAAGCTGGCGAAATTTATTAAAAAATCTGGTTGTGATGTTCTATGTGTTATTGACAAGCAAATACCTTCAGAATTGGTCGATCAATTCAATGAATTTCGGGCTTTTGATAAGGCTTTCGACAGCGTGGTAAGTTCAATTGTTTTTTTTGAAATAAAAAATGTATTAAATGTTTTGTCTACATCATAGGTGTCTTGCTTCAAATCCCAAAATTTAGATCTTCCTGTGGTGTATTCACCAATTGCAGAATTAAGCGATTATCATGATGTTCGGGCTTACCAACAAGCTGCTGCCAAATCGTTAAGTCGTGCAATCAAGGTTTGATTATTTACTGTTTTTTTTTTTTTCATTGAACTGGTATCTATTATTCCTTGTTATTATTTTAAAGGCTGGATTCCAATCACCGTTGCTCTTAGTTCCCCAAAGCAAAATATTTTCCAATGTTGAACTCTGTACAGTTTTGGGAGCTCTCGAAGAGCTATATGTTGTAAGAATAAAAACGAACAATTATAATAAATAGACACATTCTGATAAAATTTTATTCAATTTTAGCCAATTCAATTACGTGAAGACGTTCCTGAAAAGAAACATCGCGTCACTAATCTTTCTTTAATGATTTCCAATCCAAAAGCTGAGCAAATATATCAGGAGGCATTGCTTTTGGAATCAGGAAGATTTGTTGCTCGTGATATCGGTAAATCAATATAACTATATTATGGACCTTAACTCTCAACTGAATTTTATGGAATTTGTTTAAATGTTTCTAGGTGTTGGTGATCCAGAACGAATGTGTCCGACAAACGTTGAAGATTATATTAAAAATATCTTCCCGTCATTACAAATGGACATTATTAGTGATGTGGATGTACTCGTTAAAGAGTATCCTTTGTTCGCAGCAGTTAATCGGGCAGCAAGCACAGTTAACCGTCATCAAGGACGTATTATATTTTTGGAATATAAACCACCACAGCCAGCTAAGAAAACCCTGATGTTAGTTGGGAAAGGTGTTTGCTACGATACTGGTGGTGCTGATATTAAAGCTGGTGGAATTATGGCTGGTATGTGCAGGGATAAGTGTGGTGCAGCTGCTGTAGCTGGATTTATGCAGGTATTTTAAAATATTTCATTGAAATTTATCACAAACATAATAACCGTTTTTAAATTATTTATGTAAATTGTTGCTTTTCACACTAGTAGTTATAAATTCAGGCAATTAAAATATATGTAGGCTCTGTTCGCAAAAATATGACTTTCCTTATTCTTTATCTTGCAAAAATGATCTTCTGATAGGTTAATTAATGGATAAACAATCTCTTGACTACAATGAGTAATAATTTATTTTTCTAATTATAAATTATCTTTATAGATAAGTAATTCCGGAGATTTTATTCTACCGTTGAGTATGTCTTATAAAAATAACCCCTTTCTATTTCTATCTAATTCTATGTACACCATTGAAAAAATGCATCTTTGTCTTTTTGAAAGTTAGCACAACGTTCAATTGAAGAAATTTGAGAATATAGTTTTAAATCGTGGCAAACAGTCCGTAATGTCATTGTTAAAAAGATTAAAAATGAGGGGATCCAAATGACTACCCTGAGGTAGTCCCTATTAGACTTTGATAAACACAGATCGATTGAATTCGATTATAACAATCCGCTATCGATTTGACAATGAGATTTTAATCACTTTCGAAAATCGATTCTGAACCCCATCTACTTACTTTCCATGATTAACTCTATCAAACGGTTTCACGAAATCGGTTACAAGACATCGACCTGGGTTCTCTTTTCTAAAGAAGAATACCTGGGAGACTAAGCTTTGTTCGGGATCTTTCTAATTTGATGAAAACTTTATGTTACAGTATTTTACGGATAAAAGAAACACTCATATAAGAAAAACTTGCTTATAAGAAACGCAATGACAAACACCATGCTTGTTTCTTTATATTTCTTTGGAAATTAATCCTTTATAAGAAACTCGCATATAAGAAAAACACAAGAAAGCCTTTCTTACACACTAAAATCAATTCTTAGGACAAAAAGTACGCTTACAAGAAATTTACTTTGACAGACAAACCTGTGCCAAAACCTCTTTGTGTTAAGACCTTAATTACAAGTTCCCACTTTCCGAAAGAATGTGCAGCTATTTGTGTTTGCCTACAAGCTATTACCGTTATGAAACAGATATTTTGCATCTGTGTAGGATAAAACTGTTATGTTTACATTTGTGTGTAGTTTCACTACACCACATATTATCAAAAACGATTAGAGTTCACTTCTATTCATTTAGAGAAAGTAAAATTTTCAAATACAACGTAAACAAACGTGATTCTGACATTTGAGCTTGACTTCTTTTTGCTGGTTGTGTTTCGACGATAAATGTTTAAAAATTACTCCCTATAATACAAAATAGTTCCGGTACATTTATATGTAAATATGTATCATATGTACAATATTTTGCGAGGAGTCTTATTTATTTTATTTTTTTTTTTACTTGTCGAAGAAGAGTATATTTTTTAAAATATTATAGATTAATTTTTTATATGAACATACATTCATTATGCATATAAAGTTTGTATGACCTACTTCGTTTTCATGAAATTTTGTAGGTACACGTACAAAATATTTTCCTTTCCCCATAGTTCTTTTAAAAGAAATTTTTTTCTTATATCCGATGTTTGGATATAAGAAAAAACCTCCGATATAAAAAAGAAATTCCTTGGATTGTCAGAGTTTTTTATATCCGTGTTGTACTGTATTAGTTCCCGTGGGAAAAATTATTGCTTGTATTTCAATAATAGACGGATACATACATACTTTCTTATTATGAATTTGATTAAAAAAAAAAGAGTGTGTGTACTTATGTACAGGGGCCAGAAGTAAAACTTCCCTAATTTGAAACAATTTTTTCATTTGTAATTCTAAATCAGCTACAACATGTTTCAATTTCATGGAAACTGATCGAAGAACAAGCAAGTTGACATATTTTGATATCGACCCCGTACTTGCGTTTGTACAAACGTCACCGTCGTTCAAACTGGATAATTACGATTCTTTGCCGTCTGCCTGATAGACATAAAAGAACTTAAAAACTTAAACTTACTTAAGTAGTGGGCTAACTTACGTAGTGGGCTCTACAACCACCTTGAATCGAGGCCTGAGATATAATCCACTCCCAGCTTTGTTGATCCCGACCGAGTTGATTCCTGTTTGACGAATCAAGTTTTCTGGCATAATCTGATCCATAGCCTAAGGTTCGGATTTCCGTTTCATCTCGAACCCGAGGATTGGGAGTCAAAAATCATCTTGGCTGGTGGATTTTCGTTCATTAGCTCGATGTGACCGAGTTCGTACAACATGCTTAATAAAAACTACATATTGTTACATTTCTTTTTAATATTTAAATTTTATTGGGTTATTTCAACAAGTTTTTTTTCAATTCGGCATTGAGCCCACTGGGTGTATATTTCGCAAATATATTGGCGAACTCGTACCCGGTGCTCACATCGGTGCTTCCTTTTGGGTTGGGCTGGCTTCGATGAGTGGGTGTTCTGTATCTCGTTTACGGGGCGCCCCATATGGAGTGGACTGGCGGTGACACGGCTTACGTCCGGCCGACGTGACCTTTTGGCAGGAGAAATTGTTCGGGGCTTGGTAATTAAAATATGAATTTTATTTTTCAGCATATTATTGTTCGATGACTATCTGCCTCACCACGAGGAGTTCCTAAGAAAGTATTTCCAAGGTATTTAGTGTTCAAAGTCTCTTCATTTATATAGTATTAGGCTTATACTAGTGTGCGCTAACGTTTTTGTTGCATATCGTCAGGCGTCACTCAAGCTACTCACACACATAAGTATGTATATAATTAATAATAACAGCCACTTTGTTTTTTTCACCACATCCATATCTTGATACAGCTAATAGAGTTCGCAGTGGTTCTTTATGTCCAATTAACGCCCTATCATAATGGGCCGACTATTTGAAGAAAGATTTTTCTTTCGAAAGACTTTCGGGTTAGGGGTTTTGTACCAACCGAAGTAGCAACAGTTTGCTAGGTTTAATCTTCGTCGTATTTCCTCTAAAATGCCATTCGTTTGTCGTGAAGACCTCCTCCACTGCACATTAGGTACGTCGCATAATGGTCTGGAAGTCTGCGAAACCCAACAATTGTGTGGATTTTGTAAAGATAGTACCTTCTGTGTCTATTTTCGCTGGCCCTACGCAATATCTCTTCAACACCAAATTAAAGAAGTCAGGACACCGCATCGACTTGCCAGAACCTAGTGCAAAAAGTTCTGTGGTACTTCCTAATTGACCTAGGACTAGGCTATGTCTGTTGTTCAAAAGTTACGCGGCTCATCAGAATCAGTTTTCGGGTTAGGTTGATGGACTGACAGTTGATTTTGTTACGTTCAGTCGCCACATTTAGATCCATTACGGATAATCATGATCGAACCATTTAAAAGCTTTAATGTTCCTTATATGGCAAAGTGCTGGACAATGACACATGAAATGAGGGGTATCCTCCTGTTTGTCTTCGTCATTGTAACCATTGGGCCATAGTCTGGGTAGGGTCAAGTGTTGAAACCTTTCTCGCCAGCTCATCTCGTTGCCCGGTATATTACTGTGACTCGGTGCCCAGCAGCAGCGACTAATATTATTCAACGTGCCAAGAAGAACCCTCAGCTCTTCGCGCCAGAAAGTTACAAGCTTTGACTTGATAACTGTGGCAGAAATTGCTTTTATTGCTGCTTATGGTGGCGCCATCATTGACACATATATATCAGCATTTGTCACTAAGACCTCAACTTGGAAGAAACTACTCTGATCAGAGAGCCTAACGAACCTGGCTAATTTGAAGTTTTCTGAGAAGAAACATGCACCATTTAGATTGGGATTTAGATTGGGTATTGCTTCAAAAACACGCTGTTGAGGTGGTCCTCATTGCTCCAGTAATACCTTTACACAGCATTCTTTGTTTTTTTTTTAGTAAGGTATGAAAGACGTCTTCAAATATTAGATGCAAGCATTTGATAAATAAATTTCATGATTTCTTACATTGCCTCTATATCACTTCTTGGATGTCTTTAAATGTTTGTATATCATTTAGTTGGCTCTCATTTAAGCATTCCCATTTCCCAAAATTACTTAACACTTTTTGACATAAGAATCGTTTGACTCTTTAGACTCTTTAAACTCAATTAGAAAAATATATTTTAATTCCTTTTTAGATCGTTCAAGAACAAAAACCAACTGATGTGAACGTTATTGCTGCTCTTTGCTTGGTCCGCAACTCAGTTGGCGAGGAGTCTTATGTAGCAGATGAGGTAATCACCTCTAGAGCCGGAGTTCGAGTTCGCGTTGGTAATACTGATGCCGAAGGTCGAATGTGCATGGCTGATGCTCTTTGCCGCATGAAGGAAATCGCCAATGAACGTAACTTGCCAGATCCCCATTTGTTTACAATTGCTACGTTAACAGGACATGCTTGTATTGCTGTTGGAGAAGGCTATTCAATTGTAATTGATAATAGCGTAGCCCAGCAGGCTGGGCATGCTTTAAAACTACAAGAAATCGGTACCTCGTTTGGGGAGCCTTTTGAAATATCCAAATTGCGACATGATGATTTCGATTTTAATTGCGGCAAAGTAATTGGAGAAGATGTTGTCCAATGTAACAATGCTGCCTCTTCCAGAACTCCTCGTGGACATCAGGTAATTATCGTTCTATTCGAATTAAAACAAGATATTCTAAACGAATCATACATTTATATTTTATTTAAATTAAGGGTATTCATAAAACGGCGGAAAACCCGGATAAACCTCAGAAACCAGATAATTTTAAATACAATAAAATAAATTATCTGGTTTCTGAGGTTTATATGGGTTTTCCGTCGTTGCATTAAAAGCATTATTATAAATAACTAGTATATTTATTATCCCATTCAATAATTTTCATTTTATTTAAATAGGTCCCAGCTGCATTTATGATCGTTACAACAGGTTTAGATAAACACGGTCTACAGTCGGAAAGGCCTCTGAAGTACACCCATTTAGACATTGCCGCCAGTGCTGGAGAGTATCCAAAAATGCCAACTGGTATCCCAGTCATTGCTCTTGCTAAGACTCATCTTTAAGAATTGATTTCCTTATTAAAAGCAATAACTTATTTTGAAGAGCATTTAGGTTTTGTGGGTAAAAGAAATTAACAAAAATACAGGTTTCATAACCAGCTTACTTACTTTAAGACTTAATTAGTTTTTATAATGCGCGAAGTACTTATCGCAAGCCACTGCAATTGAATCACATTTTTGTTTTTAATTCATAAACTTACAATAAAAAAAATATGAATTTAATTTTTATTTGAATTGTTTTTTTTTTTTAACTACAGGGTGTCCCAACAGTCAACGTCGAAACGAAAACGGGTGGTAGGGTAGGTGGTGGCAGTTATCAGAAAAATAATAAAAATATTCGTATTTTGTGAGTTATTCGAAAAAAAAATCGAAAAAATGGTCACCCTGTGACGGTCTTTCAAGTGATTACAAATCTTAATTTTTCACATTTTTTTTTTTGTTATGAAACCTTGAATAACTCTTCTAACAATTGCATTCAAAAATTTAAACACACCTGCATCAGTTTTCAAGACAACATTACTTTTTTGCCCAACTAACTGCTTTTAGATGAAGCTAATTCAATGGAGTATAGTGTAAAACAAATGTGCTACGAAATTTTTGCAAGTTACCTTAAAAGTTGGCGTGTTCAATTCTCATTTCAAAATGGTATAACATTTTTGAGAATATTTCATAAATAACGGAAACAAAAATGTTTTTCTCAAATAACCCGGTTTTAAGATAATTTTTTTTTAATTCATTACAAAAAACGTTGAATGCACTCTAGGCTTTCTCGTGTCTAAGTTTGAGTTTGAGGGAGGTGAACAGTAATTTATAAGTAACTACTACCAGGGGCGCCAGCACGTAACTTGATACAATCAGTTTTGTCGATGCAATCGAGAATTGGAATCACCTATGTTAGCTCAATCGAGTGTCCTCTAACGATACAATCGAGGACACTCGATTGAAACAAAATAATTTTCGATTGTATGGACAAAACTCAATTGTATCAAGTTACGTGTTGGGGCTCCAGGTCCAGAGTAATGCGGGCTATCAGATAGTGATTCATTTCTATTGATTTGGTTTAAGTTTTAAATTAAATTCAATTTTTCAACAAAAATTAAATCAAAAGTTTATTTAGATTAGTTATAACAAATGTTCAAATTGTTTGCCTCCAACGGCAATGCAAGACATACATCTTAAAAAAGATCGGTGGCCTGATTAGGGAATACGAAGCGAATCGTTTTAGGTGGCGAAAATGAGATTTGATATTACTGTTTTCGCTTTCGTCTCTTTCGTTTTACATTCGCCCTATTTTCGAAATCGAAAGCGAATTTGATTTGACATTTCAATTTTTAGCGCGTGCATTTCCGATAGGGTTTCTTTGGCGGATTGGTTTATCGACACGGTCGAAAGTGATATTTTCCTGGATTTTTTTTTTCATTTAAATAAATAAAAATTGTTTTTTTTATAAAAACAAACTAAAGAAATAAACAATCATTTTTTTGTAATAAATGTGTAGGCGCCCAAGACAGCAAGACACCAACCAGCAACAATTTTCTCCGCTCATCGAATTTATTAGAGAAAACGAAGGGATAGCCAAAGGACACAACATACAACGTTCTCTGCAATATGTCTAGCGCTTCGGACATTTGATTGCATACTGTGGGTTGCGACATTCCAATGTTTGTATCCTGCCCAACCACTTTCTGGTATGATCCGTCTGCAAGGAATCTCAATGTTGCAGCTAATTTTGTAATTGGTGGTGTCCCATTGTTGTTCTGTGGTCTATATTTGCCTTTTATTTCATCCAAGACAATTTTAAATGTCTCTTTTGAAAGGCGAAACAACTTATCGAACCAAGTTTTTATAAAAGAAAGCTAATTTAATAAATAATAAACACGTTAAGCAAAAACACTGACTCGAAGCAAAGAAGATCAAAAGGTAAAGAAGCACTTCTTAATAATTTTCTTCTTAAGTTTGAATTTTAAGATTCTTTTTCTTCCTCACGTTAAGCATTTATATAAATAACATTTAAGTCCATTTATTATTTAAATAAATATTTTATTACAAAGTAAATGCACCTCGGACAAAACACAAATGATTTTGATTGAAATAATAAATATTCACTGGCAATCAGCTGTCAATTATCTGGAAATCTTGGAAGTAGCATTTACGATTCGCTTCGAATTCGATATTTGATCAAAACGAAGCGAGTCGAAAATGAGATATCCAATTAAAAACGATTCGCTTCGTATTCCCTAATCAGCCCACGGATTATAAGACGGGCGAATCTCCTTGAGTTGATGTCTGCAACAGCCTCCGTGATTTTTTGGCGCACCTCGGCTAAGTTTGGAATGAGTAGACTTTTTTTTTTACTGCCCCCCACAGAAAGAAATCCACAGTACCGAGTAGCATTCCATCGGCTGCACATCGTTCTTGTGAAAGTGATCCGGAAAGTTTAATTTGTCTTTAAAATCCCTCGTGTTGTGCTACCTCAAGTGTTTCTTTCGAAGCCCCATTTATCCAAATAAATTAAACAAAAAAAAAAAAATAGCCCATACCTACCCGTACCCCTTATATAAAATAAAAAAGAAAAAAAATACAAAATTAAACAAAATCAATAACAAAAAAAAAACGAAACAAACCTCACACGCAAATTATATTCAGTGACCTGTGCTCAAATATAAATTAAATCAATACGTTAATAGTTAATAAATAGTACAAAGCAGAAAAAGAAGCAAGCACAACGGGTAATTCCTTCCTTTTCCCTTTCACTTCTCGCAATTATATTAACTTGATCATTGTAGGTACTGTGTGGAGCTTATCACATAGTGCATGCAATGATTAGGTTAGTATAACGTCCGATGGATTACTGTTTGTTTTTTTCTATTTAACCAGGGGCGGATCAATATAAATTGTCACTAAGGCATAACACTAGTGACAATTTATTATTGAAAAGTTCAAATTGGAATATAGATCAAACATTCATTATAGTTAATTGTCTGACTTGTGTCTTATTTGTTTCTAAATGTTAAAATGGTTGGTAGTTTTAGAGTCGATTATACCAATATTCGCGGGCTTAGGAAAAATTTTTGTGCCGCGTATGTCCACACTGTTAAAAACAGGCCAGCTGTTTTGGCACTGAGTGAGACCCAGATAGGCGAAAATTCTGATCAATCGGAATTTCGTCTGTTTGGGTACAACTTAGTGCCACTATTCTTTTCCCACCATGGCCTCGCCGTATACGTAAGAAATGATGTAGCGTACCAACTCCAACCACAATATGGCTTTTGCTCAAACACAAATTTTAATTTCATGTGGTTAAAATTCACGGTAAATAAGCACATCATACACACATGTTTTATTTATCGGAGCCCAAATTTGGATAGAGTTTCAACTTTTAACGAATTTGATGCTTTGTCCGACTCCATTCAAAGAATTGTTTCCCATTATCCTCACAATGAAATCGTCCTTGCGGGCGATTTCAATGTACACAATTCTAGTTGGCTCCGCTTTTCGAGCCAGACAACACCCGAAGGAAGGTATGTTGAGGTCTTTGCTGAGTTAAACCAACTGACTAAGATTGTTGACGAGCCAACCCGAATACCTGACGTTGCAGGTCAAACCGCAAACACTCTAGACTTGTTCCTTACCTCTGACCCTAATAAATACACGCTAAATGTATTATCGCCTCTAGGTACATCAGACCATTGTATCGTATCTGCAAATTTCTCATGCCAACAACACTCAGTTAAAGAAAAACCACCTATGAGAACCGTTTGGCAATATGGGAAAGCCAACTGGGACGGTCTCAATATTTTCTTCAGAAACTTTAACTGGTCATTATGCTTCCTCGGTAGTGACATAGACTCCAGCGCAGATATGATAACAAATTTAATCCTTTACGGAATGAGAAATTTTATCCCGAATAGGGTGAAATCTATCATACCGAAAGAAAATGCATGGTTTGATTCAAGCTGTAAAGAGGTTATTAGGGCTAGAGAAGTCAGTTTCCGGAATTATAAAGCCAACCCCACTGAGGAAAACCGGAAAAAGTTTTAACAAGCTAGAAAGACTTGCAACGTTCACATTCGTAGAACCAAATTTTTGCATGACCAAAAATTAAGGCAAAAAATACTACAATGTCCCAAAGGTAGTAAGAATTTTTGGTCATTTGTAAAAACTATTCGAAATTCAACTTCTTCTTCGGTTCCAACGCTCGTCATTAATGACACCCCTTTTGTCAGTTCTCGCGAAAAAGCCAATTTGCTTGCAGCGCAGTTCGCTGTTAATTCGACGCTGTCAGAAAGTGTTATGACTCCTCCAGTACTTGAGAGCGTAAACGATTTTATGGGACGAATCTTCTTTCGCACTCGTGCAGTAGCTAGAGTCCTCAAAGATCTTGACATAAACAAATCCGCTGGCCCGGATAGTATCCCTCCCATCGTTCTGAAGAGGTGTTCTTCAACGCTGGCAAAACCACTGCGAAAGCTTTTCTATCTGTCCTACTCTACAGGTCTCTTTCCGAGTGGATGGAAAACAGCATTTGTCCAGCCTGTCCCCAAAAAAGGCGCATCTTCTTCACCATCTAATTACCGTCCAATTGCACTTACGTCCCTTCTTTCCAAGGTCATGGAAACGCTGATTAATCATCAGCTCAAGAAATATCTTGAAGAACGAAAGCTCCTAAATGACCGGCAGTATGGCTTTCGTAGCAATAGGTCCACTGGTGATCTGATGGTATATCTCACCGAGCAGTGGCACAAATCTTTACATCGTTTTGGAGAAAGTAAGATTATTGCGCTTGATATTTCAAAAGCATTTGATAGAGTTTGGCATCAAGCTCTCTTATCGAAAATGCGTGCATTTGGTATCGATGAATGTCTTCTTCGTTGGATTAGAAATTACCTTTCGGACCGCTCAATATAAGTTGTATTGGACGGTTTCAAGTCTGATATTCACAATATAAACGCTGGTGTGCCCCAGGGCTCCGTATTGTCTCCGACCATCTTTCTCATTTTTATTAATGATCTCTTATCTGGAACTTCTAATCCACTTAATTGTTTTGCTGACGATAGTACTCTCAGCTTTTCATATTCGTTTTTAGATGCACCTCCTTGTTTTTCGGATGTGCAACTGGAACGGCAGCGTATGATAAGCTCATTAAATTCTGATCTTGACAGCATTGTCCAATGGGGAATTAAAAACCGTGTAGAATTTAATGCTTCAAAAACTCAGTGCTGTCTTCTGTCGTTAAAGCAGAACCCACCCCCCATGCCGTTATCCATGAGCGGCACTAGCATTGAAGAAACCGATCAGCTTTCAGTCCTCGGCATGTGCATCACAGACCACCTCTTGTGGAATGAACACATATTTGATGTCGCCAAAAACGCTGCAAAGTGTTTGGGCTTTCTTCGAAGGTGCAAGAAATTCTTCTCCCCGTCTGATCTGGCTGTAATCTATAACGCCTTCATTCGTCCAAAGCTGGAGTATAACTCGCACATTTGGGCAGGAGCTCCCAAAACTCATTTGAATCTTTTGGATAGAATTCAAAATAGAGCTCTAAGAATGATTGGCGATAGAACTATAGTGGAAACATTTACATCTCTAGAACATCGTCGAAATGTTATATGTCTCTCACTATTTTATCGCTATTTTTATAAACACTGTTCCAGCGAAATAGCCAGTTGCATTCCTCCCCTTAAATTTTTCAACCGTAATACTCGCGCTTCTAGGAATGCTCATCAGTTTACCCTTGAGCCCAACTTCGGACGTACTGTCAAGTACAGAGATTCTTTCTTTAGCCGTACAACGCGAATGTGGAATACTTTACCCGGCTCTATTTTCCCCTCCCATTTTGATATTCAGAAATTCAAAACCAATGTGCATCGGTATCTCCTCTTGCATCCTTCCCTACTTTCCTAACGCTCGCACTGTGCTTGTTCATTTTAAGGGTAGTCAAAACCCCTTTAGTGCGCGCATCCGTTTAAAAAAAAAAAAAAAAGAGGGTTTAAGTCAGGTGAACGGGCTGGCAACGAAATTGTACCAGACCGCCCTATCCACTTGCCTGGATATTCTTCATCAAGAAATTGTCTCACTGGGGGAGCATAAATTGCTGGGCAGCCGTCTTGTTGAAACCACATATTTCCATAAATGCTAAGTTCGACAAAATTCAATTCAATTCAATTTCAACTTTTGTAACGATACACTTGGCAACTGACATCTTATGTATTGTTTTTTTTTCTCCGTCATTTGACAGTTTTCATAATTTTCTCTAAAGTAATTTCTTGGACTAAAATTCGCCTGGGGGAAATATTTTACTCTCTCATGAGCTTTCTCTTCTGTGAAAAACTACGAAAATTTGGAGCTCGGGAACAGGTTTTGAATGTTTTTCGTGGAAATTCGTAGATTTTCGCAGTTTTAGGAAGTACGGGAACGCAGCTACATGTGTGGTTTGCAATAAATTTCATCACCAACAAACTCAACCAAATTCGTTCAACTTTTCATATAACTACATCGTTGGATGAAAAAAATTACAACCTCTTACTACACTAGTGGAGAAACTTATTCAATTGTTGAATTGCTTATTCGTAAATACAATTGACAAACTTACTCAAACTTTGAATAACCTCGTACCTACACCAGTTGATAGTATCTAGTAGTAGTAGTAAATTTTATTAAAGTTTTTTTTTAAGTACATTTAACATAGATAATACACATGTATAGTGATTACATATATTATTTTTCCGACTTCGAATTGGCCAGGCAACACTAAATTTATATATTATTTTTGTTCTTTAAATTTAGACATCTCATCATACATCTTATTTTTCGTCAGTTGGAGCGAGAGCTCAGTACTTTACATGTTTCACTTGAGTAAGAAAGCGACATCTCGATGGTTATATGGTGAAAGAGAGCGATCTTCTAGTTGTTGGATGTTGCGATGACCAGAACCATTATCGGTTCCGTTATAGTATAACGGAATTATGCAGCTTGTCCATTACATAAGCGATCCTTGGGATGCTTCAACTTTGTGGGACGATGCGACGTCCCTATACGTATGCTGTGTCCATGTGCGCGACCAAGGAAGCTGGGAGTAGATGGAATTCGGATGGCTTCTATACACGTGGATGTCGTTCGTTTGACTCCCTCTCCAAGTTACAATTTTCCTTGGGAAAATATGACAGTTCTGACTCAGAAGAGCAGATAATTTTGCTGCTGGATTTGAAATCAAAATCGAAACCAGAAGCACAAACCAGCAATAGTAATTTGTTTTTGTTTTGTCTTTCGATTTCCCATATTCACGGATAGAGTTACAAAGCTACAAATACAAAAATGTAAACAAATGGGTTTTTGGGGGTGAAACGTACGAAGGTTTTCAATCTTATTATGGCTTATTTGTGATTTAAAGCCAATTGAATGTTTTTGTGACCTTTAGTCCAAAATGTCTTTCGCCCAAGTACTACAGCTGGGCTCATCAATTAGATGCTGTAGTGGGAACGTAACTTAATCCCGCGCCACGAAATCCCGCGTAATTAAATCCCGCCGATTTAAATTGAATTTTTTGGAATTACACACGTACAGATATATATTGAGACTTTTCACTACTATTAGACGTGATTTAAAATACTTTTTGGAAAATACTATTTGGTACTTTTGAAAAATAAATATATATTTTAAGTATTAGAAAAATATTTTTTTTTTAAGTTTTGGAAAAAAACTTTTCTTATCAACTTTTGTTTCGATTTCTTTTAAATACGAGTAATAATATCTCTTTGAAGAAAATCTTAAGTTCTGAAAAGAACTTTTTATGAAAAGGTGCCCTAGACCTCCATCTAGGGCAAAAAATCGGCCTATTGGCCTGCTTAAGTACTTTTATTAGACGAAGAATTTTTTTACAAAGCGAATCAAATTCCTCGTCGAATACAGAAGTATTTAAGCAAAAGTAATTGTGCCGTGTTTTTGTTTGCGAATGAAAGGAACTTTTTAAAAAAAGTTGCCATGCAATCAACTGATTATTTGTATGAAATTAAAATGTATTTTTTTGAAAATTTTAATTTTTTTTTTAATTGTTTTTTCGTAGCCAAAAGCGTTCACAGAATATTTCCGGCTAATTGGTTAATTGGCGCATATTACTTTTAACGTTTTTTTATGGATTTAACATTTTTTTCTTACATTTCTTAAGATAATAGGTGATAACAAAATTATGTAGAAGTTTTGATAATTTCTGAATTTTGTGGCTCAAGAGAATGTTAAGACCATACTAAATAAAAAAATATATATCAATTTATTGTATATTGTAGTAATTAAATTAATTATTTACACGATTTGTTGGAACACAGATATATGACTCAATATCTGCTTTTTTTATAGTTCGTTGTTCTCAGCTTGTTGACTTAAGCAATATAATTATTAAATCCAAGTTCAAAAAAGTGAAAAATTGTTTTTAAAATTATTGTCTTTCAAAAATTGTTATAAAAGTGTTTTCAAAGTGGTTAAAAAGTGATTCATAAATAAATACACAATGGATATTTCACAGGTAAGCATTTTATAAACAAAAAACATTTTTGTTTTGTGTGTGAATTATGCCCTTCCGGTGAAATAAAGTATCCACGTTCAGAAGACATAGTCGACTTGAATGCTAGTCAAGTTGCTGGTTCCTGTTCGCCAGTTTCTAAATAAATTCCTTGTTTTGTATGTGTTTTAGCTTAAAATAATATTATTTGGGAAAAGTGTGTTGAATTTTAATTTTACTAAACAAAACGAAATTATTCACCGCAAATTTTGCTTCAATTGTTTTAGTTTTTTCTCTAAATACCTTTTTTTCTTTCTTTTTAAAGATTCTAACTTCCAACAAAGGTGGCCGAAAATTTAAAAAAAATGGTTACATCTACCATTTGGAAAAACTTATTGGAGAGGAAACTATCTGGTGCTGCGCGGATAGGAAGAAGTTGAGGTGCATTGCACGGTGTCACACCCTGGAGCTGGAAAATAGGGTGGTAGTGCAAAAATATGTCAACGAGCATAACCACCCTCCTCTGGCATTCCAAAAAGAAATTGCAAAGGCAAATTTCAATGTGAAATGCAAAGCCAAAGAGGCCCTTCCCCCCAGCACAATCATTGAGATTGCATTGCGAGAGTGGAACCGGTGTGCCGTGCGAGACTGCCATCTAAAGCTGCCCATAAGATGTTGATACATCGGGTGCGAGCCAGCTTCATGAAGGAGCCCGAAAGCTTGGGGGAAATATGTATTCCCCAACACCTCCAGTTCATCGACGGAGAGTTGTTTGTGTTATCCGAAGACATATATTCGGGCGGGAAAAACATTTTGTTGGCCACTCGTAGCACTGTTCAACTGCTTTCGGAAGCCAAGTGCTGGCTGGTTGATGGCACTTTCGCGGTGGTACCTGTAATCATGGGACAGCTGTTTTCTGTCCATGGCTACCTAGAAGGTACAGTTGTCCCTCTTGTTTATTGCCTGATGAGCCGCAAGTCGACAGAGGCATATAATGAATTCTGGTTGCAACTTCTCAAATTTGCATGCGAGAATAACATTCATTTGAGGCCAGATGCCATAGTATGCGACTTTGAGAAGGCAATCAGGAAAACAGCGGCAGAATTCTTCCGACAAGCGAACCTACATGGGTGCCTTTTCCATTTTGGCCAAATAATTTGGCGAAAAGTTCAAAGCCTTGGACTAGCTACCAAATATGGGCAGGAGGAAGGCTTCGGAATGGAAGTGCACATGCTGAAAGCACTGGCTTTTGTGCTAGCGTAAGAAGTGGGCAGCTATTTTGAGGCATTCTATTCTTCGCTTCAATACGCTGAGACCAAACAGCTGGCGAAATGGTTCAAGAAAAACTATGTTGGTACCGCATTATCACCACCGCGGTACAAGCCAGAATTTTTTGACCACTGGAGCTTCATCAAGATAAATCCACTTCCCGAGGACACAAAACAGTGTGGAGGCATGGCACAGGCGCCTAAAAGTTGTGGTAGGCCACACACAAGTTGACCTATATAAGCTTGTAGGAGACCTGGCAAAGAAGTCTATTGTGGCTAAATTGGCTATCGAAAGACTTCGGCGAGGAGAGGAGCTCCCTACAACTAGGGCAATGAGTGACAACAAGGAGCTGCTAAAGGTGTTGAGACAAAGGGAAACACTTCCACCATTGCGATTCCTGTCAAATGTTGCAGGACATTGCCCAATATAAGCGGTATGATTACCAAATACCTTGACGTATCCCAATCCGTCCTTTTCAGGACGACCAAACAATCACAAAGAGATATAAAATGATTTCAAACAGTTCTAACTAACTAGGATGCTTAGTTAGCCGCAAATCGAGTTTTAAAAAAAATATGTCGATTTTAAAAACTGATCGGTGAACACTCATGCACTTTCTTTAAGTCCAAAAAAATATTTAATTCCAAAAAGCTTTGCATACACCTAAAATGAACCCACCCCAAATATTATAATTGGCCTAGGCAGGGGGTTGCAGGGGGCAGCATGCCCCCTTACGCGTTGTGGTTTTTGCAGAAAACATTTTATTTCGAGCTTAAAGAGAAAAAAGTGTGAATTTTCAAGCCTCAAGGACGCTTAGTTTGGCTGCAAATCGAGTTTAAAGATTAGCCGATTGCAAGCTGACACTCCATAGATCACTGATATGCAATTTTTAAGTCGCTAGGACAAGCCGTTCAAATTGTGCAAACTTTCATGCCTCTAGGACGCTTAGTTTGCCCGCAAATTGAGTTTAAAGATAAACATATTTTTTCGAAATAGATTAAAAGTTTTGAAAAGAACTTTTTAAGAAAAGTTTTGTGACCTAGGGCAAAAAAATTGGGATTATTTGGCGCAGGATTAAATAGCCAACCCGCTGTAGTACCTTTCTAAAATGCATTATTTTTTGATCGATGTTTACCGACTTTAATAAAGTTTACAGCGATTACTCACTGTAAATTATATTTTCCTAGGGGAGGGTTGGCGGGGTTTTGGTGGGATGGGCAATGTCCTGCAACATTTGTCTCAACACCTTTAGCAGCTCCTTGTTGTCACTCATTGCCCTAGTTGTAGGGAGCTCCTCTCCTCGCCGAAGTCTTTCGATAGCCAATTTAGCCACAATAGACTTCTTTGCCAGGTCTCCTACAAGCTTATATAGGTCAACTTGTGTGTGGCCTACCACAACTTTTAGGCGCCTGTGCCATGCCTCCACACTGTTTTGTGTCCTCGGGAAGTGGATTTATCTTGATGAAGCTCCAGTGGTCAAAAATTCTGGCTTGTACCGCGGTGGTGATAATGCGGTACCAACATAGTTTTTCTTGAACCATTTCGCCAGCTGTTTGGTCTCAGCGTATTGAAGCGAAGAATAGAATGCCTCAAAATAGCTGCCCACTTCTTACGCTAGCACAAAAGCCAGTGCTTTCAGCATGTGCACTTCCATTCCGAAGCCTTCCTCCTGCCCATATTTGGTAGCTAGTCCAAGGCTTTGAACTTTTCGCCAAATTATTTGGCCAAAATGGAAAAGGCACCCATGTAGGTTCGCTTGTCGGAAGAAATCTGCCGCTGTTTTCCTGATTGCCTTCTCAAAGTCGCATACTATGGCATCTGGCCTCAAATGAATGTTATTCTCGCATGCAAATTTGAGAAGTTGCAACCAGAATTCATTATATGCCTCTGTCGACTTGCGGCTCATCAGGCAATAAACAAGAGGGACAACTGTACCTTCTAGGTAGCCATGGACAGAAAACAGCTGTCCCATGATTACAGGTACCACCGCGAAAGTGCCATCAACCAGCCAGCACTTGGCTTCCGAAAGCAGTTGAACAGTGCTACGAGTGGCCAACAAAATGTTTTTCCCGCCCGAATATATGTCTTCGGATAACACAAACAACTCTCCGTCGATGAACTGGAGGTGTTGGGGAATACATATTTCCCCCAAGCTTTCGGGCTCCTTCATGAAGCTGGCTCGCACCCGATGTATCAACATCTTATGGGCAGCTTTAGATGGCAGTCTCGCACGGCACACCGGTTCCACTCTCGCAATGCAATCTCAATGATTGTGCTGGGGGGAAGGGCCTCTTTGGCTTTGCATTTCACATTGAAATTTGCCTTTGCAATTTCTTTTTGGAATGCCAGAGGAGGGTGGTTATGCTCGTTGACATATTTTTGCACTACCACCCTATTTTCCAGCTCCAGGGTGTGACACCGTGCAATGCACCTCAACTTCTTCCTATCCGCGCAGCACCAGATAGTTTCCTCTCCAATAAGTTTTTCCAAATGGTAGATGTAACCATTTTTTTCAAATTTTCGGCCACCTTTGTTGGAAGTTAGAATCTTTAAAAAGAAAGAAAAAAAGGTATTTAGAGAAAAAACTAAAACAATTGAAGCAAAATTTGCGGTGAATAATTTCGTTTTGTTTAGTAAAATTAAAATTCAACACACTTTTCCCAAATAATATCATTTTAAGCTAAAACACATACAAAACAAGGAATTTATTTAGAAACTGGCGAACAGGAACCAGCAACTTGACTAGCATTCAAGTCGACTATGTCTTCTGAACGTGGATACTTTATTTCACCGGAAGGGCATAATTCAATAAGACAATAATTTTAAAAACAATTTTTCACTTTTTTGAACTTGGATTTAATAATTATATTGCTTAAGTCAACAAGCTGAGAACAACGAACTATAAAAAAAGCAGATATTGAGTCATATATCTGTGTTCCAACAAATCGTGTAAATAATTAATTTAATTACTACAATATACAATAAATTGATATATATTTTTTTATTTAGTATGGTCTTAACATTCTCTTGAGCCACAAAATTCAGAAATTATCAAAACTTCTACATAATTTTGTTATCACCTATTATCTTAAGAAATGTAAGAAAAAAATGTTAAATCCATAAAAAAACGTTAAAAGTAATATGCGCCAATTAACCAATTAGCCGGAAATATTCTGTGAACGCTTTTGGCTACGAAAAAACAATTAAAAAAAAAAATTAAAATTTTCAAAAAAATACATTTTAATTTCATACAAATAATCAGTTGATTGCATGGCAACTTTTTTTAAAAAGTTCCTTTCATTCGCAAACAAAAACACGGCACAATTACTTTTGCTTAAATACTTCTGTATTCGACGAGGAATTTGATTCGCTTTGTAAAAAAATTCTTCGTCTAATAAAAGTACTTAAGCAGGCCAATAGGCCGATTTTTTGCCCTAGATGGAGGTCTAGGGCACCTTTTCATAAAAAGTTCTTTTCAGAACTTAAGATTTTCTTCAAAGAGATATTATTACTCGTATTTAAAAGAAATCGAAACAAAAGTTGATAAGAAAAGTTTTTTTCCAAAACTTAAAAAAAAATATTTTTCTAATACTTAAAATATATATTTATTTTTCAAAAGTACCAAATAGTATTTTCCAAAAAGTATTTTAAATCACGTCTAATAGTAGTGAAAAGTCTCAATATATATCTGTACGTGTGTAATTCCAAAAAATTCAATTTAAATCGGCGGGATTTAATTACGCGGGATTTCGTGGCGCGGGATTAGATTACGTTCCCCGATAAAATGTATAGAAACTTCAAATCTGACATTTTGACATGTCAGATAATTATCAATTTTGTTTGGTTTGGTTGAACATTTGGTCTAAGTGTGTCAGTTGTTGCTCTGATGGCCATGTCAACCTAACCTAACCTACCTTTTAATATACATTCCGCAACACAACAACAAATCAATTTTAACACTTTTCGCTTTTGTATTGCCTCTATGGTTTTTTCCACCTCGCCATGAGCACAACTTCTACAGCGATTTTCATTTTTGCGTTTATTTTTATTATAGGTATATTAAAACTTGACTGTGAAATTATTATTAAATAAAAAACCATTTCCTGAAGTTGATATTCGTTCAATTAACAAGAATTGAATGAACAACAAAACAAAGGTTTCTCTGAGAAGATTGTTTTCGGCTGCGTTTTGTTGTACAAGGCAGCAACCCAATACGGATTCTCTGCTAAATCCTTGGCATACTTCAATCTTCGTGATCGTCGTCCGCTCTTGGTCAGACCTATATTCCTAATGACATAGGAACTGAGCGTCCCGCCCGAATAAGCAACTCGTCCACTGATAACATGTCATCAGTAACCGACGAATGGGGTAGATTTCAAGTAGTTGAATTCTATGTACCACTGTATTTGTGAAAATTAAATTAAAAGAAAATCACATCCCCTAAAGACAATTACCAAAATACTTGATTTCAATTTTCAAATTAATTGATTCACATTTTTTTGTATAAATAATAATTAACTTGGTTCTTTTTATGTTATTTTAATAGAAAAGTAGTTTAAATTCAATAAATATATCTAAATTACACAAAACAAATCACCCCGATGATTTTTAGAAGAATGAGGATGAGTCAAACAGTGATGTTTGTTTTTACTTGCATTACAGCTGTTTTTCAAATGTCATCTTGCAAATTAACAGTACTACCAAGTATTTCACTAAGCGCCTTGGTCGTTTTTTTTAACCAATTCCCCCGGGAATTGCAAAAAAACGCACCTTATATCAACGAAGCTATTCAACAATTGAATACGCTGATCAACTAGGTGTACAAAGTTCTCCAACAATTGAACGAGTTGATCAACTAGATGTACGAGGTTAGTCAACATTTCACTAAGTTTGTCGACGAGGCTCCCGAACGTTATTGCTGTAGTTTTAATTCATGTTCGTTTGACGGAATAACAATGCAAGCGTTCACTCACTTATTAGATATGTTATCTCGGATACCAAGCTATCGGAGTATATATGTGAATGAATCAGATAGGTTAGCTGAAAGCTGTCAAAAAATCAGAAAAAAACCCTTACCAAATGAATTCTGAAGTCAGCTGTTGTATACATTTGTTCTCGGATGGTTATGGCTTTTTCGATTCGCCGCCCGGAACACGTTCCCCCAGTAAAACACCCGGAAACAATTTGACTGATTCTGAATTGTATGTATCACTGTATTTGTAAAAATTAAATTGAAAAAAAATCACATCGACTAAAAGAATTTCGGAAAACACTTCATTTCAATTTAGATACACATTTTCTTGTATCAATAATAATTACAGTTTGCTCTTATTTATGTTATTTTACTAGAAAACTAGTTTAAATTCAATAAGCACATCGAAATTACACAACAAAACAACCCGATGATTTTGACATTTTATTATGTGACTGTATTAGTGATTCTGTTTTCGTTTCTGAAATGAAATCCAGAATCGTTGTCTGTTCTGTTTAGAGTAACAACTGTCATTTTGTGGGGGTCAGAACAGTTCTGGACGGCCAATCGAATTTTGGGATAACTGAAGATAGCTTTCATGAGAACAGCTGTTCTTCATCAGATGTTCTTTTGCACGCATTATAACAACAGAAAGTTATTCTAGATTGCTGAGAATAACTGAGCAAACTTCCCGAATAACACTTCAAAAATTAGTTTGATACCTAAAGAACAATAGGTCTGTTTATTCACCCAAAATTTATTTCTGCATGTTAAAGTGCATGTAAATTAAACTGCATTTCGTGAAAATATTTTCATACATGTTGGGTCCCACACATCTAATTTCTGTTGCTATATGTGGTATGCACCCAGAAACAACACAAATGTGTAGAGTCGACCTAGGTTTTTTGGTTTTCAAAAAATACCCAGGGGGCATTAACTTTGCCACAACTTCAAAGGTTTCCATTTTGCACGTCTGTGTCTGAAAATTAATTTGAGTATTTTATTTCCATTTTAAAAA
This sequence comes from Philhelius pedissequus, assembly GCA_910595825.1. Classification (NCBI taxonomy): domain Eukaryota; kingdom Metazoa; phylum Arthropoda; class Insecta; order Diptera; family Syrphidae; genus Philhelius; species Philhelius pedissequus. The sequence goes on along the minus strand of OU343161.1, from coordinate 101,087,546 downwards.
TAACAAATTGCATACGACACTAGAATTCACAAAAAAAACAAATGGTCAGATAAGGGATGATCGATGTTCATCTATGTTATTGAAACATCGATATTAAAATAAAAATTCGATGATTTAATATCCACGTTGAAGGAAGAATAAAGTAACCCTAGGCCTCCACTTGAAATAAATGATTGCAAGAAATGTGCCATGTAGTCAATATTTCTTGTGGAGGCCCCTCTTGTCTGGATTTTTTTTATTTTTAGACATAAGAATTTGTATTTATTTCTTGTCTTCTCAGAAGAAATAAACGGACGTTTCATGACATCCCATATTAATCGTGCACAAATTTCTCACAAAACATTTAATCTTGTTCATAGTTTGCTTATTTTCATTTTAAATTTTAATAATTCATTTCAAAAACAGATTATACCTATTCTAAAGTACATAATGGGATTAGCGTTTCTTTTAAAAAATGAAATTTCACAATATATGTTTGCCCACATAGCAAAGAAGTATACATTTTTAGTAGTAGTGTCTGCAATAATAGCCGAAATAAATATTTCTAATGGAGTCGCGGCCTAAAATCCTTCAAATCATCGATGTTTTCGATTCGATAATTATTAACATCGATGATGAGTATTCTATAGTTTTCTCAATATCGCCCATCATTACTTCAGATCTCACACGGCTTTGACGTTTATTCATTTACCTCAAACCAGCTAAAAACATAGGTCTACTTCAGGATGAGTTGAGGGCGACAAAGGTTTTTGAAAAAAAAACACAGAATTTGTTTATCAGGTTGACTTCAGGGCTCAACGAACAAACCTTGTTTCTTTACTTTTCGTGTCTGGTTAAACATTACAACAACAACATGAAAAGCTAGAGCCCAAACTTTCTCCCGAGCTTTTTCCAAAACTTTACCCAAAACGTAAAGAAACAGATGTAATAAAATTAATAGGATCGTTCGTTGATATACAACCCAAACGCAAAATAGTTGGCCTACTCATTAATTAACAAATTAACCTATTTTCTCTGATCCCAAACAGTTGTTGTTTAATTTTGTTTGTCAATGAAATAAATTACATTTAATAGGTAAATTAGACCAAACAGAACCAAATTTGAGAAAACAAATATGGCTCCAGTTCGCATTCTCTTAAACAAAGATAGAGCATAATAGTTGGACTACTCTCTCTGGATGGACTATGACGTTTTAAATAGATTTTCAGTTAACCCTTATTCAAAAAATGACATGCACTTGGTTTGTTGGTTATTGGTCTCTTATTTTATGCAAGCCATCAGGAACAGTTTAATCTCAACCATGGTGCATGGCGTTGCATTATCACGAGACCTTTGAAACGGGATTGTCGAGCTATAAACTCGCAAAACAATTTAATTTACCTCGTCCACCAATTGCGAAACCTCGAGATTGCCGAGTTTTAAGGAAGGTAACAAAAGAAAATCGACGACAAACTCCGACTGCAATGACTGTTCAATGGAAAGAGAGAATCCAAAAAAGTGTTTCAGTCGAGACTTGTAAGCCGACAATGAAAAAAACTGAATACAAATTTTATAAGTTTTGTTTTAGATTTATTTAAATTAGAGCTGTTTTAATTCGTTAAAGACATAGGCCAAAGAAAATCCACTTTTATCACCTAAACCACAGAAAAAGGTGATCCGTTATTTGGAGTGATGAGTCCAGGTTTGAAGTTTGCGTGGGCGACGAATGAAAACGAGATTAAAAATTCAAAAGAGGCTTTTCACAAAGATGGCCTTCAAAAAACGGTCAAGTTTCCAGCATCTCTAATGATATAGGGATGCATGTGTCGGCGGGGCTTGGGCAATTTACATTTTGTAAATGAAATTGTCAAGGCTGCCAAGTACAGGTATATTCTGGAAAATGAGCTTCTCCTACAAATACCACGACTTTAAGCTAGTGATGGAGACTATATTTTCCAACAGGATGGTGATTCTTGCCATATAGCAAGGTCTACAATTGCGTGGTTATCCGCTGAAGCAATTCCTTTACTGGAATGGCATTCCAGGAGCTCTGATCTTTCACCAATTGAAACTATCTGGCATTTAATGAAGAACCACGCAGGACTCTTCAAGACCTAAAAGCTAAAATTATAAATACTTGGAAATCTTTTGGTGTGCGGAAGAATGTCAAAAATTAGTTGACATATTTCCTCGACGCATAAAAGCAATTATCAAGGCGAAAGGCGACGTAACACCATGGTGAAATAAAAATTAAGACCCGTAAGCCAACTATTTTGCACTAAAAAAAATGCATCAATTGTTCTTTTATTTTGTAAGACTGCTCTATCTCGAAGTCATTTTTTTTTTAAATTATTCCTATTCAAAATAAAAGTACCTATCTTAAGAAAAATACCAAAATATTGAGTTTATTTCCCATTGAATTTAAGAATCAGCAGATTTTTGTTATTTTTTTATCATATGTAGTCCAATTAGCTCTTTTGCGTTTGGGAGTGCTTGATTGCCAACTTAGATGTGTGGGTTCGATTCCCATGTTAGGCAGCATTCTTTTTCTTTTCTATACCTCCAATTTTAATTGGATGCCGCCCGTGGCTTAAAATGAGATAGTAAATACCTAATTCTTAAATCTAATGTGCCAAAAAAGAATCTTTCCTATCTTACTATTCCTTCTAACTAGTGCCGTGCAATTCAGGTTGCATTTAAAAGACCTTAGGTCTTACTGGCATATAGTTAAAATTATTATTATTATTATTATTATTAGCTATTACTATTATTATTATTATTATTATTATTAAACGACTTCAAATCACGTTAGTGCACATTGAATTTTTTTTTGAAAAATCTGAACTCGCACCTTGTGCGTAAATTCTGTAGTTTTTGGAAGTAGATCTATGCTTTTTCTGTGGAGAGTTTAGGTAATGAATAAAATGTCAAAGTGAAAAGAGATCTCAAGCATTTGTTTTGTGAACGCGTGACTCCGGAAATAACTGTGTGACATAAGACGAGTTTATCCGGCCCCGTAGGGCTTTTTTTTTTTTTAAACGGATGCGCGCACTAAAGGGGTTTTGACTACCCTTAAAATGAACAAGCACAGTGCGAGCGTTAGGAAAGTAGGGAAGGATGCAAGAGGAGCTACCGATGCACATGGGTTTTGAATTTCTGAATATCAAAATGGGAGGGGAAAATAGAGCCGGGTAAGGGATTCCACATTCGCGTTGTACGGCTAAAGAAAGAATCTCTGTACTTGGCAGTACGTCCGAAGTTGGGCTCAAGGGTTAACTGATGAGCATTCCTAGAAGCGCGAATGCAACTGGCTATTTCGCTGAACAGTGTTTATAAAAATAGCAATAAAATAGTGAGAGACATATAACATTTCGACGATGTTCTAGAGATGTAAATGTTTCCACTATAGTTCTATCGCCAATCATGCTTAGAGCTCTATTTTGAATTCTATCCAAAAGATTCAAATGAGTTTTGGGAGCTCCTGCCCAAATGTGCGAGTTATACTCCAGCTTTGGACGAATGAAGGCCTTATAGATTACAGCCAGATCAGACGGGGAGAAGAATTTCTTGCACCTTCGAAGAAAGCCCAAACACTTTGCAGCGTTTTTGGCGACATCAAATATGTGTTCATTCCACAAGAGGTGGTCTGTGATGCACATGCCGAGGACTGAAAGCTGATCGGTTTCTTCAATGCTAGTGGCGCTCATGGATAGGGCATGGGGGTGGGTTCTGCTTTAACGACAGAAGACAGCACTGAGTTTTTGAAGCATTCAATTCTACACGGTTTTAATTCCCCATTGGACAATGCTGTCAAGATCAGAATTTAATGAGCTTATCATACGCTGCCGTTCCAGTTGCACATCCGAAAAAAAGGAGGTGCATCTAAAAACGAATATGAAAAGCTGAGAGTACTATCGTCAGCAAAACAATTAAGTGGATTAGAAGTTCCAGATAAGAGATCATTAATAAAAATGAGAAAGAGGGTCGGAGACAATACGGAGCCCTGGGGCACACCAGGATTTATTTTGTGAATATACAACTTGTATTGAACGGTCCGAAAGGTAATTTCTAATCCAACGAAGAAGACATTCATCGATACCAAATGCACGCATTTTCGATAGGAGAGCTTGATGCCAAATTATATCAAATGCTTTTGAAATATCAAGCGCAATAATCTTACTTTCTCCAAAACGATGTAAAGATTTGTGCCACTGTTCGGTGAGATATACCATCAGATCACCAGTGGACCTATTGCTACGAAAGCCATACTGCCGGTCATTAAGGAGCTTTCGTTCTTCAAGATATTTCTTGAGCTGATAATTAATCAGCGACGTAAGTGCAATTGGACGGTAATTAGATGGTGAAGAAGATGCGCCTTTTTTAGGGACAGGCTGGACAAATGCTGTTTTCCATCTACTCGGAAAGAGACCTGTAGAGTAGGACAGATAGAAAAGCTTACGCAGTGGTTTTGCCAGCGTAATCGCTTACGCTCTCAAGTACTGGAGGAATCATAACACTTTCTGACAGTGTCGAATTAACAGAGAACTGCGCTGCAAGCAAATTGGCTTTTTCGCGAGAACTGACAAAAGGGGTGTCATTAAAGACGAGCGTTGGAACCGAAGAAGAAGTTCAATTTCGAATAGTTTTTACAAATGACCAAAAATTCTTAATACCTTTGGGACATTGTAGTATTTTTTGCCTTAATTTTTGGTCATGCAAAAATTTGGTTCTACGAATGTGAACGTTGCAAGTCTTTCTAGCTTAAAACTTTTTCCGGTATTCCTCAGTGGGGTTGGCTTTATAATTCCGGAAACTGACTTAACTGAAACTAACTGGCTTAAGGGGATTTGCCTTCCGGGAATTAGTTGTTTGATTCAGCAGCCTCCCAACCACGCGTCCTTTTAAGGATGAACAACTATATATAATATGGTATATGATATAAACTGTTATTCATTTCCATAGTGTGGTCCATGGGTTGTTGTGGATTCGTGTTTTGTGTGCAATTTGTTGTAGATAAAACGGAAAAATAAAACAATATTCAAACATAAATATAATTTTATACACAGACAAAAAAAAATAAACTTTTGTAGTAGTGGATTGTGTATGAGCATTAGGGATATCATCCGAAATACAGGATTAAATTTGAACAAATCTTAAGATCCAATTTGTTATTCCTTTTTCATGCTGTTTGTCAATAACATAAACATTGACGGTTCTTCGGTGTATAATAATAAAATCCCATTTTTTTTGACAATTCCGTGGATTGGCAAGAAAACCTGGAACACTAATTCAAAGTTCAACGAACGAACCTTATGAATAGAAAAACAACACATCCCAGCCAGCGCCTGCAATAATAGAGTAAGAGAGCATTCAACTTTGACAAACAAAACACAACACAAAGTTCAACCTGAATACGAGTTCCTTGCTCCACTTCTACCTTCATTGCATTTCACAAAACAAACCTTATATAACAGTCTCAACCAAACGTCTATTTCAAAGATGCTGCTGCAATGAGGTGCAGTGCAGCCTGCAGAAAAAGTGTAGGCTGAGATTTTACCACCACACCGAAGACATTTGTGCATCCATTTATACATACCTATATGCATACACATTTAAAAAAAAACGCAGATACAAAGTTAAGCCACTAATGCATTTGCTGGCCATCACCTTCAATGTGAATTCCTTAAGGCTAATTCAATTCCAACAGTCAATTCCATTCAAGAGAGCACAATACTCCTCAAGGAATCATAAACGTAGATATAGCAGTGACTGTTTCACTTCTTCAATGCCTCTCCTCCTTCGAGTTGCAACCCGTTTTATCGTCTTTTCTTATTTTTGTTGTGCATGGTTGAATTCCTCCGAGTAGGTACTAAGCTAAGCCCAAAAGTCTTAGCCGTCGTCGTTGTCATCCTCATCGTTGTCGTTGCCTTGGTTTTATTTTCAGTGGGAGGGATACTCAGCTAGCACCTAGCCATTTAGTTCATATATACAATCTATGATATTTGCAAGGAGGCAGGAGGCAGGGAATAGAACAGGCTCCATCATACAGAAACTGGCCATAGTTACCATTGACTGTTTATGTTTATTCATTCTTCTTCTTCTTCTAGCCGTGTACACGTAGTCGATTCCAGCTGCTGCCCTAGACCATTTGCCAAGATGCCGAGAGGTGCTTCATACAACTAACATTAAGCCACTGCCGCAGTTAGCGAATCGACCGCCACGATCGTTTCCCGAATGTAGGCCAACAGTGGCACGTTATGTAATGATCCGTTCTACTATGGTGTCGTGATCTAGCTAGTACATTCCTTACGGTACATCGTGTTATTGTGTGCTATGCTTTAGCTTTTGTTATCCCTTTTCTTCCGCGCGCTTTCAATTGACTTTTTTTGCTTAAAGGTTTGGACTTCGGATCGGATAGCTGTTGTAGCTCATACCATGCTATGGCCGGTAGAGTGGAGGAGTTGTATGTGCATATAGAATTGTGACTTGTGAAGGTGGAATAATTCAAGATGTGTGCGAGTGGGCACAAATCGATTTCTGACATTGCTTCCATGGAGGAGTGAGTAATGGTCTCTTTTTACATCGATGGTGTTTTGCATGTAAATGCATTTATTTCCATGTTTGAAGTTTGACCGTTGTTCATGGCCAATAATAAATAGTTTGCATCGGAACAACAAAACGTTGTTGCTGCCTTTTAAGGTTGCAAAAGAACAGGGTATCTACAGTTAAAGACCAAAAATGGAAGACGGACATCATTATGGGGATCATTTTATGTTGGGTCTTTTGTTGCCATTTATTTTAATGGATTTCTCAGAAATAAATAGGTACCTATGTACATACATACATGTGCACTATGCTAGGTGCTGAGCTGACTACGAGTATCTTTAAGGAGAATACCTTATGTTGAAGTATAATGCATAGGGGGTAAAACGCTTTGATATTTCTTTGAATTATATGAAAATTTGAATATATAGTCGATGGTTTTAGAAGGAAGAAATAATGCAGATTAAAATTGTGACTCAAAATTTAGAAAGAATAAACAAATTATGGATGGGAAAAACCGCCCGGTTAAAACCGAAAACGGTTATTTTGTTTAGTTTAACCGGTTTTCAGCGGAGATTTTGTAGTCTCGTTTAAGACCAGTGTTTTTTCTGAGATCCAATAACCGGGTGAAAAAAACGGCTATTTACATTGACACTTTTATCACCACAGAAATATAAAATGTTTTTCAAAAAAGTTGTCTTTGTTTCATAAGCCCTGCATTTGTGTGTGTGCAAACTGTGTCTTTCGGAATATACATATATATAAAGGGAATATACGGAAAGTTGCTTTGCAATGGAACCGTTCTTCCTGGTCCGTCGTGATGAGCCAATATAGTTCCTCCTAGTGGTGAAAGACGGGCAACGTGCAGGAATGTTTAGCTATCTTTAATGAGGCTATTCTGCACTGGGCGGCTAATCTATCTGGGTTAGGCGTGACTCTGATGTGTTGGGGGTAAGCGGAAGGTTCTACGGAACTAGAAACGAAACCCCTACTTACCAAGATGAGGACGGTGGTCAGTCCAAGAACTGGAAGAGTGGGGTAAAACGCCCGGAAGGGGGTGTGGGCTGGCCGGGATATAGGTAGGTGCGAATGGTGATACTGCTAGACAGTGAGCCAGGAACATCAGGCCGTTAGAGGAAGAGGTCGCTTGCCTGTGTAGACGATCAGGTATATGGAGAGTCTGCCTGGTAGGCGATCTCAGAGGTAACAAAGAGTATTTGCTGGGTGAAGCTAGCTGATTTCGGTCAGTACTGTGGAAGCCTAGGATATCGTAAGTAATGAGCTAAACATATCAATTATGGCAGCTGCTGTATTGTACGTCGCTCAGTAATCACAGAAGTAAGTGTGTAGCTAAAACTACATATTCAGGAATAACAGGTCTAGAGGATTGATAGATGTATGGCACTTGTGCCATCATCTGCTTGCGCAAGCAAGGGTATATATTATTCCTTTATAATACATGCAGTCCTTGATTAAGCTTTGGCTTATTGATCTCGTTTGCCATCTTTCGGGATTTATCCTATTCCACAGTAGTAAATAACGTAAGTTTAATATGGCTAGTTGTGGGATTCTAGCCATGTGCCAAGGTTTATATGGCCTTGATTTTAGTAGAAATACGATGATCCATTATCCCGATGGTGAGGAATAACTTCTTCATAAGTTGAGCAGGAAAACATAAAAAAGGGCAGGATTATCGTTCCTGGGTAGCCATTCGCCAAAGAAAACCTGGTAGTGCATTCTTCACTTCGGTGGACGAAAAGACTCCAGTAATACCGTAATTCGGTACTGCGGGGACTTGTATTCCCGCTAATGCCCGAAAATACAAGTCTTGGGATGGTCTCTTCGGAGAGCTCGCAGTGGCTGTGGTTACTATACAATTCGCGTATACTAAGAGTGTTTGCTCATAGATAGAAGTTTGTTGCAAGGAACACTCATGCCTTCTCGTTGATTCCGAATGTGGGTAGGCCCATCGTGTAATTATGCCTTAACTGGCCGGTGTACACGTTAAACAAATCCATTGTTCTGTGTGCAAACTGTAACGTTATTCACCGATGAAAATGATGCCGAACCCACACTACTTTAAAGTAGGAATGAATTTTGATAAAATTCTCATCCTATCAATTTGGATTTCCCTCAATTTGACATACAAACGGTATATGTTTACATTCCTATCTGTTAGCTAATTTCATCAAAAATGGTTCAGTAGGCCTCACCTCCATTAGAAATATATATTTTTTTCGGACATTATTGCAGACACTAGGTTCGTTCATTGATCTTTTATTTACCCAGGATCGACACAAGTTTTCTTGACAAGTCAATAAACCCTCGAAGTTAATCAAAGTTTATGTTGTTGAAAAGTTATGTCATCTAATAATTAAAATTTTAAATATGTTTACGTATAATTCCTTATAGCATTTATTTTGGCCCTATGGATAATCCGCAGTGTACAACTTCAAATGCTTCTATTTTCTATTTCTGTGTATCAAAATAAGTTTGAGCATTCTTGTTTTTCATTTTAAAAATTGCACACAAGACGCGAATCCACAAAAAAAACAATAAACGCTTCAGTTTAGAAATGGACCATGGTCATCGATGTTAACGAAACATCTATGTTAAACACAAATATCGATGGTTTAATGTCGAAGGAAGATATTAAGGAAATCCATTAAGAACATTATTGTTTTTGATTCAATAAATTTGAATATCGCCAATGAGTATTCGATTTTTTCTATCGCTCATACCTACTTTAGATCTGATGTTACTTTGACAGTTTATTCGTTTACCTCAAAAGCCAGATCACAGATGAGAAAATTGTAAATTCACTTTTGATTTTTCAATGATGTCAGCTGTTCATTGAAAACGCTTTCCATCATTGAAAAATCAAAAGTAAATATACAAGAAAGTGGTAGAGCAAATAAAATATTTTTTGACAAAAAATATTATATATCCTAAAATGAAGGTATTTTGGTACCAAAACGACATCAGTTTTATTTGTTTAAGTGCCTCAGAATTGATAGTAGTCTAGTCGGGTTGTCAAAAAACAAGGGCTGAAGTAGAAAAAATTAATTCGTACGATTTTCTTTCACAGTTCGTTAGGGGGTTCAAAAGTAGTCCAAATCTCGGTTTTCGTCAAAATCGCTTGGAGTTTCAGCCGCCATTTTGATTTTAATGAACATTTTAATTTGGGCAATAACTTCGTCATTTTTGATTTTTGACAAAAATAATATAGGTAAACCTTGTAGGAAATTTAATTTCCTACAACTTTAGTACTAATATTTTGTTTCAAAACAGTTACCGTTCGCGAGATGTTAATGAAAAACTGTTTGGAGCTTGTGACTCCCCTATGGTGATACGTACAATTTTCTCTTATAGTTTGTTGGGGGGACCATTAGAAGTCTAAAAATCGATTTTCGGAAAAATACTGCTGGAGTTTTAGTCGCCATTTTGAATTTAATGGAGAATTGGTTATCTCTTTTTTATTCATATACATCCCTTTAGCGCAACACCGTGGATGTTGAGTTGAAGTATGGGCGTTTTTTTGAAAACTCAAAACAGTTTTTCAGTAATATCTCGCAAGCGGTAACTTTTTTGGATAAAAATATTAAGACTAAGGTTGTATATAATTAAATTTCCTTCAAGTTTTACCTTTATTTTTTGTGTCAGAAATCAAAAATGGCGAAGTTATTGGCCAAATTAAAATGTTCATTAAATTCAAAATGGCGGCTGAAGCTCCAGCGCAATTTTCCCGAAAACCGAGATTTATGGCGTTTTTATTTGGCAATCCGGAATTGTTTTCCGATCCGGGATCCCAACTGAACAATTATGTGTGATTCTGAATTTTAATGAGATTGTATGTGTGAAAATAATTGTGTACGTGGAAATATTCAAATTTAAAAAAAATGTTTGTTGCACAATTATGATACAAAAAATGACAACAGTCGAGTTTGACGTTCAAGTATATGAATGTGTGATTGCTTCTGGTTCTGATTCTGATTTCGAATCCAGAAGCAAAATTCTCTTCTTTTCAGAATTAGATCTGTCATTTTTTCCCAAGTGAACACTTTCAGAAGAGTCCGGAAGGCTTCCGGATTGCCAAATAAAAACGACATTAGCCTACTTATGGCACCCCCGAACTGTGAAATAAAATTGTGCGAATTAATTTTTTCTATTTCAAATGCTTAACCCGACTGGACTATAGTCAAAATTTCCAATGAAGAGTTTCAATGAAAGCTACATATAACTGGGGTCTTACTGAAATTTAACAAATTTCGCGACAAACATATGTCGCGAAATGTCATTCTTCTCCAAGGAGCGCTAAGAATTGGAAACACCTATTTTGGTTCAATGGAGTGTTCCCTAACGATATAATCGAGGACGCTCGATTGAACCAAAACAATTCTCGATTGTATCGACAAAACTCGATTGTATATCAAGTTTCGAATGTGTGTTAAGGTTTTTTAAGTCTGTTAGGTGTGTTTCGCTGTATCAAATTATTAAACAAATATTTTTTAATATGATGCCATTGTTAAAAGGTGTATGCAATTTTAGTTAATTGCTTTAATATTAGCAGATTGTAGTATCATTTTAATACATTAACATCAGATCAATCTTGCGCCTGTGTTTTTTATTGCTCCTTATGCCCCTATATGATGGTACGTACATAATAATAAGTAATCAATCGTCATAACATCTAATCTTGGCTTATGTATATAGATAGGAAGTATCAAAATTGATTTGATAGTCCATAGTTGGCTATTAATTGCACTTCAGCTTCTTGGTTTTTCAAAACAGTATACGTAAGGAATATTGTTCACAGAGAGCACCTAAGACAAACCACAACGCCATTAATAGCTTGGACGCCTTTATTTCCGCATTCGTTAAAAAGTGATATTTGTCTGCCTCTCTGCACAACTCACTATATCTACACTTTTGCAGATAGCAGACTCTTAAGGAAGTGAGAAAATGAGTTTCTTGTCGAAGACTCGGATAGTAAAGAGAACAAATTCTATTTGGACAAATTATATCAGATCTGGGAAAAGCATCCCATCCAAGATGCTATGTTTACTTCTAGGTATGTGAATGTACTCAAATGGAGAGTACCTTTGGTGCTACTGTTCTTTACCCGTTTGTGCTGTTGGCGGAGGCGGCGGCGGTGGTGCCGGTGATTGTTCCGTACGTTACTTTACACACTCTAAGGGCAATCATGCTTATGTCCAATTGACGGGTTGTATGTTTTTTTTTGTCACCATTAGATGGAGAGCGATACTATACCTACACATAAATGGGATGAAACTAGCTTCCTTGAAATCGACCTCTATATCTGTGCGCAAATAATTATACTACAGTTACATATGATTCTGCTTTATTGAAAAAGTTGTATACGTTTACAAGACAGACAATTGGGTAGGGTCATTGGATCTTTTCAGATAATCCACACGTTTTGTGTGCGTAAATTGAGCTCCAATATAATGGGTGATTTTTTTGCTACTTGGTTTTTGACGTTTATATTTTTGACAGATCACACATGACAAATTCCACGAACATTTGACATTTCGCTTCAGTATTGCTTGCCATTTCATCATGAATAGACTTACGCCTGAACAACGTTTGCAAATTATTGAAATTTACTATCAAAATTCGTGCTCTGTGAAAAATGTGTTTCGCTACGTCCGTTTTATGGTCGTCATAATCGTCTTCAGCGACGAGGCTCATTTTTGGCTAAATGGATACGTGAATAAGCAGAATTGCCGTATTTGGAGTGAAGAGGAGCCAGAGGCAATTCAGCAGCTACCAATGCATCCCGAAAAATGCACTGTTTGGTGCGGTTTATGGGCAGGCGGCATCATTGGGCCGTACTTCTTCAAGGACGATGAAGGCCGCAGGGTTACGGTCAATGGAGAAAGGTACCATTCGATAATAACAGATTTTTTTTTGCCAAAAATGTAAGAATTAAACTCGGTCGACATGTGGTTCCAACAGGACGGTGCCACATGCCACACTGCACGGGAAACCATGCATCAATTGAGAGGCGAATTTGGTGAGCAGTTGATCTCACGTTTTGGCGCAGTCAATTGGCCACCAAGATAATTTTTTGTGGGGCTATGTTAAGTCTATTGTCTATGGGGACAAGCCAAACACGATTGCTGCCTTGGAAGCCAACATTGAACGCGTCATTGGTGAGATTCCGGCCGAAATGTGTGAAAAAGTTTGCCAAAATTAGACCTTCAGAATGGACCACCTGAAGCGTAGCCGCGGGCAACATTTAAGTGAAATTATTTTTAAAAAGTAAATGGCAGAAATTGATTTATCAATGCAAATAAAAATTTCATTCACTTTTTACAAGTTTCTGTGTTTTTTTGAATTTTCAAAAACAAAGCTTTTAAAAAATCACCTTTTACAAACGAACTATTCTTCATTTTTGAACTCTTCGCTTTCTGGAGGTTGGTACTAGGTATTAGAAAAGTTTTGCATTTCGAAAAAAAATCGAACTCGAGATTTTAATCAAACTTGACATTACGATAACAGAGGACACCAAAAAAGTGGGTGCCGCAATTTCGTCTGTCTGTCTCTACAACACTTTACAGCCTAAACGGCTGAATCAGTTTTCTTCAAACTTGGTATTTCAGCATTTTAGGTGATTGTCTAAAATAGATTTTTGATTTGTTTTATTAGGGCCAAAACTAATGGTACACTATTTTAAGTATACCCCACGTTTTGTTTAAAAAAATTTTTAGTTATTAACGGTACCTGCCATACAACAATTTTTTTTGATTTTGAACTTTCCAATTAACGCGGCTCGACGGATTTCGATTAAAACAATTTTTATATAAGAGTTCCTTTAAATAATAAATAATAATGCATACCAACATTTTTTTTTTTTTGAAAATCAATATTTCGAAAACTAGTGGATGATTTTTATTGAAATTTTGTTTTTAAGTTTAGATTATTAAATATTTAAAATTATCATACCCCGTTTTTTGTTAGAAAAAAATAAAAAAAAATTGTATATAAAAAGTTAAATAAAAAACGACTTTAAAAATATATTTACATCCTTAATAGAAACTTCTTGCATACGATGTAATCGAACACAATAGCAACTTCGCTATCCAGTCGTGCATTTTATTTTACTTGCGATTATAGGTAGGTACAATATATAAGGCAAAGTATGCATTCTTCAAAAACAATTCTTGAGATAACAATCAAACATGACATTACGATGATAGCGAAAACGAAAAATGTTGGTCTAAAAATTCTGCCCTTCTGTATGTTTTTGGTGAAATTGCCATGTTATGCTGCCGTTATGTTAAAGCTTATTTTTCTCGAGCATGGATTTAGCGATTTTGATTTTTAAAAATTAGTGTAGGTGCTTAGGTATGAACTATTATTATATGGCTGGAAAACAAATTACCAACAATAGCTAAGAACCTGGTACCGATTTTGCTTCCGACTATCTAGAAAACGGCTTAAGCCATTGTTTCGAAATTTTTCACATATTATATGTGATTATGGTTAGTTACATCAATTTCTGATGGATACCAATATTTTGAATAAATATTTTTTTTTATTTTAAAAATGTTTGTAATAATTTAATATTTTCAAAACAGCTCAATAATTTTTTCTTTAAATTATAAGTATATGCATATGCTTAATGAATTGGCGAGTTTGATTTTTTTTTTCAAAAAAAAAAATTCTAATAAACTACTATGTATATTGTATATACAGATTTTGATAGTTGTGAAATTCATCTATATCAGTTTGTTTTCTAAGGATAAACCACAGAAACCACGCCTCCAATTTAAAAAATTCTTTTGGTTTTGAAAGGTTGTAGTTTGCAAGTAAATTAAGTGCTAAACATTTTTTGCAAAGCTTAGTCCTTTGCACGGTGAAATGGGCTAAACGCAAAAAAGTTGTATCAGATTTCAAAAATTCTTAGTGTGTTACACGTACGTAAATGCCTGACGTGTGATTTTTTTAAACTTAGCTATTTAAAGGGTAAAATGGGGTACAAATAAAATATATTCGATTAAAATGTAGTCTTTTAAATGTTAAATATATTTACACGATGATAGATGGATAGATATTCAGAAATAGAATGTTTTTGTGACCTTTAGTCCAAAATGCGTTTTGCCCAAGTACTACAGTTGTTTAAATCCACACAGTCCACAAAACAAAAACAAAAATAATATAAACATATTGTTTGCGTTTCCTTCAATTTATTCAGAAATAGTAACCAAGTTACGAAAAACAAAGAAATATCTTATGAATATGATTGTTTAAAAATACACAAATGCTAACTTCTTGTTCCGCAGATTTCGGAAAATATATTTTTCGAAGCTTTGTCTTTCGATACTTTATCTGCAAAATTACTTGCATTACATTACCTGTCCAAAGAAAAACAATTGTACACATTTATAAGTCATATTATGATGACCTTCCGTTGTAAAAATTGGCTTATAATAACACAGAGGGACAATTGGGCGTATACGCTTTTTTTCTTTATTCATCATCCATGTTATCATATTTTAGACAAACTTACTGGACGGTACAAGTATAATTCGGTGAATTCATGCATGTGCAGGTCCCGCATAAATTACAGAAAAGGAACATGTCTAATTTCGAATTTATTTCATCGAAATCTTTGGAATTTTTCATGCTGGGGGCCTGTTAGCGTGAAAGTGAAAATGTCGGTCTTTAAAGGTTTAAAGTAATACCGCACTATCCGACACTGTCCGCCAGCTGAAGAATTCGAACACTTTCCGACACACTGCATAATTTTATTCAAACCGCACTTGAACGGCCGGCAGCATGCTTGATTGTAATCTCAAAACTTTTTTTTTCCAAGAATGCATAACTTGTCTTATAATGTACATACTTAAATACTATAATCGCAAGCAAAATAAAATGCACGACTGGATCGTACGAACTTACTCTTGTAGCTAACAACTTTAGTGTAGCTAACATCTGATGCTGTTAGTATAGGTTAGGTAATCTAGATCCTATACAGGTTTAAAGCCGATATAGGTAAGATTACCTTGATTATTAATATAATAAATTGTGGAATACATGATTCAACTACAAATGTATATTTAAATGGATTTTAATCAT
Organism: Philhelius pedissequus; assembly: GCA_910595825.1. Classification (NCBI taxonomy): domain Eukaryota; kingdom Metazoa; phylum Arthropoda; class Insecta; order Diptera; family Syrphidae; genus Philhelius; species Philhelius pedissequus. Next base: position 101,071,919 of record OU343161.1, on the reverse strand, counting down.
GGAAATTAGGAGAGTAATATCTGTACAAACCTATATACAATATTGAACCAAGGTATGTAAATATGTACATACATATATGTATATAATGAAAGTGAATGATGTATAGGTAAATAAAACATGTTTTTTAAACTTAGAAAAACTGTCTAAATCATCATTTTAATTGGGTTTTCCAAAAAAACAAGAACACTATTAGATGCCACGGATCAATGAAAATTTTATAAAAAAGTATCTCGAAAATTGTAGGACGGCATGAAATCATGTTTTATATTTTTAGTTTTTTGAAAACAATTTTTTTTCGACATTTTGGTATGCAGTTATTTTAGAGTTTATAAATGTACATGTGAATATAAAATTTAAAATTATTTTTTGGATTAATTATTAGTTATTGATTAGTATTGATTTTTCAAACAAAAATTTCAAAAAATTATTTTAATTAATTTAGAAATAAAAAGTTATTCAGAATTTTGACATGCAGAATTAGTTTGGCTACCTAGGTCTTCTCAGATATATAATTTGACAGAAATCCAAAGTACCTAAAAACTTGGTACATATCAAAGTAGCTAGAAGCAACAAAAAAATTCTCAAAATTTCTTATCAAAATCGTTGGAGCCATTTTCGAGAAAAATAAGATTTTCCTTCACGCAGGTACCCATTTTTTTAGGCCTAAAAATAAAACTTCCTCTCTGAGGAATGCCAAAATAATAACACATACCAAAAAGCGCCTACGCCACTTAGGCTGCAGTTCGTTACACATACAGACGGACAGACTAACGGACTGGCAGACAGACTGGCAGACAGACATTTTTTGTCGATTACTATTTTAGCTGCATTTAAAAACACTTGCGATGGATGTGGGCGTTCAAATAAAAAATTAAAACTCACAGCCATATTGCACTCAGCGGTGCGCTGCGGTAGTTTTAAAACTCTTTAAATTAATTTATTTTTTGTTAAACGCCTTGAATTATTATTTTTATTTCATTTATTTATGTTACGTTGCTCTCTAATTTAATACAAACAAGAAATTTATTTATAAAATGTTGTTCGTAGAATAGTGATTTCAGATTGACGTTAGGTGCGCCATAATACCCGAACTTACCATAATCGAAATTATCGCTGAGACGATTGTGTACGACAACTGCGAACCTGACTAAGCCTTCAGGCCTGGTTCACTAAACGGAAAACCGTTTTAAAATCAAGGTATAAGCCGGACTTATCAGCGGAATGTTATCTACAACACGTTAATTAATTTAGTTAAAAATAAAATGCTATAAAAGTTTCAACTTAGTTGCTATCGGGAGGAGGTGGTGTTTCTAGTGAAGTAAGAACCTTTCTGACCACGTTTTTTTGGTGCTCATAGAGCCTTTGAAGGTTTTACACCTATACCCACGGACAAAAAATCGGCCACGAGGTTTTACATAAAAACTACGGAGACCCTGTAAGAGCCTTAAATAAAGACAGCTCCATGCAAGCCACGAGATGCAGACTTCATATCTCCCTGTCCTAACAATTTTGTTTTGCAGGACAGAGTATAATACAGAAACAATAAATACTTCTGTTCTTCTTCCGCAATGTCTCAAACGTTTTTAGCTTATTAGACCGAGAGTTGTACAAATAGCCTAAACGTTATTCAGCCTGGGTATAAATTCTTACCAACTATGGTTCAAACACGTTATTGGATCTAAACACATAGGTACGTATATCCTGAACCATATCGGTGGACTTTAGTAAATCAGTTGCGGTGGGCTTAAAATTTAAATCTGAAAACAAGGCTAAACCACGGTCTAAATATTTTGCTTTAGAAATAGGGTTGCTCATTTTGCATCGATACATCGGAAACATCGATGTTTATCATTCGATGTATCGAATAAATCCGATGTATAGAATGCTTTCGATGTTTAACGATGCATCGATGTTTGTTCCGATGTATCGAATGAAAGTATATCATCATTTGCACTCTTTGGCACTTTTGACTATATTGAATTGAACACTAACACTTAGGTTACGAAACAAAAGTGACCAGATGCAAGACACAGGTCACACTAGACTAAAGCAGCCAATCCAAATGACCATCACAAGTTAGTTCATCACAATTGGAAGTCCAACAAAAATGAAGAAAGAGTTGGTGACACCTGTTGGCCGACTTAAGGCGGCTTTACATGGATCTGCATCTGCAGACTTGAAGAAAAGTAGGGCGGGCCAATAATATAAAACAAATATAAAAGTAAGACAGGGTACACACTAATAACTTACTCGAACTCTGCTATAAATTTCTTGACACATCTCACAATCACATGTTCTTAGCGTTCAGGTATGTAGTTTTGAGAAGAAAATGTTCGCTATTTTCGTTGTTTTTAAGCAAACTGAGGTGAAATGGTAAAAAAAAACTTGAAAATTCGTTATCTGAACGGAACAAATTATGGTGCAGATGAAAATGCTATAATGAAGATGAACATGTTCATCTTCACTATAATCTGCAATCTTCAGGTTCGTACTTCCTATAATCTTCATACATGAAGATGATCTCCATTTTGGTTTTCGCTCTCTATCGCACAAGTATGAATTTTTTATTTTGTTTCCTCTTTTTTTGCAGATGTCAATGCAGATGAAGATCAAGATGCATGTAAAGCCTCCTTTAAAGAAAATCCTTTGGAAGTGTGGTGCGACTACAAAGTGAAGTTTCCAAAGCTCTACAAAATTGGTTTTAAGTATTTAACTATGGTAGCCAGTTCGGTTCCATCGGAGCGACTGTTTTATAAAGCGTCTCAAGTGCTGCATCAGCAGCGAAAAAGGATTCAGGCTAAGCGTGCCACCAAAATCCTATTCATGCAGAGTTTAGAGAACAAGTACTGGAATTTGTAATTTCAATAAATTTTAATAACACATTTCAGTAAAAAAAAGAACCTTGAATATTATCATTTTTCTTTTTCCTATCATAAATTAGCTGATTTATGTTGTTTTTGTAGCACGATAGCCTTTTCTTTCGATGCATCGGTTAAAAACATCGATGTTTCCGATTAAACATCGATGTAACGTTCCGATGTATTACGTCGAAAAAAAAAACATCGATGTACTTTTTCTATGAACATCCGTATTTAGAGATAAATTGTTTCAGTTCCAACTACTATATCTCCTTTATTACTCATAACAGCCCTAAAAATAATTATCTATGTAAAGTTGGACAAAAAATTGGTTGTTCGGTAAGAAATAATGTCATTAAGACGAATGACTGTAGTCGGCTTTCGTTCAACACGGACCTGTAATTTTTATTGTGTTCTTGGAAAACTTTTCCCGGAGATGTCGATGAATCTTCATATCTACTTACACTATAGGACGCTTTCTTTATTTAATTCTTTTCCAGGTACAAGTGCAGATTTTGCAATTTTATGAAAGCGGTACAAGTGTAACAGTAGTTCAGCATACATTCAATGTTATAACGCATGAAAATAATAAAGCTAGTAGTCGATTTAACCAATAATATAGCAAATACATAGGTATACCTTTCCAGTTTGAGGAGAAAAAAAACGGTTTTCCTGAATGGCAATCACGGAAAAACAAACGTTTATATTTATATGGTGGAGCAAATATAAAAATAAAATAAAAAAAAAATAAATATAAGAAAACTTTAATTATAACCAAACCAAGAGATATAAACAGAAACACTGGGAAATCTTTAAGGAAACACATAATTTCACCATACCGTCATCGCCTAGTCAGCCGACCGACCGACGCGACGCAGCCAGTAATAGAAGAAGTTGCGACAACAACCCCACTATATGCGCTACATATATTATGCCGTATCCGTAGAAAACCACTATAAGGCGGCGCGGCACGGCGGTAAACAATTTTCTATAATCTATATACCTAGTCGAAGGAAAACCCCATAGTAAAGAACTACAGCGTTCAGTCAGCAGCAGCACACCAAACAACAGCAACAGATACAAAAACAACTACTCGTACCTACAAATACTCTTAAAATGAATGCGGAAGTTTTTCTTACATTACGTAACTAGCTCCCCGAGTTAGTATTAGAAGATCTAACAAGTATCTAAGTATCTAACCAAGATGATGAAGGTGCTCTCCACCGTTTGCGGAGGTTAGCAGCTATTTGTGATGCTGATGCTGCATCAGTAACTGCTGGTGTTTCTGCAACTATACTATACCGTCCGCGTCCAGTAGCGGCATACATACTAGCGCGGTTTGGTATGGAGTTTGAGGTTTGTGCTTCTTTTGAAATTAAATCTAACTGGCATGTGTACATAGAGGAGTAAATTTATGTTTACTTACATATACAAAAACTTATCTAACAGGAATGCTAAACATAACACACCACCGCGCTCACACACTATCTCAAATAATATACACTTCGATGAAATTCGATGTTTCCTATATTCGCATGCTAGGGTAAGCAGGCAGCTTTTTTTTCTTGCCTCTTCATTTTCAATAGCATAAATCAATTGACACGCAAAATAGTGTGATTGCGGTATAATTCTGCGTTAATTACTATTACTAGCCATGATTGGTTGGAATACAATGTTTATCATTTGACAGGGAAACTTTTATTTGATGCCGTCATCGTAGAGCTTTGACATTTTATCAACGGAAGAGTCTGGAGAAATGCCAATTTATAACAGTTGTTTGACCTTAAAAGGCTTACACATTGGGATGTTAAACCAAACAACTAATATCTGGAAATCGAATGGGTTTTAAACCCTACGGGGCCTTATAAACTCTACTTTTCGGTCACACTGTTGGCACTTCCCGAGTCACGTCCTTTTGTTATACTCGTATCACCTATCATTTTTAAAGTCCTTGTTTGGATTAATAAGCGAGTTATGCGAGCACCTAACTAAATATGGCAGTTGTACTAAAGCTTTGGATCGATGAAGGTTTCTTGGATTAGATTACAGCCAGATTAGAAAGAGAAAAATATTTCTCGAATCGTCGAAAAAACCCAAACACCTTGAAGTGTTTTTGGCAACATCAAATATGTGGTCATCAACAAAAGGCGATCGGTGATGCACATACCGAGAACTGAACGTTGTTCGGTTTCCCCGTTGCCAAAAGCTGCTCATGGACATCGGAATTGGGGGATGAGCTCGCTCTAACGACAAAAGACAGCATTGAGTTTTTAAAGCATTAAATTCTATGCGGTTCCTTATTCCTCATTTGACAATGCTGTCAAATGTCAGGGTAAAATTTAATGAGTTATCATGCCGTTCAAGTTCCACATCCGAAGAACATGGGTATGAATCTAAAAACGAATACGAAAAGCTGCGAGTACTATCGTCAGCAAGACAATTTATAGGATTAGAAGTTTCAGACAAGAGATCATTGACAAATATGACAGAACGGAGCCCTGAGGCACACCAGTATTTATTTCATGAATACGAGTATCAACCTTGAAACCGTCCAACACAACGTTATCATTCAAAATGTAAGTTCTAATCCATCGAAGAAGGGATTCATCGATAGCATATGCACGCATTTTCGATAAGAGAGCTTGATGCCAAGCTCTATCAAATGCTTTTGGAACATCAAGCCCAATTATCTTATGGATTTTCCATTGGTAAATTCAGAATTTGATGCGGAATATGATATTTTTCGTTGCGAATGGGACGCGATTTCAATTGATGTATTGGTGTATATTCGTTTATGTGAAACTGATGGTAATCAAACTGAATGCTTAGTTGTGTTAGTAAAAAGAAGGGTAGATTCAACGAAGAATGCGTATCTGCGAATTTGATTCAGAATAAAAAAAACATTAGTTTATTTTGCCCAATGGAAGGATTTAATTCTATAAATCCACATTTTGGCAGATTTGTATCAAAAAACAATTAAATTGTTGTACCAATGGAAAACCACATTACTTAATCCAAATTGATGTAAAGATTGGTGCCACTATTCAGTGAGATATGGAACCAGATTACCAGTGGACCTATTGCTCTGACAGCCATACTGCCGGCCATCAGTGGCGGATTAACTTTCTCGGCGCCCTGAGGCACGCTCAGTGCCTTCCGCCCCCTTTTTTTTAATACTATGCAAGGATCGTATTTGAATGGGCTAACATCGAAGAGTTATGGGACACGGTTGTCTTTTTGGGGGTATGGAATTTGAATGCGGCGGTAGTACTTTCGAAATATGTCACATGTCATCGCTTTTAATAAATTTGATATAATTTTTGTAAGCAAAATTGCATTACTAAGTGTTTACTATACTTGTATGGCGAAAATATATTTTCCCTTATATTTCAACGAAGAACTTAAGTTTTAAAACTGGGAACCCGTCAAATATTTTTTATACTGCAAAGGGGTATTGGGTATAGACTACTGCAATTAATTTAATAATAAGATCTAGTAAGATGTATATAAGAAGTTCCCTTTGTCCATAAATTGAATGGTGTATGTGCCTTTTATTGTTTTCTTCTAGAACTTTGGGGGCTCATGACCTGATGACCCTCCCTCTGGAACCGCTCTTGCGCATTACATGGTGGTTTATATATTCGTTGTTGAAAAGACAAATAGTTATAGGTCTTTGGTAGTATTATATTAGAAATGGCATTGGTATATACCTTTGCTCATAAAAAAAATACAAGAACTTGTTGAGTGGAACATGAATTTGGTGTGAGAATAGATAATTTATTTTAGTTAGTCACAAAAGTAAGTGTATGAAGAAATTTCAGTTCAGAACAATTTCTCTCCATTAAAAAAGACAAATAATTTTTGTATAGAGATTTTAAGAATTACTTATTTTTATTTAAATAATAGGTATTTAACATTTTTACTTATTTTAGCATAAAATATTCAGCCCAATTCTAAATATTCGCGGGAAAATTACTCTTCGGGAGATGTGTATTCTCCAATTATGAATTCCCAGAGAAACTATTTTTCCTTTCGAAAGCGGGAAAGAGAATTCTGAATATTCGAATCAGCTGTTTGACATAATATTATATTATATTAATATTAAAAATATATATTATATTACATTAAAATTAAAAAAAAAATAAATGAAAAAATAATTTGTTATCCAATGTGAAAGTTAAAAGTTAAATAAATAAAGTGAAAAATTAAATAAAAATAATAGGTATCCAAAATTTTCAGCATCGCACTTAGAATTTTGAATGAAGAGCAGTTTGAAGAAAACCGATATCGACAGCCATGAGAGTTTAAATACTTGCTGCATGTTCTCACAAGATCCTCTCTAAAGTCCTGTAAATGTTTAAGGAGCAGCTGTCCTGTACACACTGGATGTGTAAAGTGTATAAAACGACTGAAGAAAAAAGAAAAGTTTTGCAGATGGGATGTTCGTTGTTTTTTATCTTAAAAATAATTAAAATTTTATTTATATTTTAGTTGCATAAAGTAAAAAAAAATATTTTTTTATCAATTCTCCAACATATGTGTGGAAAAAACGAGAGCGCCAAATGGGAAAAATGGTCCCTTTTTGGCATTTACAATGTATACTTTTTCACCGAGAATTTGTTTGCCATATTCGAAGTTTGTTTGATTAGGAGAAAAGTGAAACAAATCCTGGGAGTTTTTGTTTGTTTGTAATAAGAGAGTAGGGAAAAGGAAAATATTTCCCTGGGAATTGTCATTTAGAATTGGGCTGATTAATTTACCTATACATACGCATTAATATTACATTCTGAAAAAAACGTTGGTCACTTGTTTTTCACTATAAAGTCTATTTAAGTCACTTTTTTCACTATGATATTTTAGAAGTTTTTGAACAAGTTGGTTTTTATTTGGACTTTGGATAATTTTAAAAAAAATGATTCTCATCGGCTTTATTGGTCGTAATGATGATTAAATGAAATCAATTTTCATTTAATTTTCCCAACGTTTCGACGGTGGTTGCCGTGTTCTTCAGGGGTGTCTTTATTTCCAAAATTAAACAGAGATATAATGTTTGTACATATTGATATAAGTAAACGAACAAAATACTAATATAACGTTAAATTTTAAGATTTTTACTTTTTTAAATTACTGAACAATAATTTGTTTAAAACATATACAAAAAAAACTGATTTTGAACACTTCACATTTGAAGATTAGTCTACGTTTTATATTTACTGTCAAAAACTAAGGAACAGTAAATGGCTGATATATTTTGTGTGTCTTAGTTGCGGTTCATATTATTTTTGTTGTTAATTATATGCAGTGTCTCTAGTGTGTAACGTTTAGATGTATGTTTTTCTGTTGCAAGGATCTCCACTCCTTCGAAGTTTGGCATGTGACCGGTATCAATGCTGTGAGAAGCCACTGCCGTCTTCTCAGATTTTTTTAGGGGAATATGTGACTTGTGGTTCGCCATTCTTTGCCGAAGGAGTTGTTTGGTGGTGCCGATGTAGCAAAGATTGCAGGATTCATCCGTTTTCCCTTGGCAATTTATTTTATAAGCTACGTCTGAACGGCGATCTTTGTCGGTTTTCGTCTTAAGGTTGGTGAATAGAGATGCAACAGTCTGGTTTGACCTATATGCCAAGTTAACTATATAAAAAAATATCTTGAGTATTACGCAGTTTTTTTTTTGAAGTTTTAAGGCCTATAGGTAAGTGCAGAAATCGTGTCCGATCATATTTAAAATCTATCTGTGGCGACTGCGTATTGTACAAAGCCGGCTTCTTATCGAAATATGCAGAGACAGAAAATCAGGCCAGAGATTTAAATTTCGTATTTTCAGATAACAAAAATGATGAGTACCCCATTTGAATGACATACATTTTTTTCTCTGTTTTTTTTGCGTAATATTTTTTTTAGATTACAATAAAATATACAAAAAAATAAAATATAAAACAAAATTTGCCGCCCCCTACAAGTTGCCGCCCTAGGATCGAGCCTAGTGGTTAATACGACTGTGCCGGTCATTAAGGAGCTTTCATTCTTCAAGATATTTCTTGAAATGACGTAAGCATTGTATATAAAATCTAATTGTATATTAAATCAAATAAAATCATACATTTCATAAAAATATGTAAAACTTCCTCTTCTCGCATTTTTATTTATCTCACCTTATATCGATATTCTTGTTTCTCCAATCTGAAAAGTTCTTCAACACTTTTTTGTATATTAAGTACCTTAACATTTTTTTTTGCAACGTTTAGTGTTGAGAGAAATTTCGTAATTTGGAAATTACCAGCCGTATTAATAAAAAAATGCTTAGTCTACCGCTATTCCATGATAAGCACGACGCGACGGTGAAAATGTGCATAGGTACAACGATGTGCCGCATACTTTTGCAAAAATATGGCCATCAGCTATTTGTTGAAAATAGATTTTCTTTAGTCAAACCAATGAATTCCGATTACTTTTTATAAGGCATTGACTTATGCCGTCAAACCAGCAGCAAATCTTGCAGCATTGGAAAACAATATTCAAGCTACCATAATTGACACCAGATTTAGTGGAAAAAGTAGTCAAAAATTGGACTGATCGAATGGACTGGAAATCAAATTTAAAAACTAAATGCCACGAAATTATCTACCAGATTATAATAACAAAAAATTCATTCCAAAAATATTTCTGTCAATTTAATTTAATTTAATTTTGGTGGGGGCAATACCCCCATTTATTAGGCTTAATACAAGCTAAAATTCTTAATCTAACTTAAGTATAGCTCTTAAATCTAGGGTTGGGAATTGGAAGGATGATTAAGACGGAGTTTCAGGTAGGATGAACTAAGGTTAAATTCGAAACAGTTAATGTTACAATTAATCCTTCGAAGCATGCGAGTAATAGGTTCGTTGGAGCCGTAAGATGTACGGTGGCTAGGCAGATAGAAGAGACGAGGATTTCTTGTATTACGGGAATTGGTGTTGAAAGAGATGGAATTGTAGAGAGTCGTGCAGTCAACAGACCCTGAAAGTAATCGATGAATGAAAATAATGTCGCTTATTGCTCTTCGTTCTTCCAGCGTATTCAAATTGATTAACAGAAGTCGGTCTTGATACGGGGGTAAAATAAGAGGGTTATTCCAAGACAGACCACGAAGGGCGAAACGTAGGAAACGACGATGAATGTTCTCGATTCTGGATATATGAGTTTGTTGATAAGGGGACCATACTTGACAGGCGTATTCAAGAAGCGGGCGAACTAAGGTTATGTATAAAGAACGGGTCACGTAGGGGTCAGAGAATTCTTTGGACCAACGTTTCACAAAGCCTAGTGTAGAGTTTGCTTTGAGTATAATCTCGTCAATATGTGTGAGAAAGGTAAGTTCTCTATCACATAAAACACCAAGGTCTCGAATTGACTCAGCGGTGGATATGGGTTGATAATGTAGAAGGTATCGACGGGGAGTGGATCGGATGCGTTTTCGTGAAAAAGTTATTGATTGACATTTGGAAATATTTAGTTCTAAGCAATTTTTCAGGCACCAGACAGAGAAATTGTTGAGATCAAGTTGTAGGAGAGTAGCATCATGTGTGGAAGAGATGGTCTTGAAGAACTTTGTATCGTCGGCGTAGAGTGAGATATGACAATGTTTAATGATCAGTTCAATATCGTTAATAGTAAGAATAAAGAGGAGAGTTCCTAAGTGGCTGCCTTGTGGAATCCCAGAAGTAGCTAAGAAATCATCAGAGAGGGAAGATCTGAATCGGACTTTGTAGTAACGGGTGCTTAGGTAGGAAGAAGTCCATCTTAAGAAGATAGGTTCAAGGCCAAGGGTGGACAGTTTGAATAGAATAAGCTTATGTGAGATTTTGTCAAAGGCCTTACTGAAATCGGTTGAAACAACATCGACTTCCTTTCCGTTTTCTTAGGCCGGGAGGCTAAAGGATACGAATTAAACAAGGTTAGTCGTTGTGGACCTACCCTTTACAAAGCCGTGTTGTCTAGGGGAAATAAGAGATTTACAACGAAAAATATCATACAAAATGCTTTCAAAGATTTAGGGAATATGTGAAAGTTTAGCGATTGGACGATAGTTTGTAATTTCACACTTAGGGCCCTTTTTATGTATTGGGGTTATAAAAGAGGTCTTCCATAACTGAGGGAATACTCCTTGAGATAGAGATAAACCGAAGATATTTGAAAGGGGAAGAGAGAGTGTTGTAGAGCATTTTTTGAGAAATATGGCAATGAACATTCAAGTGAATGTATGAACATCGAAAACTTGAGGTGATGTCTGTTGTAACAATTAAGAGGTCGACATCGAATTTGATGTGCTAAAAATCTTCGGAAAACTATGCAGCGCAGCCTATTTCTGATAAGAGAACTAGGATTGTAAACTTAAAAATAGAACCACAGATAAGCCATACCAAGATGGGAAATTTCGATAGCTATTTTGGTTTGCCTACAAGTTAGTACCGTTATGAAACTGATATTTTTGCATTTGTTTATAGTTTCACTACACCAAAATTTGCTGTTGGATTTCACATCTATTCAACAATGTAAACAGATGGGTTTTGGTGGTGAAACGTACCTAAGTTACCCATCTTGGTATTGCTCATCTGTGAATAGAACTACATATACATCAATATGGGCACATTGCAAGAGCGATGTCCTCAACAAACAGCTTAATTTTTGGGGCTTATTACCCCAATAACGAATATTTTGAGAGTGCGCGGTTAAGTGGTTACATCCCTCCCGAGGCATTCCTCTATTTAGACAGTCGAGGGCTGATACAGGATAGAATGGCGGTTCCGCTCATCTACCACGTCAGCCGCAAAACTGTAGATAGGCGACTCCTGTATGGACGAGACGTCATCGCCCAAGGTGGAGAAGAGCGCCTTCGGTTCAGCAGGACGGTGTCCGATCGGGACCGAAATGATAGGGCGAAACAGGAGAACCAGTTCTGGTGGCTCTCTGAACAGCATCATGATATTTAAAGTCAATTAAGATGCTATATCTTGGCCAACTTTCATAGATTTAGGGTAATTAGGTATAGGGAACAGTCAGGGTGGCACCAAAAAAAAAAAAATAAAAATATGTATGTATGCGGAGGCATATGTGCATGTACCTGCGTGTTTGTACATGTATTTGCGTACGTATATGTATGTACGTACATGTATATGTGGGGTGTATGTAGCTGTGTGTCTGCATGCGTATGCAAAATATAAACACAAAAATTAAAAAACCAAAAAAATGCTGCTTCGCCTGTTCTCGTTTTTAAGTAGTTTTAAGTGGTTTTGGGTATTTTTAGGTATCTTAAGTAGTTTAAGTTAGTTTTAGTTAGTATATAAGTTAGATGTATCTAGTTTTAATTATTTTTAGTATAGATTTAGGTAGTTTATAAGTAAAAATTGAAAAATGATACGAGACCGAGTTTTTAAAAAAAAGTTTGGTTGGTATAAAATAATTAGAATTAATTGAAATAGTTTTTAAGTCGAAAGACATTGGTATTAAGAGATATAATTTAGTTTAGAGCGCCTGTAAAGGGGCAGTAAATTAGTTGTAAGTTATTGATAATTAGGTTAGTTTTATGAATTTTTGTCTAGCTCTAAGATAGTTATAAGGTAATTATAAATACAAATGAATTACAAAAAAAAAACATCAATATGGGTCAATAAAAATAAACAAAAAGAACTCTAATGGCAGCGGTGGGATTCGAACCCACGCCTCCGAGGAGACTGGTGCCTTAAACCAGCGCCTTAGACCGCTCGGCCACGCTACCTTCTCCCTTGTTTGTTATTTTAATATTTAAAAAAAAAGTTGTTTATTAATATAATTAATAACTATTTTTAGTTTTAGTTAAAAATTATTTTTGAAAATTTGAAGAGAATTAATTTGTTAAACTCTAACTGTAATTCAGTTATGAATATTATTATATATGAATGATCATGAAAATCCAGGTACCTACATCAAAAGGTTTATTACGATTATTTTTATCAAATTTTTAAAATAGGTTCAGGTAGGTGGGTATATATAAGTAATTTACAATAGATATAATAAATAACATACTATAAAATTCGTATTGCTGCCGATACAAAAGTAATTTTCATTAAACGTTTTTGATATACATAATTATGTATGTTGAATTCTAATATTCGAGTGTAGTTTTCAAGACTTGATATAGTACTATACTCTGTCCCAGAAAAATAGGCAGCACAGTCAAGATAGGACGCTTACCTCTCATTCTCGCTACAGTGAATTGCATAGATCTGCCACCCAAGAAAGCTCTTACAGGGTTTTCGTAGTGTGTATTTTAAATGGACTCAGGTACGAAAGAATAGTATGTAGGGTTACCGCCCTTTGTTTAGATAGGAATTTTTATTTAATCGTTTTGCTTATAAAAATTATATCTTTTTCCACACCACCATGAGGTGGTGCCAGTAGGCCAAATCCCTTTTAAATAAAAAACAAGTAAAAATAAATCATTATTATTCATTAGGAATAACTATAAATTAAATAACAAAAATAAATATAAATTCATCTTTCAAATAACTATATTTACAAAATATTTTATTCTGAAAAGGAGTTGGTGCTGCTTCTGCTCCTGCTGCTGCCGCTGCTATGTTCACCTAGGTTTATAACAAGATTTTCTACAGAGCGTTCCGAAAAACTGTACATTTCCCACATTTTCGGCTCAACTACCTGCTCGACGTGTCGGACACACCGATGCCATTTTTAATTCACTTCACATTAATTAACCGCGCACAACGAAAATCTTAGCAAATAATGTTCTTCTTCAAAGAAAACAGCTTAAAATTGTGTAACTGCATTTTAACGTATTTTCCACACATTTTCCACGATCACACTCATCATTCAAAACTTTTTTTAAAGTTATCAAATCAAAAGCACCTCAACAGAATCCTAAGGAAAAAAACCGAACGAGTTAACAAATTGACACGGGTAACTCTGAAAGGACATCAATATTTAAAGGGGGTTGAATAGCAGCAGCAGCAATAGGCCAAAATAGCAAACGCAATTCAGTCCACACCAGTGTTACCGAATCTCATGATTTATCATGATTTCACCCCCATCTCATGAAAACATAAATTCATTGAAAATCTCATGATTTTTTTATATTTTTTTCAAAAAAAAAAAAAAAAAACGAGATAACTTTGTCAAAATTTCAAGACAAATGAGACGAATATTGTATGATATCGACATATGCAACTCCTTATTTATATTTAATTTAAGAAGATTCAAGCAATTACCTATTCACTATTCATGTAACTCAAATGAAAGTCAAAAGAAAACGAACAAAATAAAAACAAGAAAACCCAAAAAAAAACAGCAAACTGCTTACAGTTATTTTTATGTGCTGTTCTTTCGTTTTGATTCAGAATCGGCAAACAGTTTGTTGAATTAAAGCAATCAATTGACAAATTTTTAATAAAAAGAAAAAAAATATATATCCGAATCCGAAAACCTAAAATCTGGAACAATTTTGAACCACACAAGGCTTTTAAATTTTCAATGTCATTGTTTGTCTTTCTTAGTTAAAGTTAAATAAATTTACTGAAAATTTAATTTCAAAAATAGTGTCTTCAAAGATATGGAATCTTTGTCTCCAATGAATATTGTAAACTAAAAATTCTAATCAATTTTTCCACTATTAAACATTTTCGATATTTAGTAGCTGAAGACTTTTTTTTTAGGAAATATATATAAAGAGTGGAGAATGCTTATTAATTCTAACATTAAAGTAAATGACAAAGTAATAAACGACATAGACGAATTCTGGCATTGTGTTGGAAAAATTAAACTGGATAGCTTGGCACATCAAATTGTGACGAAATTTGTTTTCGAAATCTTTTCATTGCCTCATTCTTTAGCTAATACTGGACGAATTTTTTCAAAGGTTACGCTTCTCAAAACTAAAATAAGAAATCGACTTGAGGTCGTTTGAATCATAGGGCTTATTCATACAAATGGCCTTCTCAAAAATCAGTTTTGATTATAAAGTTACTAAGCCCTTGATTGACAAATGTTTTAGCAAAGTTTACAATCAGTAAGCTTTGTAATATTATTTTTTTTATTTATATAATATAATGTTATATGAATAAATTATTTATTTTATTTTGAAATTAATAAAAATGAAATAGAACCTCATTAGTATTTTTTCTTACTTAAAAATTGTCTAATTTCTGTGAAAATAAGCAAGAGATGTGCCTTTGTACAATGCCCCCAAAGTCAAATCATTGATGATTTCGGACAAGTATGCGTAAAAAACGCTCACATGTTAGCAAATCGTCATTTGACCATAGAAGAGGAATAAGACTAAAAGGTAGAAAGTCTATGATCATAAGTTTGCAGTGATTTTTGTATGCTCATGAAAAAAATCATGATATTTTCTTATTTAATCGGCAACACTGGTCCACACTCAGATATGCGCTGATTACACGCGGTCTCCATTAGCGATGAATTTAAAAGCAACCACAAAAGCAATAGCAGAAAGCAGGTAGCAGAGAGACAGACAAATTTTCGTTGGTGGTCATTTCATAACATATGTACTTTTTTAGTTACTGAAGAATGTCGAAGGCAACTGATGCTAGTAGAAACAACAATAACAAATGATATTTGGAAACGCCATAACAAAATAAGAGTTCTCCTTGCGATAAAGCAAGCGATGAGCAGTATGCTATGAAAGCATGCTTTCCATCGCATGCTATGAAAATAAAGCTGCGATTTCGGTCTCCATTTGCGATACTGAGAGCATGCTTTAAAGCATAATCTAGATTCATCACTTAATGAGACCGCATGTTAAGCCGTTGGGTCTGCGTCAGATACAATGCAATTTTTTTTTATTA
Organism: Philhelius pedissequus; assembly: GCA_910595825.1. Classification (NCBI taxonomy): domain Eukaryota; kingdom Metazoa; phylum Arthropoda; class Insecta; order Diptera; family Syrphidae; genus Philhelius; species Philhelius pedissequus. The sequence continues at coordinate 101,056,222 of OU343161.1, read as the reverse complement.
TTTTATATATTTACGGACGGACAAACACTTTTTTGGGGAAATTCTTTTAATTTAGTATGGTGCAAAAATATGACACCCTAATGATTTTGAAAAAAGCTTTGCCATAAGACGTGTACTGCCTATTTTTCTAGGACAGAGTATAGTACAACCCAGCAGGTGAAGGAATTATTACATACATATGCACTGCCGGCGAATAGAATAGGTACACCCAAACTGGAAAAAAGAGCTTTTTTCTCTTACACAAATCTTTGCATTGACATTGATGCTCTGTCAAAGCATGCTCTTTAACCGACCTAATTATAATAGAATAAGCCAACCATAAAACTATCGTAAAGGCAATTTTGTTTGCAAGGCTTCCAAAAATGACATTTTGATGGGAAAAAGAAAAGCAGAAATCTACGACGAACAAAATGAAATGCACGACTGGATCGCACGTACTTATGTTCGGTATAAAAATCTAAATATATTTTAGATTTTTTCTAAGAAAAATTATTTCGTATTGTAATTTTAAGTATTTAATTTTATATATGTATATATTTTAGAATTGCAAAAAAAAAGTCAACCACCTATTTTAGAAATATTGAATTTCAAAAACAAAAAAAATTATTTTTTTTTATCAAAAATCTAAAAAATAATTTTTGCAAATTTTTGTATGCAGTATTATATTAAATTTGAAGGTTCTCCTGTTGACAAATAGATTATCGTAATGTCAAGTTCAATTAAAATTTCGAGTTAATTTTTTTTCTAAATGCAGAACTTGCCAACTTACATTATTATATCGCAAGTAAAAATTGCATAATCAACAAGAAGCAATCGGGTTTTCGAAAGAAAAATAAGTGCGTTACAACCTGAAAAAGTATGTCTGAACAAATAAGAAAAGCCATCGATGAGAAAAAAGTTAAATTTCTGATTCTACATACTTGACTTCTCTAAGGCGTTCGACATGCCCCAAGTTTAATCACTAAAAATTGTGTAAAAAACTTTTCTCATCTTTAAAGTTCAATTTTTGTCTAAAAATTTAACTATACGAGATTTAATAAGTTTTTCGAAAATTTTTGATATGGTTGGAAGCAATGAAATCGGTATATAATAAGAAATATTTTCCTATTGCTTTTTTTAAAAAACGGTATAATTTCTGCACATTTCAAATGCTTAGGAAAACAACCATTCAAGGGTTATCCATTTTGCGGTTTCAAAAGTATAGGGCTGGAATTCGACATCTGTCAAACTAAGTTGTTAAACCAATTTTTATTTTCAGTTGAAAGTCTTACATTTACGAAAATGGATCGCTTAACTATCGCAAAACGCATAAAAATTGTTGAAACCTACTATAAAATTTTGATTCTGCCACAGCCACATATCGTGCTTTCAGAGGAGATTATTGTTTACATAATCGTCCAACTACGCAAGTAATTGGCAAAATTGTGAAGAACTTTGAAGAGACTGGATTCGTTACAGATATTGTAAGGCCTGTGCATCATCGTTTAGCTCGTACCACTGAAAATATCGCTGCTGTAAGTGAAAGTATTGCCGAAGACCCGAATGTGTCGATTCCTCATCGTTCTCAGGAATTACGACTGTCTCACGGCACATTATGGCGTATTTTGCATTTGTATCTACACCTACATCCATATAAAGTTCAGCTCACACAACAACTGACCATTCACAACGTCGGTCGTAGAAAAGGCGGTGGACGGCGATTATTCGAACAAAATTTTCTTCAGCGACGAAGCACATTTCTCACTCGGTGGGTATGTTAATAAACAAAATTGTCGTATTTGGGGTTCTGAGAAACCTCAAGTAATTGCCATTAGATCCACAAAAAGTCACTGTTTGGGGCGCTATTTGGTCCGGAGGTGTGATTGGACCTTACTGGACTGTACTGGACCGACTGTCACCGCCAATTCGGAACGTTATGGTCATATGATAACCGACTTTTTTGCCTGCTATTGAAGAATAGGACTTAGAGAATATGTGGTTTTAACAAGACGGTGCCACATGCCACACAACTCTAGCGTATATGGCTTTATTGCAAGAGACATTTCCTGGCCGCGTAATTTCTCGTCTTGGCGATATCAACTGGCCACCAAGAACATGCGATTTGACCCCGATGGACTTTTTTTTTTTGGGGCTACGCGAAGGACCGTGTTTATGCAGATAAACCTTTAACTCTTGACCACTTGAAAACCAACATTCGTTAAGTTACGGCTGAGATACCTCCCAATATGTGTGAGAAAGTGGTCGAAAATTACCTCAAAAGAATCGATGCTTGCAACAATTCGCGTGGTGGTCATTTAAATGATGTAGTGTTTCACACTACATTTAACGTTAAAGCTTTATAGGGTCAAGGGGGGTAATTGTAAACGATTTTGCAATTTCTTTTTTTTTTCAACTTATAATGTTCAGAAAAGCTAATGAATATTTTTGTTGATGTAGCTTACATTTGCATTCTCTAGTCTATTAAAAACTTATAATTTTAAACGTGTTCGCTTATTAGTTTTTATAAAATTTGATAATTACGTTCACCACCGTCTTTTTTTCGAAAAACTAGAAAAACGGGGTAAATGAAAACAAGGATCTCAGTATCTTAAGCAGGCAGAATAAAAACATTTCGTAAGTGCTCTGGTTTTCTTAATGAAGTCTCTTGATGCCGTGACATGAAACTCCGCTACCAGTCATCTCTTGGCTTTCCATTGTGGAAAGAAGTAACCAGGTTAATTTTCGTTATGAAGAAACCAACTTAGCAGCACAAGCTCTTGAAATAAGACATCTTATCTTGCTATAGTGCCTTCCACGTTTGATGACAATGCAAGTTTTCTGCTTTGGAATATATTGGCAGTAAGATTTTTCTTGCCATCGATTCGCTAAGAAAAATCCGATATGGCTTCTGCGGCTTGTCGACATGATTTGTATTTTTTGCACACGTCTTCTACTGAATTTAAAATATCATCTGATGTGTATGATAGAGCCGTGGTTTTTCATTGATACGTACGGTACATCTTTTTCATATAAACGAAAGTTAAGACATGTAAAAATGTATGTTTACAATTACCCCAAAATGTTCACTTTTACCCCATTTTGGTGTTTACATTTACCCAAGGTATGAACAAAATGGGGTAATTGTAAACAGCTAGTAACTTTAAAATGTTGTTATTAAAAAGAATAAAAACATATGGCATGCATTAATAGTTGTTTTTGACTGCTTTAAATATAAAATTTAACTTACTTTGATCCCCTTTATTTGTTTTTAAGCAACTTAAGTAAACAGCGAAAAACTGTAAAACAGGGAAAAATTAATCAACCACGCAAATGAATAAAACGAAAATAACTCTTTGATAGATATCACCTTCCACGTGTCAGTATATTGGAAATATAATGTGTTTTCAAATAAAGTAATTGCATGCTGGGTGATATAAACGGCTTTTATAGAATAAAGTGTGTTTACAATTACTCCTGTTCACAATTACCCCACTTGACCCTAAAATCATGAACAAAAATAGTTTATATGTGTTTAATTTTCGTTTACTTTTGAAACCGCAAAATGGATAACCCATTAGCTTAATACGTCGACCACATTTAGGCCAATCTTTTTTAATAAAGTACTAGATATACCATCACTGGTACAAGAGTTTTTACTATTAGTAGATAATATTTCTCTATAAATTTCACTTGAAGTTAATGGTTTAAAATCAAAGCTGTTAGTTTGCATGTTATCGCATAAAATACAAGAGTTCATGGAACAGTTGCAGTCAGTAATAGGACATATTGATCAAGTATTCGTTAAATTTATTTGAGATGGTACTTGAATCATCGATAACTATACCATCAATTTCCAAGCTCTCAATTTCTATAGGCTGACTACTCTTAACTTTTTACTTGAATTTAGGTACTAATAAGTACTAATAATACTAATTATAAGGCAACTTATGTATTCGTAAGAAAAATTTTTTTTTTCTAACAATCAAACATGACACTACTATCATAGAGAACACCAAAATAATGGGTCCCGCAATTCCGTCTGTCTGTCTGTCTGTAGAACGACCTACAGCCTAAACGGCTGAACCGATTTGGTTCAAACTTGGTACTTAGGCGTTTTAGGTGATTGTCCAAAATAGATTTTCGAATCGTTGTTTTAGGCCCAAAAATAATGTACTTGGCATACAAATTTTTCTACCATCTTAATTATCTCAAAAAGGGCTTTAACGATTTTGACAAAACTGCGTGTGTGTACTACTTTGGGTATGGTCAACATTTCGGCCAAAAGAGTTTTTAAAATATTTTGCTATTAACGGTATCTGCCATTTTTTTCTTTTTTTAAATATGCGCTCAAGGGGCTATGAATACCCTTAAAATGTTTATACACAGTGCGAGCGATTAGGAAAATGGGATAGGATTAGACAGGAGATACCGATGTACATTGGTTTTAAATGCCTGATTATCGCAATGGGAGGGAAAAATTCGGTCGGGTAAAGCATTCCACATTCGTGTTGTGCGGCTAAAGAAAGAACCTCTATACTTGACAGTACGTCCGAAGTTGGGCTCAAGGGTAAATTGATGGGCTTTCCTAGAAGCACGAGTGTTACGGTTGAATAGTTTAAGGGGAGGAATGCAACTGGCTATTTCACTAGAACACTGTTTATTATAATACCGATAAAATAATGAAAGGCATGAAACATTGCGACGGTGCGAGAGAGGCTCAATTGTTTTAGTTTTTGTTTCATCACCTATCATTTTTAAAGCTCTTTTTTGGATTCTGTCCAGGAGATTTAAGTGCGTTATGGGAGCACCTGCCCAAATATGACAATTGTACTCAAGCTTTGGACGAATGAAGGCTTTATAGATTACAGCCAGATCAAAAGAGGAGAAATATTTCTTGCATCCATCGTCTCAGAAGACCTAAACATCTTGCAGCATTCTTGGCGACGTCGAATATGTGTTCATTCCACAAAAGGTGGTCAGTGATGCACATACCGAGTACTGAAAGTTGTTCGGTTTCCTCGATGCAAGCGCCGCTAATGGACAACGGCATTGGGGGAGGGTCCCGCTTTAACGACAGAAGACAGCATTGGGTTTTTGAAGCATTAAATTCTACGCGGTTTTTAATTCCCCATTGGACATTGCTGTCTAGATCAGAATTTAATGAGCTAATCATACGCTGCCGTTCAAGTTCCACATCCGAAGGACATGGGTGAGAATCTAAAAACGAGTATTAAAAGCTGAGGGTACTGTCGTCAGCAAAACAGTATATTGGATTAGAAGTTTCAGACAAGAGATCAGTTATGAAAATGAGAAAGAGAGTCGGAGACAGAACGGAGCCCTGAGGCACACCAGCATTTATTTTATTAATATCAGACTTGAAACCGTCCAATACAACTTGTATTGAGCGATCCGAAAGGTAATTTCTAATCCAACGAAGAAGAGATTCATACAACCAGTTTATCGATTTTCGACTTTCTCATAAGCGGCTCAGGGGACTTTAATAACAAATTTTACATAGGAGTTCCTTCAAATTCTAAATAGTATTGCATTTCGAAATTCTCGAAAAATATTTTTTTAATTTTTGAAAAAAAAAAATATTTTTTTTATTTTTTTGAAAATTCAATATTTCGAAAACGGGTGGACAATTTTTTCTGAAATTTTGTTTTTGTATTTATCTTATTAAATATTTAAAATGTTCATACCAATTTTTTTTTAGAAGAAGTTTAAGAATTTTTATATAAAAAAAAATTAAGTGAAAAACTTTAAAAATCTATTTAGCAGTTTTATTAAGAATCTTTGGCATATAATGTGATCGAACATAGGAGCAAGTACGTGCGATCAAGCCGTGCATTTTATTATTTATTGATTTGCATAAAAATCCCATAATATTTTTTTAGTCTAGTATTTCCTGGGTGTTTTTTGCATTTAACTCCGAATATATTTTTGTTTTTTATCTGAGTGAGAAGACTATAAGTCATCCACGGCTTTAAAAAAAATTTATTTACTGAGTTATTGGGAACCATAAATGAACAATTACCTTTATGTTTTTGAAGAATTTCGAGAAATACATAGATCGAATACTATCGATACATTGTTCTCAAAATAAATTGGATCCCAGAGCTCATATTTCAAACTATATATTTCTCTAGTAGGAGGGTATTTGAAAAGGTTATTAATAGAGCCCTGTTCAAGTGGGCGGAGGACAAAAATATCATCCCGGATAATCAGTTCGGTTTTAAGGCGGGACATGACACAATTCATGCCGCGTCTAAACTAGTTTCTGATATCCAATGGAACAAAACTAAAAAGCAGTGTACGGGTGCCTGTCTGGTTGATTTGGAGAAGGCCTTCGACACCGTATGGTTAGAGGGTCTCTATCTAAAGCTTGCCAGACTTGGTATAAGTAAACCGCTATTGTACATGCTTTATGACATGCTAAATGGTAGAAAGTTTGTTGTCAAGAGTGGCAATTTAACTTCTACCGCAATTTTTAATATAAATAATGGTCTTCAGCAGGGAGCGGTTAACTCGCCGATTCTATTCAGCATTTACACCAGCGATCTGATAGGTAGTCTAGCTCAGGCAATTGCGTACGCCGACGGCCTAATTGCGTACAGAACAGCTAATACAGTTGAGGTCATCAAAATTCTTCTGCAGAGTGACTTCGACAAGATTCAGCGATATTGTGATGACTGGAAGTTGGAAATCAACTTCCAGAAATCAGAAACTATTTTGTTTAGGACTCCGTTGTCTAGCGCCTCAAGGGATACGAGAAAGAACTGGCGCAAGCTGGTAATCGTAGGGCCACATGGACATCCACTGGCGAGTAAAAGTGTAGTAAAGTACCTTGGCTTCTGGTAGGATCAGTACCTGTATTTCGACAGACATATAGGTGCTGCCTTGGCCAGGGCTAGGGGAGCCTTTGCCTTGACAAAACGACTGTTTTATAGCAGCCGTCTTGATAGCAGGGTGAAGGTGATTTGTTACATGGCCCTCATCGGGCCGTAATTGCCTCCGGATGCCCGGTGTGGCTCAACGTTGCCCCATCTCAAATGGAAAAGATTCGGGTGTTTGAGAGGCAATGTCTTAGACGTTGCCTTGGATTACACAGAACACAAGAGTCGGAGTACACAAGATATTATTCCAACCAGGTTCTATACAACAGAGCCAACATAAACAGAATAGATAATTTTTTGTTTAAGCTGATTCGGGGTCACGTTGCAAGAGCGATGTCCTCAACTAACAGCTTAATTTTTGGGGCTTATTACCCCAATAACGAATATTTTGAGAATGCGCGGTTAAGTGGTTACATCCCTCCCGAGGCATTCCTCTATTTAGACAGTCGAGGGCTGATACAGGATGGAGGGGCGGTTCCGCTCATCTACTACGTCAGCCGGAAAACTGTGGATAGGCGACTCCTGTATGGTCGAGACGTCATCGCTCAAGGTGGAGAAGAGCGCCTTCGGTTCAGTAGGACTGTGTCCGATCGGGATCGGAGGGATAGGGCGAAACAGGAGAACCAGTTCTGGTGGCTCTCTGAACAGCAACATAATATTTAAAGTCGATGAAGATGGTATATCTTGGCCGACTTACATAGATTTAGGGCAATTAGGTATAGGGAACAGTCGGGGTGGCACAAAAAAAAAAAATTAAAAAATATGTATGTTTGCGGGGGCATTTCTGCATGCAGCTGCGCGCATGTGTATGTATGTATATACGAATATGTATGTACGTATGTATATGGTTGTGTGGGATGCATGTCTCTGTGTGTTTGCATGCGTATACAAAATATACAAAAAAAATATAAAAATAACCGAAAAAAGCTGCTGTGGCTGTTCTAGTTTTTAAGAAGATGTAAGTAGTTTTAAGTATTTCTAGTTAGTATAAGTAAAGTACCAGTAAATTAGTTGTAAGTTATTGATAATTAGGCTAGTTTTAAGCATTTTTGTCTAGCTTTAAGATAGTTATAAGTTAAGATTAAATAAAAATGAATAAACAAAAAAAAAATACTTTGCCCATTTCAAAAGATAAGAAAAGGGATTTAATGAGCCTGCTACCCCTAATTAGACCTAAGTTTCACGAAATGTATATAAGTCGAAAAATTGCGAACTCTGCAGTTGATTCACTTCCAGATATAAAAGAATTTGTGGAAGAAGACTAATTTTCAAAGTACTACTTTTTTTTGGTATTTTTTTTTCCTTCTTTATAAAATACTCACTTATGTATATGAAATAAAACATTTGTTTTGATTATGTTGTTTATTGATTTTCCTGGTGTAAATCAATTTCCAAACAAAGTGTTAGTGGTCAAATCAGTACAAGTCGCTTAATTTCCTTCTTTACTACAAATATTAAAAAAATCCATTTTATATTTTTGAATTCGATATAAAAATAGAAATTCACAGTTCGATTTAAAAAAAAGTCAAGAAATTAAAGTCTTAAAACTTTTTTCCGCTTTCCTGAAATTGGAATTTTTGACATATACTCCTTCCACCGCCCACCTTAGATCTTATAACATCCGCACTACGGAAGCTTAGTTTAAAGCAATTTCAAACATAGCTATTTCTCACATAAACCGCCACAACGCCAGTAGAGTATGTTTCATTATAATTTCAAAAAATGCACATTCTCTTCTATGTTAAATGATTCTAATTCATTCTCAAGAAACCATATTTCACTCAAAACAAAAACAATAGGCAAATTCACAACTCGTAAAGCCATGGTTTATTTGTTTTTTTTTTTTCATGAGATCGTAGTCAGAAAATGTAATTTTGACACATGCTGCAGTAAAGCCATTTCATTCGCAACACCTCAATCTCAGCTGCTTTGCAAACACTTTTTCAGCACAAATATTACAAGCCATTTTGTTGTTGTATGTTAATCGTATATTTATATACAGTACTATATTTAAAGAGAAACGATCACGACCTGTATACCCCACAACAGACAACAATCGAATGTTTTACTTCTAGCGCGTGTTCATAAGTACACAAACTCTATATTTTTATAAATAAAACAATTAAATAAAAATTGCTATAAAGAATAAAGGGTGGCAACCCTACATACTATTATTTCATATTCATGTCTATTTAAATTAAACACAACGAAAACCCTATAAGGCCTTTATTGATTGACGGATTTATGCAATCTATGATAGCCAGACTGAGAGGCAAACGTACTATCTTGCCTTAACTGCCTATTTTTCTTGGACAGAGTATACCTAGTTCTGGCTGTTTAACGACCACAAAACCCAAATATTTTGACCTGCCTTCCAGACTCAACATTCTTCTTTACCTAACCATAAACAAAAAAAAAATGATTTCTTATCATACAACTTTTAGGTCATGTATAGGTATCTTAATTATTCATCGCATAGTTTAATCGTAAACGAAATTAGTCTTATCATTCTTCAGTCAGCTACTTAAATAAATTAAACTACCTATTGCAAGTCGTAACTCAAGTTCAATTATATATAGCATGACTGTGTAAAAGTTCATAGAACTTTGACTGAATAAAACATCAATTGTCTTTCTAATCCAGAAACTAGCTAATCCGAAAATAAAAGATAATTCAGTTGAATTTCTGCACAGGAAAACCATCAAACCAAGCCGAATGTTCCACGCGAATGTGATTTCTATCAGCTTAAGCACGACACATCTGCGATGTCGGTCGATTAAATGACATCTTTATGTCAAGTCGTCAAGCTATCAACGCTCTTCCTACCCACACACTTTTCCAGTTTCTAACATATCTACGATATAGACGTGTGTAGCATACATATCTATACGAATATGTATATGCAAGAAGTCTTAGTAGACTTCATCATACGACATCCCGGAAGCGAATATCTTTTACTCCAAATAAGTATCTCCAAGATGCAGTCAACTGTGTGTACCGTGTGTCTGACAGTTGCTGTTGCTGGCTGGCTATGCCTTCGCTTTGTCTATGCCTGACTGGCTTCATGGGCTCTTTTGGACTCTTCTTCTGTGTGTACCCACGCTCATGTTTATGTCCAACATATGTGCGCTGCTACCATTATCCATTATTGCTGCGTCGCATCGCCACCACCTCACCGCACCGCACCGCACCGCACCAGCCGCTCAATGAGGAGAGAGGTTGTTGATACGGATTAGTTATGTTACCATGTGTGACTCTTTCGATAGACATAACAACTAAAGATTCAATTTCAGAATGAACATCCAGCAACAAGATAAAGCTCCACAAAGTCTGTCCAGCATCTCCTTCTCCATGACTGTGACATACTGTTACTGTGGGAACGCATCACGCTTCCGCAATGATACCCGATACTGATTACAATTTTCTCTCTAGCAAAAGGATGACGCATCATGGTATTGGTAACTGGAGAAGGTCCTTTTCCAAAAGGCAGATGTATCGATGGGATTCTGTCGAATTTTGTCCGCATCCTCGAGATGCTCAGCAGCTCAGCTCATGGGTGGGATCGGGATGTGCGGTAAAACTATGGGAAATTAGGAAGTGTCAGTCCAAGGACAATACACTGCGTTGTTAAAAAATATTATGACATTGGTATGCAAGGCAATATGTTTGTTCTCGTCTCGTTGCCATTCATAAATGTCATAAATTATCGGTTTTATCAGTTGGTTTCGGTGTATCTTCTTCACAAAATCTGCTTCAAAGAAACTTTTTTTTTTCTTGTTCTTCACAGGCGTCATCTTGATGTCATAAATTTTTGTTCGTTAAATTTGTGACATTGCTGATTTTTTGTTTGTTTGTTTTGTCATCTCACCTTTCTTTTTGAGTATAATATAGCCATATCGTCTGTCCATTGCTTCGGCCGCCCAGTCGGCCGGCTTAGGTAGAATATTAGGTCTCACACCTTAATAATTTCACGCGGCGAGGTGCAAAAGGAAAGGTTCTGTTATATACCTAACTTTTTTTTTTACCCACAGTCCTGTGGGTACTCGGTGGTCTTTGAGTAAATTTTGTTTCAATTTTTTTTTTCAAATAATAATAATAATAATATCTTAATGCTTAGGTCGATTTCGCATGAAACCATATTTTATTGTAGTTTTGACAGTTTTATGAGTCTGGCGCTAAGGATGAGGGTAATAAAATGTCGTTTCAATTGTAACGATTACACTTGGGATGTTTGTATTTTTTTTTTAGAATAATAATGTTTTGTGTATTTTTATTTATAAAGATAATTGCGCAAAATTTTAGTCGATTTAGTAGTATTATAAATCATTTTTAGTATGATACTAGCCTAAAAAGAGGATTTTGGTAATCTTAAACCAGTTGAGTATTGTACTATTTTCTTAACATTTTACTAAAGTTAAAATCACAAAATGGCTACTTTATTTTTTTAGTATCGTACTAAATCCATATGCCACTTTGACATTTACAAACGTCAAAAAGTTATGTTCGCTTACTTTTTTGCACTATTTTAGGCGTGTTTAGTTGTAGTCTATTAAGAAAATAGATTTAGTATGATGCTAGGTAAAAAGTGTTTAAAATTAGTGATAAAAATTAGAAAATATTAGTGAAGTGCTTTAGTATTAGCAAACTGTTAAGCAGTATCATGCTAAGGCATTAACATCAGGCTGTTTAAAATTTTGCGCGAATTATTTTGGTTAAGCACAGCTATCGCTGGTGTCCCTTAATGAAAGTTGTTCGGTTTCTTGATTAAATGTTTCAGTATTGATAGATTAGAATGAAGACGTCACCAACCCTTGAACTTTCTGAGAATTTCTTCATTTTGGTGTTGTCAAACTTTGTCTATTGACATCACCACAATCATCAGTTTTATCCGATTAGGCACTAAATAATAGGTGTGTTTGGTTGAGTGAAAATTCGTACGAATTTGTACAAATTTTCACATTTTTCTGTCAAAACCCATAGGATGAAAAAAGAAACAAGTTGGGCGAACTTGGTGAACATTTCTAGTTACCAAACAGGCATAATAACCAGTTGCATTCCTCCCCTAAAAATATTCAACCGTAATACTCGCACTTCTTGCAATGCCCTTTTCAAGCATTACTGCTCTACTAAATTTCCTATTCCACAGCAATCGAAAGTGAAGTGCTCCATATAAATTAAAACTTTTTTCAGGAAGTTGGTGGATACCACGCCTCCTAAATGAAAACCTTCAAATATTATATTAATCTCTTTTTACGTGACTCCACAAAATTTCAACATTCTACGTCTACGGCAATCCGAAGTGTCTATATATTTGATAACATTTCTTAGCAAGTGGGCGGATAACACACCCCTGAATGGAAAATCTCAAATTTCCTTGTTTTAGCATTGTATGCAATTTAAGCCCTACCGCTTCGTTTTACAGTAATATGAAGTGCTCCATTCAACTAAAACCAATTTTGAACAAGTGGGCGGATACCACACCCACTGAATGAAAAATCCTAAATTTTCGATTTATTTCCTTGCTTGCATCAGAAGCTGGCGTTTAATAATAAAGATATTGTGCAATCGGGACGATTGCATTTTTCACGTAACAGCAGCTGTGTGTCAAAAAATGATAATCATTTGACAATCAAATTAACTTTGCTTTGATGTTTTCGAAAGCCGCTGTTTTTTATTTGAACGAAAATTTATCATACCAAAAAAATGCAAGCTGAGACCTCTGAGGAATCTGATCTGAAAACGAAACCAAGTTTTTTTCAACAGATCAGTGCCGTGTTCTGAACCAATAAAGAATACTGCCTATAAACACGCCGTACGCGATATATTCACATACGTTTTTTACGAGACGAAACACAGTGGGGCCGTTTTTATGGGAGAGCGGAAAAAACTCCATAAGAACTAAACCACTATACCGATTTAGTTGAAATTATCAGGAATGATAATCAATGGCAAAAGAAATTTTGTCTATTAATTTCCGCCCACTGACACGCCTACATTTTGCTCGTTTTAATTAAAACTAAAGCACTAAACCGATTTTAATGAAATTTTTAGGAATGATAGTCAATGATAAGACAAATTTACACTATTAGTTTTTTTGTCATTTTAAAACAAAGCTTTTTTTATTATTTCTTGTACAGAATTGTTTTTAGTTCAATAAAATTTGAACTACTTGAACGATTTTTAAGAAATTTTCAGGAATGTGGAGGATAGTATAAAAATCAAGCAGTGGAAATTTCAACCTACTTCTAAAAAAAAAGGGTTTTAGCCCTGATTACTAAAATGGTAGAAGGAAATGAGGAAAAACGGCAAAAAAATGGAATAACTCTATTTCATTTTATTTTTATGATTTATATAAATCATTTTATTCTATAACAATATTTACAACTTAAGTACTATTATTTTTAATTAATTCTTTAAAATCAATTTAACTCTATCTTATTTCAATTTCACACCCAGATCAGCATATAATGATAAATGTTCAAGCTCTCTAAGAACAAGTCTGAATCATAATTATTTAAATTAACAAAGATATTTTTAACTGACCTATACCAATCACCGGTATAAACAGTTTTGTTTGTTGTTGTTGAAGATGTTGAATATAACAACAACCAGATATATACTCTTTTCCGCATTGCTTTCGGACTCTTATATTAATATTGAAAGTTTTTAATGCAACAACAACAATTTGGTGGTCTACTACAAATGCATACTTTCTTTGTGATAGACCATCCAATAGTTGTTGTGATATTAAAAACTTTGAATGTTAATATAACTGTGAGAAAGCAATGCAGCCTGCAATTTAATTTTTATAATTGTTAAGTGAGTTTTCAAAAGAGAATTTAAATACTTATAGTCATTTCTCAGAAAATTGAAAAAAACCAAAAGCAAAATTGTGATTTTCCATATAATTTCATGTTTTCGCTTGTTTTCAAAGTCCGATTTACAGGGTTCAGTTTTGTTTTAAACTAATTTCAACCACCTTTATTGAGCATTAGAATGTAGAGAAAATGATTTTATAGCCTTTTGAAAAGTAGCTCCTCAACTCTTATTTTTATTACTTTATTCGGCAGTTGTCTGTTATCAATGAAATTTATAGGAATATTAGGCAATAGTATAAGCTTTAAGAAAATTACAATTTTAGACCAGAGCTCAGGGGAGCTTTTTTGTAGGCTTACAAAAGTTCACATTATCTGCTTACTCTTTTCTACTCGTTCTATTATTTTTTTTTTAATGTCATATTTTAAAATTTTGGGCTATTTCATAATTATATCCTTACAAATAAGACCACAGTAAGCCAAATTGTTCATTAGTAAAAATAAATGATTTTTGGGTAAAATAATACTGTCGAACTTCCTAAGTCCCTCAGAGCCACAAACAAAAATGAAATAAAGAAAACGAGTTAGAACTGTTTTCTCCGATTTTTACAGAAAACAATAGGCTATCAAACACCGCAAAAGAAAAAATAAAAAAAATTGGAAATATTTCCCTGTTTGCCCCACTGTGCGACATACTGAAGGGAGAACTTTCAAAGCTGCTTACAATGGAAGCTTTTCTTATAGGCAACCTATGTGTAATTACTTCTGCTCCTTTAGGCTGCGCGTACAGTGGTGCGACAAAGCAATACGATGCGAGAAGCGTTTCCGTACGAAAAAATTTATAAATTTCTTCTTATATACGTACGCAACGTGAAGCAATATTTATTGCGAGTTTCTCAGATACCTATAGCAAGCATGTCGCTCACAAACACACGAGATTGTGCGAGACTTAAACGTCAAGAAAAAAAAATCAGACTATTTAATTTCAGTGCTTGTTGTTTTTTATTTCATCCTTTCTTAATTGGAAATCGCTTCTCGCATCGCTTTGTCGCACCACTGTACGCGCAGCCTTAAGGCAGCTTTAACAACGTAGACCAAGATCATGTACTCTTATTGGCCTCATTCAATAACCGAACTATAGCTATCCTGATAGGTTGGTGTTGTTGTATTCCTATGTAAGAATACAGCTGATGACAGAACAACTGCTGCCGAAAAAAAAATCTTAAGCTATCCGAAAAGCTTTGGTATATTTTTGTAGCCCATTAGAAATGTCAAAAACATATGCACAAACCCATACAAATTTAACCTATTCAATGGTGGTTGCTCAGGAACTTCAGTGGATACTAACATATCTTAGATGAATGAGACTATTTTATGTTTCAACATGTCAATTGCTGCTTTGATTTAATCAGTTTGTCCCCTTTCACACAGGGAAACCAGTTGCTGGAGATTTTTTTGACGTTTTCCTTTAATTGCCTTGTAGCTTTCTGACGAAGAAACTGGCACCAAGAAACTGATGAGGAAACTGGGAAACATACACTAATACTCGTAACATATGGACCCGAAACCTCTGCTTTTATTCTACATTAGCCTACAAGCTGAAATACGCGCACAAGTAACTTTTCGTCCATCTTCCAATAGACACATAGACAACACAGCCCTAGTAATTTGTTTTTGTTTTATTTTTCGATTTCCCATATATTCATAGATAGGAACAAATACATCAATGTAAGCAAATGGGTTTTGGGTTGTGAAACGCTCGAAGGTTTCCAATCTTATTATGGCTTATTTGTGCTGGGAAGATTATATTGTTCTAATTGGAATGCAAAGCAAAACGTCAAAAAAATCTCTTCAAATCATTGACCGGGGAGATTTTTTCATTCCCCTTACTTCTTGCCCTTCTCGCCAACAAACTCCCAGTTGCCGGCAACTCAGTTTCCTTGTGTGAAAGCTCAATATTTCGTTTAGTTTCTCTTTGACGAACTTAAGCTAGAACCACAGAATTGGCTCATTACATAGGGTAGCTGTTTGTTAGATTTGGGTTATACGGTAAATATGGTGCATTCCTAATTACCGTTTTGTTATCGCTAGCTTGTATGGAAATATCAATTAATGATGTAGCTAATTACGGTTGTCATTTCAATTGTCCAATTACCGCTGGGGAATTGTTTCTATGTGACTACCCAAGGCCTTTCAATATCTAAATTATGGACGTGGCTTGGGATATGCCAACAGTTTCACACTAAAATAGTGCTTACTGCTTATGCGGCCCGTAGGCTTAAAAGGGCATTCGATTTCCGGAAATAAGTTGTCCGATTCAGCAGACAACCAACCGGGCGAAGCGGGGGTATGTTTACCACTTTTAAAGGCGAACAACTGTTATAAATTCGTATTT
The DNA here is from genome assembly GCA_910595825.1 of Philhelius pedissequus. Lineage (NCBI taxonomy): Eukaryota > Metazoa > Arthropoda > Insecta > Diptera > Syrphidae > Philhelius > Philhelius pedissequus. The sequence continues at coordinate 101,040,137 of OU343161.1, read as the reverse complement.
CTTTAGTCTTGTCCCTGGAATATACCCAAAAACAGAATTTTCCGAACTAATTTGTGCCAAAATTCCTTTTCACGTCTAAATCAAACTGAGGTGTGTTTCTTCGTATGGTAAGGTAAATTTGACAAAAAAAAAACACATTAGAAATTATCGACGCTATTATTGTAAGTTCTATGCTCGTGGCACAGATAATAGAGTTATTGATCATTTTACGATTTGTAGTCAATGCGTAGTTTTTCAGACCCCAACTTTGTCTTGTCGGGCTTAAATAAAACACGCCTTATTTCTTACATTTCCTTGGAGGCTTTTTTTGATGTACCTACATTCATATTATAGGACACAATAATTTTTCCTACAAAATTTTAAGCTTTTCTTTTGATAGTTTGTTCCAGCCATATTCTTTTTTATTTGCCAGATGCTAAAAATAAATCAGCATGAAAAAGTTACAATGACTGTCTGGGTACTGCGTCTCCTGTAACGAAGTTAAAAATTCACTCTTACCAAATAACCGATATTCCATCTTCCACTACATCTGCCACACTTCAAAATTTCAGTTGAGATTCGAATTCAAAAACAATAACCTCCGAATATCGAATAAGCAGATCACCGTTATAGGAAGAGTTTTTCTGCATTCTTATGATTACATTGCCTTTTTAACGGCAATAGAATAAGACGAGGTAAAATTTACGTGAAGGTTGCTGGACATCTACTGAGCTGAGCTGATAGTAATGTAAGTACCAATCTAGAGTACGAATCGGAAGTACCTAGCACTTAGCACTCAGCAGTGAGGAGTGCATGCTGTACTAGACAGGAGTTTCGCAGTTTTTGCATCGTGCTGTAAATTTTGTGTCTTAGCTAGGGGACTCGTTTCCAAATTATATGAAATACCGTGTTAGTTAATTTTAAGGAAACCTATTGTAAAGTCCATAAAATACCTTGTTAATGTATTTGTAAGCGAAACTTTAGTAAACAAAAAGTCGGACACAAATTCACAGTTAAATGGAGTTCTGAACTCTTCACGAACCGGGGCTTATTGATTTTACGGTCAGTGGTGCCCAATCCAAGATTGGATTACGGACCACCTTGAATCCTGGACAAGCATCTGGTTTGCGTATGGATTGAAGTTAAGAGAGATCACACAATCTATAAATTAGTGTTTCAAAATCGCCCTCGCTGTCCGAGCTCCGACCTGCTAAAACCAACAATGCCCAAGGCCTAATTAAGGAACCATGACTCAAACAATATTTTGAAAATAAAAAAAATTTTAGAAACTGTCATTTAATATAGTAAGTCACAACTTTAATTGGAATCAAATCAAAGACGCGCTATAAATTTAAACATATTTAAAAAATTTTTACATTTTTCATTTATAACTTAAAGCTTGAGTTCATTAACAAACATATCAAAAATCTCATTTCCATTTTTATAACGTATCGTAGGTACCTACAAAATGAATAAATTATAATTATGTTAAACAAATTTTGAATTAATATTCCACCGCACCGGCCCCTCATAACAGAAAGCAAATTGTATAAATTTGTCCTAAAGACAAAACATTGGCTTTCAGAATTATCCTACCTGCGATGAAAATGGTTACGTTAATTAAATAATTAACAAATTAAAATACAATCTTAAGGAGGACAAAAAAAAAAAAAATATCTCCACACCATGGCTGTGATAAAGAGCTTCTTCCATTATCGAGTTCCAAGCCACACAAGACACAACAACATCGACGACCACGAAGAAGACAACGTCAACGATGCGACGTTTATCTTTTATCTACCTCCTCAATAGTGGTAACAACAACACAACAACAACAACATCAGAAATCATCAAGTCGAATCGAATTGAATCGGCTTATGAAGAGAAGTTGGTATGGTACGTCACACAGGGTGAACGTACTCGCGGATGTTAGTGGGTCACTATTTTTACGGTCGTTGAACTTTTGGCCTCTCGTGAGAACGATTGCTCTTTTGTGTATCCAAGTCAATTCAATTCGTCTTTCCCCAACAAATAAAAGATAAAAAAGCACTCAGCTGGAAATAAGAGTTCTTTGAATTAAATATTCTCTTATTTTATTGATGGTGATCTTTACAAAAAAGAGAGATTAGTGTATGTACATTTAATTTTAAGAGGTAATTTTGTTTTCCAGAATTCAGAATTCAGAGAGAAAAGAGTGGATCTCCATTCTCCAATAAGTGAGAAATGTCTCTTTATTTCAATATTTTGACTTAATTTAGGATAGGTAGGTTTAGGTAATGAATTAATTTTCATCAATTCGAAAATCGATTATGATGTAAGTTATGAAGAGATGAGGACTCGTTAGATTTTTTGATGCACAATTTTAGTTGATTAAGTCAAATAAATCGGTTAAAATGCCTCTATTCAAAGATACATACATTTTATGAATAAATCTTCGGAAATAAAATAAAATGGTAGTAAAGTTTGAATATATGTTATCTAGGTTAAAAGGTGTCCATGTGTCAATAAGGAATGGAGGGAATGAAAGATTAAGAAAGCCTGAGAACCTTTCTTAGTGAATCTGCTTAAGTTTATTAAGGTGCCAATTATAGCTTTCATTGAAACTCATCATTGAAAATTTTGACTAACAATTCTGAGGCACTTAAACAAATAAAACTGATGTCTTTTTGGTACCAAAATCCAGGTAATAAGATATATAATACTTTTTGTAAAAAAAAATATATTATTTGCTCTACCACTTTCATGTAAATTCAATTTTGTTTTATTTTATTTGTTTAAGTGCCTCAGAATTGATAGTACAAGTTTTCAATGATGTGTTTCAATGAAAGCTATAACTGGCGCCTAAATATTTTGTTTCACCCGCCCATCGAATCTTTGAAACCCTACAGAAGTCACTTGCTTATCATTATGTCATTTGGGTTGTTGGTGTAAGTATAACCGGTAATTACATTTGGATGGGACGAAAGGGATGAATGGTTTTACGTGGTTCTTTTCATATGCCTCTTGAAAGATGTGTTGGAAATCAGCGATCTTTATTGAACTATCAAAAGGTACGTACACCTCTTCCGCCTTATAGAATCTGCCGTAAGTTTTAAGAAATTCTTGTGATTTTTGAAATTTTAACGAGAGCGGCGATAACTTTGTTCGCCTTAATAATAAATCAGTGCTGCTGTATCTTTTGGATTTAACAAATTCCTTGTTAATTAATTATCCATATATTTTGACTTATTTGGGGTTACTAGACTCTACGACTTATTCGGTGCACGTATATTGTCATTAAATCTGGAACTGATGAATCCTAGTCAGATTGCCGGAATAAAACGATAATTTTGTTAATGAAAGGTGGTCAAAATCTATGTCAAATCAATTTATCAAATTTCGCAAATCAAGTTTTTAATGGCCGGCCGAATTACTAGGTTTCTTCAAATTTAGTTTTGTATTAAGAATTAAGACTATTTGAATGGAACTCGAAAGTAGATTTTTTCAAATTCAAAATGATAAGCTTTTCGTTACTGGATACTGGAATAACAAAAATGCGGCTTCGTTTGTTGCTGAAGTTAACAACAGCATAATTTAAAGAAAATGATATAAATTACTATTACAAGAAAAAAAAAATTACATAATTATACTTTTCAAATTTATTGTTCTTGACATTTATTTTGTCTATTCTATCATGATCTGTCAAACTTAACATCACATTTATACTTGCTTATGTCGTCTACGTCACAGCAAATTCACAGATATGAATTTGATAGACAGTTTATGAACCCAACTGGCTAGTCAGTTCTGGCTTGTGTGTACCTCAGGGTAAGCAAAATTAATTTTGAAAAAAGTCAATTTTATAATTAAAAATATATGATTAAGTTATCTAAGATACTAAACTATTAGAATATATTTTTGAATAATTCTTCATTTCATCCATGGGTATAGTGCAGCATAACCAATTCGGGTTCAAGGCATCCCACTCGACATTCGACTCGTTCTCGAAGCTACATGCTGATACGACGCTGGCCCTTAAAAAAGGACATACGACCGTAGCTTGTCTGATGGACATCCAAAAAGCATTCGACTGGGTTTGGATAGATGGCCTGGTTTTCAATTTGAAGTCTCTTCACTTGCCCAGGCATCTTATCCTTATCATCCATAGTTTCCTCACTATCCCTAAATTTTACGTGTGAGTGGGGAATTCTAACTGAAGCCTCGTGAGCATTTCCGCTGGTGTTGCTCAGGGACCTCGCCTTGGACCCGACCTTTTCAATTTATATACTTCTGACCAACCACTAAACATATCCAGGACAAATACCCTCTTATTTGCTGATGACTCCAGATACAGATACTACACTTTGATCTTAGCCATAAGGCCGAGAAGCGATTTAGCAACCGCATGATTGGCACCATTTTTAAAATAAGATGAGAGCTGGTCAAACTAAATATGCACACTCTGTAATCTACAAAAGAGAGAAGATGTGAATCATTTCATTGGCGTCTGTCCCGTGTTGTCGGAGATAAGATGAGCCCACTTCGGTAAAAGCCCACGGGCGGCATCCAATTAAAATTGGAGGTATAGAAAAGAATGCGCCTAGCGTGGGGATCGAACCCACACGTCTATGTTAGCAATCAAACACTTTATCCATTGCGACATTGCCACCCATTGACATTTTTATTATCTGAATTCGAATCGTTTTCTATTCTGCTTAGAGTAACAACCAATCGATAAGGCCATTATTTGAAAGTAGTTAAGAATCAAAACAAAACTCAAATAGATTGCAGTTTTTTTTAGCCGAATATCTAGTTTTTAGATATTTTTTAAAATAACTGAAGATAACCTTTATGAGAACAGCTGTGCCTTGGGACGGGTTACAACTAGCGTTACCACTTCAAAACAAAAAGAACGAAGTAGGTAGATTCGAACCAAGAAGTGAAGTAGATTTCAAAATCAAAATCTTAATATTTTTCAATCCAGAACATTTGAATGGAGAATGAAAATATTGAAGAAAACGCAAAAAAGAATAAATATTATTTTTGTTTTTGTGGACGGTGTGGATTAAAGCCAAAGTGAATATTTTTATGACCTGTAGTCCAAAATGCGTTTGGCCAATGCACGACAAATGAAAATAATAATAAGAGCAACCTTGCCGAAATTATCTGCATCTTCTTTTTCAAGTCATTAAACACTTCATTTTTACTACTTTTGGCAAATTTTGATTTTCCAACGATATATTTTCACGGAACGTATTGAAAGAGTTTCAAGGTGGCTTTAGATCAGGCTACTCTACAATATATAACATATTCGTTCTCAGGAGTCTAGCGGAGAGCTTCAGTATGCAAGGTAGAAAATTGTATGTGTTTTTTATAGACTTCAAAGCAGCTTTTGACCCAATCAACCGAGGCGCTTTGTTTTACAAACTGTATGGTCTTGGATTGTCGCTGAAGTTCGGACGTGTGTTAGAAGACTTGTACAAAGGAACCCAGGCTGCAGTGTGGAATAGAAATGATCTTTCGGATTGGTTCGCAACCACTTCAGGAGTGAGGCAAGGTTGCACATTGAGTCCCACCCTGTTTTCGCTCTTCATTAATGATCTCATCGATTACCTTCCTGGGGGTGTTGATTTCGCAGGGGTCCGTATTAAGGCATTGTTATTCGCTGATGATATAGTCATGTTTGCGTATTCCCCAGAAACTTTACAGCTCATGATAAATAGAGTATACCATTACTGTTGTCTGTGGAACTTAATCGTCAATATTCACAAGTCTAAGGTAATGATTTTAAAAAAAGGCGGTGGTCGAAACGCATCGAATGAAAAATGGAAGTTTAACGGAGAAGATATTGAATGTGTCAATGAATACAAATACCTAGGCTTAATTTTTTCGAGAAACTTGAGTATGGAGAAACATCTAAATGAAAAACTGCATAAAGCCAAAACCGCTATTAATATCTCGTGGAAAAGAATTTTTATGAACGTAAATATAGCTCATAGCAGTAAATATAAAATATTTGAACGCAGTTGTAGAGAGTATCCTTTTGTATGGCGCTCAAGTTTGGGGATGTAAAAAGTTTCTCAAGGTGGAGAAACTTTTAACACACTACGTGAAGTGAATATTTCGCCTACCAACGAACACACCAAACAATGTTCTTATGTTAGAAACTGGTCTTTCGCCTCTATACGTTAAAACCTTAAAACTGCAAGCGTACTATTTACTGAAAGTTTTCAAGATGCCTGATTTCCGACTAGTCAGGAAAATAGTTATAAAAGGCACACAAGACCAACATAGCTGGTACAGGGAGTGGGCATGTCTTGCGATGTATTATTTAATTTAAACTTGGAAAATATATCGAGCTGTAAAACTCTCCTGTACAATTTGATATCTAAGATAGATATAAAATGTAAGGAAGAATATGTAGCTGAAGCCTGCACTTCCCTATTCAGAACGATATATAGCAGGCTGAACCATAATCTCGCAGAAAGAAATTACTTCCGCGATTCAAATAAGGTAAACGTGATTGTTACTATGGTCAGACTTCGGAGCGAATTACTCAGCCTGAACTTCATACCGCACAGACCCGATTTAACTTTGGAGTGTAGTATTTGCAACTTGAGGGAAAGAGAAGACGTTATTCATTTCGTCGGAAGGTGCCCAACTCTCAGAGAAACACGAAGAAGTATTCTGGGGAATGACTTTCTGTCAGAGGAACAAGTTCTTGCCAGCCTAAATGAGATTGATGTAATCGAGCTGTATGAATACTGCAAAATCGCGCTAAGATATAGAACAAGAATTATGAATGATGACTTCTGATTTTTTTTCCTTTGTTAAATATCAAAATCGTAGTATTAAATTCTTTTCAAATTACATAAAATTATTTTAGCTTATTAAAGTATTTGATTTTTTTTTAATTGTCAATCTGGCAGACGGCAAATGCCATGTCATAATGATTTTTGTTTGTATAAATATGTATTAAATATGTATTAACTGTTAGGTTAAATTAATATGTAATCCAATAAAAATCTATTCTAATCTAAAAATCTAAAAACGATATTTTTTTTGCAATTATATTATCCACATTATTGCTTACTTCAAAATATCTTTTCATCGCATATTTGGCTAACAATTACATACATTCAACTTTCAGCATAGAGAGGCAGGAACGAAGGTAAAACCAAACGAATTAGGTTATCGTTTGAAAGAAAATTAAAAGTAAAACAATAATAAATGTCCGAAATTTGTAATACATTTTTTGTTTGAAGTGAAGTTGGATGCAATTTATTCTTTTGAAAAGTGTTTGAGTGTAAAACATTTTTTAAATATTTTTTTTAAAAGTAAATTCAAGTTTTTTTTTTATTTAAACTGAAGTGGATTAAGAGGGGATTACTAAAAGTGAAGTTGGTATAAAGAATTTGACAATAGAACGAAGAAGGGAGCAGATTTTTTTTTTTCTGAAATTGAAGTAAATCTACTTTAATTGAATCAAAGTGGTATCGCTGGTTATAACAACAAAAATATAATCCATCTGAAAACAAATGCGTGAACGCTGGCAATAATACCACCGTAAGTTCCTATTCCATGCAATTTCGAAGTGCCATCTGTGCGGCTATTTTTGGAGTTAGAATAAAAGTTGTCAGAGAAGTGCTGTCACTTCGCTGAATTTTTTCAGTAGTTAAAGTCCGTAACAACCTCAAAATTATAACTTACACTCTTTCAATGACAGCATCAGACCTCAATGAAAGTTACTATCTACAAAACTTTTGTCGTTGAATATTTCTCTGAATAATTTTTGGTTACCTACCTATCACATAAATCTATCAATACACTAAAAACACAATTTCTACATTGAACTGCAATTACATATTTCCCAGTAAAAATACTAAAAAACTTAAGAAAAGAGAAACACGAATGGACAAAAAAAAATACTTTTGGGCTTATACAACCGAATACCCTCTTCACCACCCAAATTGTCCACCTCTTTCTCTAACTAAGCCTACCAACGCTAAGCTTTGTTCAATATTTGTTTCTTCCATTCGCTCATCATTCATGATGATCCATACCCAAAATTTACCACAAATACATTGACAGTGAGAATAAACACAAAACGAAAAAGACCACAAATATTGTGAGGCCATTAACCTCCAAAAAAAAAAATACTTGATTTGTCCGGAGACTTTCTCATGTGTTGCCATGGGACTGTCCATTTTCCACCCGATCTTCCCATCTCAAATCCCCCCGCAATAACTCGCATGCCTTTCCACCTTCCCTGTTTGACGTAAAACAAATGCCAACTACCAACAATTACAATTAAAATAGAGTACCTCCACACATGTGGTGTGCATATGTACTGTAGTTCATACCTAAATGCGATGGATATGTCAGAAAAGGGGAGAGAAAGAAACCCACAAAAATACCCGAAAATAAAGAATAAATTGAATACGTGAATATGTAATGACACAAAAAAAGAAAAAAAAAGAATTACCTACAGAAGAAGAAGGCAGAAATATTGTAATCAAGTTGACGTGTAGTATGTAGGTACCTACCTACGTAGGCAAATCCCGGAAGAAATTGGACATCCCTGTTTGTTTCCACGCAAAGTAATCAAAGTAAAAAAAAAAAACTATTGAATAAAAACAACACTCAAAATTGGCAGCAAAACCCAAAATACGCACGTATTCCCTCTTATGAACAGGAGGAGGCAGCTCGTTCACGATTTCTGGAGGGAGGTGGTGCATTTAATTTACCTTGTAAACCAAATTTAAAAAAATAAAAAAAAAACAACAAAAAACACAATGAACCCCAAAATGTGCATCTGTTACAAAATATTGCATCCATGGGAAACTTTGTGCATTGCAATTCACTTCCTTGTTTTTTTTTTGTTTTTTTTTTTCTTCAAAATTCATGTTTAAGAGATATTTTTATATTTATTCAAAAGAGAAACTATCTTAATAATGTGATTCCAGAAGATCTTGTGAGTGTGACATTTCATTCTCAGAGAGTAGATACCAGCTGGGTTTTAGTTTTTAAGATAAAAAAAATAAGTGTTTCTGTATTAGTTTTTGTGGAGCAGCTGAGCGCCACAAATCCAAAAAATCAAAACAGCTGATTCAGTTTAAAACGGTGCATCTCTTAAGTTTTGTGTAGGAAAAAAGCTCTTACCAAAAAAGCACTTAAAAGTGGCATATGCGGAAGCAGTTGTCTGCCAGCTGTGATGTTTGCTCGATCATATCTTTCACGCACACATCTGCTAAACTAAAAGAGAAATAAAATAAAAAGATGTTGATTGTTGATACACAAACACGATACACGATCTGTTCATGATCTTCATTTTTGTCATTAGCAAGAGCAGAGCAATATAAATTATTCATTTAATCGATTTTTCTCTGTGTCGTAGATACTCTTTCATTCACAATAAAACTCTTTAGCCTTTTTGCATTGCGTGCTATTAAGTAGATTATTATTTGTTTGTATTTAGTTTATATTTTATTTGTACATATAGGTATAATGTACATTATGTATACAACTTGTATTGTGGTTGCTTTTGTTGAGGCTTGCATGTTGAGAATTGCAAGTTTGCAAGTTTAAATGCGCGCACCCCATCGCGATAATAATTGATTCGACAACGATGATGTTGAGTTGTATAAACATCGAACAACAACAACTACAACATCACTTTGTGCAGTGCATTTGGAGAAAGCGATCGCGCGTATGGCTTTAACGACATTTTAATGGACACCAAGCCTCTTTGGGGGCGCATGTGGTTTTGACGGAATGGTAATAAAAATTTGTAATAAATACCAAGAATGGTTAATATTTTTACAACGATGATTGAAAACAGTTTTTTGTTTCGGTAACGAGATATAAAGATGTCTTGACATAATCTTTTCTGAGTGGTAGGTACATATGTACATATCTATATCTATAATTCCTTAATGTGACAGACGTGACATGTGATGTTTATGTATGATACATGAGATGTATTATTTTGAGACAAAGGGCAAGTTAAGATATTGTTCAGGATAAAGATAAAAGCTATTTGGAAATTAAGTTCGATTGAAATTGAGGAAATGTTGTAGGGTATTCATAAAATTGACGACATTGACATTTAATATGGTTTTTGGCTTACAATTTGCTTGTTTATTGATAACGGGAGCTTTAATCTTGAAATTGCAAGTGAGACAGGTGGATTTTTGTTGCAAGTAAATTAGTTAAAAGTTAGTTAGTTGATGACATTAATTGACAATATCATATTTTTTCCGATTTTATAACCTAATGTGGTTTTTCATTGGTATCTAAAATAAATCAATTTATTTTCGATTTAGATTTGTCAAAATGCTGACTTTCGCCTTTTTGCGTTCCTTTGGCAATTTATTTTTATTTATTTATTTTTGAATTAAGATAATTTTTGTCAAGCCAAGATGTTTAGATCAAATATTTTAAGATCTTTGCTCACTTCTTCAATATTGAGTGAAAAGAAACAAATTTAGACAGCTACATCGATAACAATTTCACTAACACGAAAATAATCTAAATCTAGATTGAAATCTGGATTTACCAATAGATAACCACATATATACATTCTGTAACTTTATTCTTTAAAAGATCTTAGATATGTCATTTTATTCGTCATAAAAAAAACTGAAAATGTAATTGACGTTTATTTTGTTCTCGTGGTAATATTATATATTTCCGATATAGGTAATAATGTATGAAGGCTTTAAAGTCAAGTTTTGCATTTGAAAAAAAAATCAAAGTAGAGATTTTGATCAAACTTGATATCAGCAAAATAGAACACATACAAAAAAGTAGGGGATGCAGTTCGGTTTCTCTGTCTGCATATATGTATAAATGTTAGTTGAACTAGAACCCAAGCGATTTTCTTCAAAATAAATATACCTATGTACTAGCTGTAGTTGATGATTCATTCAAGGGGAGAACATTATTTTTTAGCTCAACAAATACTTGTACCTGCCATAGAATTCGCAGTAGAAAAGGTAAGTCTTAATTATCCCGAAAACAGCTTTAACGATTTTGATAAAAAAAATCAGTTCAGTATTTTATGTACATATGTATGTTCTATATTTTGGTCTAAAAAAAATTGTAAATATTTTTTCTTAGACAATAAATTGTATCGTTATTAAGGGTACGATTTTAACTATTAAGAAACCTCGGGAAATAGCAAAGTCAAATTTCGAGATTTCAAGATTTCAAGAACATTTAAAGGACAGCTCTATAACACCATATTCGTTCATATTCATGGGAAAATATCTACTACATTTCCTCTCCTGATGACCAAGTAGAATTGTTGAATGAAAATTTGAACATACTGTTTCGCCTATAAATGGAAAAAGAAATCTGAGTCAAAGCCATGGTTTGGTAACAGAATCAAAAGTCTTATGATCAAATGGGATCAAGCTTATAGACGTTGGTTACTTTTTCGGGAAGAAGACCTTCCTTGAGAGTATAAGGCTTTGAGAAATAATGTTGCCCTAGAATTACGAGCTGCTAATGCACAACAATATTTTTCAAGCCGACTCAGTATAAGTTCTGATGGTTGAGCTTTAGAAAATCTTCGAAAACTTGGATTTTGTTTGAATTTGGAATATTATTTTTCTAGGAGAATTTGGTTAGATTCATGCACCTAGAAGTATGTTTTGCCCGTGGTTTGGCCAGTGAATTAAAAAAAATATGGTTATATATATATAATTTACAGTGAGTAATCGCTGTAAATTTTATTAAGGTCGGTAAACCTCGATCAAAAAATAATGCGTCTTAGAAAGGTACTACAGAATCTAACTGATGAGCCCAACTGTATCACCTGATCGAAACGCATTTTGGACTAAAGGTCACAAAAACATTCAATTGTCTAAAGTTGCACTAGCAATAAAATGCCTTAAATTATAATTAAAATATAGATTAGGAGAGCTATTGATAATATTTTGTTCGCAAGGAAATTGATCAATGAGTAATTAAAACAAAAATTAATTGACCAAAAGAAATGTAAAGCAAATATTCATCAATTTTACATAACGTGTTACTAAATCATTGGGATGTATCTTTTAAAGAATATGAAGTATTTAGTTGGGTAATTCTTCGAAAAAGTTCTTTGCATAATGAATAATATTTGGACAGATGAAAACACACAACTGAATGTTGAAGCTCTCAGAGCAATGTTAATGGTAAAATTAAACTATAATTTTAGTTGTCAGGAAATTAAAAAATATTTAATAAGAAACGATAATAATCATCAAAGAAATTTGTTAGGCAAAAAAGTATCAAGAAGCAAAAACTTTGTTGGTAATGTGTTAATAATGTTTATTTTTTAAAGACTTGGTAACAAAAGGTTGAATATTAAAAAAAAATGAAAAGTTTTTGAATTTTGTGCTGTGTTTTTTTTTAAATTTTTTGTTTGTTTTTGGGAATTTTGTTGATTTTGTACCAAATACGTTTTTCAATTTTCAAATCTATGTCACGAGTTTTGCTCAGAGATATATGGTCACCGTAACTATTGGGCAATTTTTGCATTTGGAAACAAAATCGAACCCGAGAATTTAATCAAACTTGAACTCGAGATGATGGAGAACACTAAAAAAGTGGGTCCTGCAATTCCGTCTGTCTGTCTGTCTGAACAATGCTCCACAGCCTAAACCGCTGAAGCGATTTTCTTCTAACTTGGCAAGTGTTTTAGGTAATTGTGTCAAATAGATTTCTGAATCGTTTTTTTAGCCCATAAAATAACGGTACTTGCCATACATTTTTTTCTTCATTATCTCGAAAACGGCTCTAATGATTTTGATAAAAAAAAGTATGTGCACTACTTTAGGAATGGTATACATTTTGGTCAACTTTTTTTTTATTTTGGTATTAACGGTACCTGCCATACAACCATTTTTTTTATTTTCGACTTTCTCATAAGCGGCTCGACGAATTTCAATCAAAATTTTTACGTAGGAGGACCCTTAAATAATAAATAATACTGCATACCAAAATTTTCTACCAACCGACTAACACTAATGAGATTCAGCTTATTGATAATTTCTAACGACAAAAAGTATACTTTAACGTTAAAAAAGTCGTCTAACTTTTGAAACAGCAAAACACTTCGATATCTTTTTTTAAGTAAATTCCCCTGACAAAAAGGAAAACGTTTTTTGACGATTTTGAGCTTTGTGGAAATCGAAAAATATATAAAGTGCGAATAAATCCATTCGAAGAACTTGGGGACCTTGAATTTTATTCAAGGTACCAATTCGATAAAAGAACGGTTCGGTTTTTAATTCAAAACCTCAATATACTAGAACCAAAAACAAATTGCGGTCTTCATATTTCGAACAACAAGTACATGTGACTATATATTTTTACGGAGAAATGTGCAAAAAACCGATGTGAATATATGTAAGCACAATAAGCCTAAAAAATGGTTTATTTCATTTCCCATTTTAAAACTGATTTACATGTTTACAATTCTGGGCTATTGCATTGACTTGTATCCCATTCTCTTAAAACAGTGGAGTCTCTCTTTGACGACAGCTATTATTGGCTGATCTATTTCAGCAGAACGAAGTTTGAAAAAGTTTGTGCGTTGCGTTAGGAGGAGATTCCCTGAATATCTTAAATTTATTTAACCTAATATTCCCATTGATCAAGAATATCAGAGAGAGCTGTACATTTTCATTATGGACACACACAAAATATCACGTTCACGTAAGATACTTTTTGACATCAGCTATTGCACTGCAACTACAGTTCCACTTGCAGAATTCTATTTTGTTCAGCCAGTTAGACTTGGCAGTCAAAATCGCAACAATTAAGCAACGATTACTCTAACTACAAAAGTTTATTTCCCTTAGACAGTATACACTAAGTTTATTTCCCTTAGACAGTATACCCTCCCTTATATTCTTTCAAAATGGTTTCACCGTGAATGTCCGACTAAGGGAGCTGCCACTGTATCTAACCTAGGTAGGAACTATTTTTTAGTTACTGTCCTGTCTATAATTAATTAATATAATTATGTACCTGTCTGTTATTCATTTGTTGTTGTTGTCATTATGTCAAGTAATTGTGGTCTTATAATACAAGAGTTACAGGTCAGAAATTAATATTTCCACTCGCATGTTTATATCATGTTTTATTTTTATATCATTTGTAATTAAAAAAAAAAACTGTATAAAAATAATAATTAATGAATTGTTGCTATAGTGATTTGTTGTGTTGGAAAATTTGAACGGCATTCATTCGAAATTTTTATTGCATGCATGTTGACGTGCATGTTAGATTTGATGGTTGCTGGCAAATTATGAGACATTAAGGTTTCCGGGTTGGCTGTGAATTATGAAGGTGCAGACAAACATCAGAATGTCATGTTTTCTTTCTTATTATACCTTTTTGTGTTTAAGGTTTATTTTTATATAACACACATAACTATGTACGTATATAGGATGCAGCAAGTGAATTAATCAGGAAGACATAAAATGATGCCCTCCGGAGGTCTTGGATTATAAATGATGTGTCAAGCAAATGCATATGGGTATACTCCTTGCTGTTTCAAAATGTGATGCGTTTTTTTCTAAGGCTGAGGTAAACTTATCAGTGTCCAGGGTATTCCGAAGAAAGCAAGTAAAACTCGGGCTTGAGAATGTCGGATCTCGGTTCAAATATCTCTTATTGCTTACGAAGTTTTCTTTTACAATTTTTTGTACAAGCTCTTTATAAACATGAGATTAATAACATTGTACTTCACATATGTAAGTGGTCCACATTCCTCCTAATAAGGAGCAGATAGCGAAAAGCTAACTTAACGCCCACAGCTTTTTCAGGAGAAGCACGATTGAAAAATCGGTTAGGAATCTAATTCTTACTCAAGGCTAATTCGAGGGAAAATCGTGTGTTTTTATTGCCCAGAGCTGGCTACCACTGGGGATCAACAGGAATCTCAACCATAAACGAAATCAATGTTTTTATTCGAGTGTATAAGATTATTCTCTTCATCGTCATTCCTTATCACTGCTTGTTATAGTTCTGGCTCTAAGGAAGTGTGAATTGTATGGATGGCGAACTCAAATATTAAGGTATTGTTTGGTCGTATGTTGTTGCTCGAATATGTTGCTGGTAATTCCACTCGGCGGCGGTAGTCGCATTACCTGCATTATGGTTACGTGGTGGTCGTGCGGAATTGCCGGATTTGGTGACCAGGACTAACTTTACTTTGGAGCGGCGGCCGCTTATGAATAGGTTTGGTGTTGATGGTAATGTTCATACTTGTTGTTTTCTTAAGTAGTAATTGTGAGCAAAATAAAGCTGGCTATCAGTGTCCCTCTAAGGATTTCGTAGGGGTGTTTACTGTACGGTTCTCCAGGAATCCAGCTGCAGAAATCTGAAAACTAAAATCACTCCAAGTAGCCTCAATGTTAGAAAACTTGAAATTTTAACTATGAACTTGGACAAAAATAAAAAACAAATTCTAATGGGGATATACTTACGTCCAAACATTGGTAGAAGTCAGCTGCCAGCGCGGGCTGTGCCTCTAAAGAGGATAATAATTTCCACAATATTCTGATATTCAATGATTACTGGACTTTAATTCTTAGTCAGTCAGTTACGGTTTTTGCGATTTTTGCAGTCTTATATCTCGGAAACCACTAATGCTAAAGCATTGAAATTTAAGAGTTACCTAAACCTGGTGAGCTTAGCAAATGCTGAGTGATAGAAGTTTCTGACTTTATTGCTACTGAAGTTAGAGGGGGGTCGAAAATCGCCTGAGTTTGTTCCTGTTAAAAGGGTGTAGGGCCAGAACTTGACAAGTAATTTTTTTTTAATTTTCCCACATGACCTCTAGTGAGACAATTAGCCCCAGTACCGGGGTAAGTTGACCAACGCAATGGGGCAAGTTGACTATGCTATAATTTTGAGCATTTGGTATATGACATTTTTTATTTTTTTTTTGAAAACAAAAATTGATGCTCAGAAATAAATTAATTACTAGTATTTTGTTATACTTGCCAGATGCAAAAATACCCATAAGCCCTGAATTGGAATAGATGTTTGCATTGACGGGGTTTCGTAAGTAAATCTAACATTTTCATGAGCAAAAAATGGTATACTCTTTCCCCGATTGAACGCACTCTACATTAGAGTGTGCTCCAACATCAATATTTTTCTCACAACAATTTTCTATTACCGTAAATCACACGAAAAAATCATGAGTCAACATACCCCAACAAAAATTAGTCAATTTACCCCATACCGACCATATGGCACTAAACGTCAATTTTTTTGGCAATGGGGAAATAATATAGAAAAAAAGAACAAACACAAAAAGCCGGACAAACATATTGTATGTATGCAACCAAAAATTCTGCCCAGATACTTAAAGCGAACCGAAAAAAACAAAATAAATGAAATTAAAAAAATTTATTTTCATATGAAAAAATTAGGTCTTTCCCAATAACTCCAGAAATACATTCACTCCTGATGAAATAAAATGTGATGCTATGTAGATAGCTGCGGTTAATGCAAGGGCAAAAAAACCTTATAAAATTGTGTAGGTTTGAAGTTATGGGTAGTTAGTCTAAATAGTCCCCTGGGGACAACTAGCCCCGGTACCCATACAACTGGGAAATAGTTCCTTTGACGTACTCCAACAATTTTTAGGATTTCGGAAAGGAGATGTTGGGAACTTCTGGAACAGAGAGTGTGTAGAGCATCCGAAAGCACTGAAAGCACATTTTCAATAAATCCGTCCAGTTATTTGGATATGCGGATGATATTCAAATCATCGGCGCTCCCAACGTGCAGTTATATGGGTTTTTACGGCTATTGGAGAACAGTTGAAATTTATAAGTCTTGAAGTAAACTAGGGCAAGAATAAATACATGCTATCAACGAAACAAGCATCTACCAATCGCTTAGGACAAAACGTCACTATTCCACCTATCAAACCGCAGGTGCTTCGATTTGGCGTTCAAAACTCCTCTCGCGAAAGACTACATGCATGCTCTTCAAAAGACCTATACTACTATAGTCTTTATTGACGGACATAAATGCTGGACAATAAGTAGAAAAAAAAGGAGAGCTAATACTTATGGTCCCTTTGAAAGAAAATATAAAGGATATTTAGCAAATCTAACTCTATGAGCTGCAAAGTAGGATTGGGCAATAAAGTTCATTAGAGTGACCGATCAATTTAGTTCAAATCTTTTTACTGAACTAGTTTGTACAATTTAGCTCAGTTCACTGAAAATTCCTAACAAATCTAACTTTTTCAAGAATAATTTAAAAATAACAACAAACACCTAGTTAATAAAAAAAATCTATATTTTATTTAAAATAAAAAAACTCCTTTATCTAATTCACAGTTTATTGAAAATTAGTTTTGTTTTCTCACAATATCTCATTTTTCAGTTTTAGGGTCTTAAGTCCTAAAACTACAATTACACGGTCAACAAAATCGGTCATCGCATTGACTCTCTGACATCACCACAAAACTAATATTAACAAAACTAATAACAAACGTTGACGATCACACGAATGACACAAGTCGGTCATGATGCCCCAAAATGCGATGACGTGCCTTGTGTGTCAATGTAATTTTTATTCGTCACTGCCAATGCGTTGACACTCAAAACTTTGACGTCACAGGAGTGGACGAAATTCAAATGCGTTGACCCTATGACAGAAGAAAGGTCGGTCATTTTTCACGTTTTATGCGCATGTCAGCCAAACAGTTCGATTTTTTACTGGCCCTAGCCCGTCAAATAAAAAAAAACACAAATATGCAGCATATCCGCCGAGGCACGATTGGTCCTTACACAGCGATTCTTTGCCACTGAAGAGAATTTTTGCTAGTAAATACGAGTATGCGTATATTATTTGTTTTTATTTTATAAACAGAACCGATTGTGTTAATCTATAATCTCAAAGCTACGTTGATCGGGTATAAAATTGTGCCGTGTCAATCTCAATGCGATAACGAATAGTTCTAAAAACTCTGTCAACGCGTCCCAATTTACGTTGACACAGTCATTACACGGTCAACGAAACTATCACACGACGTGACACAATTAGGACATATTTTTACGTCATTTTTCGTCAGAGAGTCAACGCATTATGACCGATTACATTGACCGTCTAATTGTAGCTTAATGACCTTATGTAATATTTTGTAACTTATAGGCTTACAATTACAAATACAAATGCAATGTACAAGTATATAATTAAAAACTTTTGCGTTAAATTGCAATATTTCATAAATACATTTCACATTATTTGAATATAAAAAGACAAGTTTCTTGACATTTTCTGGGCTGAACATAGTTCATCAGTCATTAATTATTTGGCCAGTTGCTGAGAACACGCGTTTGCATGGAACTGAAGTAGCTTGAATGCGATTCTTTTAAGGATATATCTGTACATATAAGGATAATTTCCTTTCCGATTCTTTATGCAAATAAAAAAATATATATTTTATGTGATCGCAGAAGATCAATTTCAACAACAATTAAATGAAACACAGGAATGTATTTTAATTTTAAATACTATTTATTAAAAGTCTAAGCTTCAGATCTATGGATGGCTTTACTTCTTGAAATCTATCTAAATTCCTGTTTTTCGAAATTTTGTACGTGCTATTCAGACAAGGCCTTTATGTTTTGGATCAGGATCAGTCAAAAGGAGATTATCAGTCACTTGTGTAATAATAATGAGACCCCGAGTCACCTTAATTATTCAACCCTTTCAAAATATAATAAGCAAAACACCCTATTTTTTCAATGGTCTTCATCTTACACAAATGTCGTAAGCTTTTGTGCAAATAAATAATTTAAAATTTCGACATGAAATCTTCCACAACCTTAATGCTACACGACTGTCAAAATTCAATTATTTCTGCCATTTTATCACCGATGGCAATTAATGATCCAAAATAACTTTGGAGCTAATGCTTTTGAAACTTTCGAACGCTGTTGAAACGTCACTAATTCGATTTTTTGAAAAAAAATGACACTGACAGTTCAACAGTATTTGACTTCTAAGAAAGTCAATTTACGGAGAAAGTATAAACGAGCAGTACAGTATCATTCTATTTTATTTCTATCGCACCTTCCTTTCTTACTTTCTCACTTATTATGCACCACTCAAAAAACGACATGTAATAAAGGGTTATCCATTTTGCGGTTTCAAAAGTATAGTGGTGGAATTCGACATCTGTCAAACTTAGTTGTTAAACCAATTTTTATTTTCAGTTGAAAGTCTTACATTTACGAAAATGGATCGCTTAACTATCGCACAACCCATAAAAATTGTTTTAATCTACTACAAAAATACAAAAATAGTGATTCTGCCACAGCCACATATCGTGCCTTAAGAGGAGATTATGGTTCAAATAATCGTCCAACTACGCAAGCAATTGGCAAGTTTGTGAAGAAATTTGAAGAGACTGGATTGGTTACAGATATTGCAAGGCCTGTGCATCATCGTTTCGCTCGTACCACTGAAAATATTGCTGCTGTAAGTGAAAGTGTTGCCGAAGACACGAATGTGTCGATTCCTCGTCGTTCTCAGGAATTAGAACTGTCTTACGCACATTATGGCGTATTTTGAATTTGAATCTACACCTACATCCATATACTGTCCAGCTTACACAACAACTGAAGCCAGCTGACTATTCAAAACGTCGTAGATACGTCGAATGGGTGCTTGAACAACAGGCGGTGGGCGGTTTGACACAGCTGGACTTTTTTTTTGTGGGGCTGCGTGAAAGACCGTGTTTATGCAGATAAACCTTTAAGTCTTGAGCACTTGAAAACCAACGTTCGTTAAGTTATGACTGAGATACCGCCAAATATGTGTCAAAAAGTGTTCGAAAATTACCTCAAAAGAATCGATGCTTGCAACAATTCGCGTGGTGGTCATTTAAATGATGTAGTATTTCACACATAATGTCAACGCTAAAACTTTATAATAAAAAGAAAAATCATGAAAAAAAAACATTTTATATGTGTTTTGTTTACGTTTACTTTTGAAACCGTAAAATGGATAACCCGTTAGTTCCCAGAACTATAAAGGATCAAAGTCTGCTTTTTGTTCGCTGTTTCATTTTTTTGGGTTTGATCTCGGAAGTGTTTTTATCATGGCTCCTCCATTGGTGATGAAAGCTGGCCAGGGCCACTTCATTGCATGGGCAAACATTTTGTGCTCCCAATGCTATTTTTCAGAAATGTGCCAAATTGTTGAATTCGTTCCTTACTCTACTTTTGTTACATGAAGTCTGCTGAATGAATAACGAGCTGAAAACAAAACATACTCAGAAAATGAGAAAAAGCACGTAATATAAAAGAGACATCTCGATACTAGTCTCGGTCTAGGTCTCAGTCTTGGTCTCGGACTCGGTCTCGGTGTCCGATACAATACTACTTTAAAATCACCTGGACGAAACTGTATTTTTGGTACCGAAATTCGCCGAGAGTCTCGCTGGTTTGGTTTGGAAAAAAATATTATCGAAACGTCAAAAATTATTTTAGATTAAAAAATCTCTACAAAATTCAAATTTTACCTACAAAAATTCGAAATTTTTGCGATTTAATTTTTTCCACCGGAAAAAGTTGATTTGAAACCTTTTAGATGACATTTGGAAAAAATATTAACCAAGGTCAAAATATACTATGTTGCCTACCTGTCAAGCCATCAACTGTCAAAATCGATTGAGGGACTGCTCCGATTTCATCAGTATGTTTTATACATTTTGTTCGTGCTTCATACAAGACTGCACACCCTGCACTTTTCTTACCAACAAACTGCTGTGATAACTTCTGTACTCTATCTTTTCAATCTGAGCACGCGTTTTATCTTACACCTTTTTACTACTAAAAAACACGACAAACACGGAGACCAAGACTAAGGATGCGACCAAGACCGAGACGAGACTGCACATTAAAATTTTGGCGAGAAAACGGCGGGACCAAGGTCGAGAAGATTTTTGGTTAGGCGATACCGAGATGAGACTGAAATTTTTTGATTTTGACAAGACTGAGACGAGACTAACAAAAATCTCGCCTTGTATCCTCTCGTTGCCAGCCCTATAAATGATGAACTTTGACAAATTTTGATTTTCATTCAAAAAAAAAATCAGTCTCTGAGGTCTTTTTACTTTGACCACAGTCTACGACAAACCCATTCACTTATCATTTCTTTTCTATTGATGCAAATTGAAAGTCGAAATTTAAAATTGCAAATGAAGAAAAAGGCTAAACAGAAATAGATCTAGAAATATAACTAAATTTGTGCATGTTCTCATACTTCCTTCATTTTACTTTGCACTAAACTCTTTTAATTGTTTATGACAGCTGTGCCAGGATAACACACTAAAAAGACTTAAATATCTAAAAAAAGAAAATACAGAAATAATAATAAAATAATAAAAGAAGTCGATTCTATTTTCATCTCAACATGTTATAAAAACGATCTCTTTGTATGCCCAAATTAATTTTCGTTTGAACTTTGATATTTTCGTCATTTTTCTTTCCCCGTCGAAATAATTCAATATCTTCTGTGTCTTCATAAACAAATGCTTTGTCAGCAAGCCATCCGTACATTTGATTTTCTGTAGTTGGTTTCTCATAGATTTGTTTAGGTCCTGACAATTGCCGTCTGCCAATTTCATACATATAACAATGTACGTTTGGTTTTTCAGCGTCGCTCTTTTCCAACGAATCGTGTTTGGCATAAAACTTTTCTGTTATCATCGTTTTTCCAAAATGTGGTCGAAAGTTTTCCTTGATTTTTATAAATCGTTCATTCCATTTTATTAACTGTTTTTCGAACTCATGGCTTAATCGAAAATCAGACATTGTCGAGACAAAAGATGTATTAAATTTGTATTTAGCTAAATTTTTAGGTTATACGTATTTACATAATTATGTACATTATATGTCTACTACATATAAATTGAGAAATATATTTTTTTAAAGTGCTTTCCATTATAATTGTTGTTGTAGTCCAAAGACTCGTATTAAATGACACCGCATTTTTAGCTCATATGAAAAAGCTAAGTTTCTTGGAGCACAGTTCGCTGTTAATTCGACGATGCCAGAATTTGTTATCACTTCTCCAGTACTTGAGGTTGAGAGCGTAAATGATTTTATGGGATGAATCCTTTCACACTCGTACAGTTGCTAGAGTTCTTAAGGACTATGATAATCGCCTGGCTCCGATAATTCTTAAGAGCTGTTCTTCAACGCTTGTTTCTAATGTCATGGAAGCGCTGATTAATTATCAGCTTAAGAAATATTTTGAAGAAGGAAAGCTCTTAATGACCGGCAATTTGGCTTTTGTAGCAATAGATCAACTGGTGACGTATGTCAATTATTTGTCAAGAAAAAAAAACGTTTACCTGTTGGGAAATATTGAAATTTCAAAAAAAATTATTTGTAATTATATTATGCAGTATTATTTAGAACCATCTCCTGTATAAAATAAAGGGGTTTCCAATAAGAGGTGATATTTCGAATAGCCAGCTTTTTCGGTAGTTGTCACGTTTGCTGCTGTAATTTTTTGACATTTGACAAATAGAATTTACGCCATTAATAAATGAAATGCACGACTGGAGCGTACGAACTTGTCTTATAGCTAACTTTGCACGCGCTCAAGGGATTATGAATACCCTTTATATGTTTTTCTTAACACAGCGCGGGCATCCGGTGGAAGAAGAGAAAGAAGGATAGGAAAGATGTGTGGCGCTATGTTCTGAGACTAGAGCTGGTTGTTGTCTCAGATTAATCTCCAGGGATGGCGGCTGAACTAATGCGGAGAGAATTACCGTGTCTTATTTATTTATGTCCCTTATAATTCGCAATATTTTATTTATTTCTTTGTCATATTTTATGGGTATGCTAGTTTACTCAATCACATGTTGTAAGTGTTATGCCTACCATGTAATGAGCAAAGCAGCAACTTATTTTATGACAATTTTTAGAATTGGATTTTAATGGAATATAAAACATAGACAATGGCAGGAATCGAACCTGCACCACGAGGTTGACACGCGAGCAAACAACTATCGCGCCACGGCCACCCCCATGCTTTTATGTAACCATTGAGGTTTAGTTACCCAGCAAACCTTTTAATTCAGAAATGAAAAATAATTAATTCATAATAGTGAAGAAACCGACCGAAAATCAATTCACTTTTTATGCAATTTGAATCCTTTTACCACTTAGACACCAATTTGAATCATTGTAACGATTCATTTATGATCTGAACATTCGCCATTTAAATGAACGTATAAGAGCTCCATATATTCATTTAAATGATTAATGCCTGAATCTTTTCTAAATCCTAAAAATAATTCCAATAAAATTCAATTAAGTGAAGGATTTCTAAGTATATACCTTCACTTTAATTAATCGTACAGGAATCATTTTTGCGATTCAGAAAACGTTCATGGATTAATCATTTAAAGGAATATATGGAACGGTTATATACGTTCATTTAATTGCAGAATTTTCAGATCATGAATGAATCATTGAAATGATTCAAATCAGTGTCTAAGAGCAGCAGACGAACAATGAAATAACTACTTTTACTGATGAAAATCCAGCAAGTGATCCAGAAATGATCGGAAGCTTCACCAACCCCGAAGAAGTCTCCGAGCTAATCGTTAGTGGACGACCCAAGAAATCTTCAGGACCAGACATGATTTTCAACTATATTATAAGGAAATTCCCTTATGTCATGATACTATTTCTCAGGATCCTATTCAACAACTGCATCAACAACTGCTATTTTCCGAAAAGATGGAAGACAGCGAAGATAGTGCCGATACCGAAGAAAGTAGATAGGGGTAGCGTATCAGGATATCATCCCAAATCTCTACTAAGCAACACCAGCAAAATTCTTGAGGCACTTATTCTTCGGAGGTTAAAGACATTCTGCACCGCTAACCGGATCATTCCGGATATGCAGTTCGGATTTCGGGAGCAACATTCAACCTTACATCCACTCTTGAGATTCCAGAAGGATATTGTTAATATCCTCAACAACTACCAGGTTGCTGTTGGCTGCTTCTTGGACATTGAAAAAGCATTCGACAGCCTCTGGATACAGGGGCTTATACACAAACTAACCATTTTTAATTTTCACAGTACACTTATTAAAATAATTTTTAGCTTTATTAATTCCAGATCGTTCTTTGTCCAAATAGAAAACAGCAAGTCAACAACCAAAAGCATCAGAGCAGGAGTTGCCCAAGGATCGAAGCTAGAACCATACATCTACAACATTTTCACATCGGATCAGCCCCAACCAAACAATTCTAATGCCAAATCTATGTATCCAATTATTGCAGCCCGAGCAGAAGAACATGTGAGACGCCTGTGGGAATTCTACATAAAATGGAGCATCAAAGTCAACTCAGCCAAATCCGAGCTGGTTTGCTTCAGAAGACCAGCGGGGCATCGGAAGACGCCGTCAGCCACAAGTTGCCGAAGTATTATTATCAATCTGCCCGACGCGACGGGTCACAACTAAGATCCAAACCAACTGTGAAATATCTGGGTATCAATTTCGAAGAGAGGTTTTGTTTCAACCCGCAGGTGACAGCTACCCTAAAAAAGGCAAATTTCGCTTTTCACCGAATCCACCCCCTAATACGGAAAAGGAATGGACTCAGCTAGAAGACGATACTGCTTATTTATAAGCAACTTCTCAGGCCCATTATCACATATTGTTTTCCTGCATGGTTTACTGTATCCAAAACCAGCATGAGAAGGCTTGGAATGTTTGAGAGGAAAATCCTCCGGATCTGCACGGGACTCTACTTTGACCAGCGAAGACAAAAGCACTTCAGCAACAAACGACTTTTCGAGGCGTCAGGAATAACACCCCTCGACAAGTAAATTATCAGTGCTGCCAAAAGACTGACGAGTAACCTAATCAACCACCCAAACACCCTAGTGAATAGCATGACCAGCGAAGAGAGATACCCCGAGCCAAGATATCTGGATGTGACAGCGCTACTGGACGAAGGAATCTAATTCTACGAGGATGCAGCGTCAAACTACCACCGTGCCTAGATGCCACATTAACCCCCACATCACCAGAAAACAGCCGGGTTTGAACAGCCCGTGAGTATCCACACAGGTTTTAGTAAGTAGTACAAGAAATTCAACAATTTTTTTAAATAATTTTAACAAACAAAATTAAAACAATGTATAATATTAGCCCCTTAAGTGCTAAAACAAATTAAAATATCAATTTAATATAAGTTAATATTTCATTTTCATTATTATTATATTATGATTTTAAGTGGTGGGCAACTTTTTGAACAATACCGTACCGATACTTTATTTGGTTGATACATTCGTGTGCCATTAAAAGTCGAAATATTTTGGGTAATAAAAGTAGGTCTTTTTCCTTCGGATTAGCCTTGGGCTGCAATAAGATAACTTTAAACCAATTCGCTGTCAGACTTCAAATTATAGAGAAACTGAAATTCAAATTATAGAAAATTGGTGATCGAGATGCCATTCCTACAACTTTATACTCGTATTACCGAGTGGACCTAATTACATTGATTTTTTTTAATTTATTAAGAGTTTCCCATGGGACAAGAAGAAAAATTCAAATTATCAGGAGATTCAAATTAGCGAGTGTCAAATTATCGAGAGTCGACTGTAATTGTAAAATTGTAAAAACCTTATATTATAAGTACTAAATATAATAGTACATATTTCCAGCCATCTTAAGCCTGAGTTTTACTTGAATACTTCGGGATACCGTGGACAGTACGAGCCTACTTTAGAAAATAAATGCCCCGACTGGTAGGAACTTGCTATTGTAGCTAACAACTTTAATGCAGCTAGCCATTGAGGTTTAGTTAGTTAGGTGTACTTATCCTATGCAGATTTAAAGCCTATGTACATTGTATTTAGTATTCAGTGACGTACGCAAAAATTAGTAAAAAGGGAATAGTTAGAAATAAATGGATAATACACATAATGAAATGTTTTAATATTGCTTAGTCGTTATAGTTTCAGATAAAACAAAGATGCAATTTTAATTCATGAATAAATAAGAATACAGGTAGGCCTCATTTAACGCGGGAGTTATGTTCCTGAAAAATGCCGTGTTAAACGAAATCGTGTTAAGCGAAACAAGAAAACAGTGAAAAAAGGGGGGTTAAGTTCCATGATTTCAAAAAAACAACCAAGGGAAGAATTTTATTTATCGAAATTGGAAAATGAACAAACACAAACACAAAACATAAACCATAACTCCTTTTTCTTGCAATATAAACTTCATAAAACTTAAAAAATAGAAAATCGCAGATCATTCTTCATCACTGCTTAAAAAATCCATACGTGGCCGTTTTGGCGATTCATCAATGTAGTTTTTTTTTATGTTTGCTGAAAGATCCGTAATTCCGCGTTATTACATACATTTATGGGGGTTTTGTTTGGCAACAAAAATACATTTCTTTTCTTTTGATTGATTTATTTTTTGATTTTAAATAAATTTTGCAGATCTGGATTTTTCGGCAGATCTATCTCTCTTTTACTAACAACAATATGCATCATAATTGAATCCATCACTTTGAAAAGGTTTTGTTGGATAATAATTTGGGGGTGGCCGTGGCGCGATAATTGTGCGTTCGCATGTCAACCTAATGGTTACAGGTTCGATCGCTTCCGTAGTCTATGTCCTCTTAATTTTCCATTAAAAACCAATTCTAAGATAAATGTCATACAATGAGCACTAACAACATGTAATTTAGTAAAACTATTATACCGATAAAACATATGACAAATGAATAAAAAAAATAATGCGAATTATAAGGGACATAGATAAACAAGACATGGAAACTTCTCCGCATTAGTGCAGCCGCCATCCCTGGAGATAAAATCTAACACAACAACCACCCCCAGTCTCATAACATCGCGCCACACATCTTTCCTATCCTTCCTTCTCTTCCGTAACCCACGACCGCGCTGTGTTGAAGCATTTAAAGGCTAGTATAATCCCTTGATCGCGTGTAGATTATAAAAAAAATAATAATTTGTTTCGGTTGCAAGAAAGAATAGAAAAAGTTTTAGTTCAAATGGAAGCAGTTTTAATAAATTAATTTATTCGTCCAGCTCATTTTCGGGCTTACAAACTTGAAATTAAAAACAACGTTCGAGTCAATATTTGGCAGCTGCTACTGCTAGCTGGTTCACATACAGAAATATGCACCAATACTATAGCAAATAAAAATCAATCTGAAAACGCATTCGATTCCTTACGAAAAAAAATAATTTATAGATCAAAATATAAATCTACCAATCGAAAACCCGATTAATAATAGTGAATTCCCTTTTTCATTTATATTTAAAAAAACAGTAGTCATGAACATGAATAACTTATGCATGAATTTGAAAACAAATATGTACATAATATGTAACAAAAAAAAATTGAAAATTGTTCTCAAAAACTGAAACGTGTTAGAGCGATGCCGTGTTAAAAGAGGTACGCGTCAAGTGAGGCCTACCTGTATATCTACAAAAATTTCAAAAATCGTTGGAGCGGTTTTTTAATAAATTAATTTTTTATTTTATAAATTTTTAAAACATTTTAAGAAAAAAAATTGAAACGTCATTTTGAAGATATTATTAATATATATTTAAAATTAAAATTTCTAAAGATTCTGTATTTGGTTTTTGAAAAATCGATTTAAAAAAAAAAAAATGTATTTCTTTTTTTAATAATAGAAAAACTTTTTTTTGCAATTTTGTTTGCAGTTTTATTGACAATTGAAGAAAGCATATGTATAAGAAATTATTTTAATCGGTTTATCCAATGTTGAGAGTGTTAAGAATAGGAAAAGTGGTTCTATGGGAAGTACCATTAATAAGTACACAAAAAAAATACTTGTATACCTAGAACTGGACTGTACTAATTTAAGAACACACACATTTTTCTTATAAAAATTCTTGGAGCCGTTTTCGAGAAATACATTTTTTTCTTAGTGGTTTTTTGTAACATTTGTATGGGAGGTGCCGTTGTTTTTTACTTTAGGAATATAATTTTATTAACTATTCAAGAAAATGTCAAAAAACTACTAAATACGAAGTTTTGAAAAAAATCAATAAAGTTTTTTTCGAAATTTTGAGTTTTCAAAAAAAAAAAAGTTTTTTTTCTTAATTTACAAAATAATTTTTTTTTTGAAAAGTTTTGGCTTACAATAGTGTTTAAACTTTTAAGGATCTCCTGTGCAAAAAATTTAAAAAAATCAAATTAACCGTTTCCCACAAAATCGAAAACCAAAAAAATGGTACTACTAGAAGTACCAAAATAACAATTTTTTTCAAAAAAAAAAAATTACCGAAATGTTCCTTTTCCATTCATTAATTAATTTTTTTTATAAAAATCGTTGTAGCCGTTTTTTGAGAAAAATAAGATTTTTGTTTTTGGCCCAAAAAACATGTATGGAGAAATAAACGTGTAGGCGTATTACCGAAAAAACAATAATACCAAGTTTTAAGCAAAGCCATCCAACCGTTAAGGCTGCAGAGTTAAGAGAGAAAATATGGAAAAACGACGGTAACACATTGTAAAGCTCGAAATCTCTTCTTTTATTTTAAAATTATTAAGGTTTAGTAAAATTAACATTCAAACTCAACATTTCAACAAAAGTTTTCTTAGAAAAAAGCGGCTCTTGTTATTTTTTTCTATTTTAATTAAAAATTAATAAGCGCATGGAGTTTTGTATACAAAAATAGTACTCAAATAATTACGTACAATAAAAAAAAACACGAGTTTAAAATTAAAAAAAATAAAATGCACGACTGGATCGCACATACTTGCTCCTATATTCGATTACATTATATGCAAAACATTCTTAATAGAAACGGCTAAAAGTATTTTTAAAGTCGTTTTTCACTTAATTTTTTATATGTACATATATAAAAAATTTTAATTTTTTTCTAAAAAAAAATGTTATGAAGATTTTAAATATTTAATAATATAAACGCAAAAACAAAATTTCAGAAAAAATCGTCGATCCGTTTTCGAAATATTCAATTTTCAATTTTTTTTTTTCAAAAATCTAAAAAAAAAAATATATTTTTCGGAAATTTTGAAATGCAGTATTATTTAGAATAATTCAAAGGAGATCCTGTATAAAAATTTTGACCGAAATCGGTTAAGACGTTTATGAGAAAGTCGAAAATCAATAAAATGGTTGTTTGGCAGGTATCTTTAATAACAAAATATTTAAAAAATGTTTTCCTCCACAATGTAGACCATACTCGAGGCAGTACTCACAACAATTTTTATCAAAATCGTTAGAGTCGTTTTCGAGATAAATAAGATGGTAAAAAAATTTGTATGGAAAGTACCGTTATTTTTGGGGCTAAAACAGCGATTCAAAAATCTATTTTGGACAATCACCTAAAAGGTCTAATCACCAAGTTTGAACAAAATCGGTTCAGCCGCTTAGACTGTAGGTCGGTCTACAGGCAGACAGACAGACGGAATTGCCGGACCACCTTTTTTGGTGTTCTCTATCATCGTAATGTCAACTTTGATTAAAGTCTCGAGTTCGATTTTTTTTCCAAATGCAAAACTTGCCCTATAGTATCGCAAGTAAAAATTAACGCAAAGACATAGTTAATCCATTTCACCGAAAGTTGTATGTAGGTCTCTCGAGTGAAGTCTTGCGTTTAAGTTCATGTAGTTTTTCAAACTTAATAGGATTAAACAGCAGTGATTCCCAGCGTTATAATGTCTTCTTAACTCCGAAATTGAAAATGGAGTGAATTCTTTTATTTATTTATTTTTAAGTGACTGATTACCGTAACATTCAAACTTCTTCAACAGACAAGTAGTCAAAGGCTTGGAAAACGACCATTAGTGGTTTTTATAGGTTATAGGTTTTTGTACCACCACGTTGAAGACAGCCATATTGAATAAAATGCACGATTGGATCGCACGAACTAGCTCTTATGTTCGATCACATCGTATGCAAAAGATTTCTATTAAAAATCTAAATATATATTTGAAGTCGTTTTTTTACTTAATTTTGTATATACACAATTAAATCGGCTTCATCAAAGAAAAAATAGTTCACAATTCTGAAATAAATACTTAAACTTATTTGAGCTCAAAACAAAGTACGCCATTTTATGTCTTGGATAAATTTGAATTTATGAGAAAAAAATTTTAAAAATCTATGCAGCGGTTTTTGAGAAAAAAAGTTTTTTGTTTTTGAACTTTTTGAAATCATTTTTCAAAAAAAAAATCAAAAACACAAATTCATAGGTATTGAGCAAATACAGATACCAATAATTTAAACAAAAAAAAATTAAGGGGCAGTTTTTTAAAATATAAATATAAAAAAATGCTTTTAAAAGACAAGAAAATATTGGTACGCTGTATAATTTGGGCAACCTAAACCTATCTATGTGCGAAATTTCGAAAGAATCGGTTAAACCATTTATGAGATAGTCGAAAGCAAAAAAACGGTCCTATGGAAAGTAACGTTTTTGGACATTTTTATAAACAAAATTGTCAACCATATGATCGGGCGTATGGAAAAAGCTGGAATTGCTTTTTATAATCAAAATCGTTAGAGCCATTTCCGAGAAAAATAGATTTTAACGTAATGGTCATATGGCAGGTACCGTTATTTTCTGAGCTAAATAAAATTTCAATTTCCCCTCTGTACAATACCTAAGGAACTCTATATACCAAGTTTGAAGCAATTCGGTCCACCCGTTTGGGCTGTAGGTGTCTATACATACATACAGACAGACTGACAGACAGACATACAGACAGACAGAATTTTTAGACCATCTTTTTTCGTCTTCACTGTCATCGTAATGTCATGTCTGATTATTATCTCAAACCATTTTCTTTCGACGAATGGATAACTTGCCTTATAGTACCTATAATCGCAAGTAAAAATGTAAATAGATATATATTCGCATGTCTTTCACAAACTTTTTTTTTAATGGGCCAAAATTGCATATAATACATACATTTTTACTTGGAATAAGGGCAAGTCTTGCATTTGGAAAAAAAATCGAACTCGAGATTTTAATCAAAGTTGAAATTACGATGATAAAGTACACCAAAAAAATGGGTCCGGAAAATCCGCCTGTCTGTCTGCCTGTAGAACGATCTACAGCTTAAACGCCTGAACCGATTTTGTTCAAACTTGGTGGTTGGGCGTTTTAGGTGATTGTCGAAAATTGATTTTTGAGTCGTCTACATTTTGGCCGAGAAAATTTTAAAATATTTTGTTATTAACGGTACCTGCCATACAACCATTAAAGAATAAATACTTCTATTTTTTCGCTTTGTTGTTGTAATTTTTGACAACTCGTGTGACGTCACACGAGATTTAAAATGAAAACGAGAAAAGCGAAACCGTTTGAAATTGAAAAGTTTGGATTTTGTTTTTGAAATTTTATATTTTTTTTTTTTTGTGAAATAGCTTAAAAATGTGGTGTGATATTTGTAGGTGTAATAACAACAACAATAAAAACAATAAGAACAAGGAGAGATGATGTGTCATACTCCACTTTCAGAAAAGTTCCAGTACTGTTGAAAATTTGGATTCGTTTTTGTAAAAGAAAGGATGCTTTTAATCTTTAATGCAAAAACAGCTTGAATCTAGTGACCACTTTACTGCAGATGACATAGAACTGATAACTTCCAATTTGAATTGGGTAAGTGCATTTCAATTGCTTTATAATAAATAATTTAAAAAAATATATTCTATCTTCATAGGCTGCACGGATAAAAAAGCCGTCGCCTTTAATCTGGTTCCCTACCAACGTTCTAGAAAGCAACGGGAAACGCTGATTTATCTGGCCGGTCAACTATGGTTTTGGCCAGGCAATACAAAAATAGTAGTAATCCTGTTAGACGCAAATACTTATGGACTGGACAGTGAATAAACGTGCCTTGAGACTATTATTTCTCAAGAACATGCCTCAGAATCATTTGATATATCCGGCACAAATGGACATACTTCGCCTTGAAATGTAAGTTTTTTTTTTAAATTTTACTTGAATTTGCTTAATTTATATCATGATCATCCTGATCGAGAGGAATTCCGCTTGAGGTTAAGGTCCCACTTTTTTGGACACAACGAGGTTGTTATTTCGGACACAGCAAATGTAAGCTTTGACAATACCCCAGATTGGGAAGCGCCATTGACTGGTTTGCAGACATTGCTTTTGCTTATACAAACAAATAATCTTAAATATCTTTTTAGGTACTATATTTCAAAGCATGGCTTGGGAACCAGAAGAGGCTAACACTGATGGCAACAAAGAGGATGTAGATTTGGCCTTTTAGATAGCGATGGCTTAGAAAAGCTTATACACAAAATTCCAGCTGAAGAAAATGTCGCATCGTATTCATGGGTGTATCACCTAAGTTAAGGCGGCTTTTCAAAGCCATCACCAAGGATGCATGTTGAATGACTTGATGAACTTGGACGAAATCTTCAAATCCTGCAACGGAGAAGACTTAGTAATTTTTCAAGGTTACCAAACAAATCTACTTGAATTGGCCAAAGACATTGACTGCGATGTGGAAATAAAAAAAACTTTTTTTCCAAGCGAGGATGTATTTTAGAATAAGAACACTTAACCGAACCATTGTAGACTTATCAAAATGCAAACAAACGAAAATACAATAAAATTACAACATAACTAAAACATTTTCCATTTATTTAATCCACAAATATCTACACAAATTGTTGTATTTTGCCTAATTTAAGTTAAATCTACGATATCCATTTAGCACTCCGACTTACTTTTATTCTTGATTTTATCGCAATTATTTTAAATTCAATTAAAGTAAATTTAATTCAACAATATTTAATTATTTAAGAAAATTGTATGTTTATATTATTCGCGCACGAAAAATCCATTAATCCACATCGGATTCACAAAACAATTTCTTTTCCTCAGATTTTTTAATCTCGCATGACGTCAACAAAAAAAGACAAAAAAGAAGTGTCGCAATCTTGTTTTCTTTCATTCATGCCATAGAACCATTTTAGTGATTTCCGACATACTCATAAACGGCTTAACGGATTTCGATCAAAATTTGTATACAAGATCTTCTTCAAAGTTTTCAAAAAATAGTTTTTTTTTGGATTTTTAAAAAACAAAATATTTTTTTTTGAAAATTCAATATTTCGAAAACGGGTTAGCGATTTTTTCTGAGATTTTGTTTTAAAGTTTATATTGTTAAGTATTTAATATGTGCATACCAATTTTTTTTAGAAAAAATTTAAGGATTTTTGTATAAAAAAATTAAGTGTAAAACGACTTTAAAAATACTTTTAGTCGTTTCCATCAAGAATCTTTTGCATATAATGTGATCGAACACAGGAGCAAGTACGTGCAATCCAGTCGTGCATTTTATTTATTTGTGTATAGATATTTTTTTTTGCACAGGAAATAAATTTGAGTATACATATTTCATATAATAACGTACTGTGAAGAGAATTTAAAAAATAAATTTTAAGGGAAATAAGGGTTTGAACATCATAGTGCTATACTTTGAACCACAAGCATGCAAACTAGGTCATCAGAAATGAAGTTGGTTGCTCTTTCTGAAATAATTTGTTTGTGTCCTTTTGCTCATGTTATATTATATACGAGTACAAACGCAAGAGATATCTCTTTTTTCAGGATATGTTTCCCCATTTACTGTTGCTTAAATCACTTCGAAAAGTTACACATGTTTACAAAAGTTTACACAAACAAACAAAAGTGTAATGTAATCTTATTTTTAAAGCTTAATTTAGATAACAGTAATAGTATCTAGTAACTTTGACAGTAAAAACATTGTAATGAAATCATGGGATGACATAAAAGTAAAGGACGATACTCTTGTGTGGGTATCTTCTTTATTTAACTTCTTTTTTTTTGTAGAGAACGTGTAACTGAAAGAGAAATTAAAAAGAAAGGAAAAGTTAACTAAGGGCTTATTAAAACGAAGTAGTGAAACTTTTGGGGTTGATGTGTGTGATGCTGATGGTACCTTTCTACTCATATAAGGGATTTTTGTTGTTGTTGAAAAAAAGTAATAAAATTAAAAGTAAAAGTTGAGAATTCCTTCTATGTACAAAATAGAAATTGAAGTCTTGGATAATGTGCTCGTAATAGATAACTGTTTGCATCACAGCTAATATCTGTAGATTCTGTTGCGTTGGTAACAAGTGATTTATTATCAATTCGTTATTTTTTTGTCAGTTGCAGCATGCGTAATACAAAATAGGTATACAAAAAAAAAAATTAAAAAAACCGAAAAAGCTGCTATGGCTGTTCTAGTTTTTATGTAGACTTAAGTAGTTTCATCTATTTTTAGGTATCTTAAGTAGTTTAAGGCCCGATTGATGATACACAACTTAAGCATTTAAGTTCTGTTTAAGAACTTATGTGACAGTTAACGCAGAGGTAAAAGTAGAACTTAAGCGTTTTAAGTTGAACATATATATTTATGATTCGTATCAGCAAACGGGCCTTAGTTATTTTTAGTTAGTATAAGTTGTATCTTAATTATTTTTAGTCTAGCTTTAGGTAGTTTATAAGTAAAAATTTAAAAAGGATATGAGACCCAGTTTTTTTTAAATAAGTTTTCTTGGTAAAACAAAAATAAGATAATTATAATTAATTAAAATAGTTTTTAGGTCGAAAGACATTAGATATAGTTTAGTTTAGAGCGCCTGTAAAGGACCAGTTAATTAGTTGTAAGTTATTGAGAATTAGGCTTGGTTTAAACATTTTTGTCTAGCTTAAAGTTAGTTTTAAGTTAATAATAAATAAAAATGAACTTACACAAAAAAAACCTTGGTTGTATACCCTATCTACCTGCATACCATATTTCGTCAAGTCGTAAACGAATACTTCAAAAGATGAACTCATAATTCTGTCTTAACGGGTCCATGCGGTTTCAAAAGTAGACGTAAATAAAACACATATAAAATATTTTTTTTCATGATATTTCTTTTTTATTATAAAGTTTGAACGTTGACATTATGTGTGAAACACTACATCATTTAAATGACCACCACGCGAATTGTTACAAGCTTCGATTCTTTTGAGGTAATTTTCAACCACTTTTTGACACATATTGGGCGGTATCTCAGCCATAACTTGACGAATGTTGGTTTTCAAGTGCTCAAGAGTTAAAAGTTTATCTGCATAAACACGGTCTTTTGCGTAGCCCCACAAAAAAAAGTCAAGTGGTGTCAAATCGCGTGATCTTGGTGGCCAGTTGACATCGCCACGACGAGAAATTACGCGGCCAGGAAATGTCTCTTGCAATAAATCCATATACGCTTGAGTTGTGTGGCATATGGCACCGTCTTGTTGAAACCACATATTCTCCAAGTCGTATTCTTCAATAGCAGGCAAACAAAGTCGGTTATCATATGACCATAACGCTCCGAATTGATGGTGAGAGTCTTTCCATCGTCGTTTTCGAAGATGTAAGGTCCAATCACACCACCGGACCAAAGAGCGCCCCTAACAGTGACTTTTTGTGGATGTAATGAACTCTCTTCAATTACCTGAGGATTATCAGAATACCAAATATGACAATTTTGTTTATTAACATACCCACCAAGTGGGAAATGTTCGTCGCTGAAGAAAATTTTGTTCGAAAAATCGCCGTCCACCGCCTGTTGTTCAAGCACATATTCGACGTATCTACGACGCACGTTGCGAATGGTCAGCTGGCTTCAGTTGTTATGTGTGCTGGACTTTATATCGATGTAGGTGTAGATCCAAATACAAAATATGCCATAATGTGCCGTAACACAGTCCTAATTCCTGAGAACGACGAGAATCGACACATTCTGGCCTTCGGAAACACTTTCACTTACAGCAGCGAGATTTTCAGTGGTATGAGCTAAACCATGATGCACAGGCCTTACAATATCTGTAACCAATCCAGTGTCTTCAAATTTCTTCACAATTTTGCCAATTGCTTGCGTAGTTGGACGATTATTTAAACCATAATCTCCTCTTAAAGCACGATATGTGGCTGTGGCAGAATCACCATTTTTGTAGTAGGTTTTAACAATTTACATGCGTTGCGCGATAGTTAAGCAGTCCATTTTCGTAAATTTCAGACTTTCAACTGAAAAAAAAAATTGGTTTAACAACTTAGTTTGACAGATGTCGAATTCCAGCCCTATACTTTTGAAACCGCAAAATGGATAACCCTTTACATATGCCGAAGCGTTATGTTTTTTTATTTATTTTTTAAGACCAATAATAACGGTAATTACCTTGCATTTTTTAACCATCTTAATTTGCTCAAAAACGACGCCAACGATTTTTATCAACAAAAAAAAGTTATTAACAAAGGGAGAGTGTTCTTTCTTGTAATTTGTTTTTGTCAAAAGTTGGTTATGTTTTGTAGTTAGTTTTCTTGTATTTTTTGAAGCTCAAACTTTTTATGGGAGTGATTATTTTGCAAAAAAAGGTTGAGCTTACATTTTTACTTGCGATTATATGTACTATAAGTCTACGTAAACATTTTTTTTCTTAAAATCAAACATGACATTACGATCATAGAGAACACCAAAAAGTAGGTCCCGTAATTCCGTCTGTCTGTCTGTCTGTAGAACGATCTACAGCCTAAACGGCTGAACCGATTTTGTTCAAGCTTGGTGGTTAGGCGTTTTAGGTGATTGTCCAAAACAGTTTTTTGAATCGTTGTTTTAGCCCCAAAAATAATACGGTACTTGCCATACAAATTTTTCTACCATCTTAATTATCTCGAAAACGGCTCTAACGATTTTGATAAAAATTGGCGTATGTACTACTATGTTCTACATTTTAGCTAACAAAAATTCAAAATATTTTGTTATTAACGTTACCTGCAATACAACCATTTTATTGATTTCCGACTTTCTCATAAACGACTCAACAGATTTCTATAAGAAATTTTGTACAGGAGCTCCTTCAAATTCTAAATAGTATTGCATTTTGGTTTTGAATTTATATTATTAAACATTTAAAATGTTCATACCAATTTTAGGAAAAATTTAGGAATTTTTATATGTTCAAAATTAAGTAAAAAACGACTTTAAAAATATTTTAAAGTTTTTTTTCAACCATATGATCGAACATAAAAAGCTTCACTGATTTGCTTAAATCAAAATCGTTAGAGCCGTTTTCGAGAAAAATAGACTTTAACGTAACGGTCATAAGGCAGACACCTTTATTTTTTTAACTAAAAAAAATTCAATATCCACTCTGTAAAATACCTAAAAAATCTTATAAGTTCGAAGCAATTGGGCCCACCCGTTTTGGCTGAGACACCTACAGCCTACATACAAACAGAGAACAGATAGACAGACAGACATTCAGACGAACAGAATATTCAGACCATCTTTTTTCGCCATAGCTATCATCGTAATGTCATGTTTGATTTTTATCTCAAAACTTTTTTTTCGAACATAACTTGCCTGAATAGTACCTATAATCGCATGTAAAAACGAATGCAAAAAAAATATAAAATGCACGACTGGATCGCACGTACTTGCTCCTATGTTCGATCACATTATATGCGAAAGATACTTAATATGTAGAAACGGCTAAATGTATTTTTAAAGTCGTTTTTCACTTAATCTTTTCATATTTTATATATATTTTATTAAATTTTTTCCAAAAAAAAAATGGTATGGAAATTTTAAACATTTAATAATAAAAATTCAAAAACAAAATTTCAAAAAAAATTATCCACCCGTTTTCGAAATTTGAATTTTCAAAAACAAAAATACTTTTTTTTTTAAAAAATGCGAAAAATCTATTCTTCGAAAATTTTGAAATGCAGTATTATTAAGAATTCGAAGTAACTCCTGTATAAAAATTATAATCGAAATCCGTTAAGTCGTTTATGAGAAATTTGAAAATCAATAAAATAGTTGTATGGCAGGTACCGTTAATAACAAAATATTTGACAAAATTTTGTAGCCAGAATGTAGACCGTATCCAAAGTAGTAAGCACACCAATTTTTATCAAAATCGTTACAGTCGTTTTCGAGATAAATAAGATGGTAGAAAAATTTGTGTAGCAAGTACCGTTATTTTTGGGGCTTAACCAACGATTGAAAAATATATTTTAGACAATCACCTAAAACGCCTAAGTACCAAGTTTGAACAAAATTGGTTCGGCGGCTTAGGCTGTAGATAGTTATAACGGAATTGCTGGACCAATTTTGTTGGTGTTCTCTATCATCGTAATGTCAACTTTGATTAAAATCTCGAGTTCGATTTTTTTTCCAAATGCAAGACTTGCCCTATATATCGCAAAAGTAAAAAACAAATTCTTCTTAATATCAAATGAATGTATATTGAGAATTCTAAGTTGCAAATGCCATCTTTTAATTGAAGTCATTAAAGATTACATTCACAAAAGATTGTGCAGGTATTGCTTTTAATTTTGGATGTGTATATTCATGATCTTTAGATTTGACGTGTCTTTATTGTTTCCCTTAGACAAACCGCATTGGAAACTTATTGTTTATATGCAAAATTTTAACGTTCACGGTAGAAGATTGTAAGATGTGTGAACTTAACGAAGGAATCGGTAAGAACTCTTTTAATTTTTTCTAAAATTTTCTAAAAAAAAAATCGTTACCCATAAGCAGCTGGACGGGCTGGCCATCATTTCCTCTTGTAATTTTTTTCTTGTCATAAAACACACATGCTCTTATTTCCTGCAAGTAATCATTTTAAACCAAACCACATTTATTTACCTATATAAATTTAACCATTGCCTGATGTCCGAAAGACATGTGCCTGTCCGAGATCATCACGTCAATTGACCCATCAATCAACAAATATATAAAACATCTATCAGCGCCAGATTTTCTACTTCATTTCGTTATTGAAAGCATCGAAATTTTAATCCTCTTTTTTGTCCAAAAAAATATTTTATAATGCCTACTCTAAAGGTGTATCAAGACAGTCGACAAAAATTCACAAAATATACCTTTAGGAGTGTCCTGCCTTTTGTGTAAGCCTCTTCACCTTTGGTTAAACACAGTAGCCATAAATGGCTATAATTCTGTCATTGTATTCCTCTTTTATACGCATTGGAATGCAAATCGCATTATTAACGCAGCGCAGCATTTATCACCTTTAAATGTGTCCTTGAATTGCCGAGTC
This sequence comes from Philhelius pedissequus, assembly GCA_910595825.1. Lineage (NCBI taxonomy): Eukaryota > Metazoa > Arthropoda > Insecta > Diptera > Syrphidae > Philhelius > Philhelius pedissequus. The sequence goes on along the minus strand of OU343161.1, from coordinate 101,000,994 downwards.
CAATATTTAACACACGTCCCCTGAATCAATCGAGCAGATACTACCTATATAGGACATGCAACAAAAGAACACATTATGACATCCCTAAGTCCGAGCTGAATGTCCATCTATCTATCTGTCGCTGCCACTGCTACACAAACCTCAATGTTTAGGTACATATATGGAAAAATGCATCTAATCGAAAATGTGAATACAAAAGAAATGAGCTGTAAAAGCAAACCTTCTTTGCTGATGAAAGCATTTTGGAATGCGCCATGGACACAATTTTCTATTAATATTCGCAGCTCACTGTATCTACACTCATAGATATTATATTCCCTATATGTATTCACAGTTCTAACAAATGGAGCACGTACCAAAATTAACGGATAGATAGATGTCCCATTTTGTTGATGTCACCTGAGCAAAAGGTGGTGACCAGAATTGATGATGATGGGAATGCAGAACTATTGTGCGCTGATTTGTTGCATTAGGTGGGTGTGTTAGTAGTGTGCTCTGCAATAGAAATATGCAGGCCAAGGCTTATTAATTTATTCGCACAAAGCACACCACTTTTTTTACTATTACCAAAGGGGAGAAGTTCTTTACTTTTACTGTTTTGAAAACAGTACCGGGAACTATTTATGCTGGCCTGATATTTGCATGGAATATCGATAGTGGGTGAACACTTTGCATTATGGAGACAAAAATGTGTTGTAACTAACGCATATTGAAGGCCGCAAAAAAAAAAGATTTTTGTATGAAACAAATTTATTTAAAGAAAGAACAAAAAGAAGAATAATAGCAATATTAATTTTTTCTGGCAGACACTTGGCATCTCTTTTCTGTTACCATCTTCTCAACTTGTTATGAAATTTTGTTGGCAGTTATTACTTTTAGAACAGACCCCAAATGTAAATCAGTTATTCTGGATCTTACAGGTTACTTATTTCCTTTCATCAGTGAAAATAACTGCTCGCATCGATAGTTGCTTCCAAGCATACAAATGATTTCATAAGCCAATCTTCGAGTCTTCTCAAATCTGACTGGCAAGTACTTGTAAAATTCAGGTGTCCCAACTTCATTAAACTTAGATCTCAGATCGGAGTCACATTGGATTTCGATTACCTCCATTTGCATTTGGTTAGGTACTGGCTGTATATTTATAGAAAAAATCGATGAAAATAAAGATAACTTGTCTTTCAAAGACTCAAAATCTGCGAAACGCTTTTCAAATTCATTTCTAAGGCTTAAAATTTTCTCTGCGTATTTGTGATAGGACACTGTTTAACTAAGTTTATACATATTGCATATAGGAAAATGCGTCAAATTCTCTTCTCTCAAGTTTTTTTCCTAAAGATCTAGCTTGCATTTTAAATCTTTAACATGGTCACACATTTTCGTAATGATCTGATCTGTTCCTTGTAGTTTTAAGTATAGGTCGGATAGATGTTTTGTTATATCTACCATGAAAGATACATCCTGCAATCAGACAGAATCATGAAACATCCTTGTGTCTTCATTTTTACTTATCAAAAATTGACATATTTCTGCTTTCAAGTCCCAGAACCGTTGAAGAACATTTGAGCAAGATAGCCAATGTACCTCAGTATAGTATGTTAAGCCGGAATATTCACTTCCTAGTTCACTTAAGAAATCCGAAAATTGACGCTGATTTAAGCCACGCGATTTTATAAAATTTATAATTTTTTTCAGAGGTTTCAACACATGTTCCATGTTCATTACTTTTGAGCACAAAACGTCCTGGTGGATAATGCAATGCGTGTGATGAATGTTTGATTCATGAAAAGATTCACGGATTTTGCTTTGTAATATTGCTACAAGACTGTTGTTTTTTCCAGTCATTGAAGGAGCACCATCTGTTACAACAGAAATCAATTTGGACAGGGGAAGATTGTATGTTCGTAGGAGTTCATAAACACATTTAAATATGTCTTTCCCTGTTGTACTCCCATGCATCGGTACTAGTTCCAATAACTCCTCAAAAACATTGAAATTCGTGTCGAAAGCACGAAGAAACACAGCTAATTGAGCTTTGCCTCCAATGTCCTTACTTTCTTCACAGGCAATCGAATAAGCTTCAAGACTTGTTGACTTTTCTTTGATCTAATCAGTTGTATTGCTAGCCAAATCGGTAACTCTTTCCGCAACTGTATTTCGTGATAAAGAGATTACTTGAAAAGCCTTCACACTTTCAGGACAAACAATTTCTGCAGCTTTTATAATACATTCCTTGATGAAATCACCTTCTGTAAAAGGTTTCGAGTGTTTGGCTATCAACTCCGACAAAACGTAACTTGCATGTACCGCCGCTTCACTTTCTTGAAAAACTTTAGTAAACATGTGCTGTTGTTTTTTCAGTTCTAACTTTAACTCTTTCAGTTTTTGTTGTCTTATAATTCCTTCATAGCTGTCATATTTAGATTTATGTTGTTCATAGTGACGCTTTATGTTGTATAACCTTGGAACACTAATGTGGTTATTGCATATTAAACAAATTATTTTATTATTCACTTCACAACAAAAGTATTCTTTTCGCTTGGATTTACTACCACTTGGCTTTGAAAAAGCCATACCGAACCAATTACAAAATTCTGATATAAATTATGAAAAATTCTATTACGAATACTTCAAACAAGGAAGCCAAATATAAATTTATTAACTTGAATGACCGTTTCCCAATTTTTTTTCTACAAATAAACAAACTCCCCACCTCACAGAAATTTTCCCATAAATAGTCACTTTAAAAAAATCAAACGAAATCTGTCTATCTCATTCTTACCAACACCTCCCTACAGCCATTTTTAGGTTTCTATTGTGTGTGGACATGCGTGCAATTTACGGTGTTGAAATGAAGAAATTAAAAACACTTTCATCGGATTCCCCGGTTTGTTTTAAGTGTGTTCATGAATATATTTTTGTTCGTTTGGAGAAAAATTTAATGTGCACAATTGGAAAATACCTGCAAGTTGTAAATTTAAGATTGGGGCGCAAAAATATTTGATGTGGGCCGCATGCAGCCCGCGGGCCGCGAGTTTGACATGCCTGGTGTAGACAATATGTCGACAACGTAAACATTAACTTTGATACTTTAAATCTCACAAATAAAATCTTTTCAAAAAGTCTTTACTGCAATAATTTTAATATTTTCCGTAAAAAAAATTAATTTCAAGCAATAAATTATAACATTTTCTTTAAAAATAAAGCTTTAAAACGCGTGGTTGCTATTAAGATGTATTATATTATTGTATTATTTTATTACTTATTAATCTTGCTAACAAAATACATTTTTGCTTATTCATTAATAGATTAATAATTTTATTAAAGGCACAGGTAATGAAAAATGTTATTATAATCTAAATATTGATTTTAAAACTACCTCAGACAAGGACATCTGAATCGGATGATGTATCAATGGTATTTTTATGATATTTAATATTTAAAGGCTATGTTATTCAACCATTTCATCAGAGTAAAACCAATAAATAGGGCAACATTTTAAACATTTACAGCCCTATTAATAAAAAAGGCTTAGTCCACCTTTAGTCCATGGACTTATAAAACCATGGAATAAGAGTTAGACTATGGACTAAAATTTCTTATTAATACAAAATCGAACAAAATCTACTACAATAAGTATCATTTTGCATTTAAAAAAAAAATCGAACTAGAGATTTTAATCAAAGTTGACATTACGATGATAGAGAACATCAAAAAAGTGGGTCCGGCAAATCCGTCTGTCTGCCTGCCCGTATATCTGTCTGTATGTCTGTCGGTCTGTCTGTAGAACAATCTACAACCTAAACGGCTGAACCGATTTTGTTCAAACTTTGTGGTTAGGCATTTTAGGTGATTGTCCAAAATAGATTTTTAAATCGTTGTTTTAGCCCCAAAAATAACGGTACTTGCCATACAAATTTTTCTACCATCTTAATTATCTCGAAAACGGCTCTAACGATTTTGATAAAAATTGATGTGATTACTACTTTGGAAAGCTTTCGAAAAATAGTTTTTTTTTTTTTTTGAAAATTCAATATTTCAAAAACGGATTGGCGATTTTTTCTGAAATTTTGTTTTTAAGTTTATATTATTAAGTATTTAAAATGTTCATACCAATTTTTTTTTTAGAAAAAATTTAAGAATTTTTGTATATGAAAATTTTAGTGAAAATCGACTTTTAAAATACTTTCAGTCGTTTCCATTAAGAATCTTTTACATATAATGTAATCGAACATAGCAGGAAGTACGTGCGATCCGGTCGTGCATTTTATTATTCTATGTCCCTGTAAATTTTGTTCTTAAATGCCAATTCTTAGTCCATTGCTAGACCACCGCCTTCGATGGTCTAGCGAAGGACCAAGTTGGTAAACGTCAAAAACCAGAAATTGTGTTTTATTAATATAGTAGTATGTATTTCGCACTTAGTACTAAACATTCTCTAGTCCATGTTTATTAATGTGGGTGTTAAACCCTAATCTAAATGCGTTTTAAAATGGGAGTCGACTCTAAAAATGAGTCTTAAAATGATATTATGCTTTACGTTAAGAATTAAACAGAGCAAAACACTTCCTTATCTTTCTTAAACTAAACATTTTCCAGTTGACGTTTTACATTTCATAACAAAAAGTGAACGGAAATGTTTTCTCATGGAAAAGATTATAATATTTTTTAAGATTTTGAGCTTTTTAGAAAGCCAAAAATATATAAAGTTCGAGCAAATCCGTTCGATAAACTTGAGGACCTTGAATTTTATTCAAGATACGGATTTGACAAAAAAAAAAAAACAACGGTCGATTTTTAATTGAAAAATGTAGGTTCGTGAAAGCCGATTGGTAAATTCCAATTGGTGAACAATTTGTTCCTTTATTTGAAACGAATTATATATGAACATCTTTTTTTGAAATTTTAAAAATCTTACCTGGGCTTATATCAATGTATGAGCATATTTTTGGTGTTCTTGTGCTTATGTTTAATTTTCGTTCTGTTCCATTATGTCAAAATAAGGTGTGTTAAACATAAGTTTGATTAACGTAGCCCTAAAGATATACTTTAGTTAGAAGTGTTGTTAAGTGTGTTTGAAATTGAGACAAAGTTCAAAAGAAAATAACCAAGGCTTGCGTGTTACAGTCACGCGCTGTGTAATACCTGTGCTTAATGTTGATATGTAAATGTTCTTAAAATTATTTTATTTGTTTGACGCTTTTTTTTTTCAATAAATCAGATGTTGAGCAAGTAGAGGGACATGTTCGTATAGTGCTTGCTTGAAAAAACGTTAGCGTTCAGTATTTAATTATTAAGTATTTTATGAACTTCGTTTATATGGGGTTCAACGATCGAGTTGGAGTCGAGAGGTTAATTAAAAATTAGTCAACCCTACTCCTTCTATAAATTCACACAAAAAAATGCTTCTATTTAGTTAGTTTAAATACCACTATATTGAGTTTTTTTTAGTTAGTAGCCGTGTTTTGATAAAAATTATAAATGTCGCTATATATAAACAGTGAAAAAAGTGTATGTCCATTTTTATATTCACTAGTCGGTCAGCGGTCAACTCGACTCTCAATTCAAAATGAAGTGAAATTGTGAAATTCTGGTTTGACACGAATTTCAAGCACGGTTCCCACCTGGAAATAAAACTTGTGACCAAAATTGAAAATAAAACGGACCAAACCCAGTAAAAACTGACCAAAATAATTAAAGTCTGAAAACGTCCTAATACAGAGAAAATTAAAGTTAGCCATATTTTTTCATTTATTATCATAAATAATTAATTAGCAAATATCAAAAATAAATAAATAAAAAGGCACAAAATATTTTTCTCAATTACCTTAAGTCTTAAGGGCAATGTGATTGCCCCTTCTTCATAATAAAAGACATAAAGAAATAAACATAAATGTTTATTTATTATATCACATTTTTTGACAGCATTTTATAATAAGTTCACAATTAGCCTCATTTTGAAATTGGAGCGAATAGCTAATTCGTTAGAGTATATTTCTATTCATTCGAATGAAATTTGTAAATTTTGAAGTCCGAACGAATAATTTAGCCGATTGCACAGAAAGGACTTAAATGAATCTTATTTTCAAAGTCAGCTGTTTGAAATGTACGTAGCTTTATATTTGATTTGGTGTGACCAAAGTGATTTTTTTTCGTCGAATTTTTGTTTACTAAAAAGTTGGTAAGTTTGTCCTTATTATTACAAAAACATAATGCAAAGTAAAGTTGCTTGGCAAATCTAAGTATTTAAAAACAATAAATAAAAAGTTGAAGTTAATTTTTTTTTATTTTGAAGAATTTAGGAAATAATCACCAACCAGTGTATTAATACGAACAAGAACCAAAACAACTATAAAACTTTTGTATAATAAAAAAACTAGTTTTTTGCTGAACTTTCGTTTCACTTTAATCGTGCTTAAGAAATTTTAACAAAATAGGAACCGTTGTTCTACAAACAACTTCAGTCTTTATCAACTTTACACACACTTGGTCACACTTGTTAATTGTCAAAACAAAAAGTAAAGTAGCTTGCCGATAAAGTTTTTATTTGTAAATTATTTAAAAAAATATTAAATAAGTTTAAGAAAAGCTGATTGCAATTGTTTTAACTGTAACTGAATTTTTCACAAAATTCACATATGATGGTCATTTTATCGTTAATATTATTATTTGAAAATCTAAGCATTTCAGGATCGCCCTCAACCAAATAAGGAAAACATGTATTTACTTTATACAGTAAGTCAATGATGGAAAGTTATCACTCAACGTCGAAATTGGAATTTAAGAATCCGACAAGATACTTTTGGAAGTTATTATAGACAAATTCTCAAATCATTGTTATTGAGATCAAATCTTAGTAGCAGTTCTTTTTTTAAAGTTCTAAATAAAAATGTCAAGCGTTTGGTATAATTTAATTTTTGATAAAACTTATGAGGTACAATTTTTTGAGAAATTCATCAGCTTTATTTTCAATGAAAACATCTTCAACGGGTAAATAATTTTCTCTGTTCTCTAAGAAATATTGGGGCTCATCTTTTTTTTGTTTTAATTTTACAATACGAGTATATAGCTATAATATCTTATTACTTACCTATCTATTTTTAGGATTTGTTTTCAACAAGCACCAACAAGCGAAATAGACGGAGACACTTACACCTTTAAACACAAAGATATTTTAAACTTTTCATCTGCCAAATGAAGGAAATGATTGCATTCAGCCTACATTAATCGTCACAAATGACCTACGTTGCAAGCGTGATTTCAAGGCCAAGTTGATTATCTATGACATGGGTTGATAAATTTTTTGACTAGCAATAAACTATATTTGAAATATTTATAATAAGGGTATTCATGAAACAGCGGAAAAGCCGGATGAACTTCAGAAATTAGATAAGGTCTTTTACGAGTAAATGCAACCTAAATTGCACGGCACTAGTTTGGCACAGTGGATTTGAGAACCAGGTATTGACTCTCTCATTTTAACCCATGGGCGTCATCCAGTTAAAATTGTATGTATAGAAAAGAATGCGCCTAGCGTGGGGATCGAACCCACACGTCCTAGTTAGAAATCAAGCACTTTATCCACTGCCATTGCCACCCAATTTTAAATAAAATAAAATAAATTATCTTGTTTCTGAGATTTTTTGCGGGCTGTCCGCCGTTGCATGAATAATGCATTCATGCAAAATTTCACCGAAAAGCTTTAAAATATCAACCTTTACCCAAAATGAAATTAAATATGAACATTTTTAATAATTGAGATTTTTTAAAGGGTAAAAACCCTATCAACATGTTAACCATTTTTCAATGGAATTCGAAAGTTTATGGCTTGCAACTTGCCAACAAACACTCACGTACAGCTGATGAGTACTTTTTTTTATTAATTTATATTATGCACTTGCTTGCTCCTTTAAGAGCTAATTGCAATTGCAATTGTAGATCTTTAGTAGGGGGCGCTAATCAAGTTAGTTTATTTTGTAAGGCAATTTGACAGCAGCTAACACAAATATCTTTTATTAAATTATCTTTGATCTGGAAGTTTCGCACGAATAAGCTTACTTTAACTATGCTTCGCAGGTAAAGAAACAAAAAACTCCATTGCCGAGCTATTAGTTATTTCAGCGGGTGAAGTGAGATGACTCGCCTTACTCGCCGACTCATCTCTTTTTACGCCCAACAGGAATTTAACTGCACAAACTTGGTTCAATATTTGATCCCTGGTCAATGGATTTTAATTCACAGATTTCGGCGGATTAACTGAGGTTCAACGGTGGGCTTCTATTACATATTTGAACCTCAGTTAACCTACCAAAATCGGTGAATTAAAACTCATGAAACCACCTTTGAAAGTGGAATTTTGTAGACGGGTGAAAAATAAGCAGTTTTTGCTATAGGAGGGGGTCTATCTATCACCGTTTGGGGGCAGGCGCAATATCAATATCAAAAAAAATATTAAGAAATAACGGTGTCGGTAATTCTTAGTGTTATAAGTTTTCTTAAATCCAATTTCTTATTATACTCGTATAAGCTAACTTTTAAATCAAGTAAAATCTATGCTTAGTTTTTAAAAAAAAAACGAGGTTTAAACTAAAATTTTGGGAAGAAAAAAATAAAAAATGTAAAGTGTAATTTTTCAAAAATGTTAAATTAGATATTAATTTCAACATGATTTTATGTCTTTTAGTTTTTGAGAAAATTAAAAATTACCATAATTACTTTTTTATGAGATTTTTATTTGTTGTTTTTTTTATGTGCAGGTACCTATACATATTTAGAAAACAGCTGAACTATAGGTAAAATTCAAAGTTTCTTTAAGCCCAGATTCTTGAAATCTTGAATACGCAAAATACGAGTTAAATAATAAGAGTTAAATTATTTTTGTCTGAAAGCGCTGCACCCATATTGAAAAAAAAACATGATTTAGTGAGGGATATTTAACACATAGACTCAGGGAGATAGAACAAAAAAAAAAAAAAAACAGTCGATCTCGTACTGTGGAAGTGTTAAGACGTTTTCGGCTTCCCAGTTTTTCCAATTAAAATTCGTGTGTGAGCTTAAGTTCTAAATTAAATCAAAATTTCACAAGTGGTGCAGTAGCACAGGGATAGAGTGGCCGACCGAGAATCCGAGGGTCGCCAGTTCGATTCCCAAGAGGGCATCAGAACTTTATCAGCTTTTTTTCACAACCGTGAAGTTAACTTTATTGGTTGGGAAAACGAGCAAAGGAGGAGGAGTTTAAGCACCGGGGCATCGAAAGGTGTCCTAGGGCCAATGAGGTCAGCGATGGCATCAGCTGAGGGAACATCGAAAGATGTTCCAACTACAAGCAGTGATTCTGCAGCAACAACATCAACAGCAATAACAACAACGGCAACATCATCCGATGCTAATCAAAAGCGCAGAAAGAGGATCAAGTGCGCACCAAATTTGGTAAAAAGGAGATCCACGGCCACCTCAGCAAAGCTGCCAGCTGGGGTGCATACGTCCGATATAGACGAGACGTCAGAGGCAGCAAGACAAACCGAGTTAGACACTTCACCCGAAGAGGGTATAGCATATATGTCTGAAGAAGGAGAAGGGCACTTCACGACGGGCGATAGTACTGCCTTCGTGAACCTCTCCACATCAGAGGCGTCATCTGAGGAGGACGAACAAAGAATGTTCGCCCAAATTGATGCTTTGGAGGCAGAAATAGAAAAGATAAAAAGTAAAGTTAAGGCCAGCCAAGAAGCGCGCCGAGCGAGGCAACTAAAAGAACTCGAAGAAAAAGAACAACAACAGAAAAAAGAACAAATACAAAAACAACAGCCACAGCAGCAGCCAAAACAACAACGGCAAAAACAACAACAACAACAGCAACAGCAGCAGACACAAGTCCAGAAACAACCGCAAGAAAAACAGCAGCAGCAGATTCAAAAGCAGCAGAATCAACAGCCGCAGAAAAATCAGTCTCAGCAGCAGCAGCCACAGCCGCCGATCATGAAAAAAGAAAAGGTGCCACCCATTAATACTTATAAAATGGAGTTACAGGATACCATAAATCTATGTAAGTTGACCATAGGTCAAAATTTTACTATTAAAAGATTAAATAACGATAGGCATGCTATCCAGTGCTTCACACTGGAACAGCACAAAAAAATTAAAGAGTTGCTGAAAGAAACTACTACCGAATTCTTTAGTTTCACTCCTAAAACCGAAAAATTTCAAACGGTCCTTTTGAAGGGCATAGATTCCTACACGGAACCACAGGTGCTCTTAAATGAACTCCGCCAAAAAGCGAATGACGATCTCGACTTTATCGGGGTCAAGCCGTTCGCTACAGTTAGAGCTAGGCGGGAGAAGCGGAGTCTTCCCTTCTTCCTCGTTCAACTTTCACCCAGCAGCAAACTGGATAGTTTGAGGAGTATATCCGTCCTCAACTGCCAGGTTGTAACTTGGGACAAATTAAAAAGGCGCGGCGACATGCTTCAATGCATGCGCTGCCAAAGGTTCGGCCACGCCGCAGCAAACTGCGAAATGCAGTCACGCTGCGTTAAGTGTGGAGAGAACCACAATGCAGATGAATGCAAGTTAGGAAAAGAACGGGTCGAAGATAGGACCCAGCTTAAATGTGTACTCTGCCGAGGCGCCGGACACCCCGCTAATTATCGGGGATGCCCGACGTTTCAGCTTATAAAAAACAATAAAGCAGCAAAGCAAACAGTGGTAGAAAAGCGTCCAACAGTGCGCCCTCCTACAACAACGTCCGTCAACCCCCAAATTTCTTACGCCCAAATGGCGTCAGGAAGGGGAAGCACGGTACAGCCTACACCAAAGGTCGCCCAACAGGCCCCCGTGCCTAAGGCGCCAGCGGCACAGGCGGATATTATGGGCGTTCTACTGGCCATCCAGGGCCAGTTGAACGGCCTCCAAAACCAGATCAGGGAGCAGGCGACTAGGGTGGATTATCTCTACTCTGTTTTGCCGAGCTTAACGCAACTTAGAGGTTAAGGGCGCGCTGCCGGAGAGGCCCTTTAAGATCCTAGCTGTGAATGTAAATTCATTGATTAGGACCGAACGTAGAGCGAATTTATTCCAATTGCTTAAAGACATAAGTCCAGATGTGTTTATGGCTAGCGAAACTAAGCTTAACCAGAAACATAAATTGACTAACAACAATTACAATATCGTAAGAAGAGACCGACCCAACTCCACGCAAGGAGGAGGCGTCGCAATCTTTATACGTAAAGGCATTAGTCATAAGGTAATATATAATAGTGATGTGCGAAAATTTCGGACGTTAGAGGCATGCATCATATGCATTCATCTCCAACAGGGGAAGCGAATGTATGTGATCGCTGCCTATGCACCGGAAACACCTCAGCCCACGCAGTTTATAACAGAGCTTGAAAAGCTTTTTGAATGCTTAAGATTGAGCTCGGAAGAGAATTACTATATATTGGCGGGTGATTTAAACGCCAAGCACACAGATTGGGGAAATCAAATACAAAATCCTCGAGGTAACCATCTATTTAATTGGATGGGTCGATACAACCTTGAGTATCGCATCGATCTTCTAGCCACAGACAGGCCATCGTTCCCAAGAAGCGGTGCCTATCTGGATCTATTGCTTAAAGACGCAAGACTAACAATTACTGACGCTGTGGGTCAAAGGCCAAGAAATTGTTTACGAACGATCGAGTACGACAGTGACCACTGCGGACTCGCAGCCGTAATACAACTTCCGAACCAGCTTATGGAGTTGGAGGAGTATGTCCCTGTGCATACTTACAATTACAGTAAGGTGCGCTGGCCACGTTTCTCCAATGCCTTATTGAGTGAATTACGTTCAAATGGTATATCCCCACCAAATGACAGGAACCTAACAAATACTGAAATCGACAGATACTTAGAACAAATTGACGAAACGATTCTACGAACAATGAACAGAACAATACCGAAATACAAAGAACGTAACGCAACTGACATGTACCGTAACGCGACAATTGACGCACTTCACAGACAAAAAAGTGGACTACTGACAAGACTAAAACGCTTGTACAGGCGGTTTACTGATACACGAGACCTGGAGATTAGGACACTGAAGTCGTCCATCAAAAACATCAACCAATTGATCAAAGAAAATTATAGATTGGCTATTAATTCGTTCTGGGACAATAAAATTCGTGCCGTTAACTCCAGCGACCCAAGTATGTTCCCAAAAATTAATAAGATTTTTAGAAGAAAGGATCAAAACGATCTTCCGTGTCTTAAGCTCCAGAGGACGACAGAGAACAGAGACGTACTTCTGACAGCAGGCATAGACCCAGAGGATGCCGTATTGGACGATGACCTCTATATAATCGAAGATCCGCAGGAGAGAGTGGAGGCTGTGGGGGCTGCTTTCCAGCAAGTGTACAAGGTGAATGCTAGCATTCGCCCGAATCATGACCTGGAGAACAGAGCTCTGCTTCATCACTTATGGCTCCGGAACGATATAACCGAATGGCGATCTGAGAACCTTGGTTTTACCAGGTTTAATGATGAAGATTTGGCAAACGCCATAATCGCCGACCGAAATGGGCCCAGCCCCCTGTTAATTTCGAAGAATGAGCTCCAGCTCATCTTCGATTCATTAAAGAAAAAGAAGTCTGCAGGACTCGATGGTATATCCAACGTTGTACTACGACATTTGCCTCAAGAAGCAGTTGACATTTATACCACACTGTTTAACAACGCGCTGAATAATGCATATTATCCAGTGCGGTGGAAGACAGCTGTGGTGCACCCTCTCCCAAAAAAGGGAAAGGACAACTCCAATCCGGCGAATCTCCGGTCGATAAGTCTTCTTCCGAGTATCAGCAAAGTGTTTGAAAAGGTTATTAATAGAGCCCTGTTCAAATGGGCGGAGGACAAAAATATCATCCCGGATAATCAGTTCGGTTTTAAGGCGGGACATGACACAATTCATGCCGCGTCTAAACTTGTTTCTGATATCCAATGGAACAAAACTAAAAAACAGTGTACGGGTGCCTGTCTGGTTGATTTGGAGAAGGCCTTCGACACCGTATGGTTAGAAGGTCTCTATCTAAAGCTAACCAGACTAGGTATAAGTAAACCTCTATTGTATATGCTTTATGACATGCTAAATGGTAGAAAGTTTGTTGTCAAGAGTGGCAATGTAACTTCTACTGCAATTTTTAATATTAATAATGGTCTTCAGCAGGGAGCGGTTAACTCGCCGATTCTATTCAACATTTACACCAGCGATCTGATAGGTAGTCTAACTCAGGCAATTGCGTACGCCGACGATCTAATTGCGTACAGAACAGCTCATACAGTTGAGGTCATCAAAAGTCTCTTGCAGAGTGACTTCGACAAGATTCAGCGATATTGTGATGACTGGAAGTTGAAAATCAACTTCCAGAAATCAGAAACTATTTTGTTTGGGACTCCGCTGTCTAGCGCCTCAAGGGATACGAGAAAGAACTGGCGCAAGCTGGTGATCGTAGGGCCACATGGACATCCACTGGCGAGTAAAAGTGTAGTAAAGTACCTTGGCATCTGGTTGGATCAGTACCTGTATTTCGACAGACATATAGGTGCTGCTTTGGCCAGGGCTAGGGGAGCCTTAGCCTTGACAAAACGACTGTTTTATAGCAGCCGTCTTGACAGCAGGGTGAAGGTGATTTGCTACATGGCCCTCATCAGGCCGATGATTGCCTACGGATGCCCGGTGTGGTTCAACGTTGCCCCATCTCAAATGGAAAAGATTCGGGTGTTTGAGAGGCAATGTCTTAGACGTTGCCTTGGATTACACAGAACACCAGAGTCGGAGTACACAAGATATTATTCCAACCAGGTTCTATACAACGGAGCCAACATAAACAGAATAGATAATTTTTTGTTCAAGCTGATTCGGGGTCACGTTGCAAGAGCGATGTCCTCAACTAACAGCTTAATTTTTGGGGCTTATTACCCCAATAACGAATATTTTGAGAGTGCGCGGTTAAGTGGTTACATCCCTCCTGAGGCATTCCTCTATTTAGACAGTCGAGGGCTGATACAGGATGGAGGGGCGGTTCCGCTCATCTACCACGTCAGCCGGAAAACTGTGGATAGGCGACTCCTGTATAGTCGAGACGTCATCGCTCAAGGTGGAGAAGAGCGCCTTCGGTTCAGTAGGACTGTGTCCGATCGGGACCGGAGGGATAGGGCGAAACAGGAGAACCAGTTCTGGTGGCTCTCTGAACAGCATCGTGATATTTAAAGTCGATGAAGATGATATATCTTGGCCGACTTACATAGATTTAGGGCATTAGGTATAGGTAACAGTCAGGGTGGCACCAAAAAAAAAATTAAAAATATGTATGTATGCGGGGGCATGCGTGCATGTATCTGCGTGTCTGTACATGTGTGTGCGTACGTATATGTATGTGCGTATGTACATGTGTGGGTGGGTTGCATGCTAGTGTGTGTCTGCATGCATATAAAAAATAAACAAAAAAAAATTAAAAAACGAAAAAAATGCTGCTGTGGCTGTTCTAGTTTTTAAGTAGTTATAAGTATTATTAGGTATTTTAAGAAGTTTAAGTTATTTTTAGTTAGTATAAGTTAGTTTTATTTAGTTTTAATTATTTTTAATATATATTTAAGTTTAGTTTATAGGTAAAAAAAAAAAAAAAAAAAAAAAAAAAAAAAAAAAAAAAAAAAAAAAAAAAAAAAATGATCAGATACCAAGTTTTCTGTATAAAAGTTTCTTGAAATATAAAATAAATAAAAAAAAAAAAATTTAGATTTAATTAAAATAGTTTTTAGGTCGAAAGACATTAGTTGTAAGAGTTATTGTTTAATTTAGAGCGCCCGTAAAGGGCCAGTAAATTAGTTGTAAGTTATTGATAATTAGGCTAGTTTTAAACATTTTTGTCTAGCTTTAAGATAGTTATAAGTTAATATGAAATAAAAATGAATTTAAAAAAAAATAAAAAAAAAATAAAAAAAAAGATAGAACAAAAAAGATAGAGTTTATACTTATTGTAGTAGATTTTGTGCGTAAATTTTCGATATTTTATTGATTGAAAATTTTAGTCCGCAAATTAACTTTTATTCTCTGCTTAAGTAAAGTTATGGAATAGCGGTGGAATAGGTATTTTTTTTTTATAAATTATGCTGAAGATGTTAAAGTTTAAATTAAATGGTAAAATGTTTTGAAAAATGATTTGGTTACTAGACCACTAACACGTCCAAGGTCTTAGGGCCCTTGTGGTACCAAAATACCAGTAGTTCTTAGTCAATGTTATATAAATGGACTGGGACACAAGTCCTTACCAAACATTTTGCTACAGGCGTAAAAAGCCCTGTGGGGCTTCCTTACCATTTCTGCAATAACACCTATGTATATATTTTTGTTGGTCTTGGAAAAAGTATCCACCTACTAAACAAACGCATATTTTCTATTGTGTATATACTGTCCAATACATTGCAAAAGGCTTAGGTCTGAAATAAAAAGATTAATAATCCTACGAAGTCATCATATACCTGCTCAGATTGCAATGTAGGGGTTTTTACTAAAAGACGATAAGTTCACTACACTGCTTGCACCCTTACCTTCCTTTCTAAATGTGGTGTCACTGCCATAGAATATAAAGGTAAAACAAAAATGCATCCCTCGAGTTGCTTTCATTTACAGCATATTACACATTTAGTGTAAAAACAGAACTTTCCTTACAAACAACAACCAAAAACAGTGTAAATATAAAAAGAATACTGATATGTCTGTAAAACTTACCAGGATAACATCAAAATGCTCCACATCCGGATCTCGAAGTCGCAGCCACATACCAATTTTTGTATTTCCTCTCCTAAGGGTTTCATATTCTCTGCTTTTCCTGACTTTACAATAAAGGAGTATGTGTCTAGAAAACACACCAATACAACCTCTCAGTTAGAAAAAAAACCTAAATACGTCATAGAAACCCATTCTATTTTTCTATTCCAGACATTCCAAAGCCAGTCTTAAATTGCTGCTTGCCTAGTTCGTATTTCTACAGGAGTTGTTTTTGAATTCCAACCTTCATAGTGCTATTACAAAAATAATGTTTGAAATAATGTATACGCACACTCTCCAAAACACGCATCAGGTATATAAAAAGTCAAACTATAAAACATTTGACATATGGACTGCGAAAACGGGTTAGGAAATGGCGGCTATTATGGCTTCCGCTGCGCCGACATAGGGAAGCCATAATGTATGCATAAGCAAAACAAAAATTAAATGGGCCTACCCTAACAATAAATGACATTGGGATAATTTCTAATCCGGCTTAGGCAGAAAGGAATTCCGCGAAATTCTTATCAAAACCCTAATTCGAACAGGCGAGCAACATATTTAGCAATGAACTTATATACATTTCCCATTTTTGCTTACAAAAAGCTTCATAAATAAAAACTTTACGTCAGGATTGTGCGCGGGAAAATTGATTTTGCTTTTATATTCGAGCCCTAAAAAAGGATATTTGATATAATAAATTGTGTAGGGGTGAATATTCTGCAAGCCTGGTAAAAAGTCGCGTCAGTGAGATGACTGTTCTCACATAAAAATAGAAAATTAATGGGTTTTGTATGGAAAACATTAAAACAATGATAGATCTAGTGTTAAGTGGATATGCTGTGGGTGTGATAGAAGAGGAATAGTGTTTAGAAAAAGAATTTCGTTTTTTTCTAATATTTCTATTCGAATATCTCACTGCCAGGCGATAAGGACAAACCAGCAAGTCCAAGGTGCAGCATTCCTTTTATTTTTCTTCTTTTTCCTTAACAAACAAATTACAGAGAAGTTTAGGTTAGAGTAGGTCTATACATTGCAAGAATGGCGCTGTCCTTAATGGATGGCACCACACCCACTGTGGCGAAAATCATGTAATACATTTTACTTTCACTACCACAAGACAAGGTTGACAATGTAAGAAGGAAACAACCTTGCGTTCTGTGCTGATTTCCTAATGAAATGTGACGAGAATGGAAATTTATTCCTATATCTCTTATAGAGTAAAAGAGATCGCTGCAAAAAAGAGAAGGACAATTTAGCATACTTAATGATGGCAAGTCATTTGTACACAAAAGTCACTTTCATTTTTAAGATTGTGTTATTGTGAATTTCGCAATTTTTCATTTTCTAAAGAATGGAAAACTTATAATCGACAAAAAATTTTATCCTAAGAAATCCTGAAACCGAAAAAGTGGGGGATGAAAGGAGTTGGGAAGACAAACGCACAGACCTATGAACTTACCAATGATGAAAATTTGAAACCTGCAAATACAATTTTTTTTTTTGTTTTGAGTTTCTTTCTTTCGATGCCTTAAGCCTAGTGTACAGTTCTTTAGAACGAAAAAAAAATTGGTGACGAGAAGAATGATTTTTTTCCGATAGAAAAACATTTGAGGTTAAAACGAAAAGTCCCGTTTTTTCCCACTGACATTATTTTGCAGGAAAAAATATCGGTGGAGGTCTTTATTTTATTTTTTCGGGCTAGTTTACAGTTCGATAAAAAATGGTGAATACAAACATTTTTATTTTCCGGAAAAAATCACTCCCATAAGAAATACATGTAGTTTTTTTTTTTCATCGAGGAACTGTATATTTGGCTTTACCTTAAATTTAAAGTCGCTATCGTGTAATACAGGCATTGCTAAAATTTGTCAAAATCTTGGCATTATTTTTGTTTTGTCGTGTTAATGGTCGAAAATGTGGCATTTGTCATTAAAAACTGTCAGTCAGAATTTTCATTATACTGACATCGTCTAAATTCAATTGTGACAACAATTTTCAAATAATGACAATTTGCAATAAAGAATGAACTTGCCGCCAGTTTTAAAATATATACACGCGCTCAAGGGGTTATACTACCCTTTAAATGTTTCAACACAGCACGGGCGTGTGGTTGAGGAAGAAAAAGCGATGTTCTCAGACTGTAGGTGGTTGTTGTCTCAGATCTTAACTCCAGGGATGGCGGCTGAACTAATGCGGACTCAATCACATGTTGTTATTGCTATGCCTAAACAGCATGTATTTTACTCAGTAAACTAGCAACTCATTGTATGACATTTATTTTAGAATTGGTTTTTATTGGAAAAATAAGAGGACATATAATACGGCAGGGATCGAACCTGTGACCATGAGGTTGACAGGCGAATACTAAACTATAGCGCCCCGGCCACCCCCGATTATTTTAGCTTTTTGTAAACCATAAACTAATAACGTAAAGACCCGAAACATCTGCTTTCATTTGACATTTGTCTACAAGTTTAAACACACACACAAGTAACTTTTCTGTTCCTCTTCCAATAGACACATAGACAACAAAGCCCTAGTAATTTGTTTTAGTTTTGTTTTTCGGTTTCCCATCTATTCACGGATAGGGCTTCAAAGCTACAAATACAACATTGTAAACAAATGTGTTTTGGGGGGTGAAACGTACGAAAGTTTCCAATCTTATTATGGCTTATTTGTGGTGTAAACGCATGTCATTTATTCAATTAATGACAGTAGTATTTTTGCAATAAATACTGCGAACTTAACAGTCGTGTAAAATTAAAAGAACTCTGTCATAGTTAAAAGTTGTTGTGGGTGACACAGTCATGGCTGTCATAAAATCAAGCAACCATCGCATCGTTTGCATTCGATTCCGTTTCGAAGGATATCCCATGCACATTATCATCATCTATATAGTAGTTTTGCGTATATGACACGGAAACACTATATTCTGTTTCACAAAAATTGTCAGTACAGGGAAAATAGGGCATATGCCACTCACTCCGCTTGGTTTAGCTTGCAGAAAACTATCTCAAGTAAAAGCTCTCAAAGGGTTTCCGTACTTATCATTATAAATGGCCGCAAATATGAGAGAGATGTGTATGGTTTACCATCTGCTTATTTAAAACAACAAACATTTTAATTAAATTAAAAAAAAATATTTATCTTTAAAAGCAATGGCGCAAGATTTTAAACAGCCGGATGTTAAGGGCTTAGCATGATACTACTTAATAGTTTGATAATACTAAAGCACTTTACTAATATTTTCCTAATTTTAAACACCTTTTAACTAGCACCATACTAAATCTATTTTCTTAATAAACTACAACTAAACACGCCTAAAATAGTGCAAGAAAGTAAGCGAACAGCACAATATAAATTTACTATCCAATAACAAATTCACTGTCAATAACACAGAATTTCAATTTATCAAACCGAACGTTGTCAAAAACTGCGAAAAACTTAAAAGTTATATAATATTATTTTACTATTTATTTTATTCAATTTTACTTCAATATGTAACAAACGTGATATCAAATATTCACTGTTGATAAAACAAAATAATGTAATGAATACCTATACGTAATTTGCTGTGAATATTTCGACACTTTGCACAAATATTTTTTTTCTGCAAAAAAAAACACAGAAATTGAAGAAAATTAATTGCTGTTTAGAAATACAAATAAAATAAAAAGGTGAAAATAAAAGCGACAACAGTTTTTCGCCCCACATTACTAAATTTTGTCCTCAAAAGCTTTAAAAGAGAAAGCTTTTTGGTAAAAACAAAACACTGAGAAAGCTCTTTTGTATTGCTTTCAATGGCTACCTACTGGTAACTCTGTTGAAATGTATAAAAGTAGCAAAAGGAGAAACGAGTAGATGATCAGTAATAAGTATGCTAATGCTTTGGGCACCCAATGAGGACGGTCATGGTGGGATGTAGAATATTTTGCAGAAAATTACCAAAACAATTCGTGTAAGTTGGTCGGTGGCTAGAATTTTTTCCAGTGGTGTAGTTTCTTTGATCAGTATGGGCGAGCTTTTTCAAATTAGTGGTGCTTGTGTTTTCTCTACAAAGGCACCGTCATTGGTTTGAAAAAAGCTTGCCCATAAGCTCTGTACTGGCAATTTTTGTTGAACAGAGTAAAGTTCAAGCATTTAAAACATTTAAGCAAGCGTTGCCGAATTATCTCTCCGTTGGCATCATATATTCAACTTTTATACTCCGGGTTAACCAATTAATATCCCCCTAACTCTTCTATCTGCTGATAACTCCATTACATATAGAGCATCAGGAAGATTAGACATAGCTCTCCGAAGAGCGAACGATCACATAATAGACTCTGCGAATAATACCTCCAAAGGGGAATTTAAATCAACGCTGCTAAGACATAATTAATCTGATGTAGAAGCCCTTCACGTAATAACATAGTCCCGAAATACAAGATCCTCTCCTTGGAACTTTCTGATAACACAGAAATCCGAATCTTCGAAAGTTTCAGGTTTAACCAGCATGTCTAATTCAACTTTATCAAGGCAAATGATGCCATATCCTTATTACATCCTGTTTTGAGAGGAAGAGTAGGACTCCGAAATAAGACGAAACATATGCCTTTCAAGCATCTTATTGTAACTTATTGTTTTCCTACAATACAATAGGTTCAACTAATATGCAAGAACTGTTCATACTCGGATTAAAGGATGTCCTTCAGAAAACCATTCCGTCCACAAACCAACGATAAGTCGACAATAAAAACTTTTCCTGAACTAGCTATATTATCTGGTCCTTTCCAGTTTCTTGAGATGGAAAAAATGGCAGACATTTTACGACAATATGTCAGTCTTGTGTCCTAGAAAAAAAAATATTAAATATGAAATAAACTCTGGCGAAAGCCATTTTTTTTTCAAACACCAAGACAAGACAAATTGAGAAATTCTCCTTTGATTTTATATGGCAATCCAGAGGGAGTTTTAAGTTTCTCTACAGTTGTGTTCTGCTATCCTGGTTAAAAAAGCGAAAAGATTGATGACTTGACATGTCAATGACATAACGTAATTGCTCCATTTATGTCGAAGGATGCGTCAATAAATAGGATTATTATCTCGATTAGAAAAAAAATATGCATAAAAATATTCTGCAATCTACTCGTATCCTTATTCTATTGTCTTATGTGAACCTAGTAATGCTACTCCTTTAATTTTTTTTTGTTAAATAAAAGAAATGTGCTAGTTAAGGGGCTTTATTTTGAGTGTTTAGCCTTTTTATCCTTGATATGGCTCAAATCATATACCAAGCAACATTTGAATTCTGAGTGCCTGGTGAATTAAAGCCCTTCAATAGCTCTTTAAGAGGAAACTCTAAAATGAAAAAAAAAAAAATAAAAATAAAATAAAAACAAAACTTTAAAGCCTTCAAGGCGTAGATACTATTGTGTCTGACTGTATGGGGGAAGATCCCCTTATACAAAAGGTACATCAGCGCAGACATATTAGCCTTTTATTTAATGGGTTTTATCCCTGATTTGCTCAACTCCTTTTATTGCGTTGAGAGCCAATCAACGTCAATTATCAGGTGGTTTGTGTGCCGAAAATTCTGTGAGCCTGTTTAAAGATAGTCAATTTCTAGGGGGAGCCGTGGTTCTAATGGAGCATTGGAGCCCTGGATTTTATTGTAGCCAACCAGCAAAAAAGAAACTAAAGTGGGAGGAACCTAGAACATTCACATTTCAACCCATTAAATCCCTTTTTCTTTGAAGATATATTGAAGGCCGACAACCAATTCCGGTTTTTGTTAACATTTCACATTCGACAAATTGCTTAAAAAAAACAACAACTGGACGAATTTGAAAAGGAGCCGATGAACTGCAAGGAGGAGTTCACTTCTTCGAAATGCTCAAAATCATCGCTCGACTAGGAAAATTCCATTAGTATTTGTTGGGAAGTAAAGAATTCTATTAAGTACAAGAGCACAGAAATCATGAATAGCAAGTTTTTGGAGGATTTTAAGGAATTTAGAAACATTGGAATGTGCGACACGGCAACAGGAATGTTTGGAATGTTTGTGTATAATTTTGCAGAGGCCATTGCGCGATTCGATTCGGATATCAGAATTTATCAAGAAGTGTAGTTTTCTCAACAAAAAAAAAAAATAAATTAATGTTTGTATTAGAAGCAAATGACGAAAGAGGTGCGTGCAAATGTGGTATTGATGCTTTGTTGTTTTTCTTATCAGAAATCGGGTTATGAATAGAAACAGGAACGCAAAATAGAAAATTTTTAAGCATTCAAATTAAAGTTGGTGAAAGTAGTGAGTGATGATAGATACTAAGCAATTTTGTTTTTATCAACTATGTATAAGTTTTGTTATTCAATCTATTTATTTAAGAAATGAAAGATAAGAGCAAATTCAGTACTAACATCATATATTGGAGTGTAAATATTGGACAAAATGCTCCAATATATCCAGCAATCAGGATCCTAAATAGGCACAAAACTATCTTCTCAGCAATTGGGAGATTCACACCCAATACTAGATGGAATTAATTTTCGGTGAAACTTGAAGAGTATTTTGGTCACTAACAATTCTTTTATAGGAAGATCATAATATAAAGAAGTTTCTTGAGGAAAATTGAGTCTGTCGTCTTTTGTCCTCTTCTACGATTATTGTTTGATGATAAGAGGCAGAATGTATTTGATTCTGTCTTCATTTACCTTAAGACCAACTAGTTTCGTATGTTCTTTAATGTCGTAAAGTCTTCTATAATTGCACGTTGGGAGCTGCTGACGATACCGGTTCCGCCCACTTACTCAATCAAGAAGTTGGACGGAAGTGTACCCCCGACCTATGCACTGTCTGCTCAGGAGCCTGATATCCTTAATCCCCTACATGTTTAATGGAGGATATATGCAAATTGTACTTTGTGTTTTCTAGCTTAAGCGACACATTGGATTTCCGGGACGCATAGTTCCTGACGATGAATCTATCATTTGGCACTTTAAAGTTGATGATGAAATAAAATGCATGACTGGGTCGAACGTACTTGCTCCTATATTCGATTACATTACATGCAAAATATTCTTAATAGAAACGGCTAAATCTATTTTTAAAGTCGTTTTTCACTTAATTTTTTTATATATAAAAATTCTTAAATTTTTTCTAAAAAAAATTGGTATGAACATTTTAAATATTTAATAATATAAATTCAAAAAACACAATCTCAGAAAAAAATCGTCCACCCCTTTTCGAAATATTGAATTTTCAATTAAAAAAAAAATATTTTTTTCAAAAATCCAAAAAACTATTTTTCGAAAATTTTGAAATGCAGAATTATTTAGAATTTAGAGGAGCTCCTGTAAAAAATTTTTGATCGAAATCCGTTAAGTCGTTTATGAGAAAGTCGAAAATCAATAAAATGGTTGTATGGCAGGTACCGTTAATAACAAAATATTTAAATATAATTTTTGGCTTAAATGTAGATCATACTTAAAGTAGTACACACACCAATTTTTATCAAAATCGTTAGAGCCGTTTTTGAGATAATTAAATGGTAGGAAATTTTGTATGGCAACTACCGTTATTTTAAGAGCTAAAACACTTAAATACCAGGTTTGAAGAAAATCGCGTTAGCCGTTTAGGCTGTAGAGACTTGTACAGACAGACAGACAGACAGACGGAATCGCGGGACCCACTTTTTTGGTATTCTCTATCATCGTAATGTCAACTTTGATTAAAATTTCGGGTTCGATTTTTTTCCAAATGTAAAACTTGCCATCTAGTACCTATGTATATCGTAAGTAAAAATGGCGAGTCTCGACAATAAACTATGTTTTCTTGTCAACGATTTTCCTAAGTATGATCTTTTTTTTTTGTGTTCAATATGCCGGGTCCCAAAGCCACACTGACTTTGAATTGCAAATCAAAATGTTGCAGAATGGCTTAAGACGCTCGGAGATAAATTTCGATATTATATTATATGCCACTGAAGGGATTGGCTTCGCTATTTCCTCCACTACAATTGTATATTTTATACAAGATGGCATAAGCGAGCTTCCACCCAAGCTTATTTGCAGAATTCTCCTGAAAGTCCAGTGGAAATGGCGGCAGCTTTAATGTTCTGAATCTTTACAGCTTCCGCCATTGGGTGGCGGAACTTGGTCTTTATTGCTTTGAGGTGGACTCTTTTCATGTCATATTTATTGTCCTATAATGTTCGTCATTTATTTTAGCCTGTGAAGTGGTGGGTTTCTCTATTAAGTCGTCATTTATTTTCATCATCATCGGTGGGTCAACTGGGGTCCGTTCCGGGCCTCCTTCAACAATTCTCCCGACCTATAACGATTGCGAACCGATATCATGCAGCGACGTATCCCCAGACTTCGTGTATCCTTGTATACTCCATCTCTCCAGCCAGCGGTGTCAAATCGCATGATCTTGGTGGCCAGTTAATATCGTCACGACGAGAAATTACGCAATATGCCATATTGGCTTGAGTTGTGTGGCCTTTGGCATCGTCTTGTTGAAACCATATTTTGTTCGAAAAATCGCCGTCCACCGCCTATTGTTCAAGCACCCATTGGACGTATCTACGACGTTGTGAATGGTCAGCTGGCTTCAGTTGTTGTGTGAGCTGGACTTTATATGGATGTAGGTGTAGATCCAAATGCAAAATACTCCAAAATGTGGCGTAAGACAGTCCTAATTCCTAAGAACGAAGAGGAATCGACACATTCGGGTATTCGGCAACACTTTCACTTACAGCAGCGATATTTTCAGTGGTACAAGCGAAACGATGATGCACAGGCCTTACAATATCTGTAACCAATCCAGTTTCTTCAAATTTCTTCACAATTTTGCAATTGCTTGCGTAGTTGGACGATTATGTAAACCATAATCTTCTCTTAAAGCACGATATGTGGCTGTGGCAGAATCACCAATTTTAAAGTAGGTTTTAAAAATTTGTATCCGTTATGCAATAGTTAAATAGTTAAGCGATCCATTTTCGGAAATGTCAGACTTTCAGCTGAAAAAAAAAATTGGTTTAACAACTTAGTTTGACAGATGTCAAATTCCAGCCCTATACTTTTTAAACCGCAAAATGGATAACCCTTTAATCAAATTGGGGGTGT
The DNA here is from genome assembly GCA_910595825.1 of Philhelius pedissequus. Taxonomy (NCBI): domain Eukaryota; kingdom Metazoa; phylum Arthropoda; class Insecta; order Diptera; family Syrphidae; genus Philhelius; species Philhelius pedissequus. The sequence continues at coordinate 100,976,078 of OU343161.1, read as the reverse complement.
TCGCAAATACAACGCTGTTGAAAACTTGCTGCGTTTTTTCCTAAGGAAAATATTTATTCTACCACTAAGCACAGCTAAGTATATGTATCATTTGGAAACCGGATTATCAACGGTCTTCGTATCTACACTAAAGTTGAGTGCAGACTATTTGGTACAAGAGATTAATATGGATGGAAATTGACTACAATATATAATGTTGTAAAGTGCTATACGGCGAAAAAACGCATTTTACAAAGATTGGATAGATCTGGCTGCAAATAGTGGTATAATCTTGGACTTAGAAGGCTATAATGCTACCAATGCGAGAAAAATATTGTACGAGGTTATTCAATCCATCGATGAAAATGAAAGGTACTTGTTGATTGAAAAGGCGAAATCTTCCACGGAAAGAAAAATTTATTCAAAGCTTAACTATAATCTTAATGAATTTAATTACTTTTAATGCGACTTTTCAAGGAAAATAATCGGTACTATTATTAAAGTAATAGGTCAGCTGATTAACCTTAATTGTATGCCGCACAGAAGCGATTTATTAAATATTTGTCCCCTGTGTAATATGGGTGTGAAAGAAAACATTTGCCACTTCATCAATACCGAAAGAGCTGCGAAGACTTTTTTTTGGAAAAAACTATTTAAATGAAGAAGAAGTAATAAGTTACCTAAATGGAGAATCGTGGTTGCAGATCCATAAAAATAAAACTGATGCGTTGTCCTACAAAAGCAGAATTATCGATGGAAACTTCTAAGATACCTTTGTTTTAGCTAAACTGAAAGCCTTTTTTTCTCTTTTTTCAAACTAAGCTAAGAGTCATTTAAATTATGGTGCACAAAATCCTTAGCTTTATTTTTTTTGTTTTGACTAAACTAAAAGTCACAACTTTTGTGTTTCATTTAATACTTTGAATAATATGACTCAAGAATATTTGTATATATGTACATACTTTTTAAATGTTCAAAGTTTAAATTAAAAAAAAAAGAAATGTAAAAAAGAAAAGAATTAATTAACTTATATTCTCACTCTGGCAGACGATATTTATTTATTTATTGAAAATATTAGGATTATAAAACATTGATAGTTTTTAAGCAATACTAAGTACAGTGTGGTTAAACAATTAGGAAAAATTACTTGCAATTAAATTTAAAGATTACCGAACAATTAAAATATAAAGTGAAAAAAAAGTGAACAAAAAACTAAGTTTATGAATTTATTTACAGAGTTAGCATTTTAAATAATCATATAAGGCACTTTTAGATCTATAGCAGTTGCTGATCCTCCTCAATACTACAGGCAGAGAATTCCACAGACCGGCAGCCTAGACAAAAAATAGTACAATGCATCTATTCAACTGAGAGAAAGCTAGCTTTTCGTAAAGGTATTCAGGTTTCTTCGATTGAATTAGATTAAATAGAAATATGAGTACTTTATTAGCCGTGTTTTATTGGGAAATTTATCCGCCGTAAGTTTATCCGTCGTAGCATTTTACATACAATTCGGTACGGTCGATAAAAAGCTAAAGTAGAAGCTACGGTGGATGGCTGGTTGACGTTCAGTCGAGTCTCGATTCTGATTTTGTTAATTTTGTTGGTACGATTGATAATTGAATTGAATCTCGATGGATATGTTCATTGAGTGTTATAATTATAACTTTCATTCGTAAGACAAATCGATCTTTTTGATTCTTTTTTTTAATGGCTGGCCAGTTTATATTTCTCAAATCTTAGATAACTCCATTTTTTAATAAATTATAAGCTGTTCTTCTTAAAAGTTTCAGACTTACTATTAAAAACTGTATTCTTTGCTCAATTATTTTCTGAAATACGTCTAAAATTGCACCTATACCTGCAATTTTGTATACCCCTTATGTCAATTAATCAATTTTAACAAATTTTGATATCCATTTTGAAAAAGAAACCAATATTTATGGAATGAATTCCGTTTTACTTTTATTTTTGACTAACCAAGTCCAATTTTCGTTTTGTGTTGAATTTTTATTGATAGTTGTAAATAAACGGAGTTTGGTGAAAAAAATCATCTTTTTATTTAGATCTACAAAAAAGCAATATAGAGGAATTGCTTGACACTGCGCCGCAAAATATTTATTCGTACGAAATTCTATGAGCTGTAGGCCAGAGGCGCGCATATATGCAACTTTCAGTTTTGCAAAACAGTTTGGTTGCTAAAGTGAATACCCAGGACTTATATGAGAGTGCGCGCACATGCAAAAACTATTCACTCCGCGATTCGAGCAACTTAAGAGTTTGCGTTGTGGCACAAATCGAACGATCCCCAAATAAGTTCTTCAGGTTGTATCACATCGAACAAAAATGTAACTCCGCGCACATTAAATCAAAATGATGTTTGTGTGTTGGTTTATTTCGTTGATTGATTTTTAAGTTGCTTATGTGCGCGATCATCGTTCAACTAGTGATTAAACTATTTCGTTTTGGCAAAATTGCATGTGCGCGCCTAGCCTAAACGCACTAAGCGGAAACTGAATCCACAAAGTGTGCTTTTTCTTCACTGTTTAATGGACGTTGGCCAAGGACGGTATTCGATTCACTACATGGACATGGACTGGACATACATTTTTGTGATCCAAAATGGTGAAATGGCAAACCAAATGTTAACTTTTTGTTACTTACTCCGCGTATATTAAGTGCAGTCTGATGAGTAAATATTGAATTGAAAGCAAAACATACTCAGAAAACAAATTTGTAAATTGACTTGAAAAATAAAACTCTAGCTACCTATACGCTCAGAAAATAAATAAAAGCATGTAATATAAGGTGAGTGAACAATTTAAACTACGTTGTAGTGTGCGTTCCAAACCAAGAAATATTAAAAGGAAAGAAGCAAATCACCGGCACTTTTGTTTCCTCGTGTGAAATGCATAGACCATTTTTAAAGCAATACAAAAATTGGACTGTGTAAAAAGGGACTTGACCATAGTCTATGAACAAACCCATTCTCTTATCATTTCCTTTATATTTGTGCAAAATGAATGTTCGAATTTAAAATTGCAAATGCAGAAAAAATGAGAACAAAAAATAGGTTTGTAACATAAATTAAATATTGGTACGTTTATCTACTTTCTATTTTATATGAATAAAAGCTAATTATTGTTCATAACTTTGATATTTTCTTAATTTTACTTTGCAAAAGACTTTCATTACTTGTGACTGCTGTGCAGGGGTACCAATTTTACAAAAAAATAAAAAAGCTACGGTCCATGCTACGGTCGATGCGTTTTTTTGGGAATTAGTCTTTTGCAAAGTAAAATTAAGAAAATATCAAAATAATGGCCAATAATTAGCTTTTATTCATATAAAATAGAAAGTAGAAAAACGTACCAATATTTAATTTATGTTACAAACCTATTTTTTGTTCTCATTTTTTCTGCATTTGCAATTTTAAATTCGAACATTCATTTTGCACAAATATAAAGGAAATGATAAGAGAATGGGTTTGTTCATATACTATGGTCAAGTCCCTTTTTACACAGGGCAATTTTTTTATTGCTTTAAAAATCTTCTATGCCTTTCACACGAGGAAACAAAATTGACGGAGATTTGCTTGTTTCCTTTAAATGTTTCTTGGCTTTGAACGCACACTACAGCGTAGTTTAAATTGTTCAATCCATTACATGTCACCTTTATATTTCATGCTTTTATTTATTTTCTGAGTAGATCGATAGCTAGAATTTTATTTTTCAAGTCAATTTATAAATTTATTTTCTGATTATGTTTTGCTTTCAATTCAATATTCACTCATCAGACTGCACTCAACATACGCGGGGTAAGGAACAAGTAGTTAACATTTGGTTTGCCATTTCCATGAACATGTCCAGAAAAAAAAACAATGGATCACAAAAATGTACGCCCAGCCCATGTCCATGTAGTAAAGCGAATACCGTCCATGGCCAACGTCCATTAAACAGTGAGGAAAAAGCACCTTTTGTGAAGTTCAGTTGCCGCTTAGTGCGTTTAAGCTAGGCGCTCACATGCAATTTTTCCGAAACGAAATAGCAACTTAAAATTAATCAACGAGATAAACCATCAAACAAATAATATTTTGATTTAATGTGCGCGCAGTTACATTATAGTTCGGTGTGATACAAACTGTAGAACTTATTTGGGACGATCGTTCGATTTGTGCCAAAACGCAAACTTTTTAGTTGCTCGAATCGTGGACTGAATTGTTACTGCATTTGCGCGCACTCTCATGGTATTCACTTTAGCAACCAAACTGTTGCAAACTGAAAGTTGCATATTTGCGCATCTAGCCTTATAGCCCATAGAATTTCATACGAATAAATATTTTGCGGCGCACTGTGGAGCATTCCTCTTTAGCGCAGTTCCACCCAATGCGGTTGGTCTTCTCAAATTGCTTTTTTGTAGATCTAAATAAAAAGATGATTTTTTTTCACCAAACTTCGTTTATTTACAACTATCAATACAAATTGAACACAAAACGAAATTTGGGCTTGGTTAGTCAATAAAAGTAAAACGGAATTCATTCGATAAATATTGGTTTCTTTTTCAGAATGGATACCAAAATTTGTTAAAATTGATTAATTGACATTAGGGGTATGCAAAATTGCAGATATATGTGCAATTTTAGACGTACTTCAGAAAATAATTGAGCAAAGAATACAGTTTTTAATAGTAAAAGTCAGAAACTTTTCAGAAGAACAGCTTATAATTTATTAAAAAATGGAGTTATCTCAGATTTGAGAAATATAAACTGGCCAACAATTAAAAAAAAGAATCAAAAAGATCGATTTGTCTTACGAATGAAATTAATAATTATAACACTCCATAAACACATCCATCGAGATTCAATTCAATTATAAATCGTACCAACAAAACTAACAAAATCAGAATCGAGACTCGACTGAACGTCAACCAGCCATCCACCGTAGCTTCTACTTTAGCCTTTTATCGACCGTAGCGAATTGTACGTAAAATGCTACGACGGATAAACTTACGGCGGATAAATTTCCCAATAAAACACGGCTATTATTAAAAGCTACACGTAACTTTCGTTCGCTCACGCTGTCTACCCTGCAGAAAATTAATGATGCATTAAACAGTATCAGTAGTATAAGAGTTTTTACCAGTATTATTTTAACTTTTATTGGCAAGCAGCTACAAACAACATAGAGAGATCGATGGGCACCATACGTTTTCCCTCAATGTATATGAGACATTGTCATCCCAAGTAAGTGTAAGTAAGTGTTTTTTATAGTCCACAGTTGAATTAACTAGAACTACTTGGGGCAGACAGGACATTTCAATAGAATTTTTGGTAACAACGATCGCTTGGCATTTTTTGGGATTGAGTCGCAGTCCATTAAGTTCAGCTTATTGAAAAATTCTCATCAGATCTGAGTTCACACGAACTGTAGCATCTTCGACCATTCCAATGTGATAACTCAGATATATTTGAACATCATCGGCGTACATTATAATTTCACAAAATTTAAGGACAGATGGAAGATCATTTATAAATAACGAAAACAACAACGGACCCAAAATTGAACCTTGAGGGACACCAGACGTGGTTGCAAGAAAATCGGATAGTTGGGAGCTAGCAGAAACGGCTTGAGTTCTCCCGACAAGATATTGTTTCATAAGTAGCACAGCCGATCTTTGAAAACAAAAATGGTTTCTTAATTTTCCCAAAAGAATGCTATGGGAGACCGAATCGAAAGCTTTAGAGAAATCAAGAAGTACCAAGGTTGTAGTCTGCTATTTATCAATTTCTAGCCTTAAATCATTAGAAAATTTTAGAAGAGCTGTGAACCAGATATAATTAGGTCTAAAGCCAGTCTGAACTGGAGAGAGCATTCGGTTAGTTGTCAGATATGATGATATTTGTTTACTTATGATTTTCTCTAAAATTTTGGAAATAAAGGGTAGAATTGCAATGGGTCTATATTCTTTAGGATTATGGGCTGAATTCTTAGGAACTGGTATAATTTTTGACGCTTTCCAAGACTTCGGATAACAGGAGCTAGTGAGGATGGAATTGAAGATATGGGTGAGGTACCGTGAAATAAAAGGATAAATTATTTTTAAGAACTTGGGGTGTATGCCATCCAATCCAATTGCCTCAGCTTTAATTTCTTGAACTGCTTTAAAAACATCGAATTCTTCTACTCTGCAAAAACTAAACTTACCAAGGTCCCTTCCTGCAGTGTTGTTGAGCAAAAAGCCAAAGATTTCCTCAACTGACAAGTTTGAAGAAGCATTCACAAATTGTTGGTTAAGTTCATTTACATCACAGTCTATGTTATTGTTTTTCAGCTTCTTTAATATACTTTGATATTTTGTCATGCCTTAAATTTTGTTCTAAGCCCCGGAAAAACTATATATAACAATTATTTTTTTAAATCATGCATAAACGATATATCTATCTATCTATCTAATCATTTTTTGTATGCCCTTGAGTCCAACTGTGGACACACTATTAAACACATAGATTATTCCTTTAGCAGTTCCACCCGAATGTGGCCTAGTTTTTCGCTCCCATTTTGATATTCAGAACTTCCAAACAAATGTGCATCAGTACGGTGCCTACTTGTAAACACTTTCCCAATATCCTGAAGCTTGCACTATCTTAATCATATCATCCCTTCCCGCTTAATATAAAAAAAAAAACAAGTTCCAAGAAATAAATGTTCATTTTGTAAACAATAGAAAAAAAAGACAAAAACTCACAATTTCACAGAACAAATTTCTACGAAACTAAAACTCATATTCTGCTACCCTGATAAAAAGAGAAAGTATTTATTAGTTATACAATTAAATGAAACTTAAATAAAATAGATACGAAGCCCTAACTACACCCAACGCAATAGTATTAGTTAGGTAAAATAAATAGTTGAAGGTTCGTATATGTGCTGCTTACTGTTATGGTTCTAGTGCCACTCAAATTATAACTTTCCTATATGAAGGGCTTCGTGAGTAGTATAACAGCATAGTTTATTTACTATTCTGCTCAACATATACAAAATTTTCCGCAAATTAAATTATTCACTCATATGCTGTATCTAAGTACCTAGAGTACTAAGTTTTCCCACTATCACCATTACCATACATAACATCCCGGCTACCATAACATCTAGCAAAGCTCAAAACTATTCTACTATTCAACTTTCTCCACTATTTTCCCAAACATTTCTCCCACCCATAGAACTTACATACGTCTCACGCCAAAGGACTAATAGATGGAGAAAGTCAGCAAACCTCCCACCCTATAACTGAGCTGCGCATGTACCCAATTTAAATGTATATGTAACCAGCGAAAATTGAATAGAAATCCCCATTAAGCTTTCTCGTTCCTGAACACCAATACTTTTTTTTATCTGCCACATGCATAACTTCTAAAGAATCCAGTGAAAGGATACACCATTAAATTGTATTTTACCATTAACTTGTTGCTCTTTTACCTGTGCTGAATTCTTACACACATTAAACTGTCAATCAAATCTACATATCGCCTAAACGTGATAAAAAGATTGCATAATTTACCTGTACCCACCAGGCATTCAGCAAGCCTATGTTGTAACGGAATGTTGAATGTGTTTGAAACACTTTTTTACTCTTAGAAGAATTTTCAGTCAAGGACTGAACATCTTTTACCACAGCATCCTCTTTAACTGCAAGCGAAAAAGAGAAGCATTCGATTTTCTAACACTGAAGGATATTTCATAACCGGGACACATAATTCCCATTAGAGACCGTATCGAAATCCTTGGCCCGAACTTTGAATCTAATGTTTAGAAAATGACTATTAGAAAAACGAAAAATCTATGCAGCGTGCGACACGTAGAAAGAATTTTGATATTAGAAAGTATCAGGCAACCATATTGAGTAGAAGGTAAATTCTATCAACATGTTGGAAAGAAGATACAAATGGAGTATTTCTATTGCTACCCACCAACCCAACCCAACCCAACCCAACCCAACCACCCAAACCCTTTAGATGAAGGTTGGTGTTTCTTACGCTACGCTACGCATGTCTCGACTTTTCCCCATAGTCTGGCATTATGTTAAATTCAATGCTGTGTGTGGGTGGTAAACATTTTGTTTTTTGAAATTAGAATCAGTCTGTTAGAAACTGTTCGCCTGGTTGTGTAACATTGCTTGAGCTTTGAAGATATCAAAACGTTTAAAAAACGTTTCAAGCTATTTAATTTGTAGAAAATGATTTCCCTGGCTATTTGTTATATCCTTGTGATATAGACCCCTACAAAAAAGGCCAAAGCTGAATTAATCATTTCATACAAATGAAGAGATGCCTACACCTTTTGGTATATTTGCAGTACTTACCTTCACCAAAAGTTCAAAGAGAATACAGGAACTTTGATGTTGAAAAAGAGGTTTTGGAAAATCCTTTGATGCTCCTTTATCAAAAGAGTTACTTAATGCATACTTGAGAGGATTTATGTGTTGTTGTTTTTTTTTTTTTTAGTAGGAAAAAGTTATTATTGCGGAGACTATTTAGTTTGCGGAAAAGTTGAGTCAACTTTCGAACAGGAAATCATGAAGAACAAGCTGATATTTGAGTTAAACTCTTCAGAATGTTCAAAAATACTTCCTGGCAACACACTCATTGGTAATTTCGCTTTATTCTTTGATACAAATAGTAGTGTTATACAAATTTCAGAGCAAAAGCTGATAATTCAGGTATACCCCAAAAGAAAAGGATAAACTTTGATGTATTTTACAAAGCCCTTTGATGTTTACTCAAACGAATATAAATATTTTATCTATGACTTGCACATGCTTGGTGTTTTAAGCTACTTTTGAAGTTGTTTTAAGTTTAGGAAAAAATTGAGTCGTCTTTTGAATAGGGTATCAGTTTTGATAATGGGTATTTGAGTTTAAGTAGATTTCTCCAAGGATATGTAAGGGGAAAATATTCTCAATGGAGTTTGTCGAATTCGAGGCGGCTTCAATTTCGAATGCGCCAGGACATGTTATAAATTACTTGAAAGTGGCTTTCTTGTACAGGAAGCAAACATATTATGAGAAATGTGTTAGGAATGTGACATACATACGTAAACACAATAATATCGGGATACCAGAAAACTTAAAAAGCTTACCAACTGTATTTTGCAGTATATCGAATTTGTCCTTGAAATTCTGGTGTTTCCCTTTGGGTGGGAAAACAATGTACCTAATCTTAGTGGTGGTATATCAACAGGTTGTCAAAATACAGATACACACTGTTACTTTTTTAACAGCTTTTTAAATGTGGCTTGGTCCTTAAAGCAACATTTTGACTCTCTGACGTAAAACTTAGGACAAGATATTCCTTTCTAAAGATGCACGACTGGACAACAACTAACAACTTTAATGTAACTAAACATTGACACTATTAGTAGGTAGTTACTCTACTTAGCCTATGCAGGTTTAAATAGAATAATGAATAATAAATGTCGAATGGATGATTCAAAGAATACTTACATAGTTAACTACCTTCAAATGCATTTTTTAAATCAAAATTATGGATAAGTAATAATAATATCCTTACATTAGTTAGCAGAGTAATATGAAGCTACACACATAGATTGCTACTTGGTTTTTGACGTTTATATTTTTGACAGATCACACATGACAAATTCCACGAACATTTGACATTTCGATTCAGTATTGTTTGCCATTTCATCATGAATAGACTTACGCCTGAACAACGATTGCAAATTATTGAAATTTATTATCAAAATGGGCCTTAGAAAAGTTGGATGAGGATCCGTTTTTTTATCGCAAAATTGTCTTCAGCGACGAGGCTCATTTTTGGCCAAATGGATACGTGAATAAGCAGAATTGCCGTATTTGGAGTGAAGAGCAGCCAGAGGCAATTCAGCAGGTACCAATGCATCCCGAAAAATGCACTGTTTGGTGCGGTTTATGGGCAGGCGGCATCATTGGGCCGTACTTCTTCAAGGACGATAAAGGCCGCAGGGTTACGGTCAATGGAGAAAGGTACCGTTCGATGATAACAGATTTTTTTTTGCCGAAAATGCAAGAATTGAACTCGGTCGACATGTGGTTCCAACAGGACGGTGCCACATGCCACACTGCACGCGAAACCATGCATCAATTGAGAGGCGAATTTGGTGAGCAGTTGATCTCACGTTTTGGCGCAGTCAATTGGCCACCAAGATCATGTGATTTGACCCCGTTAGACTATTTTTTGTGGGGCTATGTTAAGTCTATTGTCTATGGGGACAAGCCAAACACGATTGCTGCCTTGGAAGCCAACATTGAACGCGTCATTGGTGAGATTCCGGCCGAAATGTGTGAAAAAGTTTGCCAAAATTGGACCTTCAGAATGGACCACCTGAAGCGTAGCCGCGGGCAACATTTAGGTGAAATTATTTTTAAAAAAGTAAATGGCAGAAATTGATTTATCGATCCAAATTAAAATTTCATTCACTTTTTACAAGTTTCTGTGCTTTTTTGAATTTTCAAAAACCAAGCTCTTAAAAAATCACCATTTATAATAATGAGAGAGAAAGAAATAGGTGGGTAGGTAGTTATATACATATAACTAAGATTTAGGAGCAATTAGTGTGGCCAATTTAGCATTTTTCCTGTTGAATTTAGCCGTAAAAGTTTGATTTTAGCATTTTTTATTTTCAAATCCTGCCAGCTGTTTTTTTAGCAGGAAATTTGGTTTTAGCAGGAAATCTAGCAGGTTTTCATATTTCTCAAGCCTAAAATAAAATATTAAATTAAAAAGTTAAAACTCAATCAAACATAAATGTGTATGGCTCATTACAGACAGAGCTTCAATCGTCGAATTTTAGTGCGAGGTAAATAGGTTCACAGATGCATTCAATGAAAATCCTGACGAGGACTTATCAAACTTTGTCAATTCGTTTTTAGTTTTGCCTATCTCAAATGCTGCAGTTGAAAGGGTGTTTAGTTTTATGAATATTGTAAAGGATCAAAGATGGAATCGAATGAAAATTGAAAGTATAATTTTTATCCGAGATAATTTATCTGAGAAACGCTGTGATGCCTTCATTATTCCTCCTAATATAATCAAACAAGTTACCTTATCAAAACTTTATTTTACTATAGAAGAAGGACAAAAATTTAGTGATATTTTTGTGCTTTAAATGAAGTAAAAAACTTTTGAGTAAAACATTTCTATAAATACCTTTTACTTCATTAGATTAACAAACTCTGAAACCTGATTTTTTTTTTGGTTCTTTATGCTACGCAATGGATTAATAACTATTTGTAAGGTTATTTCCTTTTTTTAAATAAACTTAACAAAATAAACAACGTCATTTTTGACAAATATTTAAAATTCAACATACTTAAGTAAAAAAAAACTAAAACAAATTAGGGTATTCATGAAACGGCGGAAACCCCGTTAAAACCTCAGAAACCAGATAATTTCAAATAAATTACGGGTTTTCCGCCGTTGCATGAATACTCGGTACCTATTTTAAACGTCACCTTAAGACAAGTTCGATTGGTCCGGACATAGTTTTTTTTTTATAAATTTGCACGCGCTCAAGGGATTATGAATACCCTTTATATGTTTTTAACAGCGCGGGTATCTGGTGAAAGAAGAGAAAGAGAAGGATAGGAAAGCTGTGTGGCGTGATGTTTTGAGGCTAGCGCTGGTTGTTGTCTCAGATTTATCTCCAGGGGTGGCGGCTGAACTAATGCGGAGAAAATAACCGTCTTATTTATTTATGTCTCTTATAATTCGCATTATTTTATTTATTTCGCTGTCATATTTTATGGCTATACTAGTTTTCTCAATCACGTTGTTAGTGTTATGCCTGAACAGCATGTACTGAGTAAATCAGCAACTCATTTTATGACAATTTTTAGAATTGGTTTTTAATGGAATATAAGAAGACATAGACAACGGCAGCAATCGAACCTGCAACCACGAGTTTGACAGGCGAGCACACAACTATCGCGCCACGGCCTGTCGTTTCAATATATTTACATTTTTTTGCATTCTAATTACAGGATTTTCTGAGTTGGCAGGATTTTTGGCAGTTTTTTTTTCCAAAAAAATTAGCATTTTTCTTAGCAGTTTTATTTATAAAATCCTGCTAAAACCACTATTTTAGCAGGATTTGAAATTTTTCATTGGTCTCACTGGGAGCAATATACATAATATTCATGTGATTTTTAAAGAAACATTTATATAAATATGCGTAGTTTATACAATACATGGATAGGAATTCAGTGACGTACGCGAAAATGCGTAAAAATGAAAATTATTAGGTAGAAATAAATTGATGGTACGTATATTAAAGTCTTTTTAAAGTGCTTAGTTGCTAAGGTTTGAGGAAAAAAAGATGCCATTTGAATTGGACGAATATGAATATATGTATAAAAAAAAAATTTAAAATCCTTGGAGCGGTTTTTTTAAGAAAATTATTTTTTATGTAAGTTAAAATTTAATTGAAACGCTATTTTGAAGTTATGTTATTTAGCTTTTTTAAACATAAATTTGTATGCTCGATTTTTTAAAACACTTAGTTTACTTGTAAATAGCATTTGTTGTAAGTTTTAATGTAAATAATTTTCTAAGCCGTAAATGAGATTAAATCTCAAGGCTTAACTATATGAAATAAATAAATGAAATGAAATGAAATACATATAAAATTTTTAATCGATCGAAAAACCGATTTTTCAATAAAAAAATATTATTATTTTTTTAAACTGAAAAACCAATTCTTTAACAATTTGAGTACGTATTCAGTTTTATTAACACTTTAAGGGAGCATTTGCATAAAAAAAATAATTTAAATCGTTTCATCCAACAGTGAGTGGTTCTATGGGAAGTACCGTTTATAAGTACGCAAAATAAAACATTTTTTAACTTAAAAGTGGAATCCACTAAAAACACACACATTTTTTTGAAATATTCTTGGAGCCGTTTTTGAGAAATACATTTTTTTCTTAACCTTTCTTTATATATGTATGGGAGCTGACAGTTGTTTTTAGTTTTAGAAAAGTGGTATTTTAAGTATTCAATGTAATTTTAAAGAACCACTAAGTACGAAGTTTCGAAAACATCTATTAATTCGTTTTCGATATTTGAGTTTTCAAAAAAATAAAAAATATTTTTTTTAAATTCCAAAAGGTTTATTTCTTTGAAAGATTTTGGTTTACATTAGTGTTTCCAGGAGCTTCTGCATACAAAATTTGAAAAAAATCAATCGACCGTTTTCCAGAAAATCGAAGACCAAAAAAATAGTTCTACTAAACTAGAGTAAGGTACCAAAAATAACAAGAGTTTTCAAAAACAAAAAAAAAAATTTTAAAAAGTACCTTTTCTCCTCATTAATTCACGTACCTGCTCTTATGTTTGATCACATCCTGATCGTATGCAAATTATTCTTAATAGAAACCACTCAATATATTTTTAGAGGCGTTTTTTAATTCTGAAATACAAAATTTCATAACAATTTATTTAAAAATTCAATTTGACGAAAATGTAGACCAAAAAGAGTGCACACACAAATTTTTATAAAAATCGTTAGAGCCGATTTCGGGTTTTATTTTTTTGTTTTTCTTTACTGTTCTTTAAATTAAATCGTGTTTATAAAGATTATTTGTCAAAAAAAGGCCTAATAGACAATATTTTTGTTTTAAATATTGTGACAAAAATAAAAGCGAGGAAATAAGATTACTTCAATATCTTCAGGTTGACAAGATAAATAGCTGCGTTAAATGTATTCTAAATACATTTAAGAATTTTTTCTTACTAAAATGGATAAAAACACAAAATGTAAACAGAATTTTATTTAAGAAAACTGTGACAAAAATACCAAAGCTTGTATTTTCAAAACCAATTCCGAATAAAATTGAATGTATATTTCTAGGATATTTTAGGGACCAAAGTTCATGTTCAGTATTTTTCATAATTAATACCTTATCAATTTCATACGCTTTTTACGACTTAAGACTGGTACATTGTGGTATACAGGAAGGAATAGCCGCTAAATTAATATTACTTTTTGTTTTAGGTTTTTACCACTTAAAGTAAAATTTTAAAAATTAATAATGCTAGAAATTTACTTCTTTTACATCAGTTGATTTCCGAATGTCCAGTGTATAAAAGCCCTATATCTATAGGAAATTTGAAGTTTCGTGTTCATAAATTTGGCGTATGGAAGAGGGTTCTATATCTGACCCTATAAAAAAGGAATGATCAAAATACAAAAAAGGAATTTTCAATTAATATATCTACACTCACAGGCACAATTAACCGCCCACCATATTGTTTCAGAATATGAACATTTTTCCAAGGGTTTATTTTGACCAAGGCTTAAGAAACATGTATCTTTTTCTTTATCAATGTAAATGATTTTTATTAAATTTTTTATAGAAATAACATTTTTATTTATTTTTGTATTTTGTCGTTTATGAAATATGATTTTTATTTTTAATAATGAGTATTTCCTCCTCGAGCTGTAATGACTTCCTGGAGCCTATTTTGAAGTCCATCCATTAATCCTGAATATCTGATTGTGGGATATTGTTCCATTCCTCTACTACATCCATCTTTAATTCTCTAATGCTGGTTGGCACTGATATCCTTGCCCGAACCCGTCGTTTTAGATTATCCCCCATGTGTTCTATCTTATTCAGATACGGGCTGCGTGCTAGCCATGGTAAAGTTTGGATACCAACTTCGTCAAGATACTCTGTCAAAGATCTGGCGACATGACAAAGTGCATTATCTTGCATTAAAATAAAATTGTCTCCAATAAATTGTGCAAAAACTGTCACACCTCCATGTATCGCAAACCATTCACATTTCCTCTTTCCAAGACCACGAGCTCGGTACGAGTCTCGTAACTAATGCCTCCCCATACCATTATAGAGCCTCTCCGAAATCCTATTGTTGCGGCTATGGCACATGGGGCAAACCTCTCATTTCGTCACCTGTATACACGCATACGACTATCTGTTCCTCTTAAGGCTATTCTGATCTCGTCTGAGAACTGCAACTGATCAATTGTCCAGTTTACATGTTCTTGGGCAAAACGAAGTCTTGCCCTACGATGCTGTGGGAGTAATTCGGGAGCTCGGGCAGGGCGAAATGATCTTATATTTCTTTCTACCAGTCTTCTATTTACTGTTCTTTTTCTTACACTTAGATTTCGCACTTTTAAGAGATGAGTACGAGCTTCATACTAAAGCGATCTCTCATTGTTTACGATGAAACGGTCGTCTCGAGTGTATGTGCATCGATGTCTGCCTTGGCCTGGCCACCTAGTGTAAAATCCAGTCTCACGGAATCGTCTGATGGCATCCCGGATAGTCGTTCGTGGCACATTAAGTGTCCAAGCAATCCAATCCAACGTTGACTGTAGCTATTATCCGCGAAAGCCGCAGCCCTTGCTAGTCCAAGTCCAATCGGGTTTAACGGCATTTTTTTTTTTTGATTTTCAAAACTTGAAAACACTAATTGTACACCTTCTAATATCCGTAAATACAAAATTAAGGAATAAGAACCACATTTATTAGATCACCAAATATGTTAAATTCAAACTGAATCACAAAAATGCATACCGTTCTCAAATAAGAAAAGGAATAATTTTAGTAACTGTTTAATTCATGCTCAAAATACCAAACTAAGAGAAAACATTAATTATAATGAACGTTACTTATCAAAAGCACACATAGTGAGACTTAACAGAGATGGGCGATTAATTGCGACTGTGAGTGTATGCATATAAAAATTCAAAAGTCGTAATTGTCAAATACAAAGTAACGGAATTATTTTTTAAACTTTAAAATTAGTTTTCTGATTCTAATTTTTCTTGAACATATGGAGCACTTAAATATTCAACCGGCGAAATGCTTATTCGTATGGAATTCTATTGAATATGACTATAAATATTTAATTAATAGAAAAACCAAAATAAGTCAACCTCATAAATTTAATGATTTCAACTTTATTAACAAGTCAACAATAGTAGATTTACGTGATCATACTGGATTATCCATTTTGCGGTTTCAAAAGTATAGGGCTGGAATTCGACATCTGTCAAGCTAAGTTGTTAAACCAATTTTTTTTTCAGTTGAAAGTGTGACAGTTACGAAAATGGATCGCTTAACTATCGCACAACGCATAAAAATTGTTGAAACCTACTACAAAATTGGTGATTCTGCCACATAATCGTCCAACTACGCAAGCAATTGGCAAAATTGTGAAGAAATTTGAAGACTGGATTGGTTACAGATATTGTAAGGCCTGTGCATCATCGTTTAGCTCGTACCACTGAAAATATCGCTGCTGTAAGTGAAAGTGTTGCCGAAGACCCGAATGTGATTCCTCGTCGTTCTCAGGAATTAGGACTGTCTTACGCACATTATGGCGTATTTTGCATTTGGAGCTACACCTACATCCATATAAAGTCCAGCACACATACACTTCGCTTCAACTGAATAAGCACACAAATTTTCTATGATATTTTGCCCATTTTTTTCCTAACTTTGAACGTTAATGTATCATTTGATGATGCTTACCGTTTGATTGTGATGTTGAGAAAACAAATCAAAAAAAATAATGTGAAAAGAACCGCTATTTTTTTTCTCGCTCTCTTGCAAAGCGTTCCATATGGAAAAATGCACATTTTTTTTCGCGTCAACTGAATAGACACAACTATTAAAATTGGAAATAAAAGCTAACGAAATGAATCGAAACAAGTTTTTCTTTAAATATTTTTTTATTGGTTATTTCTAGTAGTGGGTACTGCCACCTTTAATTTTAATTACTTCATAAATTCGGTCCGGCATGGAATCGTATAGGCTCGTTAAGTAGTCCAGCGAAATTTCCCTCCAGGCTAATTTAATGGCGGCAATAAGGGATTCTCTGTCCTAAAATTGACGGCCAGACTCATAAAGTTTTCGCACCAACCATCCCCATACATTTTCTATAAGATTCAGGTCGGGTGAGTATTGCGGCCATTGAAGCAATTCCACATTTTGGTCCTCTATCCAATTTTTGACAATGCGCGCCGTGTGGATGGGGGCGTTGTCCTGCTGGAAAGTCCAGTTAATTGGTCCAAAAATATCCGCAAATTTAGGAAAATTCCTTTCCAAAATTCCTTTGTAGGTTATAGCGGTCATTTTTGACGTCTGCAATTCAAGCTCAACAGTCCCATAGTAGCTTACTGCTCCCCATACCATGACTCCACCTTCTCGACTACGCGCCAAAAATCGTTCTTCTTTCCTCACATCGTGGAAGTAATAGTTAAATCCATCAGGGCCATCGAAATTGAACGTCCTCATCAGAAAAAACCACGTTGCGCCATTCATTTTTCCAACTCATATGGAGTCTAGAAAATTCTAACCGCATACTTTTTCGTTGCTCGTTTAGTGGTGGTTTCTTTTGCAGTTTCAATCGTTTTAAGTGATTTGCGCTGTTTATTACTCTGCGGACTGTTGAAATGCTTGCAGCTACACCGGCTTTTTGTTTAATTTTTGCCGGAGAGTCAATCGAATTCGAAGCACATCTTAAGATTGCTCTTCGATCGACTTCTGTTGTTGCCGTTTTTTTACCTCCTTTCATGTTTTTTCCATATGAACTTTTGTTTCTTAGGTAGGAATACACAACGCTTAAACTTCGATCGATTTTGGTAGCTATAGCACGCCCGGTTAGACCTTGTTCTTTTAACAAATCGATTTTGGCTCTTTCAACACTATTTAAAGCTTTTGATCTACCCATTTTTTTAATTTCAATTAAACCACTAAACTTCACTAAGAACACTTCAACTATTGATTTAATGTGCCAAACACCTCAAAACTTTCATAAACAATAAAGATAATGAGCTTGTGTCTATTCAGTTGACGCAAAAAAAGTGCATTTTTCCATATGGAGCGCTTTGCAAGAGAGCAAGAAAAAAAATAACGGTACTTTTTAAATAATTCTTTCTGATTTGTTTTCTCAACATCATAAACAAACAATAAGCATCATCAAGTGATACATTAACGCTCGAAGTTAGGAAAAATTGGACAACATACCCTAGAAAATGTTTGTGCTTATTCAGTTGAAGCGAAGTGTAACAACTGAAGCCAGCTGACCATTCACAACGTCGTAGATACGTTGAATGGGTGCTTGAACAACAGGCGGTGGACGGCGATTTTTCGAACAAAATCTTCTTCAGCGACAAAGCACATTTCTCACTCGATGTTAATAAACAAAATTGTTGTATTCGGGGCTCTGAGAATCCTCAAGTAATTGAAGAGAGGCCATCCACAAAAAGTCACTGTTTGGGGCGCTTTTTGGTCCGGAGGTATGATTGGACATTACTTCTTCGAAAACGACGATGGAAAGACTGTCACCGTCAATTCGGAACGTTATGGTCATATGAGAACCGACTATTTTATGCCTGCTATTGAAGAATACGACTTGGAGAATATGTGGTTTCAACAAGACGGTGCCACATGCCACACAACTCGAGCGAATACGGCTTTATTGCAGGAGACATTTCCTGGCCGCGTAATTTCTCGTCGTAGCGATATCAACTGGCAACCAAGATAAAGCGATTTTACACCACTGGTCTTTTTTTTGTCGGGCTACGCGAAAGACCGTGCTTATGCAGATAAGCCTTTAACTCTGGAGCACTTCAAAACCAACATTCGTCAAGTTATGGCTGAGATACCGCCCAATATGTGTTAAAAAGTGGTCGCAAATTACTTCAAAAGAATCGATGTTTGCAACAATTCATGTGGTGGTCGTTTAAATGATGTAGTGTTTCACATATAATGTCAACGTTCAAAATTTATAGTAAAGAACAAATATCATGAAAAAAGCACGTTATTTGTGTTTTATTTACGTTTACCTTTGAAACCGCAAAATGGATAACCCATTATTTAAGTCTTTCTTTAATACGTGGAATGAGTAATTTGTTGCAATAGTATTTTAAGTAGAAGTCGCTCTTTTTGTCCCCTTTAGAAATTATTTAGCGGCAACACTGTTAGAGACCAACACTTTAGTCAAATCTACATCAAAAATATATTGCAAAAACTGGAATCCCTTAGAAACACAAAAAAAAAACAATTTTTAAATTTATATAGTAGGTATATCCTTATATTGTTTTTTATACTTGCTCTTGGTCAGATGTTATCACACAAGTTCCAGATGCTTACTCATAACTCTGTGTTTTTTCTATCTTTTACGCAAATGAAATAAAAATCCTTAAACCACAACAATGCGTTAAAATATCGCATGTCCTTTAGATCGGCACGCGCCTACATCATCTCAAATATCTTAAAACACTCCTTGAGCTCGAGACAAAAAATGATGTATACTAAAAAAAAAACGCGTGAGCACACGGAACCAAATGTAATTTTTTTTGTTCTCAACCGTATGGCACACCTTCGATGGATAAAAAACTTAATACCAACTGGTCCATTGCATTGCCATGTACTTCCTTAAGGATATAGTTTTTTTTTTCTTCCACGTGTTTTTTTTACCCGCACTGAAAGTGAACGCGACTCTCGTTTTCACCCTGAAGACGAACAAAAGATCTCGATGCAAAACACGATCCATTCATTCAAATCATAAGCCAGCACATGCCACTAAGGGTGCCACATAATCAGTGCGTACCACACCGTAGATAAGTATTTTAAAAAAATCATTATGGTAACCTGATGTGGGAGTACTACGACGTACGTATCTATGAAATCTATAATCTAGAAAAAAAAAACTCGACTGCTGGAATTTTGAATCCTTGTAGGGCTCATTTTTTAACCTCAATTATTAGGGCTGAAGCAAAAAAAAAATCACCACAGACGTTTCCGCATCTTTTCTTTTTTTTACATTGCATTGTCTTGATAAAAAGTGAATTTGGAGTTGTTGATAATTTAGGAAAAGGTTGCCCCTTCATACCAGTGTATGGGTATCCTTGACAGGATTTCTGTCTATTATGTGGTCGATGATGGAATAAATGGTTTGTTTGTTGAAAATTAATGGTTTTCGATATTGACATAAATAGAATTATTTTTACTGAATTGCGGTTCTTCAATTAAATTGAATTAATTGCAGTTCTGTTTTTTGAAGGCATCAACTTAGATACATTTATGTTTTGACAGCTACTTTCGCGGTAAGTATGTTTAATTAATCATGGCTATTAGTGAATTCGGCGGATGAGATATAGCTATGGCATAGTGAAGCCATAGAACTCAAATTGAACGAATGTCGGTAAAATTACCTGCACCACCGACATTTTGTTCAACTTTTGTGGAACTACTGAATCCTCAAACCTTTCGCACTCCATACAAACTTTCTCATTTCATTTCCGCGCCAATTGTGTGTGTCACGAATCTTTGTATTGATGTACTTTATTTTGTCCAAGAATCATAATGGATAGCACAAATAATGTAAGTTAAAATATGAATACGTATTTAATTCTGAATTACAAAATATATGCTTACTAGGTACTTGAATTAATTGTTGGTTATAATTTTCTTTTTTTAGAAAACAAACCACTAACCGAGACCAGTTTACGGAAATGGTGGGATTACTGAAAACAAAACCTGACATTGCCAAGAATTTAACCAATAAATTCCCAGAACAACAGTTTTGGGCAAACTTACAAAATTCAGTAAACGGTTTGGGTTCTCCTTTTAAGGACTACAAGTCCTCAATCGAACAAAAACTTGCCCAAAGAAGAGGTCCATGAATGCAACTAGTCATAAGAAAGAGAAAATCATTTCCTATCGTCAGTTGACGAAGATGTGTTTCAGCTGTTCTGCTGTTGTGCTTAAAAAAGTCACATTTCAAAATCTTCTGAAATATGAAAACTTAAACTTTACAATGCATCGGAAATATCAAATATATACCTGGTTTGGTTGCGTATATAAATCCGATTAGTCCATGTGCAAATAATCCCGAAAATTCAAAAAAAATTAAAGTTTCAATTTCTTTATTTCGACCAACAAAAATTACTTCAGTGCTTTAGTTACAATTTAACATTGCGTGTGACGTTTAAGATGTCAACAAATGACGGCAGCGATAATGGTAAGGTAGTCCAAGAATCGATAGTATAGTTTATTCGACGAGTTCACTAATTGAAATAAACGCGAAAGCGAATCTATTGCGAATCTATTCAGCTCCCATGGAGTAGAAAATTGCGAATTCACTAATCGGTATGAATATAAAAATTAAAAAAAAAATTGTTAAGGTCAACTCAAGGTCTTGAAACAAATAATTGAACGTCCACGTTTCTGTTGCTGATTCCATGGATATAATATTATATTAATCCGCACAGCATGGTTAATGGTATGGTTTCAGAACAACCATTTTTTTATCATGAATTAATATTAGCATTTTTCTCAAATTTAGAAAAACAGGTGTTGTGAAGTAAGCAAGATTTCAACCGGCGGAGTGAGGAACTAAGAATAACAACTGTGTAATCAAAACGAACACATGAGAAGAATATATTTTATGCGTTTATACTACTTAGCTCGTCGATTTTTCAAGACAATGAAATTCACTAATGCACAAATCGCCGAGAAACTATTTAGTTGCATGTGAGTGCATCTACGTTTAATCCCATACAGGAAGTTTGTTCAGTTAGATCAATCATCGCAATCAACAGATAAAAGAGAAAACAAATGATATTGGGAAGACATACTAAGATTGGAAACCTTCGTCCGTTTCACCCCCCAAAACCCTTTTGTCCATATTGTTGTATTTGTACATTTGGCACTCTATCCATTAATAGATGTGAAAGCGAAAAACAAAACAAAAACAAATTACTAGGCTGTGTTGTCTATGTGTCTATAGGAAGAGGAACAGAAAAGATTTCTGTGTGCGTTTTTATCAATGTGTCTATTGGAAGAGGAGCGGAAAAGTTACTTGTGTGCGTGTTTCAGCTTGTAGGCAAATGTCAAAAGACAGCTGAGGTTTCGGGTCTTTATGTTTTTAGTTTATGATTGGGATCTGAGGCGGTTTTATTCCCTCTGAATTTTTGGTGAAAGGATTGAATGCAACGACTTTCTCTCTTGCCCTCAAAGCAAAATGTTCAACAATTTGGTTTAATGTGCCCTCAGTTACATATAATTCGGTGTGACACAAACTGAAGAGTTGATTTAGGTCGATCGTTCGGTTTGTGCCAAACTACAAACTATTAAATTGCTCGAATCGACGACTGAATAGTTCTTGCATGTGCGCGCCCTCTCATATATGTAAGTCCATGGTAGTCACTTTAGCAACCAAACTGTTGCAAAACTGAAAGTTGCATGTGCGCGCCTGGCGTAATAGTTTGTGTTTGAACGATGGCCTCAAATAATTTCTTAAGTTTTTGTCACACCCAATTAAATGTAACTGCGTTCTCATTAAACCAAAAAGTTGAACTTTTCTCATTGAGTGCAAGAGAGAAAGTCGTTGCAGTTTATATAGTTACCTTTCACCAAAAATTCAGAGAGAAAAGAACCGCTTTACATCTCAATATCTTGGGTTTTCTCTTTCATCTATTGATTGCGAAGATTGAACAGTTGATTCAACTCTAACTGTGTATCAGTGAAATTCATTCCGTTGTTCTTGGAAGGGTTACGCTCTCTGTAATATAAACACATAAAATATATTCTTCTCATGTTTTCGTTTTGATTTGACAGTTGTTGTCCTTAGTCTCTGCTTGTGTGGTGTATGGTTCGATAGTTCGATTAAAAAAAAAAAAAGAAACATTGCAAAAAAAAAAAACAAAACAAAACGTATGATAAGTTCAATTTCCATTAAAAGAAAAAAAATTGTTAAATCTGTTAGGATGGCTTTTATTATAAAATATTGATTTCTTAAAACAATCTTATTTTTTTAAAATTATTATTATGGACTGATTTTTAATTATTAATTTAATGACAAAAAAATAATAAATACTAAAGTATTTAACAAAGTAAAAGTAAAACATAAAGTATAATTGTAACAAATACTCCTACAAATCAAATTTAATTATGCAATATGAAATTTTGTTAGATAATTATATGTAGGTAACCAGATACAACATTTTGGTTTTTGATTTTAGCATCTGTTGAGCTGTTTTTGAATTTAATTGTGACGCATTGTTTCTTGCATTTGCTTATTTTTCAAATCACAAATCTTATTAAGATCTTTTTTATATCCGCTTTTTGTTGAATCCAAGATGTTCTGCGAGTTTTGTTTGATAAAAACTTTTTTCTGCATCAAGTTGCTGCCTGAGAATTTTTGCAGTGTCATCTACTTTTCGAAGAATGTTTCGTTAAGTTACTCCTTGACGAGATGAGATGATTGGACACACGGGATTTGATGATTTGTTACTGTTTGCGTTATAGTTTCAACTTCGGGAGGAATTCCATTTTCAAAAGAAAAGTTATTTTTGAGACCTGCCGTTGATGTTGGCATTAACAATCCAGTGACCTGTGTAACGGCTTCTTTTAGTTTGGAGAAGAAATGTTGTTTATATTCCCTACCAGCTACCACTATTTGCTTTGATTTCTGTTTTATTTTCCGTCAGCTTTCTTTTAATGTAAAACTTCAATCGGACCAAACCTAATGAAATAGAAGATTATTTTTAGTGAATAATTCACTTCTATGTTCCACTTACATTTTGATCATACCGCAGCATCTTTATTAGGTGGTCCAAGACTATTTAGATCTGCTTTTAGTTTTTCCAAAATGTCGTGACATTCCTCTTACCAGCTTTGTTAAACCTTCCAAATCTGGGCTCTCACTCATCAATTCAAAAATTCTTGGATATTGTGTCTTGTTTGTTAAAATTATAAAAACTTTTATTTAAAACCAAAAAAAAAATTCTAAAAATACTTACATTTTTGTTAAATATAATTGTTTCAATTTCAATGTCCTACACAAATGATTTCTCGTATAAAATGATGGTTCGATTACGTTCCCCTCATTAAGCCTAGTACGCTGCTGATGCGAAACGAAAAATCCCATACAAAAATGACACGACGAAATCATGAACGAAAAATTTCGTTCTACTTTTCGTTTTCCAGTACGCTGCTGAACGACGAAATGTGTAATTTTAGTGGATAGCTGTAGTAGATTTCTTAGTACAATTCTCCACTCTTTTCGTTCTCAAATTAATTGACCTGCACATTAATTGCTTGCGAAATTTTGACATTTCATTTTTTTTATAAAAAAAAGTCAAGCTCTTGTAATGCTTACTTGATTTTTCTTTGGCTTTGTGTTTTCTCTAGTGTCTGGTTTTTCTGTGCATTTCCTGTATTAAATTATTCAAAATACATTCAATTCTAATTTTGTATCAAAACCAATTTCAAAATCGACTAAACTAAATCTGCAAAATGAAAATGGGAAGTTGGAAAGAAGCACACCCTTCACATATCTTATCGGCGAACAAGATATAGCTGATCGTTATTTGGAGTGCTGATTATAACCAACTATCGACTTTTCTCATACCTAGTGCTAGTGCTTAGATTAAAAATAACCTATGTCCTTTTAAAATTAATTTATTTTAAGTGACTACTAAATAAAAATATTATAATCAAGATTCAGTAGTTTGTTCTGCAATTAACTGTCCATGCCATGATTTTTAGAATACATTTGTTACTACGACTTTTAAATTCTATGCGACCTTTGACACCATATAAATATAAAAAAAAACACTCACCATTTCTAACTACATACTTTCAACATATAAATTAACTCAATTGCCACAAAGAAAAAATCAAATCGACCGCCCGCTACTGGCAGTACGAATATGAATTTCCGACCTGGTCGGGACAAGATGTATCCAGGCCGGAAGCCAAAGGTAAGCGGCCTTCCGCTGCACCAACGACAATTAAGGAAATCATCGTTACCACAATAATGTTTGGTTGCAAAAAGGCCATCTTAAACGATACCCACCTCTATTTAGAAAGCCTGTTTCCGATCTCAATGATTGGCGATTTTATACCATACCCCAGAACTTATTTCTCAAGTTAAGATAATCTGTTTAATGTTTACTTCGTGAAAATCGGCACGGGATGGACATTGTTATTTAGTCTACAATTTCAGGTGATGACCTCGCTAGTCCTTTGTTGTGTTGATAGAAAGAAGATGATGACAAATCACTTACCTCGCATTGCCATCGCTACCTTCTTTTTCTTTTCTGGACGAAGTTTTTTTTTTTTAATGTATATTGAACCATCGTATGGCAGATGCCCTGCTCGTGAATTTGATAGCAAATCAAGCTGCTTGCAAGCTGGTCACTTGTCAATGGGATTTGACATATAAGGCCATGCATTTTTACTATTCATTCGATTTTAGTATTAATTAAGGAAGCAAGACCTATAGTTAAAATGGGAATCGATCAAAGAGCATTCGCAGCGTAGCAGAGCGGTCAAGTACAAACCCACTAAGAAAACTCACTGATGAACAAGTGAAAATGCAACCCGTTCCAAAAATATATTCTAAAAGCTATTCACTGTTCTCTTGGAATATATAATCTGAAAATACTTTGAAGTGTATCTTTGGAACGGGTTATCCTAAAAACTTGGTTGATACATTTTTGTAATCTGCTCTTGATACTCTCAAAATCAGCATCAAAAGTTTTTATGTAGAAGCCTTATTGCAAAAAATCACTCTTGAAATACGCATATTTAGAATGGAGCTATTTTTTTTAATACAACTTCTTTGCAAAAAATGTTGATGCTTCCTTTGAAAGTGTGAAGTGCTGATTCTAAAAAGATATCGCTCACCTTTATTGGACAACCCGTTCCAAAGATACACTTCAAAGTATTTTCAGATTATGTATTTCAAGGTGAACAGTGAATAGATTTTGAACTATATCTTTGCAACGGGTTGTCCAATAAATGCGAGCGATATCTTTTTTGAATCAAAACTTCATACTTTCAAAGGAAGCATTAACAAAACCAAAAGTAGTTTTGTCACCAAATTTCCTTTATATATAATTTTTTTGAAATAATTCTTGGACTTGAAAATGGTATCCGGAATTAGTAAGAAACCATAAATTAGAACTCATAACCGTTCACACCATCCCAATGAAGGACGTAGTTTTCGAATTATGGAGTGGCTTACCTCCCTATTTCATTGATTTTCTTAAAATTGATAGAAATTTCATCAAATCGGCAGATAAACCAGTTAATAAGTCCCAAAGTATTTGCTTAATTTCCATCATTTAAACGGTTCTGAGTTTTATTTTAAATCCTCTATGTGTAAGAAGAACAATTTTTAAATCCAAGAATTATTTCAAGAAAATTACATCTAAAAGTAATTTGGCGACAAAATTACTTTTTTTTTACAACTTGTCATTTGTTTTTGACAGCTTACAGAACTCTCCGCAAATATTTTTCCGCTGTGGTTTTCGTTAGCATTTCGCTCTCCTAGTGGAGACCACCGAAAAATTTCGTTTCGCATCAGCAGCGTACTAGGTTTTATCAGTGATAACAATTTTTACGAATTTCAAAAATTGTAACAGATTTTTTATTCCGATTCCACTACGGATGGAGTTTGTGATACGAGTAGTTTTATTGGGAAACGTAGTGTACTTTCACTAACGATGTTTTGATGATAGTGCAGGGGTCATTTTCTTAGAATTAAGCGCCAAATAATGAGGAAACGAAGTTCCTTTAAATTTGTACGCAGGCTGAAAGAAAGACGTGTAGCAACTATGAAATATGAATTGAAATTGAGTGTTTGAAATAAAAAGTTTTATTGGAGCAGTCTTAACTTGGATTTAGGTCTCTTGTCGGGTATTTTTCTTACGATTGTAATCGTCCAAATGTATGTAGAAAATATAAGTAAACAACACTTATATTGCTTATATTTATGTACCTAAGTTATAAAATTTAAAGTGATAAGATACGAGTAATTTTGATTTTATTAACAATGATATATATAAAATAGTCCTTTACAACCTTCACACGTGTGTTTACTTTGGCATTAGGTACAATAAGGTCTTCTAATATTGCGAATATCTCCCTTAAGTGCATAGTTTCAGATACCTAAATATATAAGACAAATTCTAACAAGAACAGAAGCGAAATCCCATGCGCAACGTTTTGTGTGTTGTCGGATCCAGATTCCAGGGCTTAACAACAAACCTTAGTACATTTGAGTTTATTGGTTATTTGGTTATTTACAAATGTTTATGTTTTTATAACATTCATACATATTTTTTTATCAGTAAGTCAACCGAGATAGCAGTATCCACTAAATCACAATCGGAGCTGGAGATAACAGATTTCACTAAATCACAGTCTAAGATAGCAGAGGTCAATAAATCACAACTGAGATAGCAGATGTTAATAAACCACAATCTTATATAGTAGGTGTCACTAGATCACAATCAAAGATAAGTAGACTTAGGCGACACTAACTAACAACAGGGCTTCCCCCTCCGTTTTTTTTGTAGCAATTTCGCCTACGAATATGGAACTTTATCGAGAACAAGGGAGTTGTACTACTACTACTTTGGTAGAACTCGATTTGCCTATGTTCGTCCCTGATTCCTTAGTAATATGAATACTAGCGTAGAATTTGAGTGTGAATAGTAAGGGTATTCATGCAACGAAATAATTTTCCGCTTTTGCAGAAAGATATCATTTTCCGCCCGACGTTTGCATGAACATCCTCTTAAAAATACTTGCGTGAATGTAGGAAATAATCTTTCTACATCATCAAATTTGTGATATATAATTTTATCTGATTTGCAGAATATTTTTCCCATACAAACTTTGACAGTTCATTTCTGCGGAAATAAAATGATCTGGTTTCTGAGGTTTATCTGGGTTTTCCGCCGTTGCATGAATATTAACATTTAAAAAACAAATCAGCAGTGATGGCTTCTGTTGATTATTATGAGCGTGTTTCTTTATTTATTTCGGATAAGGAATAGAATGGATGTAAAAGACGAAATGTTTAATAATAATATTCAGAATGGAATTAATAAAGAAACAAAAATACTATCCCGAATAAAAAAGAAAAAGATGACATCAAACAGCTGTTTGAAATTGATGTGATGATAACAAAAAAAAAGAAAAATCTCTAAGGGAAATGGCTAATGAAAACTCAAATTTAATTATTTTTTATATATTTATTTCAATAATAAAAATACAAAAATGTTTGCTCATCCATTTTGTTACATACTTATGGTTCCCGTCTTTAGATGCTGTCATTTTTTTGCACATTCACATGCAGGGGATATTCCGAGAATATTCTTTTAATTCCGTGTTTAAAATGGAATACAAAGAATACATTCCAAACGTTCCGGAATGAATAATGAAACAACAAAATAGCTTATCCGGGATATTCTGTGGAATAAAGAAACGCAAAACTGGTATTCCGAATATTCTGGATATCCCAGAATGAATAAAGAAACACTCTATATAATAAGCTTTGCGTTCTACACGGGCGAAAAGCTTACAAACATCACTATTATACTCTGTTCAATTTAAATTTTCAGTACAGCCCTTATGGGAGAGCTTTTTGAAATACACTGGTGCATGTTGCTGAAATATCCACTGAAAATAACCACTGAGTTATATACAAATTGTTCTTTTAATCTTGTTAAAACCTACTACACATCCGAGTGCACATGCACACTGCTGCTTGTGTGCTTTCATTATACACTTAACTCTCGTTGTGTGCTTTTAAAATAAGCACATTGAATTAGAGTTACCAATGCTAAGTTTGTGGTAATTTAGTATGCTTACTACTGCAACCCTGTAAGAGCTTTGAAACAGTACGAACTTATTGCCATCTCTATCAGTCAGAGTGAAAGGCAAATATCCTATCTTCATTGTACTCAAAATATAAACTATAAACAGAGTATATTATAAAGGTGCCACTGTAAATATGTTACCCTTTAATGTAAGTCTCATGTTTTATTATGAGTAAAAAAAAAAAAACAGATTTTGTTTTTTATAATTGCTGTAAAATTTAAAAAAGTCGTTTATGGTTAAATTTTCAGACAGTGCCGCATTCATTTTTGGCCCCAATCGAATATGAAAATGGCGCCCACACAAGTGTGCACAAATACATTTAAACTTCGTCGTAATCTAACAAAATGACTTGTGTAAAGTTAGTATTGCACTTACAGAAATTTAATATTTTGAATCCACAATTAATTAAAGTAGTAAGAGTACTTGGTAAAACTTCACATTTTTTGAAGGACTAACGTTTCAGAAAGGACAGTGGAATCCCAGGTTTAAAGTATTAGTTAGTGACATCTGCTATCTCAAACTGTGGTTTAGTGACATTTGCTATCTCAGGCTGTGGTTTAGTGGATCATGCTATCACAGTCAAGTTAATGATAAGATTATATGAATTTGGAATTACATAAAGCTAGGTGTTAGACCAATAAAATGTATTAAAATTGTATTTTCAAATAAATTAAAAATTCTAAAATTATATATTGTAAAATTGTATAAATAATCAGAATTTTGAATAAAATAACTTTGCTTCTTTAGTAAAACCCTAGATCCGACGAGCATAGCTCAGCCTACGATAAAAATAAGCATCTCACAAAAAAGCAAAGAAAATAAGCGTCTTTCCTTAGTTAGAAAAATTAATTGCGTACTCAAAATATTTCATTTCAGAAAATGTAATGCCGATTTCACATAACTTTAAATATGTGTTCTGTGTCTACCATATATGCAGGGGGAATGGGGGATGGGCTAAACTCAGAGCACCTGTAAACAGGTCGCATTGTAGCAAGTCACTACTATTTATTACAAAACATTAATTTCGGAAAACGAAGACGAGAACACTATGTAATAACGGTAAAGATACGAAGTCAAGCCGGAATTTTATACTCAAAAACTGTTTTGAAAGCCCTAATGTAAAATTCGGAGAAATTGTTTGTTCGTCCGCCAAACAAAGAATATATTTAACATAATTACGTTTTGAGTATATATTCTTAAAGTTTAAATATTGTATTTTCGTATAAATTTGGTAAGTATTTATTTTGGAAGAAATATTTTTATGAAAAAACTGCAACTGGGGTAGGTGTAAACGAAAAAAAGGGACATTTTTAAACGCGTTTACCTACCCCCACTAAAATAATTCTGAGGTTAATTGCTATAATATTACAAAACTTCTCTTTTTTTCTATTTCATAGAAGATGGTATGCACCTATAAGAAAAATGGAAGAATTCAGAAGCACGATTCAGATTATGAGGCGGCTATTCGCGAAATTCTCTTTCAAAAACAATAATTTAACAGTTCAACAAGGCAAAGGTTCAGGTAATTCAGAAGGAGAAACAAATATAGTTTCACTTGCCGTCCGTGATAAGCCCAAATACTGCACCAAACAAGTTTTTAACACGGAACAAGAACTTTCGTTGAAGAATAACTTTGTAAAATGTGCAAAGATGTGCTACGGCCTAACATTTCTTCAAACAAGAGATCTTGCATACAATTACGCTATTTTAATGAAACTATCAATTCCGCGCAAAGTTGGGAATATAATAAAACAGCAGGAATATTTTGGATGAAGTCGTTTATGAAGCGAAACCCAACTCTTAGTTTGAGAAAACCGGATAGTCATTTAATAAGACCAACGTGCAGGCGTTCTTTGATAATTTAAGAAGTGTGATCCAAAGATATAAATGTTAACCACATAAAATATTTAATTTAGATGAAACTGAAATAACGACTGTTTTATCGAACCCAAGGCAATTTGAAACACTCACGTTTTTATAATTTATCTTAAAAAATAATTGTATTTACCTATAGGTAATCGCTGAGTCAAAAACGAAACAAGTTGGTCAAATTGTTTTGCAAAAGCATGGTGAATTAGTGACATTTGTGGGCATCATTAGTGCTGCTGGCCTAGCGCTGTCACGTGTTTATTTAAATATAAAATATAAAGATGCTTTTCTAAGCGCTGCTTAAACCAGAAATGTGGGACTAGATACAAAAACTGGTTGTATGACCACTGGAAGTTTTGTGGAAACGATTTCCCAAACAAACAAGGAGTAGCAAGTAGCACACCCTTCTTTTGCTTGAAAATCACATTAATCATGTATCCATCCAGTCAATAGACTATGCAAGAGACAATGGAATCATAATTTTGTCATTCCCACCCCCCCCCCACCCCCCTGGAATCGCCGTTTACAGCCGCTTGATGTGTATATGGACTACTTAAAAATACTTTTAAAGTATCTTTCCAAGATCGTCTTGCAAGCATCCCAGGATCTCCTATCACAATTTATGACATTGCCGAACTTTCTCGAGCCCCATTTCATAATGTTTATCTGAATTTCAAAAATCAGGAATATGGCCGCTGAACACTCAGATATTTTATGATGATGACTTTGCCACTGCAATTCCTTCTGAACAGCCTCTTTAAGTCCTACCAATTGATCAATAACCCGCTATTTCTGTTCCAGATATTGCACCACCCACATTTGTCACTGATCCGCTGCTGTCCGAACAACAGGACGAAGATTCAAAGTCAAAGCGCTCAAAATTATAGCTCTCCAAATCTCCAAGGTAATTTGTCTATAGAAAGTCTACGCCCATTTCTGTGGTTTGTTCGAAAAAATGCAAACAAAAGAGTTTGGCTAAATCAACTACTTACACAGATACTCCAGAAAAAAACAAGATTTTAGAAAAAAAAAATTCAAATGCTAAGAAAATTGCAAAAAAAAAACAGAAAAAGCTGATTTCGAAACCTATTTCAAGAAAGAATGTGGTAAGAATTATTCATCTAAAAACTTTTAATTCTTTCTCCTAAATGTCTTTTTTATTTAGAAAACAAATGACTCATCTGAATCGGAAATAAGCGTAAATTTGAACGATTCATCCGGGGATTCAAACTTTTATGAAAATGTGTCATCGGATGATTCAAACAATTATCCGAAAGAGCTGCTAGACGACTATGAACTAAAAAAAAATGAATATGTTTTAATTAATTTAATTATTACGTTGGAAAAATAACGAAAGTTCATGAGCCATTAGAAGTCCGCGATATAACGTTTTTAAAAAAAAGACCATAAGCTTTGTGTATCCATTGATTGAAGACATTTCAATCGTTTCAAGACAAGATATTAAATATGTTCTGCTCAGTCCAGTTATTCAAGCCGGTACATCTCGATCTGCAACTAGATATGCATTCGAAGTTGACCTGACAAATTTCGAAATTTCGTTAAAAACTTTCCTTCAGAATTTTGAGGGCCTTTCTGAGGGCCATTTCCAAGAAAAAAAAACTTACAATTATTAGGCAACATAAATATTTATTCATATAGTCACGTTAGTTTTTTTTTTATTCATTTTTATTTAATCTTAACTTATAACTATCTTAAAGCTAGACAGAAATGTTTAAAACTAGCCTAATTATCAATAACTTACAACTAATTTACTGGCCCTTTACGGGCGCTCTAAACTAAACTATATCTCTTAATACTAATGTCTTTCGACCTTAAATCTATTTTAATTAATTCTAATTATTTTATTTTATTTTTGTTTTACCAAGAAAAGTTTTTTTTTTTTAAAACTTGGTCTCGTATCATTTTTTACTTACAAACTACCTAAATCTAGACTAAAAATAATTAAAACTATATACAATTAACTTATATACTAACTAAAACTAACTTAGACTTCTTAAGATACCTAAAAATACCCAAAACCACTTAAAACTACTTAAAAACTAGAACAGCCACATCAGCATTTTTTTTTTGTTTTTTAAATTTTTTTTTTGTATATTTTGTATACGCATGCAGACACACAGAGCCATGCAACCCACACAGCCAAGTACATTCGGACATACATATTCGTATGTACATACATACACAGGCACGCAGCTGCATGCACAAATGCCCCCGCAAACATACATATTTTTAAAATTTTTTTGTTTGTGCCACCCCGACTGTTCCTTATACCTAATTTACCTAAATCTACGTAAGTCGGCCAAGACATACCATCCTAATCGACATTATGTATCATAATGCTGTTCAGAGAGCCACCAGAACTGGTTATCTTGTTTCGCCCTATCCCTTCGGTACCGATCGGACACAGTCCTACTGAACCGAAGGCGCTCTTCTCCACCTTGAGCGATGACGTCTCGACCATACAGGAGTCGCCTATCTACAGCTTTCCGGCTGACGTGGTAGATGAGCGAAACCGCCCCTCCATCCTGTATCAGCCCTCGACTGTCTAAATAGAGGAATTCCTCCGGAGGGATGTAACCACGTAACCGCGCACTCTCAAAATATTCGTTATTGGGGTAATAAGCCCCAAAAATTAAGCTGTTAATTGAGGACATCGCTGTTGCAACGTGACCCCGAATCAGCTTGAACAAAAAATTATCTATTCTGTTTATGTTGGCTCCGTTGTATAGAACCTGGTTGGAATAATATCTTGTGTACTCCGACTCTGGTGTTCTGTGTAATCCAAGGCAACGTCTAAGACATATAGTCACGTTAGTCTGATTGAATGAATTCATTGAGCGCTTTTGTTTTTGAGCTCTGAGCAGAGCTTGAACATGTCAAGTACGCTCTGAGCAGAGTTTGATCACAGCTCTCCGATTTATTTATGGAACACACTGGACCACTGAACAGGCAAAATAATAAAATAATAAATATTTAATGATCTAGATTCAAAAATAAATCAATTTATTGTGCCCAATGGTACACAAAAAATTGGTCAATCGGTGTTTTGACAGATCTAGGTGTAAAATAAATTAATTTTTTTTACCAATTTCTTAAATGTTCAGGAGTAAGTCTTTTCATTATGACATGGCCAGCCAAACTGAGCACAAATCAAGTGGCAGCTGTCAAAAAGACCAACTCCGAAAAAAGTATTGCCAGATTGAAAACTACACGTCTAAAAAAAACACATTATTAGCGCCCGAAATTTCGAAGTCTTGTTCACAAAGTATGTGTACCGAGAGTACAAAAGAGAACAGGGGAATCGAAAATTCAGCGATGAATTAAGTCTAAGCTGCGATTAAACTGTTGTCCTATAACATCAAAGGAGTTAAACTTTTAAATATTGAGCCAAGGCTGAACCAAGATTGAAGGTTTGATAATCCAGTTAATCGAATATCAATTAATATCAATATAAATAAGTTACTTTTTGAAATCAGAAAAATACATAACATATTTTTGTATAAGGTGGTTTTCATTTCAACCAAAAAATGGAACCCTAAAGATTTCCTGATCGTGGATCAGTTTTGCGTTCTTTTCAGTATCAAAATCAAAGATCCAGATTTTCACAGATTTATCCCTCTTTGCACTAATACCATTACAATTTTCTGCTGACAGCTTGACGTATTTATTTTATTCCCAAGAAAACCACGATGCTATTATAATCATCCACTATTAATTATTTCATTCATTTAAAATGTTTCATTTCTTGAAAAATTAAATATATTAAATATTTTAAAACCTTTTTCTCGCTTATCAAATAAACAAATTTAGACACCTACATATTCACAGACACGACCTTGCACAAATCCAATAAGAACAAAAATTAAATCTAAAGTCACGTTCCATTGATCTATTGGGCTCGAAAAATCAAAATCTAAATTGAAATCAGGATTTACCAATGGAAAACCACATATGCTAAGAAGGAAAAATATTTCTTTTTTGACAGCTCAGTTCTTTGCTATGAGCTTATAAAGATAAACGCCTTATACGGGAACTTGGTTATAGAGGAAACACATTGATAATTTTTGTGATGAAATTTGAAAGATTTCTTTAAAAAATATTACAAAAAATGAGATATGCGGGCTATTTCTTATTGGCCCCGGGCAGAGGACCAGGATAAAAAACAGAGGGCCAAATGGCCCTATCCGGCACATTATAGCAACGCTGCACCCGATATCAAATCATGCCATGAAGCCAAAAGCGCCATGTTTTAAATTTTTACTTTCCAAATAAGTAAAGATGAACTCTGAATAGAGGTCGCTGAACTCTCATATAATCGTGTGCACTTAAATTATTTTGAAAACATGGCGGCTCCGTGTTAAGTGCAAAGAATATGGGTTAATTTCAGGTATAAACGAGTACGAACGTCCATGGTGTCTTCTCTCTTATGATGTCGAAATAGATAAACGAATTGGAGTATTAGCAGCACAGAAGAGTAAAACAAAGATGGGAAAATTCGGCAGCTATTTTGGTTTGCCTACGAGAACGACTTTAATATGATACTTCAATATTAAATCTAATCTGTCATTTTTGACATTTTGATGATGAGCGAAAAATACTGCTATTATAAGCCAGCTCCATTCGTCAGTTAAAGTATAATTTCATAGATAATCAGAATACCATCATTAAACATCCTGAATAATATTTAATTCACTTAACTTTTATTTCCGCGGGGGTTTCCACCTCTATGGTCGGGGCTTAGTCTCTACGGGCCTGCGCTCGTATTCAAAGCCACAAAATATTCTTTTGAATTTTTTATTTTATGTAAAGTAAACATTCAAAATTTTATTCTCATCCATAAACATAACACAATTTATAAACCATCAAAGCCAATTGTGTGTGTGTTTTTTTTTATTAACAAATTTTTGTTCAAAGCAAACTACGAGTATATAAAAAGATAGATTTTTTCAGTAAATTATCAGTATAGTTCTGCGACTTGAAGGAACTCATAATTCGCCGTCAATATGAACTTTTCGGCATATTTCTTTTTGGCTGCTGCCGTGGTCTTGATGATATTTTGCGCCCAACAATCGGGTGCTGCTGCTGTTGAGGATACTGATTGCAAAAAGAAGCAAGTATGTGAAACCATTAGAATTATTAAAAATAGTTCCAAAGAAAACGAAGACGCCTCGGTTTTCCTTAATGCAACAATTGTTGTAAAAGACGCACTTATTAAGCTTACAAAGAATGTGTCAAAATCAGAAGACATGTTCTTGGATGAAATGTCAGCAGCCAAAAAAGTAATACTTCAAGATCCAGAAGCTGCCAAAAAATTATTGCTAAAAGCTTTGAAGGAAATCCAAGTTTCAATCTACAATGCCGGTGTACCCATATTTGAATCACTCGGAATAGCTTTGGCTCTTTCAAATGGCGGAGCTACGCAAGGCCTTGGAGTCGCAAGTGGATTCATTCAAGAAGGAGGACTTCAAGCACTGGATGCTTGGAATTATGCAGAAAAACTATTGAATCAGGGAATCGATGCCGGAGGCAAGGCAAATATGGCATTACTTAAATCTGTAGGTTTGGCTGTCCAAGCAGGTTTTTCAGCTGCATTTATAAACTTTCAAAAAACTGCCCAAAACGCAAATAAAGCATTGAGAGATGCTAAAATCAAACCACTGGCTATTGATCCAAATTGTGAATCCGCCTCAAAAGATGCTGCAGTTTCAGATGCCATGAAGGATATTAATGAAGCTGCGAACAATGCTCTGAAACGTGGAGTTAATGCTGACCTAGTTCGGAAGATAAATACAACTTTCCTATGCTCACTTAGTGACCTAGTGAACATAACTATCCATGCTAAACGTACTTTCGAAAATGTTAAAAAAATTGCTGGAGTTGAACCGCTAGCTGCCAAGATAATATTCTTCAAACAAGCCAATGGTTTTAAAAACAAAGTGTATGCTGTAGCGGCAAAGATATTTTTGCTTCTTGGAGAGGTAGCACTTAAAACTGGAAAACAGTCAAACAGTACAATTGGAACAGCCATCTTAGCTATAGAGCGTGGCAGAGCTGAGATTTGTTTGGGAATTCAAACTGCTGAAGATTTAATCGTTTTTGGACTAAGGTATAAAGGTGAGGCATATAAGTTAGCTTTCGAGGCTGCCGCTAGTAGTGGATTGTATGCCAAAATTGCTTTTATCGATGAAGCCGTTAATGCTGCTAAGCTTCTATATAGTGTTCTCTAAGTTCTTTAGTTCATAATGAATAATTTGCAGTTATACAGACTTTATTCTTTTCGAAGTAGTTTATTTTTTATTTTATTTTAATAAAATGAATAATTTGTAAATTTTTTATTTTATGTTCGTTACTTTTAACGAAAATGTGATTTAATTTTCGTTATTTTAAATGAAATTATATTAACTTGGTTCTGCAATTACGATTGATGTACCATTTGCAATGGCAAACTTGAATGTGCATCAGTCAATTTCAAATGTCATTGTGAAAGACAGATAACGCCAAATTGAAGATTTTTATGACCTGTAGTCCAATATGCGTTTCGCCCAGGTACGATAGTTGGGCTCATCAGTTAGATGTTAATCTATTACTGGCCAGACCGCGGGCATAACATACATTTAGGTGCACGAATTTAACCAAATTCCCCTAAATAATATAATTTGCAGTGCGTAAATGCCGCAAATTTTATAATAGTCGGTAACCATCGACCGAAAAACATTGCGTCTTAGAAGGGTACCATAGCATCTAACTATCGTACCTGGGCGAAACGAATTTTGGACTACAGGTCATAAAAATATTCAATTTGGCTTTATTCCTCACAGATTAGATTCTAGATTAGATTAGATTAGATTTTTCTTTATTTCCTCAGATAAAATTACAATTTTTTTTAGAGTAAGAATACGGACCTGACAATTTTGCCGTCTGCCGGAAATGACATTTCAGTAAGATGAAAAGAAAATAATATTATATAAAGAGAAAATGTAACTATAAATCTTGTTTACGATAATGTTTCAGTAAATTTAAATTAATAAACAATTAATAGTTATTTACATTATGTACATGCGATCGTTTAAATGAATATACAAAAAAAAGTTGAAAAAAAAAGAGAGACATTTTGGTATTTGAACAATTTTGATGATTTGCAACATAAAAAACTGCTAATTTTAATGATTTAAAACATAAAAAGAGTAACGGATTTAAATTCTTGTTAACATAATTTTTATGAAAAATTAACATAATGGAATACTCAATGAGAACTTAAATACATTTACATGAATATTCAAACTTAGTTGATAGGAAAGTGAGAAACCTGGAGGCCGTCGACAATTTTGATGATTTGCAAAATAAAAAAAAGAAAACTTCTAATTTTGATGATTTAAAACATAAACATAATAACAAAATTAAATGGTTATAAACATTCGAATTCACAATGAATATAGACTTGCTGTATCTCTTGACTTTTCAAAAACTATTACGATAAGTCATAGCATGGCTGCAATATTTATATAGAGCGACCCAGCCCCGAGAACCATTTAATATTTCGTAGAGATTATTTACAGTCAGAAAACTTTCTTGGAAGTATAAACGTCGGATTTCTTGTAAAATGGGACACACCCCAATGAAGTGGTACACACTTTCGTCTTCTCTCCTGTTACATAAATTACAAGTTTGGTGAAGATCGGTTCTATGTGGAATGAAATTTAAATTCAATAATTCGACTCGGGCTCTGAAAATGGTGCTTATAACTTTAGATGGATATTTAACATTGAAATAATTTCCTAGGGTTAGTAATCGATGATCTAGATTGCGGTAGATTAGTCTGGAAGCCAAAGAGGATGCTCTTGTTAAGTGTTGGTCATATATTTTGTCATCAACCTTAGCTATAATTGTTGCAAATATATCGTGCCATTCGCTAACATTACCTTCAGACAAGGATATACTGATATCGTGAGATAGCGCCAGTTGGTTCCAATTACTGAAAGGTGTTGCATTGGTTTGCAGCAATCTAACTAAGATGGTTCTATGAAAACTGTTTCTGCTTCGGTTCATCAACCTTATTAAATAGTCTGCATGGGCTTTAAGATTTTGCAAATATATGGGTGGCAAACCAGACTCCACGTGAATTGCATAGGTTGGAGTCGCATTAGGTAATTTAAACAAACGTTTAAAGAAATATCTCTGAACATCTTCAAACTCCTCAAAGGGGATTGTCCCAAATGCCTGCACACCATAACACAAACAAGTGTTTACCGTAGCCTTAAATACTTGATATTTAGAAGACAAATCAATGTTTTGGTTTGCGAAAAATTTCGGCCACAACATGTTTAGTGCCAGTTTTGCTTCTCTATTTTTTTCTTTCGCATGCTTCCGGAAGATCAAATTACTTGAAAACAGCACACCAAGGTACTTAAACTCTCGAACTACTTCTATCACCTCGTTATTGAGTCGCCAAGCCTCAGCACGTAGTCTGCCTCTAAATCGGTTCTCAAAAATCAAAACTTTTGTCTTCAAAACGTTTATATGGAGATCCCATGTCTTACAGAACGCCTGTAGTTTGTTTATTTGGAGTTGTAACGTAAAAGGATTGTCCGCTAACAGTACCAAGTCATCAGCGTAAAGGAGAACTTTTACGTGATTGCCGCGAAGCTTACACCACCAGGGAGAATCTCAGTTACTGAATCAATAAATAGGGCGAAGAGAATAGGGCTTAAAATGCAACCTTGGGGGACACCTGCCGACGTGTCGAACCATTCTGACAATTTGGATCCATCCCACACTGCTGCACTTGATGCGGAGAGAAATTTAGCATAGACCAGTAGGAACTTTCTTGATACTCCGAGGGAGGCCAATTTATAAACCAATGCTTGCCTGTTGACTGTATCAAAGGCTGCTTTGAAGTCTACGAAGCAAACATATAACTTCCTCTTCATTTCAATATATTTTTTGGCAATGCTTGTCAGTGCAAAAATATGATCTAAGGTTGAAAATCCTGAACGAAACCCTGCCTGGTATATGCTAAGACGATCGTTGCTTTCTATCCACAGAGAAAATCTTCCATAAAGAATTGTAGCAAAAATCTTTCTAAGGGAATTAATAATAGAGATTCCTCTATAATTTTCAACTCGACTTGAATCTCCCTTTTTAAATAAAGCAAATATAAGTGCTTTATTAAAAGAAGTAGGAATACACGCATTATCGAATAACAAATTGAAATATTCCACTATGTAAAGTTTGAGTTGTTTCGTTGCATTTTTAAAAAATTCGATTGGAATGCCATCACTACCCGGAGCCTTATTGGTTTTCATGACCACTAACGATGATTCTAGTTCCCTTAAAGAGATCGGGTGGTCTAGTTCGGATACAACTTCGTTCTGTAACGCATAGCTAAAAGTTTGAAGATTCTCCTCCGCTGATAATAGAATTTTAAAATGCGCTGCTAAAGTATCAGCTTCGAGAGTAATCTTCATACTTCTGCACCGCCCTCCTAACTCACGAACATTACTCCAGAATTCTTTAGAGTTTTTAGATATAGTTGTAACTTCATAGCAAAACGTTTGAGGAAAAGACTTTTTTCCTCGTAACACATTTGCTTGAAATCCTTATTGGCACGTAAGTACATAATTTTGAAGGCAACGGAGTTTGTTGATCGAAATAGTTTTAAATATTTGAAAGAAAGATTCCGAAGGATGACACAGTCTTTATCAAACCATTTATTCTTAGCTGTGAAGAAATAATTACTACTTGTTGGAGTAGCCGAAGCATATATTACACTTGTAATGCTTTCCTCAATTAAATCAACATCGCTTAATGATTGAGGTGGAAGAAGATTGCAATGGTGATTCAAGAGACTCTTGTATCGGTGGGCTTTATTCTCAAACCATCTAAGTTTTCGAGGATAATCTGTACCGGTATGCTGAACGTTCTCGAAAAAACGGACTTTAACCTGTAGTGGCAAATGACCCGAGAAGCTGGCCACGAGCACCTGGAAATCCTGAACTGCATTAAACCACTCGCCAGAAATCGCGCAGTAATCAATAACCGAATGGCCTTGGCCGCTTATAAAAGTAAGTTCACCACATTTGTCACCATTTGCTACCCCATTCAAGACAAACAAGCCAAAGTCCTCCAACAATTCCAATAAAAGCCTTCCATTACTATTGAGCGTTTCATCTTTCGAGTTTCGAATCATATTATAGAGCGTTATATCTTGCAAATTATAAGCAGGAGAATTCTGATAATCGCCAATACGGGCGTTGAGATCACCGATAACCATTATATTTTCCAAGGAAGTATTGTTAGTAAAATTACGCAAATTGTCGAAATCGTTCATCCAATTATTGCAATTTAGGTAAACCGGTACAATAAAGAATTTACATTTGCTTGTCAAAATTTCAACAACAAGCCTATTTTCAATAAATTTGCATTGAACGAAATGATTAAATTTAGTTTTTATGCCACATAATATTCCTCCACTCGCTCTCCCCTGTACATTAGATCTAACTGCTGGAACAAATGTTAGTTCATAATCTTTGAAATATTTATAAAATTCATTTTCATTTTTTTCCTCTAAAAAAGTTTCTAATAGTACAATTATATCAAAAACTATAATAAATTTAAAAAAATCAGGTTGCAAAAGTTTGCTTTTGAGACCTGTAATATTATATGCAAAAATCGATAAATTAGAAGTATTAGTTACTATATCTTGGCAGACGGCGGAAATTTCCTATTTTTTTCTTGCGAATATAGGGTGCATCTTTTCATTCCTAGATGGCACTGTTGTCGATTGAGAGCCAGTTGGCATAAGTTGATTGTCAACCGAGGCTAACTTCGCTCCCTCCCTGCAGTCAAAATAATCATGAAAACATTCACCAAACATGTTGTTTACAAATGTAATCTCAGCCGAAGATTTGACAATTAAACCACGCGCAAATTTGTAGACAAAAGTGTGGTTGTTAATTTGCATTTTGTCACCTTTGATTATAATTTTTGCTTCGGAGTTTACTTAAAGAAGTTTAGTTTTTAATTCGAAAAGTGTCTGTCTATTTTGCCGATGCATTAACGTCTGTTAGCGATGTATACTAATGCCGCTTCCTTTGAGTTGATTAGCAACGGACAATATTTGGTCTACCATGTCTGACGAAGGCAGTTCTAAGAAAACAGTTCCCCTCTTTGTGTTTGTGTTTTGAATAACTCTTGTTTTTTCTAAGTGAAAATCATCACCTTCTTTTAACTTGAGAAGCCTTCTGCAAGTTTGTTTAGCTAACTCAACTGCGTCGGTTTCTCTGTCTAAAGGAAGGTGTACCACCATATTGTTTTCGGTTGTTTTGCGGGAGATTTTTTCAATTTGAGACTCCAAGAGCTATTCCTCACAGTATACAAAAACAAAAACAAAAATATAGTGTTATTTACGTTTTCTTCTATTCCAAAGACTTCAGCAGCTATTGACTATTGAGTCTATTGTCTTTGTCAGTGTTCATTTAACGGCTTTCAAACTGAAAGAATTTTTACAAATGAGTTGTCATAAGAAATTGAATTATTTCCTTTTCATTTGGATGTCGTGCTTACTAAGGCTTTCGAAGTATTATTTTGATTCTTGATTTCATAAACGTTTAAACATAATGTCGAATAAACATATTTAAAGTTTTTCGTTGGGAGTCATTTTTTTATAGGTGCCGTCGCGTCGTTCAAGTGAATTGGTGAATATTATGGTCTTGGTTCTTGCATTCTTTATAAATTGTAAGTTTATTTCAATAAGATATAAGATAAAGTTAGGCACGAGTTATACAAATAATAACACGTGCGTTGTTGGTTTCTTGGAAAAATTTACCGTTTTAAGTTGACATCATATTTTTGAAAGAGCCTAACCATTCAATTTCTTTTAGCTTAGAAATATTGAGATATCGGAAGTAAAGATATATACATAAAGGCTTCTATAGGGCTTTCTCCGATAATAGTTTACTTGTAATGGGTGTTTTGTTTAGACGTGTAGTTTTCAAGAAAAAATAAAACGCATATATTTTCATGTTATGGCCAAGAATTTAGCTTTAGCCGCGTTTTATTATGCACGAAGACCTATATAGAACAGAGCTTTTCATGCATTACAACAACACTACAAGATCTTGATATTTATCCAGTTCAATTTCCTTGACCCAGAACTTAATTACATATCTCACCACCAGGGTTAGCTTTTAACTTGTACAAGTTGGTACTTCAATTTTGAATTGTCAACCTCGGTGTTGCCAACTACTTATAATTTATTAAGCCTGCTTCTACACTAGTGGAATTTTTGTGTGGTTTCCCATTGGTAAAAGATATCAATTTTGGAAGTTAAATTCTTCCATTGGGCAAACAAAAATGTGC
Organism: Philhelius pedissequus; assembly: GCA_910595825.1. NCBI lineage: Eukaryota > Metazoa > Arthropoda > Insecta > Diptera > Syrphidae > Philhelius > Philhelius pedissequus. The sequence goes on along the minus strand of OU343161.1, from coordinate 100,933,139 downwards.
TTCTTATTCTGAATCAATTTTGCAGCTCCGTATTTTTCTGTGGATCAACCTCTCTTTTTATTAACACCACTAAGCACTAGTACAATTGAATGCATTTACTTTGACAACTAGTAGTTTAATATACACGAATGCAATCCAATAACATATCAATTCAAATCGAGCCCCCCCCCCCACCACAAATCCACCCCCCCAACACCTTTCGAAAGCTAGTATTACGCGGTGCAATACAATTCAATAACCCAATAAAACACTTATGCGAATAATATACCCACATCTCTCTAACACACTGGATAGTGTGTTCGTTATGCCGCGACTCCATCAGAAATATTTATTTCGGCCATTATTGCAGATACTACTCGTACTACTGAAACTGTATATATTTTTGCTATGTGGACAAACATAAATCGTGAAATTTCATTCTTCTCCAAGAAGCGCTAAGCGCCTTATATTCGAAGAAAACGCAAGCAATGTTTACGTATTGGGGCGTATTCATAGTCATTTTTAAACTGTGTCTAAATTAAACCGAAGTTTAGTTGAATTTTCGGACGTGGATTCTATATTTTTAAGCTTATCCTTCCAAAATATTTGAAGCTTTTGTGTAGTAAAACAAAAATCTTATAAAAATATAAAAACAACAATTTGTAATTAAAATAGGTATGTATTCATTAACCCAAAATTGTCCTAAACTGTAGTTTAGTAAAACCTGGGGTTATCAGCGACTGCCCCATTATTCTTGTTTTTGTTTTTTTAAGCGCCTTATGTACTTTAGAATAGGTATAATCTGTTTTCTTTTTATGAATTATTAAAATTTAACATGAAAATAAGCAAACTTTGAACAAGATTCAATGTTTTGTGAGAAAATTGTGCTCGATTAATGTTTTCTCCCTTTATTTCTTCTGAGAAGACAAGAAATAAATACAGATTCTCATGTCTAAAAAAAATCCAGACATAAGGGGCTTCTACAAGAAATATTGAATACATGACACATTTCTTGCTATCATTTATTTCAAGTGGAGGCGGATTATAATAGTTTTTTTTAGGCAATTTAAAGAAAAGAAAAAAAAAACAGTAGATAGTGGCGCGAGCCGAACGAGGGGAAAACCAAAAAAAAGAAGGTTTCGTTTTAGAATCATTTAATTTTTCTTAGCAGGTCAAAAATCTTTTTATGGAGGAAATTTTCGTGTCAGGTTTTGGATTGAATTCATGCATATGCAAAAAGGATTGTGTATTCATTAAAGTTTTTTTTTGTTCTAGCCTATTCTCTGTCTTTTTACTTAGCTGCATTACGTTTCATGAGTGAAATCAATTATAAATCTCTCCTTAGATTATTATCATATAGGATTTCACAAAGGCATTTTTCATTGAGGAGTGAATTTCCTACTGACTTAGTGTGTTTGGAGACGAAAGTTTCGCTATAGTATAGGGGAGCCTTAATTGATTTGTTTTATACACAACTGGCAACTCCGCTCTGACAGAAATGCAAACAAATTTCATATTCTAATTATTTTAAGACAATTTTTATTTTCAAAACGCAAATTTGATTGATTTACTTTTTTCGATGCTGGGGATTATTGAGTACCTGTGATTTGTCAACAAGTATTAGCATTTTTGGAATAAGATCCACCATTATACTGGCCTTAAGCAGAACTTTCAGTTCTTCTTTGACTTCTTTTATTCACCATTAAACTGAAATCAGATTATATTTAATCTTACGACATATATTCACCGGAGTAGAGCTTACGATTTAGTATTGTTCGATGGGTTGCTGTACAATATCCAGATAGTAGCGTACTTTATTTATTTATTATAGTTTATTATTTTATATATATTTAACTAAAATAAAACAAGAAAGGACAACTTCCGAGCACAGCAGTAAGCAATATTCTCTTCCATCTCGCACAATCTTGGGGCCACGCCACATGCCCACGACGCGAAATAATGCGCTCACCAAAAGTTTACTTCAATAAATTGTTGCTTCCGTTGGCTGTACGGCGCAAGTAGCGCCCGCCGCCGTCTTGTTGGGACTAAAAGTTGCCCGCATCAACATTCTCCAATTAACGCACGAAAATGTCATTAATCATCATTAACCATTGGCTGTAACATTATGGCCGCCCTCATTTTTGAAGAAAACCTTTATATATTTCTTAATCCCGGACCAGTTTCGCGATTTTATCGATATCAAAATCACATATCCAGATTTTTACATAAAAAACGTACTTGCACACACACTAAAGTAAAGCTTAATTTTCTGAAACGTCAAACAGTTTTCCTTACTCTACAGAATACATACACACACACATCTAAAAGAAATGCTTACTTTGTTTCTACACAGAAACTCCCCAATCCCGGATCAAAATCTTTATTGGCAAATGTGGAAACTACTCGTACCTCAGAACAAACACTACCAGATCCCTCTTTTCATGCTAACAATTTTTTCGCACAAAAAAATCATGTCTATGCCACCAAAATTTGAATTTCTGAACACAGCCGTAGTATTTATATTTTTTTTATGGTTGTCCGATTTCTCACCTCTTATGCAGGATTAACACGAGTAACAAATCGGCATTATTTCTTCCGTTTTCCCATTACTTCTTCATGTCGTTTTTTTTTTTTTTTTTATATAATTTTGCACGCGCTCAAGGGGTTATGAATATCCTTTATATGTTTTTAACGCAGCGCGTGCATCCGGTGAAGGAAGAGAAAGAAGGATATGAAAGATGTGTGGCTGTGTGTGATGTATTAAGACGGTGGTTGTTGTCTCAGCTTTTATCTCCAGCGATGGCGGCTGAACTAATGCGGAGAAAATTACAGTGTCTTATTTATTTATGTCTCTTATAATTCGCATTATTTTATTTATTTCGTTGATATATTAATGAGTAGTTTACTCAATCACATGTTGTTAATGTTACGCCTGGACAGCCTGTAAGCATGAGCAAACCAGTAACTTATTTAATGAAAATTTTTAGAATAGGTTTTTAATGGAATATAAGAAGACATAGACAACGACAGGAATCGAACCTGCGACCACGAGGCTTACAGGCGAGCACACAACTATTGCGCCACGGTCACCCCCGTGTAAATAGTTTGAAAATTTCTTATAATTTCCGACATAAAAAATGGTAGGGAATACTGGCATTAAATATTTCCATTAAAATGGCATCATGTAAATGCATAGTAACACCATTCTGGAAATAATAGCACATCGGCAATAAAAATGGAAATGCTAAGTCTTTAGTGGCAGATTGCCATTATCAATCAAACTGTCATTTTTTTGCCCCGTGTAAGTGCTTATCATTAATAATTTGATTTTACTTTTATGTTGCCAGTTTAATGAAATAAATTAATGGCAATTTGTCAATTGTACCAATTTTTATATTTAAAGAAAAAATCAGAGGGTCTCTCTCCAACTTTGAATTTCATCGGCATATCGTCTGCTGACGCTAAAGTTATTGTTAATCTATTTGTTACCTTTTAAGTAAATCCTTTAGCAATTCTTCTAATGAGCCTGAAATTGAAAATTATAGATTTCTGATAAATAGCCCCACACTTCTCTTGTCTTTCTTAACATAAGTTCGCTTTCCTTCTATGATAAGTTAAGCTTATTGAATCTCAATGATGAATTTTCGCTTATCACTGATGGCATTTCAGCAATTTTTCCTTAAAAATTCTCTAAAACAATCTGTAAACGTCTCACTATACTGTGTTTAACAAAAATAATCAGTACAGGGAAGATATGGCATTTGCCTTTCACTCTGGTTGCATTGGCTTGCATAAACCTATCTCAAGTTAAAGCTCTCATAGGGTTTTGGTACTTATCGTTATAAATGGCCCAAAATATGAGAGAAATATGTGTATGGATTACCATCTCCTAATTTAAAACAATGAAAATTTTAATTAAATTTAAAAAAAAATATTTATCTTTTTCCACGCCACCAAGCGAGCAGTAAGCCAAGAGGCGCGTTTCTTAAGGGTATCCGCGTTTTATTAAACTCAATTTTACTTCACTATTTACCAAACGCAATATCAATGTTTCACTGTTGATAAACAAAATTTCACTTTATAAAACCTTTTGTAATCCAAGTAATTTGTTTTGTACGTTTCGATACCTTGTACAAGCAACTTTTTCTGCAAAAACACCGAAAGCGTAAAAAATTAACTTCATTTTAACGGCCTATTTGGAAATATAACCAAATAAAAAGGAGAAAATTAAAGGGACAACACTTCTCTTTCTCACCTTACAAAATTTTGTTCTCAAAGCTTAAAAACAGAAAGCTCTTTAGTAAAAAAAACCCACTGAAAAAGCTCTTTTGTATTGCTTTAAATGGGTATTAGTAACTCTTTTGGAATGTATAGTTTTTTCAATGTATACAGCGAAAGTAGATACGAGTTTACGAGCAGATGATGATCAATATGCTTTCGCTATGGACATGCAATGCGGACGGTTGAGGTCAGAGGCGTATCCAGGATTTAAGTTTGGGGAGGGGGGTCATGTTGCTCGAAGGCTGAATACGATAAAAGATTAATTTATTAGATACAGGTACCTGTACTTAATATAAACATATAATATTCTAGCAGACCCGGACGCGCGTTGCTGCGACTTTTTTGTATTGGTGTCAATTTTTAGATATTAATCTTCACACTTTTTTGTCTCTTAAAATTCGATTTGCAGCTAAACTACTTGTCCTAGGGACTTAAAAATTATATATTCGCGATCTTGGAAGTGCCACCTTTCAATCCATGTGACATATGATACGAAAAACCAATTTTAAAAAATCGGGACATTTTTATCTTTAAACTCGATTTCTGGCCAAACTAAGGCTCCTAAACCTTTACACTTTTTTTTGTCTCTTAAATTTCGATTAGGTAGTGATTGGTAAGATTATTAATTAGTAGAAATCAGTTCTTTCCTTTAATTGAGAACTAAGTGATGAACGTTATTACTCGTTAATCTATCTTTCATTAAATCAAATAAATTTGATGGTTTTCCAAGGCGTGGGCATGCAACATGCAGCTGCCCATTCATGGGAGAAGCACAGTTTCTCCAAGTCCAAGCCACAAATTGTCATTGCCTGCCCTTGCACTCTTGCAGCTTATTTATCGTCATCGCGAAAGCCAAACGCATCGGGAATTGTGGAATTTTGAAAAGTATTGTTGATTCTGATGGAATCATAGGTATTCGATGTAAACGAGGACCTTTTCTTCAAACTTTCCAGTCAATATCGTTGAATCAGGTACGTCGTACACCATTGCATAATTTTCGTGGATTTAACTTAGGCAAAAGAATAACCGGGGAACAAATTTGTAGACAGAGATTGTGTGGCGGCATTCCTTCCAGATAATTTAAAATTTCAGTGGGATAATTGACGGTCTCATTTTCATCAATAATAGTGTCAATTGACTTATTGTGAAAAGAATAAATCTAATGTCTCTAATTTACCTATATTTTTTTCAAAAAATTAAATTAAAAATTAAAAAATATTTTTCTTAAATTTTGCTAAGCAGTTTTTTAGTATAAAAAAACTACATATATTTATTTCTAAGTTTTAAATATTAAAACACTATCCTATCTAATCTATTGTTTCGGAGTTCATCGAACACAACAACAGTTTTGGAAATAGTTGGTAAAAAAAAGATTTATTGAACCCCTACCCAAAATAAATTGACAAAGAGTTTAACGCACAAACATTTCTGTAAAAAACATTTCCCTTAGACTTGAATGTAGGTATGCTTAAGAAATGTATATTAATTTATTAAGTCTAGTTTATTTTTTAATTTATTAAGTCTAGTCTTCTTTGTTTTTTTCTCAGCAAATGCTGTTATAATTTCATTAACATCGATTGTGATAAAGCGATGAACGTTCATTAATTCAATAACGAAGATCCGACCATTTCCCATATTTGCTCGCAACCAAATTTTAACGCGCCTAAAAATGGAAAATTGCTTGGGTATAAATAATGTCCTTAACAAGTGTCTGACATTTCTTATGGTAGAGACACTGGTACACTACGCCCGTCTTCAATTTATTTTTTCCATTTTTGTATCTCTAGCTTAATTTCTTAGATAACCATAGAAACAAGTTGATTATTTTAAAGTTATACTCCTAGCTGAAATATTGCCAGTACATCTGAAGAAAGACGATCTTTCAAGTCTCTCACCACAGAATCTAGTAGGGGGAATATAAACGGCACTTCGAAAATACTTCTCGTCAGGCAGACTGTCAACGCTGAATGCGAAAACATCACCTTCAATTTTAAGGATCTAAAATTAATTTTTTTCAATTACATATTATATAATTTCCGTGTGAAGGTATGTCTATGATGAGTACCTAAAAAGAGATGAGCATAAAACACGGTACTATTTAATTGGGGGTTATCGTGAATTTTACTGTCATTTCATAGGATTTTTTGTTCGGGGAAATTTTATTCCGTGGAAGATTCACGATCACAGGAAAAAATTCGAGGGAATAAAATATTCCGTGGGAAGCGAAATTCCCTGGGATATTCCCGATAGGGCCCATTAGCTAAGTCCCATTAAATAAAATCTCAGTGAGCATACAATGTCAGATTCACAGCCTGGGTTTCAATTCCGGAATCGTGAGTTTTATCTCTGTACACAGAAAGTCGTGTACACATACAAGGGTGCGTTTACTTTTTTTTTTTTTTACAGATAACGTGTATACAGATAGTCAAATTTATTCACCCATATTTTGAGCTTGAATAATTTATGTTCACGAAAATTCATTCATGCTTGCTGAATTCGGCCCTTGGATCCCTTAATGACACAATATTTCTCGCAGAATTAAGAAAAACACAGATTTTATAATTTATATAAATTTTTCAAAATAATTTCTGGAAATAAAATTACAACTTCGCTAAAATATTTAGAGCCGTTTTCTTCACTACAAGTTGAACTCAAATTGAGGATTTTTATTCTCAACTTGTGATTTTGTTTTTCTTCACTCAAAGTTGATAGTTTCAACTGTCGATTCTCAACTCTCGAGTTGATCACCTGCTGGTGTTCTCAACTTCCGAAAATAGAAGAAGTTGAGATAGCAAACTTGAGAGTTTTCTGTGAAATTGAAATTTTCAAAAATTATTCTCAGTTTCAATTTGAATATATGTAATTATTTTTTAAGTAAATTGTTTCGAGAAAATTATTATTGGAAAAATCCTCTATCGTCTGCTTGCGGAAGCGAAGAAGATGTGTCCACGGGTCGGGCTAGAAAAGTTGCAGACCATGATTTTATCTACCGATTTGGTATTTCAAAGTAAACAATAATTTTGCTCTTGGAATTGATAAAGGGTAGTTTGCCTTACACTGAAACAACGCCGCCCTAGTATTGAAGTGCCGTATACGCCAAATTGCATTTTTTGAACTGGGTATGCAGTCTTATGTTTCCGGGGTCGCTCTCTTAAATCTGTTATCCGATTTATTCTATCTATTTTCGATGCTGAGATATTAAGAATGGTTTTGACGTATATCCATCAAAATCATCAAGTTCACGTATTGTTTTGACGTTAACACCAATTTTTGGCATTTACGTCAAAATTTGCATGCAATTTACGAAAAAAATAGTTTGAAAATTGTTTTGACGTACGTCTTATTGTCTTGCAACGTAAGTCCTGAAAAATCAAATGGTCGTTCACTATTGATTTGACGTATGTGCTCGGAAATTGCAGTATAATGCTTAGAAATCGTATATACGCCGTAAGCACGAAAAATATTATATTTTTCATTTGCCGTATGTGAATACAAGGATAGCTGTGTCGATAAAAAAGTATAAATATCACAGTCTGCTAAGCTTTGTGAAGGAAGTGCTAAAAATGAATTCTCCCGTGCCCGATATGAATCCGGAACTTCTTTGGTAAGGATTTATAATTCAAATTGAATAAAGCTTTATTCAAATGTTTCACATGTTATAGATTAATCGACGGGTTGGTGCCAAATGAGCGGATTTTCGGGATGACGTAAATTATGTTTCGAGTTCAAGGGGCTCAGACTTTTTTATGAAAAAATAAAAATAACACCAATTTTTTTTGGAAACTTATTGTTCTCAGAATAATATTTTAATACGAAGCGATGATACTGTTAAAGAGCATTACATTGTTATAGAATCTAGCTTGCTAGATTCAGGACTTTACTGAATATTTTGAGAAGCATTCCGTCTGAATATGACAATTCTGGTAAAAAGTTTGTTAAAATAATTTTAGTTTTTAATATATTTATTCAATATTCTTCTAAACAGAAAGTTATGTGTCTTCAAAAAATTATGCAGCTATACATTTTAACTAAGACAAACTATTATACGAAAAGCTAGATTTGTTTCAAATTTCATTCAAGAAAAAATGCGAGGAATTTGAGAGATGAAATGAGCTCAATTATTTTAAAAACAAAAAACTAAAAACAAATTTTTGAACGCCGAAAAATATATTTAATCAAGAGTTACAAGTTATTCAGAAACGAAAGAAAAATATATCTGAAGAAAAAATTGATGGTATAAAAACAGTCTTTTCTTTTTTATGTCTTCGGAAGATAATACAGATAATTATGTAAACATATTCTGGCATATTCTTAGCCGCTGATAAACCCTGGTTTTACTAAATTACAACTTATAACAATTTTGGCCCAATGTATACAGATCGATTTTACTCACAAATTGTTGGTTTTATATTTTTATAAGATTATATACTTATTTTATTACATAAATAGTTTCAAATATTTTGGAATGATAAACTTAAAAAAATAGAATCAACGTGCGATAATTCAACTAAACCTAGGTTTAACTTAGACACAGTTTAAAAATAACTATGAGTACTCCCCATTATAATTAATTATTTATTCACTGAAAATGTTATCTTTATGTAAATTTTTAATTTCAAAAATGCTATTTTTCCTCCTCCCCTTAAGAAAACAAAGTACAAAAATGTATGAAGTCACTAAGTTTAAGTTTATTTTTCATTTTTTCTATGAAGGTATTCATATTTTTTTTAGTTTGATATTAAATAAGCAACCTTTGTATCTTTATGAAAAAGTTAATTGTGCTTCTTTTGCCAGAACAGACAATGTTATTGTACCATCTTTTAAATATTTCGAAAGCAAGAGATTGTTTTTCTTCCACTCAATTGGACTGTGGAGTGTAGTACCCTTTCAAGTTTCAAAAAGGCTCTTTATGAACATATCTCAAATAACAGAACTATTTTTTCTTAATGGATATGAATGAATCATATTATCTATATGAATAATTATTTTTTTACATATTGCATAATTTCCTTCTTTTTTTAAATACTTAATTTTGCTACTTTGTCTTCAACTCACATTTATACGTATATATAAATATCTTTTTTTCTTTTAACTTTTTCTCAACTAATGTAACTCTTTTTGACGAGTTTTAGTAATTAAGTACTAATTATAAGAATATTATATTCTTTTTGTACTACCACATTTTTAAATCAATGAATAAATAAAAGTATCATAACTTGCAGTGTTATATACTTTTTGAAACACTGTATTATAGTTTTATATTAAAAAATGGACTGAAGAAACTTAAAGAATTTTGTAATAATTTTTATTATATTTTATTTTTCGTGTTAAACTGTCTTTTATTATGAAGAAGCATTTTAAAAGTGAGAATACAGAATCTTAATTTAGTTCATTACTGTAATGTCGTATACGTTTTTTTGATTTAAGCCTAGTACGCTGCTGATGCGAAACGAAATTTTTCGGTGGTCTCCACTAGGAGAGCGAAATGCTAACGAAAACCACAGCGGAAAAATATTTGCGGAGAGTTCTGTAAGCTGTCAAAAAGAAATGACAAGTTGTAAAAAAAAAGTAATTTTGTCGCCAAATTACTTTTAGATGTAATTTTCTTGAAATAATTCTTGGATTTAAAAATTGTTCTTGTTACACATAGAGGATTTAAAATAAAACTCAGAACAGTTTAAATGATGGAAATTAAGCAAATACTTTGGGACTTATTAACTGGTTTATCTGCCGATTTGATAAAATTTCTATCAATTTTAAGAAAATCAATGAAATAGGGAGGTAAACCACTCCATAATTCGAAAACTACGTCCTTCATTGGGATGGTGTAAACGGTTGAGGGGGTGGCCGTGGCGCGATAGTTGTGTGCTCGCCTGTCAACTTTGTGGTCGCAGGTTCGATTCCTGTCGTTGTCTATGTCTTCTTATATTCCATTAAAAACCAATGCTAAAAATTGTCATAAAATGAGTTGCTGGGTTACTCATTACATGCTGTTCAGGCATAACACTAACAACATGTGATTAAGTAAACTACTCATTAATATGTCAACGAAATAAATAAAATAATGCGAATTATAAGAGACATAAATAAATAAAACACGGTAATTTTCTCCGCATTAGTTCAGCCGCCATCCCTGGAGATAAAATCTGAGACAACAACCACCGTCTCAATACGTCGCGCCACACATCTTTCTATCCTTCTTTCTCTGCTTTCACCGGATGCCGCGCTGTGTTAAAAACATATAAAGAGTATTCATAATCCCTTGAGCGCGTGCAAAATTGCAAAATTATAAAAAAAAAAAAAAAAAAAAGTGATTTTTTGCAATAAGGCTTCTACATAAAAACTTTTGATGCTGATTTTAAAAGTATCAAGAGTAGATTACAAAAAGGTATCAACCAAGTTTTTAGGATAACCCGTTCCAAAGATACACTCCAAAGTATTTTTAGATTATATATTCCAAGAGAACAGTGAATAGCTTTTAGAATATATTTTTGGAACGGGTTGCATTTTCACTTGTTCATCAGTGAGTTTTCTTAGTGGGTTTGAACTTGACCGCTCTGCTACGCTGCGAATGCTCTTTGATCGATTCCCATTTTAACTATAGGTCTTGCTTCCTCAATTAATACTAAAATCGAATGAATAGTAAAATGCATGGCCTTATATGTCAAATCCCATTGACAAGTGACCAGCTTGCAAGCAGCTTGATTTGCTATCAAATTCACGAGCAGGGCATCTGCCATACGATGGTTCAATTACATTAAAAAACTTCGTCCAGAAAAGAAAAAGAAGGCAGCGATGGCAATGCGAGGTAAGTGATTTGTCATCATCTTCTTTCTATCAACACAACAAAGGACTAGCGAGGTCATCACCTGAAATTGTAGACTAAATAACAATGTCCATCCCGTGCCGATTTTCACGAAGTAAACATTAAACAGATTATCTTAACTTGAGAAATAAGTTCTGGGGTATGGTATAAAATCGCCAATCAATGAGATCGGAAACAGGCTTTCTAAATAGAGGTGGGTATCGTTTAAGATGGCCTTTTTGCAACCAAACATTAGTGTGGTAACGATGATTTCCTTAATTGTCGTTGGTGCAGCGGAAGGCCGCTTACCTTTGGCTTCCGGCCTGGATACATCTTGTCCCGACCAGGTCGGAAATTCATATTCGTACTGCCAGTAGCGGGCGGTCGATTTGATTTTTTCTTTGTGGCAATTGAGTTAATTTATATGTTGAAAGTATGTAGTTAGAAATGGTGAGTGTTTTTTTTTATATTTATATGGTGTCAAAGGTCGCATAGAATTTAAAAGTCGTAGTAACAAATGTATTCTAAAAATCATGGCATGGACAGTTAATTGCAGAACAAACTACTGAATCTTGATTATAATATTTTGTTTTAGTAGTCACTTAAAATAAATTAATTTTAAAAGGACATAGGTTATTTTTAATCTAAGCACTAGCACTAGGTATGAGAAAAGTCGATAGTTGGTTATAATCAGCACTCCAAATAACGATCAGCTATATCTTGTTCGCCGATAAGATATGTGAAGGGTGTGCTTCTTTCCAACTTCCCATTTTCATTTTGCAGACTTAGTTTAGTCGATTTTGAAATTGGTTTTGATACAAAATTAGAATTGAATGTATTTTGAATAATTTAATACAGGAAATGCACAGAAAAACCAGACACTAGAGAAAACACAAAGCCAAAGAAAAATCAAGTAAGCATTACAAGAGCTTGACTTTTTTTTTATAAAAAAAATGAAATGTCAAAATTTCGCAAGCAATTAATGTGCAGGTCAATTAATTTGAGAACGAAAAGAGTGGAGAATTGTACTAAGAAATCTACTACAGCTATCCACTAAAATTACACATTTCGTCGTTCAGCAGCGTACTGGAAAACGAAAAGTAGAACGAAATTTTTCGTTCATGATTTCAACGTGTCATTTTTGTATGGGATTTTTCGTTTCGCATCAGCAGCGTACTAGGCTTTACGTGTACGAAGAAAAGAAACTTTATGGCGTATACGGCAAACTCATTTTGGACAAAAATTTAAATATTTTGAAAACTAAAAGAGTTTCAGTTGTCCAATAACATTTGTATATAAAAGAGAATTCTTAACTATATGATACTGAAAAATCAAAAACTTCCAGCGGTTAGTTTTTTCTCAATCGACTTCCAAAAATTTAGAAGCGATTTACCAAAAATGTAAAAATGGCGTATACGGCACTTCAAAACTAGGGCAACGAATTGAATATTCTTTAGCTTAAATTATGCTAACTTACATGCATGTGTAGATCGCGCGAATTACGACCAACAACCCATTTATTGATTGTGCTGAGATATTATGTACACGGGTCAATTCACTTGGCCGTTGCTGATTTTACTGGCGTAAGTATTCAACAGTCCATCGTATTGTGAAGTTGGTGCCAAATACAATTATCACACTAACCCTCCAGTTTGTTCGCATACCCGAAACACGAAGTGAACTGTTACAAGCAGCAAGAGAATATTATGATATAGGCAAATTTCCAACAGCCATTGGGACATTCAAGTATGGATTATCTGAAAGGATCCATTGATCCTACACAATCATCTGTATATGTAAATTATGTAATAAGTGAATTTCTATAAAACTTGAATTTTTTGTATAATAACTTTGAAACAAACATTATTTTTGATTTTAATTATTTTCACGTTGATAGTTTTTTTTCACTTATGTATACAATACACACAATTGCAGTAAGATTCAGAATCGACAGAATAAAAAAAAAGTGTGCAGTTTGGATCCCCGATCGGAGAGGGATTCGGGATTGCCAAATGAAAACGCCATCGAGTTTGTTTGGATGTTATGCCTTAATTTGTTTACGTACTTCACGAACGTTTACGAACGTCACCTAGTATACATAATTCCCAACATATTACATCTTTACAGAATTTTCAAAGAAAGTGTCGAATGCGTCGGTCCAAAATTATATGCCCGACTTTCCGAAATAATCCCACAGAATAAATTCAAGTCACACAGAATAATTCAAATCTAAAGTTGAAACATAGATATCTGTCAAAAATTTCCCAGCGAAATTTTAAAAAACTCAAGTTGGCTATCTTTTGAATTCCAACTCTCGAGTTCAGATTTAAAATAGTGAAGAAAAACAAATTTCAACTTCTCACTCAACTCTCAAGTTTGTCTCAACTCTAGAATTGGCCAACTTGAGAGTTTGCGGCAAGTTGATAAATAGTGAAGAATGAAACTTAATCAACTGAATCAAAAACAACAATTTTTTTTTAAATGAGACAAGCCTATTTTCATCAGATGATCTAGATATAAAAATCAGGAGCAATAACAGAAAAACATTAAAAAAAACTTCAAAAATCTGAATTCAAAAGCATTATCTTAATTATTTCTGTCACGAGCATTTGGCAGAGATGTTGCACCTTCGATCGGTAACCAGTAGCTTGCAAGATAATAATAAGATATATTAATATACATACATCCAGAATAATGAAAATCGGCTATGCTCTACCGACGAAATACAAACAAATCTCCCTTTCTAAGGCTCTTAAAAATTCCAGTATGTTTGTGTGATATTGTCAACAAAAAGGAGAAATTTAGTAAAAAAACAAAAAAAACAAAAGATCTTGATTTACGACCAGAAAATACCAAATTCATTCCAACACGCTACAAAATAAATATTATTTGTTGCAAATCGGAATTTGCGATTAGTTTATCTGCAATCGAGAATAATATAAATTGGTAAATGTTTCGATGAAATTACGATTCGTAGATGGCAATATTGTTTTATTGCGTTCAAATTATTGTTTTTTTTTTATAATTTTGCACGCGCTCAAGGGATTATGAATACCCTTTATATATTTTTAACACAGCCCGGGCATACGTTGACAGAAGAGAAAGGAAGATATGAAAGATATGTGGCGCAATGTATTGAGACAGTGGTTGTTGTCTCAGATTTTATCTCCAGGGATGGCGACTGAACTAATTTGTTTATGTCACTTATAATTCGCATTATTTTATTTATTTCGTTGACATTAATGAGTAGTTTACTCAATCACATGTTGTTAGTGTTATGCCTGAACAGCATGTAATGAGTAAACCAGCAACTCATTTTATAACAATTTTTAGAATAAATTTTTAAAAGAATATAAGAAGACATAGACAACGGCAGGAATCGAACCTTTGACCACGACGTCGATAGGCGAGCACACAACTATCGCGCCACGGCCACCCCCAAATTGATATTGAAAAATGATGGTTCAGGAATTTTAAGTGCCAATATCATCATTTTTGTAAGACAGACGTAAAAAATGCGTAAGTTCTGAGCTAAGGTAGAAAACTGTATTAGTTTTTGTGATTTAATCGCATTTCGCTTGATCCGCTCTAAAAATTGTTTAAGTGATGCGCACTATTTTTTGTTGTTGCTAACTGTATATAATTTTAATATCAATATCACAATTGCTATAATTGAGTTTAACGTGCTGTAAATATAATACATAAATACATATGTTTATTTTAATCGATGTATTTCATTAATTTTTATTTATTGGATTAAAAATTAAATTTTATTTTAAATAACTAATGGTTTTTAAAGATGATAGACCGCAAATGACCTCCACGCTCATCCACGCATATGCGGCAACTGATCAGAAAATTGTTCATTGCGGCCTGAAGGGTTGAAATTGGGATCGCCTCAATTATTGTCTTAACGGACTGCTTTAATTCAGACAAATTCCTGGGAATCAATTTGTACAGTTCGTGCTTAACATAACCCATAAAAAAAGCCTGGTGCAGTCAGGTCAGGTGATCTTAGGGGCAAGCGGAAAGTGCAGTTTCTGGATATCAATTTGTTTGGGAATTTTCTTTGGAGCTCCGCCATAACTTGTGTGGCTACGTGTGCACCTGCTCCATCTAGTTGAAACCAAACCCTGCTGAAAGGGATACGTCTTCGGCGAAGTTCTGGGTAAAAAAAACTCCTTCAACATCTTTAAACAACGGTCCCCATTGACAGTTTGAGTTACACCGTTTTCATCAAAGAAGTATGGCCCGACAATGCACCTTGATGAAACTGCGCACCACACAGTGGTTCGTTCTGGGTGCAGTTCCGTTTCATGGCGCATTTCTGGATTAGATTCACTCCATATGTGGCAATTTTGCTTGTTAACATGGCCGTTTAAGTCAAAATGGGCCTCATCAGACATGAACAAACAATTTATCAATGTGTTGACTTCTTCGGCCATTGCAATCATATTTCGGCAAAATTCCAGGCGAACTGGCAAATCCTGAGGGGCAAATTCCAGCTTAAATTCCCTTTGGACGGAAATGACGGACTGCAAAGAATGGTATCGCTGCACTATCCAAATCCTTTTTTCTTCATCCCAAGCACTCATTTTGATAAATCTAAATAGTAGCCTATAAAATAAAAAAAAAATAAGCCGATTACTCACACTGAAAAAAAGTTATTACGTTTTATTTTTGTAGTACGATTCGTGCGCCATCCGTTATTATAAAACATTGCATTCGCCTTCAAAATACTGTGTACCTTTAAACAAAAAACCTAACGCTTCTAACATAATATGAGGTAATTAAAAAACTGGGTGTCGGCTCAGAGGCTTAACGTTTTTGTGCACGAATATTTTTTATAAGAAGTGCCATATCTGCTTAGTATCCAAAATATATCATTTGAATTTATTCCAACCTACCAAACATTTACCAAAACCTTTCTTTATATTCCTCCTTTTTTGGTTATAAGATAAGATTGTTTACCATTGCTTTTATGGTTAAGGGGGGGGGGGGGTCATGACCCCCCTCACTGGATCCGCCAAAGGTTGTGGTGAGGTGTACTATATTTTGCAGGAAATTACAACACCAATTTGCGTAAGTTGATCAGTGAGTACGATCTTTTTCAGTAGTAATTATTTTTTTAAATTCAGTGTAGTGACAAGTATACAGACACTCAGAAAAAAAAACGTTGTTAAATTGAATTTTTCGTTTTCAAATGATTGTGAGCTAAAAATTGTTAGAGCAACAAAAAGTTGATAGCACAACAACGGGTTTTTATTCTTTTAACAATTCAATTCTTAGCTTAAGAAAGAAATTGTTGAAATCAAATGCTTAATATTTTAAAACTTTTTAAAAACCGAAAAATTGTTAGTTCAACAATTAAATTCTTGTCTTAAGTATTTTTCAAGACAATTGAACCTATCAACAATCGAATTTTTGATATAACAATTTATTCTTAAGGTACCAAATATGAAAGTTGTTGACTTAAGAATCTAAAATGTTATTTTTTTGTTGGTCGATCGTGTTCTCACAATTTAACTGTTATTTTAAAAATGCATTCTTGACGTTTAATAACAAAATGTTAAGCTGTCAACAACTAGTTCTTGGAACAAGAAATAAATTGTTGACACCACAACCTTATTCTTAAAATAAAATAAAGCTAACTGTTAAACTGTTGCTTTGTTGCTTTGTACAAATCGTCATTATTTTAATGTGGCCCAGCGGCAGTGCAATGTGGTTAAAATTAATTAATTGAAATTAACTAAAAAACAAAACTATAATGGAAAGTGGTGATAAAAGTGAACAAGCGTAAATAAAAACATTAACCGTGAAACCCTTGAACTATTTTTAAGTTGGGGATTATCCTTCGATGGAATATCCGCATTAGAAGAGTGCCATATTGCATCCCTAGATCTTTTGAAAATGATTGATTCACACGAAATCGAAAATATTTTCAACAAAAGAGAGTTGCTTGCAGAAAGAATAAAGTTTCGATATTGTTTAAACAAATGGAGAGCAGATAATAATGTAAGTACAGACTATTTAGAAAAAGCAAGTTTTATTAAGTGACGCACGCACAATTCCATTGTCAAGTTTAGTATAATTTTACGACAAAGGCACCCATCTCTCGATGATTTCTGGACAAAGTAAGGAAAATTAAGAATTATTATTACTAAATACGTTTTCAAAACGATGTGCTCAAGCAATAAAAAATAAACATTTGCTTTGATGCAAAATTTTTAAGATGTTCGGGTCAAATATAAAAGCAGCGTTTTCTAAAAATTTGTCCAGAAATCCTACCATGTAGTTAAATTATTCTACAACGTTTCTGGTTGAGATAAGGGATTGCCACAAAAATATTAACAGTTTCATGTTTATCTTTTTGTCTCCCCTTGACAGTGGATTTCCATGCGTCAAAAATCAAGAGTACGTAATACTAAACGTTTTGTACCACTTTTAACAGTATGACTTAATACCCTGCTGCCAAAGTGACAAGACATTATCTATGGTATCACAGTGGCTTTCTTCCTCATCTTCATCTCACACAGTGGCATACGTCGAAGGAAAACCGAACTTAGATATCGATTTCAACATCGAAGAAATAGTAAGAAGTACTGTTCTTGGAAACGATATAATTAAAATGTATCAAGAAACTTCAAACTTGAAGAGCAGCGATCAAAATGCTTTATCCAGATGCATTGTTGACCATTTTTATCAACAAGGTACAAAAATGTGTCCGAAAATTATGCATAGAGTAGCAAAACAAATTGTCAATTTGTTTCCCAACGAGGATGAGCGCACTTATTACGTCCCTCGGGAAAACGGAAAGCACCCATCCGGTAAAATTTTTGATAGATATTTCAATGTTGGTTATAACCGAAAAAGAAAAGCTGATACTTCTATCGAAAAAAAAATATTAAAAAATAAAACCGAGATAAGCCAAACTAATCTTTTTGAAAAAGACACTATGGACGAAGATTGTTTCCTAAAAGAAAAAAAATTTTTAAGCTTTAACTGCCCCGACAATTTAAATTCTTTATGGAAAGAAACTTCTTCAAGAAGAATGAATGAAGAAAAAGATCCACTATCATCTTTTGTGAAAGCATGGCCGCGCTATAAAGATCCAAATGCTGAAGAGCTTTTTGGAATAGACTTTGAAACAATACAACCGGGAAAATCTAACAAACTTTTTGAAAAGTTTTCAAAGGTCGAAGAAAGAACAAATCAGATTTTTTTCCCGTCATCGATTAAAGAGAAACTCTTCCTTGAAATATATAAGAAAATGATGTGTCCTGAAGTGTGTGATGGTTGGTATAATGTCTTTATTTGTCTTTCTTTTTTTATTCCTTTTCTTTTTTTTGTCTAGATTCAAGACACTTTTATTTTGTTAATTTGCTGCACACGATCATAACGCCGCCAAGAATAAGTAAAACCTGCAAACCTTCTATATCTGACGCACAGAAAGATATGTTCGTCCATTTGGTAAGCCTAAATAACTTCAAACAGAAAGAAGATGAGCTAGAAACACAAGCATTTTGCGAAAAATTAAAGCTGCAGCCGAAAATCTTTATAGTTGGCGAGTCCCTAGAATATTTAAAAGAGTTTTATGATTATGTAGAAGGGATTCGCTATAGAGTTACATCGCTACTTCATGCAATAGATTTAGTCATTAAAATTTGTTTCGTTTTTAATTTAGAATACTCCCAGAAAAGCAAATATGTTTGGATGTTTTTACAAGAATACGTTTACGAAATTGAACCTTATGAAAAGGTTTCAAAAATTAAAAACATTATATCGAAACTTGAAAATGCTATCCCTGAATAAACGTAATCATAAAAACACACATATTTGCTTTATTTGTACAAAACCTTTCCAAGAATCAAATGAATTCCTTATACATTTAAAAGATGAACATAAAATTCCAACACATTATCAGTTTTGTTGCAAATTTGGCAACTCTTGTACCAAATATTTTCAAACTATTTATAAATTTAAGAACCATATAAAAATACACGATTCTGAGGAAGGCTTTAGTAATTCGAACACAGAAATTAAAAGATTAAAGCCAATAGAATCTCTTTTGTCAACTGGTATTATCCATCCTAGCCCTAGTAATTACTCAGAAAATGATTCATGCCATATTTTGCCTGAAGCCCAAACTTCTTCTTATAAAAAATCAATTGACCTAAGTGTTAATAATATTCAAGACTTTTGTCCCAAGCAGTCATTTCTTTTGCACTTCAACTCCACACGAAAGCCAATGTTACCAGAAAAAGTATTCCAGAAATTCAAAATGCTATAGAAGGTGATATTCTACAGCCTTTAGCCAAAACTTTAAGTCTGAAGCCCAAACTTCTTCTTATAAAAAATCAATTGACCTAAGTGTTAATAATATTCAAGACTTTTGTCCCAAGCAGTCATTTCTTTTGCACTTCAACTCCACACGAAAGCCAATGAATTTATTGAATCATTTTATAATGGGAAATATGTGGAAAACTAAAACTGAATCAATAATTGATAAAATAATATTTCCGATATTCTTATACTTTGATTCATTTCAACCAAATGATGCAAATGGGCCTCATAATGACTCAATTTGTGGAATATATTACAGTGTTCCAGTAGTTTCACAACACCAATTGTCCCACCTTAACAATATTTTTGTAGCAGGATTTTGTAAAATCAAAAGATATGAATCATTTTGGAAACAATGCTACTTTGTACAAATTGATTCAAAGTCTTGAAGATCTTGCTTTGGGGTCCCCCAAGGAAGTCACTTAGGACCTCTCCTTTTTATTCTTACAATTAACGATATTGAATTGGTCATTAAACATTCCCATATCTTATTATACGCTGACGATACCAAGTTTTTTAAGACAATTTCTTCCTCACACGACTCTTCCCTTATTCAACTAGATCTCGACAGTTTCTCAGTCTGGTGTATCAAAAACTGCTTAGAGCTTAATATTGCTAAGTGTCAATCTATCACTTTTTCACGCAAACGCATAAAATCTTGTCCCAGGAGCTACTTTCTTTACAATCAACCCTTAGCCATAGTTGAATCGATTCGAGACCTCGGCATACTATGTGACCGAGAGCTCAATTTCATAACACACATCGATAATATTATCTCTAAAGCCAATTCAACGCTTGGTTTTGTGAAACGATGGTCCAAAGAATTCTCCGACCCCTACGTCACCAGATCACTCTACATAACCTTTGTCCGCCCGTTACTTGAATACGCCTGTCAATTATGGTCCCCATATCAAAAAATTCATATTTCTAGAATCGAGAGCATTCAACGCCGTTTTTTAAGATTCGCCCTTCGTGGCCTGCCTTGGAATAATTCCTTGATTCTGCCCCCCTATCAAAATCGCCTCCAACTAATTAACCTCAATACCCTGCAAGAGCGAAGAGAAATAACAGAAATCCTCTTCATTCATCGACTTCTCTCGGGTTCCGTTGACTCTGAAACCTTCTACAACTCTATCTTTTTCAACACTAACCCCCGTAACCTAAGAAACCCTCGCCTCTTCTACCTGCCTACTCATCGTACCTCTTATGGCTTCAATGAACCTATTACCCGAATGCTGCGAAGGGTTGATTTGAACGAAAACTGTTTCGACTTCTAAATTTCATTTTATGTTGGATTACAGCACTGTAATAAGAGAAGTTGGTCCCTTAAAAAATATTTGTTGCTTTAGATTTGAAGGAAAGCATCAATATTTTAAGCAATATTGTCATGTTATAAATTCTAGAATCAATGTTCCCTACACCTTATGTCTTAAAAGTTCCCTTCAATTTTCGCATATAAACATACAAAATTTATTTTTCCAAAATGATTTTTCCGAATTCTCCTCTTGTCCCATAGACCTTACTGAATTGCCATATTATGATATGATATCTTTGTACTGATTTTTCTATAGGGATGCAAGTAGACAGTCTTTTTTTTAAAGGTATCTTTTTTAGAGTTAATAATTTTGTTAAATACGAAAACTCAACACTTAAGATATTAAAAATATATTTGGATTCTGTAAACAATTGTTTTTTGATATGCCAATTATATAAAAGTTTATTCTTAGAAAATGTTCAGTCATTTCAAATAAAAGATCCTGTGAACTGCTTCTACATTAAAAATATTGTAAATTTTTCGAAGTGTGTAAGGAGTGTCACTCTCAACAGTTCAGAAGAAGTTGTTCGATTTTAGTTATCTTTTATTTAAATATTATATGTTATTTTACGAAATGAAATGAAATAAATATTTTAAGTTTTTTATGTAAGAAACATTGTACGTTATTTTACGAAATGAAATGAAATAAATATTTTAAGTTCTTTATGTAAGAAACATTGTATGTTATCTTACGAAATGAAATGAAATAAATATTTTAGTTTTTGAATTCTATGTTTTTCTTTATTTGAAAATAGTTCTTTTATATTTTTCATAGAATGGATTCTACTTTCGAAATTCAGAGAAATTTAAAACATTTGAATCAAGTCATACTTCAAGAACGCGTCGTTAACAAAATTCAAAAATTAATTCTTCGACAGAAATGTAACCTCAGGTTATTAATATACCTACAAGAACAAATAGTCAAAAACTAATGAAAATAATATTTCATAAATTGTTGACTATTTTTTTTTTAACAACAATTTATACTGTTAAAAGCTTCACTTTTTCTATTGAACCAAAAATTAATTCTTAAATTTAGTTAACAATGCGTTCTTGCAGTAAGAATTTTGGTTGTTGGCATTTTAACAATCAGGTTCTTGTTATTACGATTTTAGTTGTTGAAATTCACCAAAAATGCGTTCTTGTAACAACAATTTCTATTCTTGGAATTTTGACAATTTTCATTCTTAAAGCAAGAATAAAAGTTCTTACTTGATAGCTAACACTTGCGTTCTTGTTACAAGAATCGCAAGTTGTTGGGTTCATTTTAACCTACGAAAGTTGTTGATCCAAAGTATAAAGTTCTTGAAATTACAACTTTTTTTTCTGAGTACGAGGCACCATTGGTTTGAAAAACGCTCGCCCATAAGCCTTATACTGACTATTTTTGTTGGACACAGTGTAATCTCTTTCAACTCTCACTTTGACAGGCAGTTTTCCCCTCATTTTGCCAAGAATTCTTTATTTTACCCATTTTCAAAAAGGGTTATAGAACCAAATTGCAAACTATAGACCAATTGCTAAACTGTACGCAATCCCAACTATCGGTTTTATGAAACGGTGGTGTAAAGAATTTTCCAACCCTTATGTCACCAAATTCCTATAAACCTCTTACCTGAGGACTATACTAGAATATGCTGGTCAAGTCTGGTCTGCCTTTCAGTTAACCCAATCTCTTAGAATTGTAGCAGTGCAGCGAAGATTTCTTTGTTTCGCATTGCGCAATCTGTCTTGGTCTGATACAATTATTTTACCACCTTATGCAGACCATCTGCAATTGATTCACTTACACACCCTAGCTCTTCGTCGCCTTATAGATGACATTATAATCATCCATCACCGGTGTACTTGACTCTCCGGCATTGCTTCTATTAATGGCATTTTCGATTGGCCGTCCGGAATACGTTCCCCCCATAAAACTCCCGGAAACAATTTGACTGATTCTGAATTATATGCATCACTGTATTTGTGAAAATTAAATTTAAAAAAAATCACATCGCCTAAAAAGAATTTCCAAAACACTTGATTTCAATCTAGATACACATTTTCTTAGACTAATAATAATTAACTTGCTTCTTTTTATGTAATTTTACCAGAAAAGGAGTTTAAATTCAATAAACACATCGAAATTACACAAAACAAATCAACTCCATAATTTTGACATTTTAATTATGTGAGTGTATTAGTGATTCTGTTTTCTATTCTGAAATGAAATCCAGAATCGTTTTCTGTTCTGTTTAGAGTAACAACTGTCATTTTGTGGGGTTCAGAACAGTTCTGGACGGCCAATCGAAAAGGCTATAATACATTTTAATCAGGGTTGGCCGAACTGTAACTTTTTTTGTATAAACTACATTAACTACGTCTGTTGCGTAGTCAATGTAGTTAACGTACTAAATGAAACAAATTTTAGCAGGGGTGGAATCGGCTAAGGTGATTTGTGATTGTCACATTTCCGACAATCACATGTGATCATATAAAAATTTTCGTCTGTGTAAGGTGATAACAAAAAATTACACAAAACTTGGCACCACTTTAAGAGAAGTACTAAAATTTGACATAAATCCACATACTAATGTTTGGTTTTGTTTGTCTGCAAATTGTTTTATTTTTTTTTTTTCATGCAATGTTGAGTGCCCAAACATTATTAACCTTTAATATTTAAAAAAATGTTATAATTATCTCACAATCCAAAAAAGTTAAAATAAAAAGTAGAATCTAGTCATTGAGTTCGTGAGATTAAATGAGGATATTTCCAATTTTGTTCTACAAACTGAGAAAATAAAAATGTTTCGCTCGTTTGCCAAGTTTTATAATTTGTACCTACTATTAATTTATTCTAAATGACAATTAATAACAAAATAAATTAAAAGTTGAAATAAATATGTGTGAGAAAAACAATGCCTTTGCCCATATGGGTATGCACATGTACATATATGGTTTCTATTTTCGGAATTTGTGAAATCATAAAAGCAATTTTACAAATTTACAAAATTAGAAAACAAATGAATTTTATATGAAAATGACACCAAAATAGCTGTCACAAGAAAAAGTCACAAAAATGTGATTATCACATGTGACAGTCACCTTACGCAGCCCAAATTTATTTTTTGTGACTGTCAACTATCACAAATCACCTTAGCCGATTCCACCCCAGGCCTAGTTTCAAATGTCAAATCGTCTGAAATGTCATTTCATTTTGAAGTTTGAACTCATATTCATTTATAATTTCCTTTGTATTTGGTGACTATTGAACAAGTTAAAGTTTTTATCAGAATAAAAGGAAAAAAAATACGAGATTGTCATAGTTTTTTGGGTGTTTTCAAGTTTTTCTCGCACTGGTTTTTTTGTCATAAGAAACCGATTTCGGCAAGGAAACTTGTTCACATTCACTATACGTTGAAAATGAATGATACAAAAAAAGGCCAATTATATATGGCACCTATACATTTTATTGGCCGGAATCCGGTTTCATTGAACTTGGTTCCTTCGGTGAGATATTCTTTTATTCAAAATTTTAGAATTTGTTCATATCCGATTTAAATTCTATTGATTTTCTTAATTTACTACGTTAATGTAGCAGACGTAGCAAATTGTAGTAAATAAGACGCGTAGTTTATTCCATTTACTACGCGTCGTTTTTGACGTAGAAAATAGATTGTAGTTAATTCGGCTACCCCTGATTTTAATACCAACCCACGGAATGTTAGATCCGTCTCTCTCTTCCACCTGCCTACTCACCGTACCAATTATGTCCACTTCAACCCAATATGCAGAATGGTACGTACTGCCAAGAGTTGAAGATATAATTTGAATACTCACTCAGTTCAGCATCCCTCAGAAGAATTCTATACACCTCCTCATCCTAATCACTTCTAAAGTTTATTATTATTATTATAATTATAATAATTAATATTACTTTTTTTCTCTTAAAACTTATTTTTAATTTTTATTGTATTTCTTTTTAATTCTATTTTTGTTTCATGTTGTATAAGTTTTCGCTTGCAATAAGCTAAATACGTAAATAAATAAATTAGTATAAACAAATGGGTTTTGGAGGAAAGATTCTCATCTTGATATTTCTCATATGTGCTCATGACTGCTGATAAAGGTCACATTGTTGCTGAGAAAGTATTCTTCGAGGTAAATATAAAGTGATTTATTTCTTTTCAAGTTTCGAAATCGAGATAATCTAATTAACTACAATGTACACAAAACATATATGTACATGCATTTATATTCAATTTCTTGCTTGAATTCATACTTGCTTTTCTAAAAACATTGAATAATATACATTTCATTATTTATTTAAGTTTTTGTTGGCAAGACAAAGTAATAAATATGTGTTCTTATCTTTAAATGTTTTTAATCTTTCTGGGTTTTCTTTTAATAAATAGACGTGAAATGATTAAGTAAGTAAAGCACGCATAAGTGCGTCTCAATGGGGGCGTTCACTCCTTTATTACAAATGTTATCTCGGATACTCTCCGAGAGTATTTGTGAACGAATCAGATAGGTTAGTTGGAAGCTGTCAGAACAAAACGCATACCAAATGAAGTATGCAGTCAGCTCTTTTATATATTTGTTATCTGATCGCTAGTTATTCTAAAATTTTTAGGATAACTCAAGATAGCTTTCATGTGAACAGCTGTTTGTTGTATCAGATGTGCTTTTGCACGCATTACAACAAAAGAAAGTTATTCCAGGGGGTCAATTCCCGACCTGTGAAGTGAAGTGATGTGAAGTGATAAATTTTATCACGCTTTCACGACTAATTCGACTCTCGATTCGTGAAAAAGTGAAGTTAAATGCCAAACATTTTTCATACGATAATTTTTTTTTCACAGTCAATTGATTTGTGAAGAAAATGTTTCTAATCGAATATTAAGAAGAAAAACAGGATTTGGCACATGACAAGTAAGCAACAATTATATTTATACACAAATTTATTTTGGTAGTAAGTTATATTTGTGTTAATTCGAGTAAATAAAGAAATTGTTAAATCAAGAGATTCACAACAGCCGACGCGACGGTGCTCATTCCCGCGACAGATCGTTGGAAACTACTCATTGCAAAAAAATGCAGAGCATTTTACCATGTTTAAATGGCTTTGAAGCGCACTTATAAGTTGAGTGTTTTTCAAGAATGCTCTCAATTCACGTATTAAATCTATGCATAAATGTTTTGGGAATCTATAAAGTTCAATAAAGCGCTCCTAGTTGTAACTGCCCATCTCGAAGGGAAAGCCTCAATATCCTCACATGAAAAAAAAATAAATCTTACTCAAAACTGAGATACTATTGAATGTAATATAAAACCCACAATTGTTCAGTACGACGTCTTTTATTAACTTATTAAACGAATTATTATTCCGGATATTATTCTTAAGCAAATTTAGAAACTGAAATGAAATATTTACCTTTCCCAACAAAAAAATCTAATCAGAAATGACAGAATTCATCATTTAGTACTTTTTAGTACAAACTTTATCACAATGAGTTCTAAAATCGCATTAGGCGTGTGCGTGAAGTTGGAAAATGATAAACCTCTGTGAAAACTGTAACGATATTTTTTTCTTCACTTCAAAACTTTACAGATCGGGAATTGACCCCCAGATTGGTCAGAATGAATTATTGAACGCCCGCATTGTAACATTAACTAAAGCTGTATTTGAAAACAGTGTTATCCGAATCCGCTTAATTACTCCTCAAAAATTGCGTGACCTTGTTTAAGTTGTACAGCTTTGGTAGCACTATTCTCTGCATAACAAATGAAAGCCAAAAAATTTAAACTAAAAAGACAAACAAAAATAATAAGTGCAGGCCTTATGGAAGAGCTTTTTGAAATACATTGGGGCCTGTTGCTGAAATTTCCACTGAATTACATATAAATTATTTTTTTAATTTTGTTAAAACCAGTGTGTACTCCGGTTCCGAGACATAACTTCGCGGGACATAAGGCCATCATTCTTTTTTTTTTAATTTTGGAATTATGTCCCACTTTATTGGGACATACGAGTAAGTCCAAAAAAAAAAGAAAAGATTTCGGACTTATGTTGCATTAAAGTGGGACATAATTCCAAACTTCCAAAAAAGTTGACTCTATGTCTAATTTGACATGTTTTGTTTTAAGGCAAATACTGCATATATATGTATTACGAGCTGGAACTTTTTCTAATCCAAGTGCCAATTAAAAGCAATTCAGATGTTATTAGAAACAGGTTTAACCGGTTTTTGCTTAGCTAATTACTAGCAGGGCTGCCATATGTCATGAACCTCTTTGTCATATCGCCAGAAGAAATTATAAATTTTCGAAATAAACCGAAGAAAAATTAAACCCAAACAAATTTTTTTTTTGTATTTATGTCCCACTTCAGTTGGACACACATAAATACAATTTTTTTTTTTGACCTATGTCCACCAAAATTGGACATAAGTGTCCTGCGCCATATGTTCCTGGTACTGCACATGCTAGTGCACTTCACGCTGCTGCTTGTGTGCTTTTAAAATAAACACATTAAATCAGAGTAACCACTGCTATGTTGGGAATTTAGAATGCCCACCATGGAAACCCTATAAAAGCTTTAAAACAGTACGAACTTATTGGCATCTATTACAGTCAGAGTGAGAGACAAGGGTCATATCTTTCTTTACCTGACTATTTTTGTTGGACAGAATATTGATACAACAAACTCGAAACACAAATGATGCATAAATATGCGTCAACTCGGGAATCGTGTAGGTACCTATGTGTATTTTTTCCGAGACTTACCTAAGTTGACGCTCACATTATTATAGTAAATGTTGTGTATGAATATTTGTCGGTATCACTTGTATATGAGCCTGATTTTAATTTTGGACAACAATGTTCTAGATAATAGATAACAAACAAAGTGTTATCTTTTTTTATATTATGATGATTAATAACTACTGTCAAAAGTAAATAGCGGAGAATATGCTGTAAATTTTGCATTAAAGGTTAGAATCGCAAATTTACAACATTTGTGTGTAAAACGTCAAAAGTGACACTTCGGGCACAAGGAAATGAGAAACAAAAATTCTCAGAAGGAAAACTAAGGGCAAGTATCACACTTTATCACTCAGTGCCAATTACCCCCTTAATTTCACTCAGGGTAAGATTTCTATTTCACACAATCCAAGTTGAAGTGGGACTTAATTGACCATTGTTGGTCACTTAAGCGCTACTTAAATATTTGACATTTTTGCTCAAGGTCATTTCATTCCGGTGACTTAAGAATTCACTACGGGTATTGAATTCGGCCTCTATTTCTTTTCACATGTCCTCAGTTTTGCATCTTTTGTAACTGCGTTCATTTTGTTGCACTCAATTATATTTTTCTTTTCATTTTGAACACAACTTTAAATAATAATGTCAAAAATACAAGGGTTACCATAGTTGTTCATGCTTTTGAGTGAAGTAATTTTAAGCGACTGTGAAACAGAAAAGTAACCTAAGTGACACTTATCGTTCGACGTTTACTCAAACTATGGGCGATCTTAAGTGTGTACTCTGAAACTGGCCCTAAGTCCTAATAGACTCCCAGCGGAGTCTATTAGGACTTTCACATATGACGTCAGTAAAATAAGAAATACAAAAAAGTGTCGTAATCTTCTTTTCTTTTATTCAAAAGTAGTTTGCGCAATGCGTATGAGAATTGATAGAAAATGAATTAGAAACAAAAACGCTTACGATTTTTAGTGTTAATCTATTCCTCACGCTGGCGCTGTTCTGTTGTGGTCAGGAAGCTTTATTGTTTTTAGACAAACAAGGGTTGCTTAAACATCGATAGTCTATCGATAGTATCGATACTAAAAAACTATTACGTACATCGAAAGTTTAGAAAAAACTATCGATTGTTTTTGCGATAGTTTTCCACCTCACAAGTTTATTAGGGGTGAAACCCATAATAATCAACAAAAACAAAAAAAAAAACACACCACCCCTTAGGCATTCATACGAGATAAGATACCGAAATTGAAATATAATGAATTGACAGCAAATTTTACAATAATGCACAAGTATGCGACAAAATAAGAAATAAGACACATTGTCATTAACTAACACTTGTGCATACTAATGAGACTTCGCGCATTATATTTTATCTCTGATTCGCTGTTTATAGTCTCATATTTCTTATGAATCATATTTGTTATTATTCTCATTTCTTCGAGTTCGGTGGTCCTGTCCCTGTTCATGCTTCTGTTTGTTTTAATTAAAAACTTCATATTTCTTTTGCATTCGTCGAGTTCGGTTCCATCCGAAAGAATTTTTTCTGAGGCTGGACTGGCCATGTCTGATCTCAGAAGCAAACTCAAAGTTAAAAATCAGCACAACACACTTTTCATTAAAAATAATTGTAATATACTTGATGACTAATAAATACTTAGATTTGAGAGTTATTCAAAAAAGCTATTTAAAAACCTGTTATTTTTTGTTTTACTACTAATTTATGAAGTATTAATAATTCATTTATGTTATGTTATGTTTTGTTTTTAATTAAATATCATATTATACCAAATATTTTCATTAATTTTATTTTCCGGATCTTAAAAGAGTGTTTTCACATTTTGTTTTTGTTCTACGTGGTAATTTAAATCAGATCAAGAGGCCGAATTACCGTATCAGTTTTCAAGTAATACGTCACTGAATTATGCAAGTTTGGCATTACTGCGCACATTATCACGCCATCATCCCATAGTGTTTACTCGTTTATTCGACCACTGATGATGGTACTCACTCATTCGGTCACTTAATATCTAATTCGGCAGCTCAGATTCGTATTCGTATGGATAAATTAAACACCAACGGCTAGTTCTTTCAAAATGAAAAATACTATCTATGGTATCGATATTTTTATCTTAAAACTATCGATAATATTGAAAGCGCCGACTATCGATGTTTAAGCAACTCTAAGCCAAGCAAAAGATTTTTTGTCCTGTTATTTTTCTTTGTAGTTTGAGTACTATATACCATAATCTAATAATGTAAAGACCGGAAACCTCTGCTTTCATTTGACATTTGCCTACAAGCTGAAACACGCACACAAGTAACTTTTCTGTTCCTCTTCCTATAGACGCATTGATAAAAACGCACACAAGAATCTTTTCTGTTCCTCTTCCTATAGACACATAGACACCACAGCCCAAGTAATTTGTTTTTGTTTTGCTTTTCGATTTCCCATCTATTCATGGATAGAGTGTCAAAGCTACAAATACAACAATGTAAACAAATGGGTTTTGGGGGGTGAAACGTACGAAGGTTTCCAATTTTTATTATGGCTTATTTGTACTATATACATATGTGAGATTGTTGAGTGTTTTTTTTTCGACGCAGTAAAGAGTGCAGAATACAATGTGTGGCAAGTAAGGCTGTGTCATTGTTGTTTATATTTCTTGTTTTTAAGGGGTTGGGGGACAGTTGAAACAACTTTTCTAGAGACGGGTAAAATGCTGTGTTTAATTAGTTTTTAATACTTTTTATAGGTATGTCCCTTATGCATTCACGTCGTCAAATAATTAATGCGGGTTTGAGAAAACTGGAATTTTACCATTTAACTATAATTTGCTTTGCTTGCTTTCGCACCCCTATTTGTGACGGATAGGTCACCTCTGGAAATAGGAGGTGATGTTCTTATATCCTAGCTACTGATGAAATGTTGTCAGTACCACATCCACCAGAGATTCCCGTTGGAAATCAAGAAAGCTCTCCACATAGATGTTAGAGCCCAATAACTGAACATCAGAGCTCCACTAGACAATCGCCAAGTGTTCAGGAAATAATGTCTGGTGTGGTGATATTGCATTTTCTCTGGAAATAGTACGACCTTTACCCAACGCAATAGCAAGAAAACCGCCCTTTGCGGTTTCAAGGACTGATAAGCCACTTACATCAGCACACGGGGCATTAAAAACACATTTTCCATGATAAGCTACTTAAATCAGCACACGGGGCATTAAGTAGGGGGTGAACGTGTCGCGTTGTGTGTTCGCCTGTCAACCTCATGGTCAAAGGTTAGATCACTGTCGTAGTCTATGTCCTCTTATTTTTCCATTAAAAACCAATTCTAAAATAAATGTCATACAATGAGTTGCTGGTTTACTCATTACATGCTGCTTAGATATAGCACTAACAACATGTGATTGAGTAAAACTAGTATACCGATAAAATATGACAAAGAATAAAAAAATTAATGCGAATTATAAGGGACATCGATAAATAAGACACGGACATTTCTCCGCATTAGTTCAGCCGCCATCCCTGGAGATAAAATCTAAGACAACAACCACCTCCAGTCTCAGGGCATCGCGCCACACATCATTCATATCCTTCTTTCTCTTCCCTAACCTCACGACCGCGCTGTGTTGAAACATTTAAAGGGTAGTATATCTCTTGAGCGCGTGTAGATTATAAAGAAAAAAACACTTGCCATGCGCACAAGTTTTAAAAGGCAACGAAGATCGAACCTATGTAAATATATAATCTGAACAGCCAAATGAATGAAGACGAAGTTAGTTAGATACATCAATTAAGCTTATCTGTCATTTTTTTACTTCAATAATTAACCTACTTAATTTTATTAGCCTCGGGGGTTTCCGCCTCCGGCCAGGGTTTTACATATACGGGCCTGCGTTCGTATTTCTAACCAAGGCAAACTAATTCTCCTCAAAATATTCTTTTGGATTTATTGTATACATGTAAAGTAAACATTCAGAATCTTATTCTCATTTCGTAATGTGATGCTTATAAAACCAAAGCCAAGTTACGAAATGTTTTTTTTTTTTAATATACTCGTACCTAACATTTTTCAAAGCTAACTACAAGTATATAAAAAGATAAATTTTTTCAGTAAATTATCAGTATATTTCTTGAAGTCACTCATAATTCGGTTTGATTATGAACATTTCGGGACATTTATTTTTGGCGGCCGGCGCGGTCTTCATGGTTTCTTACGCCCAGCAATCAGGTGCAATCGTTGAGGATATTTATTGCAAAAAGAAACAAGTGTTTGAAACCATCAGGATTATTAAAAAGAGTTCCAAGGAAAATGAAGACGTGTCGGTTTTCGTTAATGCAACAGTTGTTCTAAAAAACGCATATCTTAAGTTTACAAAGAATGTGTCAAGATCAGAAGATATATGCTTAGATGAAATATCAGCAGCCAACAATGTAATACTTCAAGATCCAGAAGCCGCCAGGAAAATTTTGCAGAAAGCTTTAAAGGATATCCAAGTTTCATTCTATAATGCCGGAGCTCCGTTATTTGAGTCACTCGGAGCAGCTTTGGTTCTTTCAAACGATGGATCTAAGCAAGGTCTTGGAGCCGCAAGTACATTGATTCAAAAATCAGGACTTGGAGCACTGGATGTTTCGAATTATGCAGAAAACTTATTGAATCAGGGGATTGATGCTGGGGACAAGGCAGATCTAGTGCTGCTTAAATCTGTGCGTTTGGTTGTCCAAACAGGCTATGCAGCTTGCTATAACAACATTCGAAAATCTGTCCAAATAGCACATAAAGCACTCAGAGTTGGTTTAAGCAAACCACCGGGCTTTGACCCAAATTGTGAATCCGCCTCAAACGATCCCGCAGTTTTAAATGCCATGAATGATATTAATGAAGCTGCGAACAATGCTCTGAAACGTGGAGTAAATGCTTACCTAGTCCAGAAGATAAATAAAACTTTCCTATGCTCACTTAGAGAACTTGTGAACATAACAGTCAAAGCAAAACGGTCTTTCGAAAGAGTTAAGAAAATTGCGGGAATTAACCCTTTAGCTGCCAAGACTATTTTCTTTAAGCAAACTGATAGTTTTAAGAACCAAGCTTATGCTGTAGCTGCAAGAATTTTCTTGCTTCTTGGAGAGGTTGCACTTAAAATTGGAAAAAAGTCAAACAGCAAAATCGGAGCAGCCATCTTAGCTATAGAGAATGGCAGGGCTGAGATTTCTTTGGGAATTAAAACTGCTGAAGATATTATCGTTTTTGGACTAAGGTATAAGGGTGAGGCATATAAGTTAGCTTTCGAGGCTG
The DNA here is from genome assembly GCA_910595825.1 of Philhelius pedissequus. Lineage (NCBI taxonomy): Eukaryota > Metazoa > Arthropoda > Insecta > Diptera > Syrphidae > Philhelius > Philhelius pedissequus. Next base: position 100,900,364 of record OU343161.1, on the reverse strand, counting down.
CCGATGGTAGTGGATTGTACGCTAAACTGGCGTATATTGATAAAACCGTAAATGCTGCAAAGCTTTTATTTAGTGTTCTCTAATTTGTAAAAGAGAATTTGGATATAGATTTGAAATGACTTTTGGTTTTGTAATGTCTTTTAATAAACTGAATAATAGCAGGTTCAATATGTTGTTATTTTATTTGTATTATTTGCAGTAAATACACTTTTGCCGTTTTACATATAAATTTTTCTGATAATATGTCCGTCTTCTATAGATTCTACGTCAAAAGCTGGGATGTAGACAATTCTACTATGGCATATATGCTGAGATGTAGAAATTTTAAACAAATGTACAATCCAATATTCCCTGAATATGGTTTCATTTTAGTCAATTTGACGGATTTTCAGTATGAAAAGACTTGAAGTATATATCGTACAAAATGGGAAAGTCAAATGTTTCCTGTTAGTCTCCTCTGTCTGAATATATGGCGTTTGGTGACTCTTGCGCACGCTGGATTAAAACCTCTGCTTTTACACTGTAGAAGTCCCCTAGAACCAAGACCATATAACTGCTTATGAAAGCCGCCTTGTTGCTGAAAACTTATTTTACTGTATTGTTTATAATTGGAGTAGAAATCTCAGGCATTTATTTATTTGTTTTTAAATGACTAATGTAGGTTATACATTTTGTATTCCTCTGTCATTTGAACAGCGGCGACATAATTAAATAAATAAATAAACACATATCTGGGGTCGAATTACCGCATCAGTTATCGAGTCATATGTGACTGAATTATGTAAATTTGGCATTACCGCTCACGTTATCGAGCAGTCTAGTACAATAATTTGACATTCTCTCATGAGTTATCGCACTGAATTTTATTCGTCAGATGAGAAGCCGACTGATAGAACATGCATGTAGGTATATGTATGTATATGTACATAATATAATTTTTGGATACTTACGCAGAATTTGACAAAGACAGAGGATTGCTTTTGTCCCTTAGGAGTCTGCGCTCCATAGCTTCGTACATCTCATCTTCTGGTTGATGTGAATTAAATGTTACTTATTATGTACATATGTATGTACGCATAAAAATATTTTTTAAATCCTCACCATCTGAATCGCTTGATAAAAAGAAATAATCCATTTTTAGTGGATATTTAGAAATATCCTCAAATCCTTGTAATAAAGACTGGAAACTCGCGAAAAATTTGTTGTTTTTACAAAAAAATGAAATTTGTTTGTCCAAAAATAAATTAAATGAATACAAATTTCATCTGTCAAACAAGAAAGACTCGATAAAAATCAATAGAGACTCGATGTAGTAGAATAGAATTACTACAATTTAAAATAGTTACACGATACGTTAGTCTACGAATGCCATCATGCCAAGGTGATCACTAGCTCATTCGATAACTGATGGGACTCACTCACTCGATCACTGATGCGGTAATTCGGCCCCTGGTGCCAAAATAAAATTTAACTACTGTATGAATTAATTGCTCCTTAAAAATTGAGTTTTTTTTTTTTAAGTTGTAGAGCATATCAATCGGTTAACTGAATATTTCTAGCTAGACATTGAACGGCTGACAAAAAATAATATTAAATAATTGGGGACCAAAATGCGTTTCGCCCAGGCACTATAGTTTGGCTCGTCAGTTAGATGCTATCGTACCCTTCTAAGACGCAATGTCATAAATAATATAATTTGCAGTGTGTAAATGCTGCAAATTTTATAAGAGTCAGTAATCATCGACCGAAAAACATTGCGTCTTAGAAGTGTACGATAGCATCTAACTGACGAGCCAAGCTATCGCGCCTGGGCGGAACGCATTTTGGACTACAGGTCATTAAAATCTTCAATTTGGCCTTAACCTATACAGTCCACAAAAACAAAAACAAAAATAATATTAAATTATTATTTGCGTTTTCTTCAAAATGACTCACTCAGTTATTCTCAGCAATCTGGAATAACTTTCTGTTGTTGTAATACGTGCAAAAGCATATCTGATGTAAACAGCTGTTCTCATCACAGCTATCTTGAGTTATCCCAAAAAATTGGAAATAACTATCTATTCGAGAAGAAATGTATAGAACAGCTGACTGCAAAATTTATTTAGTTTGCGTTTTGTTCTGATTTTTTGACAGCTTAAGCTAACCTATCTGATTCGTGCACAGATTTACTCCAATAGTTTGGTATCCGAGATAACATATCTAATAAGTGAGTGAACGCCCGCATTGTTGTAAATTGGAATTACTGACATTGGTAGCACTGTTCTCTGTTTTACAAATGAAAGCCAAAGACAATAAATTAATAAGACAAGAAAGCACGGCTTCCATTTCTATTTTCCTACAAACTCGAAACACATTGCGTTTTTTTGCAATGCAATAGAATGCGTCACCTCGGCTATCGTGTAGATGTACGTAGGTGGATTTTTATAAAGTTTATAGGCTTTTCACACCAAACCCAAAACCGGATTTTCAGCTAAAAGTTTACGAACACTCGAAAACCGTCCACACAGAATATTTACAAGTTTTCGTTTGACATATCAATAACTATAGTGTAGGATTTCCTAAAGAGTGTTGTTCTGAAAGGCAAGGCTGGAACAAAGCGAGTATTGCTTCTTAAGTTATGAAAATTACTAATAGGACTTTGCAAATATCCACCTCTTTTAAAAAATATTTTTAGATTTTTATAATAAAATAAGTGACGAACGGGTAAAATGTTTGTTTTTCGAAATAATTCCATTGAGTGAGCCAGACATGGGGAGTTGCAAAATTTTCTTATAGTACACTTTTGAAGCACATTTAACTGCTGCAGTTTGTTAAGATAAGCACCCCCCAACAACATATTCTATATTGTAGCCTGGAATGAAACCGTCCATAATACACTGTAGTTAGGGTAGTGTTAGAACAAAATTTTCTTAGGCGATAGAAACATCGAATACTGGACAAGAAGTACTGCTTCAAATTATGGAAGTGCTCATTCCATTTAAAATGTTGATCTATTGTAACCCCTAGATACTTAAAATGCTTTACGGTATCCATATAAAAGCAATTGCCACTGCAAACGGCGTTCGAATTATAGAGGGACATAGAATTTAACCTCAAGCAATTGTTGTTTATTAAATTGTATTTTACACAAAAGGGGTCATGAAACAGAACTTTAGTATCAAGCGATTCAATAGACTCGTGACTAAAAAACATACGTTTTGTTTTATTGCTTATAATTTGTTTATGATCCGCAAACCGAAACTTTAATATATGTAAATCATGATTAATAGCATCATACCCAAGGGCAGGATCGCCTGCAAACTCTTTTACGGATGCCGCAAAAGGTTGTTCGAAAATGGAGTTAATATAAACTAAGAACAAAATGGGGCCCAAAGCAGATCCTTGAGGAACACCTACATTGATATTCTTTGATACACTTAAGGCATTGCTCACTCAAACTTTTGGTTACGTTTTCTTAAATAAGATTCAAGCCAGCAGCGGTGAAAAAAAAACCACGGAAGCCGATCAACTTGGTTAAAAGTATATTGTGGTTAACCATATCGAAAGCCTTGGTTATATCAACGAAAAGCGCACCACAACATTTTTTGTTATCCAGTCCTTTCTGTATAAAACAACAGAAGTCCTAAAGTGCATCTTCTGTGGATAGACCCGTCCTGAATCCGAATTGTTGAGGGCTAAAAAAATTGTGATTAGTCAAATTTTGAAAGCGCAGGATCTTTATTTTTATGATTTTTTCGAAAACTTTTGAGATAGAAGGCAATAACGAAATCGGTCGATAGTTGCAAATGTCTGTTTTGATCCCTTTTTTAAATATTGGGAAAATATGAGCACATTTTAAACTATCTGGAAAACACCCTGAGAAAGCACTCAAATTAAAAATATGTACTAAAATGTCAATTATATTTACTCCTGTTTTTTTTTCAGTATATCGTTTGAAATGCCGTCATTTCCACAAGAATTGAAGTTTTCCAACGCGTTAATGGTCTTCAAAATTTCAAATGTAGAAATAGATTAAAAAATGAAACTGTTTCTACTAAAGCCTTCGTTCAAAGTACTAACATTTGAGCAGCAATTACAAGAAAGAGGCAGATCAATTGGAAATGAATTTTGACCTACTGCAACAAAATAATCATTAAATAGGTTAGCTATCTCTTTAGGATCAGAAATCTCTTTTTTAGCATTTTGTATCTTCATTGAGTTGGACTGATTTTTAACCCTTCTATTCATTATAACGTTTACAACCTTCCACTCTTCTTTTGAATTACCTTTCGCAAGTCTAAATTTGTTACGATAGTAGACGTCGCGACTTATACGTATCTCTTTGTTTATTTTCTGACATATTTTCTTATTACGAATTTTTAAGCTCGTGTTTTGTGGATGTTTTTGGTATTTCTTACGCATTTTATGTTTAAATTTTATTTCAGTATGTACAGAACGATTCATCCAAGATTTTAGTCTAACATTAGATCTGTTTTGTCTAAGTGGGTATGTTGAATTGGTTATATGGTTTTTAAACGTCTTAATAATAAATCAAACCTGATGACAAAACAACTGCTGCCGAAAAAAAAAATCTTAAGCTATCCGAAAACCTTTGGTATACTTTTGTATCCCATGAGAAATGTCAAAAACATATGCACAAACCCATACAAGTTCAACCTATTCGATGTTGGTTGTTCAGGAACTTCAGTGGATACTAACATATCTCTTAGATAGGCTATCGTACCGACATCTGAATGAGGCCATTGAAATTACTCCAGACATCTGTTTTTTTTTGGTTTTTCCTGGCAGCAACCCGTCAGCTATTTATGTGACGATTAATTGGGCAACAAATGTTTCACAAGGTGTGTTTCTTTTGTTCATCTTGCAAATCCTACATATTTTCGACAGGTTTTATTTAAAACTTGTAGTTCATCAAAACGAGTGGTTTATCAATAAAATGCACAACTGGATCGCACGAACTTGCTCCTATGTTCGATCACATCGTATGCAAAAGATTTCTATTAAAAATCTAAATATATTTTTAAAGACATTTTTAACTCAATTTTGTATATGAATATACAAAATTTCATTAATTTTGTTCTAAAATAAATTGGTATGACAATATTAAATATTTAATAATATAAAATTTCAATTTCCCCTCTTATTGTACAGAGGGGAAATTGAATTTTTTTTAAAACTCTATATACCAAGTTTGAAGCAATTCGGCCCAACCGTTTTGGCTGCAGGTGTCTATAGATACATACAGACAGCCTGGCAGACTGACAGACTGGCAGACTGACAGACTGGCAGACTGACAGACTGACAGACTGACAGACTGACAGACTGACAGACTGACAGACTGACAGACTGACAGACTGACAGACTGACAGACTGACAGACTGACAGACTGACATACTGACAGACTGACAGACTGACAGACTGACAGACTGACAGACTGACAGACTGACAGACTGACAGACTGACAGACTGACAGACTGACAGACTGACAGACTGACAGACTGACAGACTGACAGACTGACAGACTGACAGACTGACAGACTGACAGACTGACAGACTGACAGACTGACAGACTGACAGACTGACAGACTGACAGACTGACAGACTGACAGACTGACAGACTGACAGACTGACAGACTGACAAGACTGACAGACTGACAGACTGACAGACTGACAGACTGACAGACTGACAGACTGACAGACTGACAGACTGACAGACTGACAGACTGACAGACTGACAGACTGACAGACTGACAGACTGACAGACTGACAGACTGACAGACTGACAGACTGACAGACTAACAGACTGACAGACTGACAGACTGACAGACTGACAGACTGACAGACTGACAGACTGACAGACTGACAGACTGACAGACTGACAGACTGACAGACTGACAGACTGACAGACTGACAGACTGACAGACTGACAGACTGACAGACTGACAGACTGACAGACTGACAGACTGACAGACTGACAGACTGACAGACTGACAGACTGACAGACTGACAGACTAACAGACTGACAGACTGACAGACTGACAGACTGACAGACTGACAGACTGACAGACTGACAGACTGACAGACTGACAGACTGACAGACTGACAGACTGACAGACTGACAAACTGACAGACTGACAGACTGACAGACTGACAGACTGACAAGACTGACAGACTGACAGACTGACAGACTGACAGACTGACAGACTGACAGACTGACAGACTGACAGACTGACAGACTGACAGACTGACAGACTGACAGACTGACAGACTGACAGACTGACAGACTGACAGACTGACAGACTGACAGACTGACAGACTGACAGACTGACAGACTGACAGACTGACAGACTGACAGACTGACAGACTGACAGACTGACAGACTGACAGACTGACAGACTGACAGACTGACAGACTGACAGACTGACAGACTGACAGACTGACAGACTGACAGACTGACAGACTGACAGACTGACAGACGGACAGACTGACAGACTGACAGACTGACAGACTGACAGACTGACAGACTGACAGACTGACAGACTGACAGACTGACAGACTGACAGACTGACAGACTGACAAACTGACAGACTGACAGACTGACAGACTGACAGACTGACAGACTGACAGAATGACAGACTGACAGACTGACAGACTGACAGACTGACAGACTGACAGACTGACAGACTGACAGACTGACAGACTGACAGACTGACAGACTGGCAGACTGACAGACTGACAGACTGACAGACTGACAGACTGACAGACTGACAGACTGACAGACTGACAGACTGACAGACTGACAGACTGACAGACTGACAGACTGGCAGACTGACAGACTGACAGACTGACAGACTGACAGACTGACAGACTGACAGACTGACAGACTGACAGACTGACAGACTGACAGACATACATACGGACAGAATTTTTAGACCATCTTTTTTCGTCTTGGCTATCATCGTAATGTCATGTTTGATTGTTATCTCACAATTTTTTTTTCGACTAATGCATAACTTGCCTTATAGTACCTATAATCGCAAGTAAAAAATGTATGGGAAAACTTGTGTTTTCGCTTTAGGTTTTCAGCCAAAACCGATAAATTCGCGAAAACCGTTTGGTGTGAAAAGGGTATTACTTAAGTTGGGGCTCAAATTTTTTTAAGTAAATTTTGTAGATGATGTACCTTCGTTATTGTCATTTTGTTGAATATTTCGTAATTGCGCCTGATTTTGATTTTGGTTTAGAAAAAAAGAGAACTATAATAATGTCTATTTGTTATCTTTTTTATTATGATTATTATTAACAACTGTCAAACTTAAAGAGTCGGTACAATTCTGTAAATTTTGCATTAAAGCAAACAATCGCAAATTTACTACATTTTTGTGTAAAACGCCTTTCTGGCCACATATGTTAAGTTATGTTTAAATGGCTGTCAAGAAAAAGGATGACACACTTAGACCACAGATTGTTCCATTGTGATACCATACCATGTTAAGAGATATTGGGCACATTCATAGACATTTTTAAGCTGTCTAATTTAAACCTAGGCTTAGTTGAATTTTCCGGCGTTGATTCTATTTTTTTAAGTTTATCATTCCAAAATATTTGATGCTATTTGTGTATAGTAAGACAAGTTAATAATCTTATAAAAATATTAAACCAACAATTTGTAAGTAAATAGGGTCTGTATTCATTGAGCCAACATTATCTTAAACTGTAGTTTAGTATAACCAGGGCTTATCAGCGATTATGAATATGCCCCATTGACATTAACTCTTTAATTATACCATTTGGAGTAGCTAGTGTAGCTGGTGATCCTTTATGTGTCTTAGATCACTGGGGTCGTCAAAGAAGTATTCTCCCAGGTGTAGTCTACGTCCTTGGGAGAGATCTTACGCATCGAAGATGTTTCCTGCTCAAAGAGAACAAACTTCTTTCTGGACACATGAAAATGACAAACAAAAAATTGACGTAGAATTTTTTGTAACACAATTTAAAATCTGAGAAACGAAACTAAGTCCAAATGAATTACTAGCGGAGGTCTTAAAATACGGAATAAATGTTAGCTATCAAGTCGAGGCATATCCCTGCTAAATTGTATAGCTCTCAAGCTGTGTTAGCGACTTAAACATTCTGCAATAATTTATTTGTCAAATGGCAGTGTGGTTTTGGCCTAGCGGATCGGCCATAGCCATAGACCAAATTTCACACTGTATCAAGACAGATAATAAGGAGCTCACTTTGAATGTTGATGAATATTAACCCCGAAAACTTAACCTTGCTCTGGATAAGGATCAAGATATCACGGATGCCACGGACCATGCTGCTGATAAATGTTGGATGCAGACTACTGTCGCACTGCCTATGATATTGTACATAATAATAATAATAATAATAATATTAAAATATTATTATTTTGTTACTAACTCAAGATCTTGAAACAAATAAACGTACCTACGTCTCCGCTGCTATTGCTGTTCCTATGTACATATATTAATCAGCAATGCGAATGCTTTTTTATCATGAATAAATATTAGCATTTTTTTTTTTTAAATTTAAGAATAGCAGTAGTTGTGAAGTAAGCAAATGCGTCTTTGAGATTTTAATGAGTGGCGTGCATTAAATTCTTTTAACCCGTTCGCTGCAGTGGGAGGTGTGATTTAATTGGAAAAAAATATCAAATTAATAAATGATATGAAATAGGAGAATGATAGATAAAATTTTTTTTTTACCTTGCTGATGGTTACGTAACGAGGATTTCTTTCGCAGGTACTACAAAAGGTTGTTACCATTTTTTGCCTTCTTTACTGCAACGTTTTTGCCTTCATTTTGAGCGATGTTACATAAATGTAGCAATCGGCACACTGTTTCCTCATTTTTCAGTCTTTAGAATCCTTGACGTTAGCTTCTTTTAAAATATGTTTTATTCTAGATGTTGATGCAGGGGCCTTAGATGCAGGATTAGCCAAAGCCTCTAAAATTGACTTTCGCAGCTCTAAAATTGGACACCTTTTATTTTCTTTACATAGAGAACAAATGCGTTTACAACCGATGTTGACAAAGGTATTTAAAAGCTTTTTTGTTTTTTTGTGATACCATCCAATGGTTAAGCTCAAAAGTTTAAAGTAACAAGCCATTTTGAAGACTAATTTCTTATTTCCTCACCTTGCCTAGACCGTTTTCTAATAGGCACTTCCTACAAGCTATGTTTTGTGCTGAGTATTAGAACATCCGTGCTTGTTTCAAAGCCCATTTATGATATGCTTTCCCTTGTGTGTTGCCTCGTAGAGTTACAATTATATGAGTCTGATGACGATGGAGTTCTTTGACTAAGGAAATAGATGTATACAAATTATCTGTATCTGTAAGACAATTTGGGTTGAGCAGCATTTTATATTAAGTTGACAATTTGTCATATTTTGATATTCGAACGAATAAATAATTTGATAGAATTTATCTATTCATTCGAATCAAATGTGTATATTTTGCGATGCTTTTTTTTCCTGATGCTGAGGTAAGCTCGTCGTGTCCAGGGTTTTTCCGAAGAAAGCAAAGTAAAACTCGGATATGGAAGGAAGAACTCGGCAATTACCAGTTATAATTATTACTTTTATTTAAAATTAAAGCCGGTGGTTTTACAATCTTACAGTTACACAATCTCTACTAATATATAAAAGTGTAATTTTGTTTCGATGCCAGTTTGTCTGTATATGACAGATAAACTGATGACTTGCCATTTGACACCCCATAAAAATGATTGTATCATCTTCTGTTGTCCTTTGGCCAGCTTATAGGATATTAAATTTAATATATAAGTTATGTTTTATATGCCTTATACACAAATATTTGCACTTATCTCTTAAATTTATAATGATTTTGAAATAGAATTTCAAAATTTATATTTTGTTTTGTTTACGTTTGGCTGTTTCCATGGATTTTATATCCAAATTGGTTTTTGTTTTGTTTCCTTCCGCAGTTGTTATGGATTTTATTTCTAAGCTAGCAGAAAGTCCCGGTGTTGCCAAGGCACCCGAGGCAAAATTCTTTTAAATTTTGTTAAAAGTAATAGTTAAGTTATATCCATGCAGCTCAAAATGCTCGGGAGAAAATATCTGTATTATTTTCTAATTTTCTTGTATTTGTTTACAAAAAAACTGTTTATATTTTTAAAACAATAATCGTTTAACCGATTTTTAAGGTAACTGACTTTTTCCCAAAATTCGCAAATATCCATTTTATCGTGAAGATTATTATTTGAAAATCTAAGCAATTTCCATTGGTAACTACATCTGCAGGATCGCCCTCAACCAAATATGGAAAACTATCAATCAAAGTCTTAGGAGTTATTATAGACAAATTTCTAAAATCATTGTTATTAAGATCAAATCTTAGTAGCGGTTGTTTTAAAAGTTCTAAATAAAAATGTTAAGCGTTTGTTTTACAACAAACATAAATTTTTTTGTTAAAACTTGTGAGGTTCGATTTTTACGAAATTCATAAGCTTCCTCGTTTCTTGTGTTCTTTGTTCAATGAAAACATCTTCGTCTTTAATGGGTTAAGTATTTTTTTGTTCTCTAAGGAAGATTGGCGCTCAACTTCTTTTGTGAGGATTTATGTGATCTTTTCGATGTTTCGTAGTCACAAATCACAATAACAAACCTTTATGAATGTTGGTTTAATTTTACAAGAAAGATTTATTAATATAAAGGGTTATCCTTTTCGCGGTTTCAAAAGTCGAAATCTGTCCAACCAAGTTGTTAAACCAATTTTCTTTTTTCAGGTGAAGGTCTGACATTTACGAAAGTGGATCGCTAAACTATCGCACAACGCATAAGAATTGTTGAAACCTACTACAAAAATGGTGATTCTGCCACAGCCACATATCGTGCTTTAAGAGGAGATGGTTTACATAATCGTCCAACTATGCAAGCAATTGGCAAAATTGTGAAAAAATTTGAAGAGACTGGATTGGTTACATATATTGTAAGGCCTGTGCATCATCGTTTCGCTCGAACCACTCAAAATATCGCTGCTGTAAGTGAAAGTGTTGCCGAATACCCGAATGTGTCGATTTCTCATTGTTCTCAGGAATTAGGACTGTCTTACGGCACATTATGGCGTATTTTGCATTTGGATCTACACCTACATCCATATAAAGTCCAGCTCACACAACAACTGAAGCCAGCTTACCATTCATTCAATTGTCGTATTTGGGGTTCTGAGAATCCTCAAGTAATTGAAGAGAGGCCATTACATCCACAAAAAGCCACTGCTTGGGTTGCTCTTTGGTCCGGAAGTGTAATTGGATCTTACTTCTTCGAAAACGACGATTGAACGATTGTCACCGTCAATTCGGAGCGTTATGGTCATATGATAACCGAACTTTTTTTTGCCTGCTATTGAAGATTACGATTTGGAGAATATGTGGTTTCAACATGACGGTGCCACATGCCACACAATTCGAGCGAATATGGCTTTATTGCAAGAGACATTTCCTGGCCGCGTAATTTCTCGTCGTGGCGATATGAACTGGCCACCAAGATCATGCGATTTGACACCGCTGGACATTTGTTATGGGGCTACGCGAAAGACCGTGTTTATGCAGATCAACCTTCAAGTCTTGAGCACTTGAAAACCAACATTCGTCAAGTTATGGCTGAGATTCCGCCCAATATGTGTCAAAAAGTGGTCGAAAATTAACTCAAAAGAATGCTTCCAACATTTCGCGTAGTGGTCATTTAAATGATGTAGTTCCACAAATAATGTCAACGTTTAAACTTTAAAATAAAAAAGAAATATCATGAAAAAAAATATTTTATATGTGTTTTATTTACGTTTACTTTTGAAACCGCAAAATGGATAACCCGTTATCTTATTACTTGCCTATCCATTTTTTACGATTTGTTTTCAAAAGAATCAACAACCTTTAAACGTATAATACAAACACATTTTATACTTTCCATCTATCAATAAATTGTCAAATGAAGAAAATGAGTGCAATCAGGCTTCGTGTATTCAGTGGTAGTGGATGGGTAATGAATTGAGCTCAATTTAACACAAGCATTGCTTACATTAGGCGATTGATTTTTGAGAACGTCAGAATTAAAAGTCGAGTTTTTTTATTTCTTCTTCAAAAAAAGTGCCCAAATGGAGAACAAAATTACTAAGTGAGTAGGTGAAAAAATAGAAAAAAAATTGCCAAATTTGGTCACAATTGCCCAACGTGGCAACCGTCGTTTATTATGAAGTAGTTTGATTAGGTCTTCCTCTTTGGTTGGTTGAGTCGGTTTTTCCTGCATAAATGGAGCTGGTTCATCAACTGCCAAAATTTCGTTTGGGCTTTTAGGTTCTAGCGCTCACGAAGTTTTGTTTCAGCAGTTCCAAAATACGACTTACATTTTCCAAGCGGTTACCATGCTTATTGTTGAGTTATCTGCGAATTGAATGAATTTCAAAATAAACTGGAATCTATTCCGCGAAATCACTTGGAGTACGAATAATTTTTTGAAGAACTTGTCAGTACTAAAATAGTGCAACCTCATTGTCGCAGGTTCGATTCCCGCCATTGTATATGTCTTCTTATATTCCATTAAAAACCAATTCTCAAAATTGTCATAAAATGAGTTGCTGGTTTGCTCATTACATGCTGTTCAGGCATAACACTAACAACATGTGATTGAGCAAACTAGTATGCTCATAAATATGACAGCGAAACAAATCAAAAAATGCGAATTATAAGAGACATAAATAAATAAGACACGGTAATTTTCTCCGCATTAGTTCAGCCGCCATCCCTGGAGATAAATCTGAGACAACAACCAGCTTTAGTCTTAGATCATCGCACCACCCATCTTTCCTATCCTTCTTTCTCTTCTTTCGCCGGATGCCCGCGCTGTGTTAAAAAAAACATATAAAGGGTATTCATAATCCCTTAAGCGCGTGTAAAATTATAAAAAAAAGAAGTACGAGTTACAATAAGAGTAACTATCAGGTTAAAAATATCAAAAGTCTTTGCTGATGCTTTTGGTTGATTATTTATTTCAGAATTCTGTTAAAAAATGAAAGTTTTTGGGGATTGCCCAATAACCGTACTCCACTCGGTTGGAGGTCCATTGGATATGCCTGGAATAAGCTCTTTTTCTGGAACAAAGACATCTTCTTCAAAAGACTCTAACAGCCCTATTAATAAAAACGCTTAGTCCACCTTTAGTCCATGGAATTACAAAACCATAGAATAAGAGTTAGACCATGGTCTAAAATTTTATTTTAATAAAAAATCGAACAAAATCTACTACAATAAGTATCAACTCTATCTCTATATTAAATGACCCTGTACGTTTTGTTCTTGAATGTCAATTCTTATTCCATCACTAGACCACCGTCTTCGATGGTAAACGTCAAACGCAAAAATTGTGTTTTATTAATAGTATTTTGCACTTAGTCCACGGAATAAGACCTAAGCCTTCACTAGTTAAAGTTTATTAATTTGTGTATAATAATTCTAACTTTTCGAGGGAATCCGATTCGCTTGAATTCCCCTCTGAAGGCATATATTCATCTGAATCGGAAGCAACAAAATCCGCCCTCCCAAAATCAAGAGGGCGATTACAATAATGAAATCCGTGATTTCGATAGAGTAGAATCACGGATCCATAGTGCCGTATATTGATATCGGAATATGTAAAGCTATATTCAGTTAATCCAGAGTGAACCCTACAAAATAAGTTGAGTTATCTCGGGAACAAAAGTGACTGAAGAAAGAAAATATTATTTTGTGAGTTAACTAAAATTTAACTAGAGTTATCTCGCACTACAAAAATTGGTCATTACAATTGCCTTAGGGATCTAGCTGATGATGGCAAGAACAAAACACAGCTGTATGCGTTTTAAGGATTTTTTGAATATTCTTCTATTTAGTTTTTTTTTAATCAGAAAATATATATTTGATGAGAAATATGTTCTCCCTTACACCCTTCCTTATGACAGTACTAGCAAAGTTAACTACTATATACATATTATCTGCACATTCTTTAGTCTTATATAAATCATATGGCATTAAGCATTAAATGACGTACACATTTAGGTAATTTTCTTATGGACTCCTACTTGTCGCAAGTAAATTTAAAATACGACGTTATTTATATTCGTTTAGTTTAGATTGAGATTAAGTTTGGCAAAAGATGAAGACAGGTGTTGTCAAAATACAGGCTCGTGCCAAAAAATTTTAAATTCAAAAAAGATGTTAGATTGTGATAAGCTATGTAATTTACCCAACAAAGTGTGAATCATATCGCACATCAACAAAGTTAGTATATGGGCGAGTGCCCATCTACGCATAAGTTTCTTCGCGAAGGTCTACGGTTGTAACATGATCAAAGTTAAAATACTTTTGTTCTGCCTAACAAAAATTGTCAGGTCTTATGGGAGAGCTTTTTGAAATACACTGGTGCCTGTCGCTGAAATTCGCACTGAAAATAACCACTGAGTTATACACAAATTGTTTTTATAATCTTGTTAAAACCAGCGTATATTCCACCGTGACCTACCTACTGCACACCCAAGTGCACACTGCTTCTTACGGGCTTTCGGCATGCACTCAGTGTCCTTGAGGTAAGCATACGAGTAAAAAGCGGAGTTCTTATCGCATGCACATGAGTTATACAGTTCTTGATAATTTTCCATAATAGTTCGGCTTGATTTCACAGAAAAAACTTCATTTGTAAAAGTGAGATTCTAACTTCACGCCAGCATATCATTTTTCGAAATATTATATAAAAATATTTTTTTCGGGAGGAGAGTTCCTCATACCTTAAAAAAATAATTCTGTGATATTCAAGTCGAAGAAAACAATAAACAAAGAGTTCCTCATACCTTAAAAAAATAATTCTGTGATATTCAAGTCGAAGAAAACAATAAACAAAAAATATAAAATTTACTTAAAAAAAACACTTGCAATGCAAAAAAATGCTACAAAAAATGCAACTTGTGAATCAAAAGTTCATTTTTGGCTTAAATGGATTAACAGAATGTTTCCAATATAATCCCTAAATTTTCTACTTCTAACACTATTATAATTCACCTACTAAGCATTTATTTAATACGCCACTGTTCTCATTGGAATTGTAGGTTTATCTCTACACCTTCAAAATTTATGCTTGAGTAAAAATATGCCGAGATAAAATTTGCATTTGCTTGAACTAAGTATTAGGCTTTTCCAGTAAAAATAGGAACTTGGAATGGCGTTCTGTACAAACAAAGTAAGAAATATTTTTGTGTTGTATTATCTTATACAAATAAAGAATACCTAATGTGCAATATCTCAATGTGACCTCTAAAAGTAATTCGAGGTGTGGCAATTTGAAGGCTGTTATAAGTGCGAAGGTACCATGCCACTATAAGGATAGACGCGCATAGCAACTTTTAGTTTTGCAACAGTTTGGTTGCTAAAGTGACTACCATGGACTTTTATATGGGAGTACGCGCACATGCAAAAACTTTTCAGTCGTCGTTTGTGTTTTGTGCCTTGGCACAAATCGAACGATCGCTCCAAATCAGTTCTTTAGTTTGTGTCACACCGAATCAGTGCTGCCGTCCGATGAGTTTTGAAAAACAGGAGATTTCCTGTTCAATGGGCAGAATATTAGGGGTATTCCCGATCTGGTGTAACAAGTCTTGTAAAATTGTAAGATTTTATTTTTTTACAACAGACTGTGAACACACCCTTACTAATCTGTAGCAACCCTGAAGCAAATGTCAAAATCTGTTTCACATTTGTTCTGAAATATCTTAAGTTTGAGTTAAAAAAATTTTACAGTCTTGTATTTTTCTGTTACAATAGGGTTGGGGTATTGCAAAAGTGCAAAAATGTAAGACTTTGACATTCAGTATATTTTGTTGTTTTAGTGCAAAAAAATGCTACACTATTACACTTTTACAATGATATAAGACCAGATAAATCGGATAGTGAATACCCTCAATGTTTTAAGTTTTCCGAAAATTTGAACGCTCGATTCGTTCAAATTTAACTTAGTAAGGGATAAAATTATGGGTATAGCTTGAAAACTCTTCTGCCCGCATACACGTATATAACATAAAATTGTGTCAAAACTTATTATTGTTATTGTTATTTTAAAATACGTTTTCCTTTTGGAATCATTAAAAAAACATTTTTATAATCTAATTTTAAATCAGTTTTAATAATTTAATATACAAAATCAATGTAAGCCTATTGATATTGTGTCTTTAATATGAATCTTGAGAAGTAAACATAAACATAAAACATACAACTTTTTCGAGACCTTAATTTAAAAATTGTTGAACTTTTATGCTTCTGGTTAGGTTTTGTACTTTAAGTTTTTTTTTTTGATATAATGATATGAACTAAAGTGAAACAAATGTTTTCTTTATTTTCCAAACTCCTCTAGTCTTCAACAGGTAATCAAAAGTCAAGTATTCGAATAGTAATTTTCAAAACTCTTCATTTCCAAATCAAATCGATTATTTATGATTATTAGATTCACCTTCCAAACCTATATTCTGGCATTTAAACTAATCGCTTATATCATTTCTGTAGCTAGTTTTTTTTCGTTTTACTCAAAAGTGGAAAAGAAGAGTTTTGAAATTATACCCATCAAATGGAAACAAATTCCAAATCAGCTGTAAACTGCTAATTTGCAAACTATGTTAGACTACTTTCACACAAAGAAACTGAGTTGCCGGCAACTGGGATTTTGGAAGCGAGATGGGCAAGAAGTAAGGGAAATGAAAAAAATCTCCCCGGTGAACGATTTGAAGAGATTTTTTTGACGTTTTGCTTTGACATTTTCGAATTTTCATCAATTCTCCCCTAGTTAGTTTGCCGTGACCTTTTAGTACATTAATTTAGTAAACCATTATGAACAACCACAATAAGATAACACTGCATTTACCTATATAATCGCACCAGGATCCTTATTTTGTATTTATTTTTTTAAAAATAAGTTGCGGTTAATTTTTAACTCAAAAATAAATGTTTGTTTACAAAAAGCGAATGTCAAATCAAAAGCAATTAAAAAAACTAGCACTCTTCGTGTGAAGAAACTGGGGAGGAAACTTCCCCTTTCACACAGGGAAACCATTTCATGGAAATTTTTTTTGACGTTTTCCCTTAATTGCCTTGTAGATTTAACACGAAGAAACTGGCACCAGGAAACTGAGGAGGAAACTTTACTTTTTTCCCTTCTCGCCTCCAAACTCCCAGTAACCGGCAACTCAGTTTCCTAGTGTTGTCCGTTCACACTTCAATCTTCCAATTTTAATGATTAAAATTTTAATCTTGTTGGATATAGTCTCTGTTCGAACTTTGTGTTGGAAACTCACGATCAAGATTCTTAAGAACGAAAAATGCCTCATATCACCCAGATTGCTTTCGTCGAAAAACAAAATACATATATCAGATCAGTTATGGTCTGGGAATGAATGTATGTCTGTTCACGGTAAGTACCATTAAACATCAGGACATTTAATATTGCCATCTTTTACCTTTAATTCCAAGGCTACAAACAGAAGATGACTGTTCTACATTGATGACGCATCATGTCTCACAGTTCGAGAACACGACATTCCAGTGGGCGCAAATAGCCTCGATATGTCTCCCATTGAGACTTTGTGGGGCTAAATGAAAACAGAATTGAGAAAAAATCCAGTTAAAAACTTAAGCGACCTTAAGCAAAAGATTTGCCATTGTTGTATCAGGTAATCACGCTCCAACTCTAATAGACTTAATGTAAAATGCTCTCAATAGTCTAAAAATTTGAGCAATCAAATTTAGTGTGGATATAAGCCCGGTCAAGACAGAACTTGTACTCTTCACTAGGAAATATAAAATTCACCACAGGTTACCCATTTGTTGCACACAGCGGTCGTCAGACCGATACTTACTTATGGGAAAGCAGTATGGTGGACTGCATTGGACAAAGTCACATATTGTGACAAATTAAATAAGGTACAAAGGTCAGCCAGCTTAAGTATCAGTGGAGCACTCTGCTCTACACCCTCAGCTGCCCTTAACATACCACTTAACCTTACACCCCTCGACATTTTGCTAAAAACGTATAAATACAAGTAACCGCGAGTACAGCTATTCGTATCAATGCCATCTCTCAATGGACTAGCAATTCGATAGGTCATTCTAATATTCTTAACAAGGTCGGATCCAAATTAGAACGATCCGACTACACCAAACAGCAGATAATCTTCAAAAAGAACTTCCAAATTACCATCCCACAGAGATCAGATTGGGAGGATGAGAGGTTCTGAAAGATGAGTCACCCCACTTATATACGGACTTATATGGGTGGCGGTGTGTACTCGGACAGATTAAATCTTAGTCTATCTTTCTGTCTCCCTGACCATTGTAGCGTGTTCCAAGCGGAAATTCTGGTGATTAAAGCGGTGTTATCCTGGTTTAGGGAAAACGTGATATCCACATCGGATATCCGTATATTCTCTGATAATCAAGCAGCCCTCAAATCACTTAGCGCAGTTTCCACAAACTCTATAACTGCCCGCAACTATCGGTCATCTCTCAGGGAGATGGCAGAACAGTTTAAAATTCACCTGTTTTGGGTGCCGGGACATAGAGATATTTTGGGAAATTGCAAAGCCGATAAAATCGCCAGAAATGGAACCCAAATACCTATCCTACCTAAAATGAAAGAAATCGATATGCCTATCGCTACATGTAAACTCATGTTACATCAAAACTCCATAAAACAAATAAGTCTTAGATGTGTCAAACATCACTACTTGCCTGCTACCAGACAAATCTGGCCAGCAATAGACCCAAGACGCTAAAAAGGTCTACTTTATTTGAGCAGGAAACTTCTTGGCTCCGTAATAGGTGTCGTAACTGTACACTGTTTAATTGGCAGACACGCCAAAAGACTTTCCATTTTCTCCAATGACCTTTGGAGAAGCTGTATGGATGAGAATGACGTTTGGAGAAGCTGTATGGATGAGAAGGAAAAGGAGACTATCTCCCATCTTCTTTGCTCATGTCCTGCTCTCTCCCACCAAGGACGTATTTTGCACCTGGGAGAATACTTTTTAGACCACATCAGTGATTTTAGACACATAGAGGTTCACCGATACCGCTACACCGCTTCATTAGAGGCTCCAGTTGGTTTAATTAAAGAGTAAATTTCTCTTCATGTGGTAACACAATGGACCTATCTAAGTGTGTTGAGTTGTTTTCCTGACGGCCCCTTCAACCTAACTTAACCTAAGTAAAAGTTGCAGGAAGTTTGTGATGGCGTAAGCCCTGAATTTTGCTATAATCTTGTGGAAACCCTCAGAAGTCACTTTTGCGAAGGTTATTAAAAACAAAGGAGACGTTACTCAATGATTAAGACAAGTTAAGGGTTCCAGTGCCACTATCTTCAGCAAAATGGGGAGCTGGCTGGCTTAAGGATCAACGCCAAAAGTACAAAATTAATGCAGACTAGCCGAAAACAACAACAGCCGAACATTGTGAAACAGGAGACAATACAGGAGGTCATTTAGGTTAACAATCTGGGTAGTTATCTAGCACTCGATGGTGGAACAGATCTGGACGTCAGGAACAGAATAAACAAAGCTCAGAGTGCATTTGGAATACCTTCTAAGATGCGGAACTCCGGAGAAATATTGCTTCGTACTAAACTGAAGCTATTTGAATCGAACGTGATATCCGCGCTGCTATATGACAGCGAAACGTGGAAGTGCTCTACTGCCATCTCGAATATGTTTGTAAGCATCCGGTGGCCACAAATCATAGCCAACATTAAGCTGTTGCTAACGACTGGCAAACAAAAGTGGATGTTGATATCCCGCAGAAAAAGTGGCACTGGAATAATGCAATAATGAAGCCTGATGAGAATATAACAAAGAAATGCTTTGAATGAAATCTTAAAGGGTCAAGGTGGATTGGAAGGCCAAAATAAACATAGGAGATCAAAAGTAATGATTGGAATCGTGGTCTCAGCTGTGGAAACTTGCTAGGAACAGAGTCAGCTGGAAGGAACTTGTAACTGCCTTATGCTCCAGGCGGAGTTAAAGTGTTGGTACTATTAGTCGCTTCTGGAAGCCAATAGTAAGATTATTATGTGCCATGCTGCCAGAACGAGAGCGAGGTAAGTAAGTTTTCCTTAGAATAAATGAATAATTTAAAAATGAAGGACATTCCTTTCTTAGATGTCTTTTTCGATTAAAACCATTGAGGAAACTTACCAAATTACCATGCTGAACAATAATTGCGTAAGTTAATCTATTCTGAACTTTAATACGATTTAATTCTAAATTCAAAAACATTTTCAATTGCTATTAGAAATAAGACCTAAGTCAGCAATTATACCTTCTCGATATCCTTCAAAATCGATATCAACAGGGAAACTTTCAAGTGAATCCAGAAAGACCGAGACCCAGCATCACATTACTCAATAAAATTAATTCTAGAAGTTGCAGTTGCTTTCTTTTATCATCCGCATTATTGAATTACGATCATCAATGCTCAACAAAAATAAAAACACGAAAGTCAACTTCGTCTTTGGTTCCAACGCTCGTCTTTAATGACAACCATTTTGTCAGCTCTCGTGAAAAAGCATATATGGTTGTAGTGCAGTTCGCTGTTAATTCGACGCTCCCAGAAAGTGTTATGACTTCTCCAGTACTTGAGAGAGTTAAAGATTTCATGGGACGAACCTTCTTTTGCACTCGTGCTGTTGATTGAGTCCTCAAAGATCTTGAAATACACAAATCCGCTGGCCCGGACAGTTCGTTCTGAAGAGGTTTTCTGGCTGGCAAGGCCACTGTGTAAGCTTTTTCAGCTGTCCTACTCTACTGGTCTCTTTCCGAGCGGATGGAAAACAGCATTTGCCCAGCCTGTCCCTAAAAAAGGAGCATCTTCTTCACCCTCTAATTACCGTCCAATTGCACTTACGTCCCTTCTTTCCAAGGTCATGCGAACGCTGATTCATTATCAGCTTAAGAAATATCTTGAAGAACGAAAGCTCCTTAATGACCGGCAGTATGGATTTCGTAGCAATAGGTCCAGTGGTGATCTAATGGTATACCTCACGGAACAATGCCATAAATCTTTACATCGTTTTGGAGAAAGTAAGATTATTGCGCTTGATATTTCAAAGGCACTTGATAGGATTTTGTCATCAAGCTCTCTCATCAAAAATGCGTGCGCTTGGTATCGGTGAGCCTCTTCTTCGTTGGATTAGAAATTACCTTTCTGACCGCTATATATAAGTCGTATTGGACGGTTTCAAATCTGAAATTCACAAAAAAATGTTGGTGTGACCCAGGGCTCCGTATTGTCACCGACCCTTTTTCTCATTTTCATAAATGATCTCTTGTCTGGAACTTTTAACTCAATTAATTGTTTTGCTGACGACAGTACTCTCAGCTTTTCATATGCATTTGCAGATTCACCTCAGTGTTCTTCGGATGTGGAACTGCAACGGCAGCATATGATAAGCTCATATAATTCTGATCTTATCGACAGCATTGTCCATTGGGGAATAAAAAACTGCGTAGAATTTAATGCTTCAAAAACTCAGTGCTGTCTTCTGCCGCTAAAGCAGAACCTACTCCCCGTGCCAATATCCATGAGCGGTACTTGCATAGAATAAACCGTTCAGCTTTCAGTCCTTGGCATGTACATCACAGACCACCTTTTGCGGAATGAACATATATTTGATGTCGCCAAAAACGCTGCAAAGTGATTGGGCTTTCTTCGACGATGCAAGAAATTCTTTTCCCCGTCTGATCTGGCTGTAATCTATAAGGCCTTCATCCGTCCAAAGCTCGAGTATAACTCGCACATTTGGGCAGGAGGTCCAAAGACTCATTTGACTTTTAAAGATAGAATTCAGAATAGAGCTCTTAGAATGATAGGCGATAGAGTTATAATGGAAACATTCACATCTCTAGAACGCCGCCAAAGTGTTATAGGTCTCTCATTTTTTATCGTTATTTTTTAAAACAATGTTCAAGGGAAATAGCCAGTTACATTCCCCTTAAAAATATCCAACCGTAATACTCGCGCTTCTCGGAATGCTCATCACTTCATTAGTTTATTCTTGAGCCCAACTTAGGACGTACCGCCAAGTACAGAGATTCTTTCTTTAGCCGTACAAAGCGAATGTGGAATACTTTACGCGGCTCTGTTTTCCCCATCCATTTCTCTACTTGCACAATTTTTCTCTACTTTCCTAACGCTCGTATTGTGCCTGTTCATTTTAAGTAAGGTAGTCAAAGGCCCTTGAGTGCACGCATCGTTATAAAAAAAGTCGCTGTTAGCTGCTCGGAAATGTAAACATCAAGAGTACTGCAGGCGTGGCTTTCATCGATCGCAACTTGATCAATCTTCTTGCCTAAATCTGCCGCTAATAACGAATCCGCACCCAAATATACGCTGTGGTATTCTTTCACAATCACCTTGGTATACCTCACAATTTTTCATTATTCTCTTGCCGGCCCATCCAATCGCACTTCCTGGATGGCATCAATTCCTGCTCTGTAGCAGTCTTGGGCCTCCGTTAGTTATTCGGCTGCACGTTGTCTGTGAAAAGTTCTAATATACCACGTGCAGATCCGAAGGTTGTTGTCCTTAATACGTTTTGCCGGGTCATCGACAGTTAATCCGCGTTTTCCGGAGGCAAGTGGTCGCCTCGCACCTTTTACTTTTACTTGCGATACGGGTACTTGGCAAGTTTTGTGTTTGCCAAAAAAATCAACCTCGAGATTTTAGTCAAAGTTGACATTACGATGATAGAGAACACCAAAAAAGTGGGTCTCGCAATTTCGTCTGTCTGTAGAACGATCTACAGCCTGAGCCGCTGAACCGATTTTGTTCAAACTTGGTAATTAGGCGTTTTAGGTGATTGTCCAAAATAGATTTCTGAATTGTTGCTTAGGACCAAAAATAACGGTACTTGCCATACAAATTTTTCTACCATCTAAATTAGCTCAAAAACTGCTCTAACGATTTTAATAAAAATTCTTCTGTGTACTACTTTGGATATGATCTATATTTTGGGCAAAGAAAAATTTAAATATTTTGTTATTAACGGTACCTGCCATACAACCATTTTATTGATTTTCGATTTTCTCATAAGCGGCTCAACGGATTTCGGTTAAAATTTTTATACAGGAAGTACTTCCAATTCTAAATAATACTGCGTTCCAAAATTTTCGAAAATTAGTTCTTTCGGATTTTTGAAAAAAAAAACAAAATTTCAAAAACGGAGGAGCAGTACGTTGTCCAGTCATGCATTTTATTTTACATGGCGGCGTAACCCCTAAACTGGAGGGCCAGGTCCTTTGTTGGACTACTTGGACAAAACAGAAGGAGCCGGAAAGTCCGGAGCCAGTAACCCGTGGAGCTGCGCTACCGTTGGCCAATTAAGGGCTCATCCACCACCATCTGCCCTGGCTTGCATTGAAATGTCCCAATGACCTTATCTCCAAATACGTCGAAGTAGCTCATTAGGGCATCTACCCTTGTTGTCTGTTGAAGCCACCGTTAGTCCAATTGTTTAGGCTAATCCCCGGTACGTTTCTGAGGGGCTCGTGAAAGACTTCTGCGAGTCGATCAGAACAGTCATTAAAGTGTTGTCATCTTTTCTGTGTTCAACACTTTCGCTTATAAGTTTAGCAGGAATGTCCGGATGGATAAACCAGTAGCCGGTGGTTACCGCAAGGAGGTATCTAAAATAAGCACGATTTATGCGTACGCGATACATCAACACTGGGCATCGCCTGGTTGACGCCGATCAGGGTCTAGGTCCACTCTATTCATACAGCACCCAAACACCTCCAACGAATCTACAAATCTTTAAGGCGAGGATGTTATTGACAAAATAATAGTTGCATAGTTTCATCAGTTTTGAACGAATAGGATTTTGAAAAGATGATCCGCGATATGGGTGGAACAATAATTGAACTAACAAAATGAGACGAAAATCTGGTAGTTTTGTGATGCATAGAAATCTTTAATTCAAAATTATAATAAGATAAATGTTGTTGCAGCCGAATCAAAGACTAAAACGTCTAGCAAAGTGAGGCGTCGCTAATTTTTCATTACCGTTTTCTCACTGAAAATCAGAAGTTATATTCAACTAAACATACTCCGAACAGACAGAACTTGTCACTTTTGATATACATCGCTGTAAAATAATTAATTCACTTAACATTCATTTCCTCTGGGGTTCTCACCTCTAGTCAAGGTTTAGTCTGCGCGGGCCTGCGCTCGTATTCGAAACTAAGGCAAACTAATCCTTCTCCAAATATTCTTTTGAATTTATTGTGTATAAAGTAAACATTCTGAATTTTATTCTCATTCCATAAACATCACACAATTTATAAAACAAACAAAGCCAAGTTTTGAAGTTTTTTTTTTAAACATAATAGGTATATAAGAAGATAGATTTTCAGGAAATTATCAGTATAGCTCTGCGACTTAAAGAAGTTACTTATAATTCGCTTTGAATATGAACTTTTCGAGATATTTCTGTTTGGCTGCTGCCGCAGTCTTGATGGTTTCTTACGCCCAACAATCGGGCGCTACAGCCATTGAGGATACTGATTGCAAACAGAAGCAAGTATGTGAAACCATTAGAATAATTAAAAATTGTTCCAAAGAAAATGAAGACGCGTCCGTTTTCCCTAATGCAACAATTCTTCTAAGAGACGAATATATTAGGCTTACAAAAAATGTGTCAAATTCAGAAGACATGTTCTTAAATAAAATATCAGCAGCCAACAAAGTAATACTTCAAGATCCAGAAGCCGCCAGGAAAATTTTGCAGAAAGCTTTAATGGAAATCGAAGTTTCACTCTACAATGCCGGAGTTCCCATATTCGAGGCACTCGGAGTAGCTTTGGGTCTTTCAAAGAATGGATCTAAGCAGGGTCTTGGAGCCGCAAGTGGATTAATACAAAAAGCAGGACTTGAGGCACTGGATGCTTGGTATTATGCAGAAAACTTACTGAATCAGGGAATTGATGCTGGGGCCAAGGCAGATCTAGTTTTGCTTAAATCTGTGCGTTTGGCTGTCCAAACGGGATATGCAGCTTGCTATGCCAATATTCAAACATCCGTCAAAACAGCATGTAAAGCACTCAGAGCTGCTCTAAGCAAACCACAGGAATTTGATCCAAATTGTGAATCGGCCTCAAAAGATGCTGCAGTTTTAGATGCCATGCAGGATATTAATGAAGCTGCGAACAATGCTCTGAAACGTGGGGTAAATGCTGACTTAGTTCAGAAGATAAATACAACTTTCCTATGCTCACTTAGCAAACTTGTGAACATAACCATCAAAGCTAAACGGACTTTCGAAAATGTTAAGAAAATTGCAGGAATTAGCCCCTTAGCTGCCAAGATTATTTTCTTCAAACAATCTGCTGGTTTTAAGAACCAAGTTTATGATGTAGCTGCTAGAATTTTCTTGCTTCTTGGAGAGGTTGCACTTAAAACTGGAAACCTGGCAAACAGCAAAATCGGAGCAGCCATTTTAGCTATAGAGCATGGCAGGGGTGAGATTTGTTTGGGAATTGAAACTGCTGAAGATTTTATCGTTTTTGGGCTAAGGTATAAGGGTGAAGCATATAAGTTAGCCTTCGAGACTGCCGCTGGTAGTGGATTGTACGCTAAAATGGCTTATCTTGATCAAATCGTAAGGGCTGCAAGGCTTCTATTTAGTGTTCTCTAATTTGTAAAAGAGAATCTATAGATTAGAAATAATTTTTGATTTTTCTTTTCTTTTGAAATAAACTGAATAATTTCAATTTTAATATTTCTTAATTTTAATTTTATTATTTTCAACGAATGTTGCCGTTTTTTTTTTGTTTTACTGTGTTAATCTTTCATTTTCAAGTACTCGAAAAACATCTATTTTAATCGTTTTTCATATAGCTTAATTGTTATAATAAGATTGTCTTTTAACTTTTACGCTAGCAGCTGGGATGTAGATAATGCTACTATGAGATAAATGCTGTGATGTAGAAATTTTAAACAAATGTACAATTTAATTGATGGCTGAATATAGTTTCATTTTTGGAATTGTGACTGGATTGCAGTGTGAAAAAGTTGTAAGTATATTTCGTAAGGCTGTGGCGGTGCACTGAGCGATGGACCGAATGAGCGACGAGTCGCTGGGCGATGGGTGGGCATTTAATGAACGTCATCGCTGAGCAATTATTTGCGAAAATGACATCTTTTTAATTAAGAAAAATTTAGTAACGGTGAATAAATGATGAATTATTTAAAAACTTGCGGCAACATCCGGACAGATTTTGGCAATGTCTTCGTATACCTGTACAATCCTTCGACTTGTTGATAGAAAAAGTTCGAAAAAAATTAACAAAGCAAAGTGCAGAGAAAGACTGGTCTTATTAAAAAAGTTATGTATCTATATTTTCATTTCTTAATTTTTTTTAAAATGAGATTTTGAGTATCACCTCGCACTTCTAATTTTTCAAGATCATTAAAAGTTGCCATAAATTGCAAACGTTTAAAGAACTACATAAATCTACTTCCTACTGTCTTCCTCTTTTTTCTCATTTTCCTGTTCTCAGATATTCAGTCTTTCCTTTTCTAACTCTAAGAACTCAGACCCATTTTTCATCTACTTCGCTCACCTTTAACTAAACAATTGTAATAAAATTTAATCTTGAGCGACGTCGCTCGCTCGCTCAGCGAAATCTCTCATCGCTCTGTAACTGCATGGTCACAACTATTGGGCCTTATATGTTTTAATTTTTTCCGTCGCTCAATCGGCCATCGCTAAGTGCGCCTGGAATGTCAAAGGCAAATGTTTCACATTAGTTTCCTCTATCTGAATGGTGGAATTTGGCGACACTTGCGCTCACTGGACTAAAACCTGTGTTTTTACACCGAAGAAGTCTCCAAGATCCAAGGCCATAACTGCTTTTGAAAGCCACCTTGTTGCTGATTTTATAATTTTGTTTTAATTGGAGCACAAATCTCAGACGTAAAATAGCTTTCAGCCCACACCTACACTCTAAAAACTGTGTGTAGATTTAAAATAAAATAACAAATAATGTAAAATAAGGCAAGTTGCGTATTTATACACATGAGAATAGGTGAAAAAAATTGATGTTGGATATTACAAACATTTGTTGCAATTTTTAACCTCTGTAAACCTTTCAATCACCATTGTTCAATATTAAACTAATAATGCTTAAGCATTAAACCCCTAATTTTTATAACTAAACAAATATTGTTTAAATTCAAACACTTTATAAGACTATACATAAAGTGTTTGTACTTAAACAATCAATGCTTATATTGACTACCATTTGATCTAAGTTACACATTTTATGTGTACATTTACAATTCGCTTGTGGCGTATTATTTATTTGAAATTACTCGCAAGAGGTTTAACATTATTTTATTAGAGACAGGTCCCTATACTTAATATAATCATACAATATAAATATCAGTAGTTTAAAAAAAAAACACCCAAATTTCAAGGGCGCCTAAGCATGGAGATTTTTTTGGGTATAATTGTGTTTAACAAACGTCTTTTTTGATGGTAGAGATTCTGGTACACTACGTCTTTCTTCAATTTTCTTTTTCCATGTTTGTATTCATAGCTCAATTTTTTTGGATAACGATAGAAACAGGTTGATAATTGAAAAGTGGGCTGTCAAGTCAGCTTCTGTGCATGTAATTTTTTGGAAAAAATACTCCTAGCTGAAATATTGTCAGTACATCTGAAGAAAGACGATCTTCTGTCACGACAGAATCCAGTTGGGGAATATAAACGGCCCTACGAAAATACTTCTCGAGAGGTAGACTGTCAACGCTTCATACAAAAACAACACGTTATTTTAAGGATTTTCCAGGAAATTTTTTTCCAATTCAAATGTTGGGAACGTGAATAATGGGCTGGTAGCTCTACCGTAACGTTACTTTAAAACTTTTATGAACACAAAAAATACAATATCATTGCATAAAAAATAAACTACGTCCATGAAAGTATATGGTAAATATACGCATTGAAATTCATTGAGATTTTTTTTTCGGATAGGACTCGAAATGGGAGGAAAAATATATTTTAAAATATATTTTTGGTTTTTTTTTTTCTTCAAACTTAATTTGCATATTTTTTCAATTAAAAAGAAAACAAACTATTAATCGCAGAAGAAGAGTGCTATTGATTTCGAAAATATATTGCAAACCAACTTTAACCTTAGAATGCTAACGTTCGTCAGTATGGGGCATCAATTAAATATTTCCTACTCCCTTGGTTACTGTTTGACTTCCATGGGGTTAATACTGGAATATTCCGAAGATGTTCTTAGAAGTCATTTTCATATGACTTGGTCGACAGGGTATGTCCTGAAATCTTTTAATTATATTTATTTATCATTATTTAATAAAAAGTTGTTCTTAACAATAAAATATTGCTTAAAGATGTAAAAAAAAACATCAGCATTACTCACATGCTTGCTTTTATACTTTTGTGCAACAGAAAATTTAATGATACGAATTTTCGATAGTTTTACTGTACAGGGTGGTCCACGAATCGTGTTACAACAAGAAATTTAAATAACTTTTATTTTAATCGATGTATTTCATTAATTTTTTTTATTGGATTAAAAATTAAATTTTATTTTAAATAACTAATGGTTTTTAAAGATGATAGACCGCAAATGACCTCCACGCTCATCCACGCATATGCGGCACCTGATCATAAAATTGTTCATTGCGGCATGTGGGGTTGAAATTGGGATCGCCTCAATTATTGTCTTAATGGACTGGTTCAATTCAGTCAAATTCCTGGGTTTCGTTTTGTACACTTCCTGATTGACATAACCCCATGAAAAAAAGTCTGGTGCAGTCAGGTCAGGTGGCCTTGGTGGCCAGCGGAAAGTGCAGTTTCTGGATATCAATTTGTATGGGAATTTTCTTTGGAGCTCCGCCATAACTTGTTTAACTAAGTGCGCACTTCCACCATCTTGTTGAAACCAAATCCTGCTGAAAGGGATACGTCTTCGGCGAAGTTCTGGGTAAAAAACCTTCTTCAACATCTTTAAATAACGGTCCCCATTGACAGTTTTTAGTACACCGTTTTCTTCAAAGAAGTATGGCCCGACAATTAACCTTGCTGAAACTGCGCACCAAACAGTGACTCGTTCTTGACGCAGTTCCGTCTCATGGCGCATTTCTGGATTAGATTCACTCCATATACGGCAATTTTGATTGTTAACATTGCCGTTTAAGTCAAAATGGGCCTCATGAGACATGAACAAACAATTTATCAATGTGTTGTCTTCTTCGGCCATTGCAATCATCAGGATTTAACTTGTTTGCAATTTAGACTTTGTACGGAAACAAGTTTAAGTCATCATGAATCAGTTGTAATGACCGTCTGCTAACTCCAATTTGGCAAGATAAGTTTCGAGTCGCAACACTTGGATTTGCCTGTATTGCCGATGCTGTACAGCCACGATTGTATCCTGAACCCGAACATTGCGATCTCGATGATACGGTCTTCGTTGGATGCTTCCAGATTCGGCAAACATGTTCCCAGCCTCATAATGGTTCATCTACTCGGGGGAGTACCGCCAAACTCCAGCCTAAATTCCCTTTGGACGGAAATGATGGACTGCAAAGAATGGTATCACTGCACTATCCAAATCCTTTTTTCAGTATCCAAAGCATTCATTTTGATAAATCTAAATAATAGCCTATAAAAGAAAAAAAAGCCGATTACTCACACTGAAAAAAAGCTATTACGTTTTATTTTTGTAGCAGATTCGTTGGCCACCCTGTAGCATTGCAGTAAAACTAGATTAATGAACACAAGTAGTGATACCGAAATTCTACAAAAATATTACTGGTGTTTTACATTAATGAACGCCATACTGGTATTGTTGCTGTATATTTACAATTATTATGAACTCAGCCACGCTCGAAAGTTTCCCTCTCAATTTATTGGTAGCTATCGGGAATAAGCTTTCCCAGGGAATTTTGTTGTCATTTCATACGATTTTTTTTTCGAGGGAAATTTATTCCGTGGAAGTTCACGATCACAAAAAAAATTCGAGGAAAAAATATTTCGTAGGAAGCAACAAGCAAAATGCGTGGGTGATTCCCGATAGGCTCAGTCCCACCAAATACAATCTCAGTGAATAGGCAATGTCAGATTCACAGCCTGGGGTTCAATTCAATAAGTATGATTTGTATCTGAATACACAGAAATTCATGTGCACATACATATTTACGATACCGCAATTGTGCGATTTTTTTTGACAGATAGGCAAATTTATTCACCTATATTTTGACCGTGAATATTTTTTTTTTACAAAAATTCATTCATGCTTGCGGAATTCGGCCCCTGGATCCCTTAATGGGACTAGATTTCTCTTAATTGTTAAAAACGGATATTTTATAATTATAATTATATATATAAATTATTTAAAATAATTACTAGAAATAAAATTACAACTTAGCTAAAATATTTAATTGCTAAAACTTATTCAATTGAATCAAAAAGAACAACAATTCGTTTTGTATGAATAAAAGTGAAAAAAAAATATTATTTTGGAAGTTTTTCTAGAATGTATATGCATCCAATAAATAATCTAACGAGATAAATTACTTTTCAAAAATAAAAACAAATTAAACTAATATCAATTTTAATATTTAATGAAATAGTTCAAAACAAAACAATCAGTAGCTCATAAGTTGATGTTCACTATAGGAACACCAGTTGGAGTAGATGATAAATATTTTAAAGCAATTGACCTCAGATAAATGTATGGGTTAGAAAAGACCAATATTCCTATACATCAGTATTCCTTAAAAGCAAAGGTTCCCTGAAGAAGCATATTAGTGAGGAGAGCAAGGAATCAATTATGCTGCCAGACGGAATTGCGGGACCTACTTTCTGGTGTTCTCTATCAGACTATCATCGTATATCGTACATCGCAAAACTTGCTCATAGTACCTATGTATATCGGAAGTAAAAAGTTAATAATAGCAAGTTGAGTAAAAAATAGGTACATGTCAGTTGCGGATCCAGGATTTGGTCAAAGGGCGGGTGGGGTACAACGAATCAAAAGTTAAGATTTTCCTAAATTTTACCGAGCTAAGTAAATAGTTTTTATTAATTTAACTGTGGAGCTATTTTGTCTCATAGCAATAATATGAAAAATCGATAGTGCGAAATGTGCATGAAAACAAAACAACGACAACAACAAATATTTTAAACAACTTTTTAATAATAAAAATAATAAAAGAATACATGGTATGATATTCAGCGTTAACTTACGTCACTTGGTAACAAAAATGTATACAAAAAAAAAAATTAAGAAACAAAACAACGTTGAGGTGAACTACGTCACTCAATGACAATGTGTGCGAGAGAGATAGGATAATGAAATGCGGAATTCAATACCAGTATTCTTTATACCATGCAACTTGAACTTTTTTTGTACAACAGCTACAACTTCAATTGTAGAGATGTTATACGATTCAACTTCACCTTTGTACTCAATCAATGACAACTCGAAGCCGAAGGTCGAGAACCGAGAAATCAGAACGAAAGATAAAGAGAAACACACATAGCCGAGAACTCTAGGCATTAATAATTGTTTGCTTACGTATACATACACTCCTCGCCACTTTAATAGGATATCCCTTAGTTCTGTTTTCTGCTATTCATTGCTCCTAAACCAAGCATGCTATACTTTGCTCAATTTATATTTTCAGTACAGGCCTTATAGGAGATCTTTTTCAATCACATTGGTGCCTGTCGCTGAAATTCCCACTGAATTACAAACAAATTATTTTTGCAATCTTGTTAAAACCAACATATATCCCACTATGACCTAATTACTACTTCTTGTGTGCTTTGTCCATGCACTCAACCATCGTTGTGTGCTTTTAAAATAAACTTATTGATTCAGAGTTACCACTGCTGCGTTTGTGGTAATTTAGTATGCTAACTACTGCAACCCTGTAAGAGCTTTAAAATAGTACGAACTTATTGGCATCTCTAACAGTTAGTGTGAAAGGCAAACATCCTATCTTCCCTGTACTAAAATTATAAATTGAACAGAGTTAATTGTAGTTATTTTACCAAAAGAAAAGTTAAATACTATTGCTTTAAGTATTAACAAAAAATTATTTAATAAAACCCGTCATATTGCGCGGTGCAAAATTTGGGCCACTTAAAAAGGTGGCTTCAATGACAAAAAAAAACATTTTAGAGAAGTTTGATTCCTTTTATTTCAAACATTACTTAGGCGCCAGTTATAGCTTTCATTGAAACTCATCATTGAAAACTTTGACTATCAATTTTGAGGCACCTAAACAAATAAAACTGATGTTGTTTTGGTAACAAAATGAAGGTATAAAAGGTTTATAATATTTTTTGTCAAAAAAATATTTTATTTGTTCTACCACTTTCTTGTAAATTTACTTTTGATTTTTCAATGATCATTGAATGATCATTGAAAATGCTTTTCATCATTGAAAAATCAAAAGTGAATTTACAAGAAATTGGTAGGGCAAATAAAATATTTTGTTGACAAAAAATAATATATATCTTATTGCCTTCATTTTGGTACCAAAACGACATCAGTTTTATGTGTTTAAGTGTCTCAGAATTGATAGTCAAAATTTTCAATGATGAGTTTCAATGAAAGCTATAACTGGCGCCTTAAATAACCAAATAATTTAGCGAAATCCTGCTCCAAGGTAAATCGATGGCCTGGGTTAGTTCGGGTGTACTCGAATATTGTTGTCCTGATCCATATATTTGACGTGTCATCGATCCCCAAACATTTTTAATGATGTTTATATCCGGTGAGTAGAGCGACCAGCTTAATAGTTCCACATTTTGGATCACTATATACGTTTTAACTACGTGGGCTGTATGTAATGGCGCATTTTCTTGTTGATAAGTCCACGGCAAAGGTCCAAAAAGGGTGTGGAAGAATAGAAAGGCGTCTTTTAATATACTATTTTAAGCCAATGCATTCTTTGTGGTGGACAAAAATTGAAGTTTGCAGCCCACACCATCACACATCAGACTCTGCTATGCAGCCGGTCCAAATAATGAGTTTCTTTGCGGAGGTCATGAAAATAGTAGCTATAGCCATCGGGGCCTTTCAAATTAATTTTTTTTTTCGTCGGAGAAGACCACGCAATGACAATCCAGATCACATGTGCACGACAAAAATTGAGGCGTTGCTCTTTTCGGGTTAGGGGGTGGTTTCCTCTTGATTTTCAGTCTTTTATATGCTTAGCTTTTGAAATAACACGACGCATAGTTCTGAGATTTGACTTGATACCACATTTTCTCCTGATTTTAGCTATAGAGTCGTGATATAAATAATATAAGTCGCCTTTCCGCTTTCGTAAGAACGCTGTGTGTGCGGCCTTTCATGTTTTTTCCATACCTAAGCTCATTACTTAAAAATCTGGGTATAACAATTCGGCTCCTTTCGAGACTGACAGACTGACAGACTGACAGACTGACA
Organism: Philhelius pedissequus; assembly: GCA_910595825.1. Classification (NCBI taxonomy): domain Eukaryota; kingdom Metazoa; phylum Arthropoda; class Insecta; order Diptera; family Syrphidae; genus Philhelius; species Philhelius pedissequus. The sequence continues at coordinate 100,866,812 of OU343161.1, read as the reverse complement.
GACTGACAGACTGACAGACTGACAGACTGACAGACTGACAGACTGACAGACATAAATTTTTGGGCGATCACTTTTTTTGGCTTCTCTATGATCGTAATGTCATGTTTGATTGTTAGAATTTTTTTTTTTTTTTAACTTGCCTTATAGTTATGTTGACCATCCGTCCCGTATTTCCCGGGACAGTCCCGTATTACGCTTGACTGTACCGGGTAAATTTACAAATATCCTGTATTATATTTTTTGTCCCGGCTTTCTTCCAAATTACCATATATTTACATATATTATTTGAATAACGTTAAAAAAAATTAACAATTTTATTTACAATAATTTAAATATGTGTTTAATATTTTTATGCCAAAGTGCGAATCCGCCTTAACAAATGGTTCAGAGGGTTTTACTATAAAAGCATGTTCACTGAACCCATTAATTTGTCACCTTCGTTGAGCTGTCAGATTTCTTTTCAAACTGTATCTTCACAAAAAAAAAATACATAAATTTGAAATATGAGTGTTTACTTGTACAAACAAATGGAATTTGTTTCTTTTAATTATTTACAATAAATTTGTAAATTTGTGAAATGCCTTCAAATAGAAAATGTGAATTCAACGATGATCTTTCCAGGGCATTTTCCTTTATAAACAACACTGAAAAAGCCAATGCTGTAACCTGTTTAAAATACGTTTCTACGTTTTCTATAAGCAATGGTGGAAGATATGATATTGAACAGCACTAAAAACAAAAAAAAAACAAAATCTGACTTTGATGCTACTTCAAGCAAAATGTACAATGCTTTTTTAATTGGACAAATTTTTAAGGGCGCAAGTAAGAATGCAATTAATGAAGTCACCTGGCCTCATTCAGGTCTAATGATTGCACAATGCACACTGAAACTTGTTAATAGCTGTTTTGATCAAATATTTTCCTATGCACGCTCAAAATGTAAAGCTATTGTGTTCAATGTTCTTGAACCAAATTATATCGAAGGAATTAAAACTTCTCTGCGCAGAGTAAGTTTTGTGATAGTTTTTTCTGATTGTTCTAGTCATGACTGTACAAAACTGTTCGACCTTGGTTCGTTATTTTTCACCACAACTATGTATAGTTTTCAAGACTGGAGATTGAAAATCTTCCAAGGGAAGCAGCGGACATCGCCTCAAAATACATAGATAAAACTTTGGTAAAATTTTGGTGCTTACAACATAAACTGTAATTTTGGCGGGTCAGCAAGGAAAGGCAAGAACAACACTTTTTGATAAACTTCAAGCCATTACCGGTAATGATCTTATTGGAGTTGATTGTGCTCACGATTTAAATAACTATTCGTTTTTTTATTTCTACGCTGTTCATGTTGAAAAATTTAATAAAATTAGCGAAAAGTCTCAGACTAAGTACTTCAAACTAGTTCGTTACAGAAAAACTAGTTGGCTATTTCTAAAACCAGCTATTGAGAGAATAATTCAACTTTATAATCCTTGAAGAGAAATTTGTCTTAATTTAAAGAATTTCTTAACAACTCTTCATATGAGGTCCTTCTTTCTTCATTTCATTCACTCCGAGGCCTCAATTTTACATGTGAGCATATTATTAGCAGTCTCAACAAAATTGTATGTCTAAAGATGCGCTAGCAATGAAATGCCTTAAATTAAAATTAAAATCTATATTAGGAGAAGAACTGATGATATTTTGTTTGCAAAGAAATTGATCAATGAATAATTCAAACAAAAATTAATTGACCAATAGTAATGTGAAGCACATGTTCATCAATTTTACATAAGGTGTTACGAATACTTAAATCATTGGGATGTATCTTTTAAAGAATATGAAGTTTTTAGTTGGGTAATTCTTCGGAACATTCCTATTTCCTGTACCTGGCTAGAAATAGAATCTTCGTTATCTTTTATCAACCAAAAGTAGAGGGATACAACTATTAATGATCCCACCTTGTTTGACGAATTTGTGTGTCACAAAATTATAACAAAATGGATAGAGAACAACATAACTGTGGCCAAGAAATGGAAATATACTTTCTAACCTTTTCGCAAACAAAGTATAAATTTCAAAAACCTTTTATTTATTTTCGAGTTACGCCTCTGTCTGCCAGGTTCAAATGCTCCAACCGAAAGAGTTTTTTCCATAATGAATAATATTTGGACAAATTAAAACACACAACTGAATTTTGAAACTCTTGGAGCCATGTTAATGGTAAAATTAAACTATAATTTTAGCTGTCAGGAAATTAAAAAAAATATTTAAGAGGAAACGATAATAATCACCAAAGAAATTTGTTAAGCAAAAAAGTATCAAGTACCAAAAATTGTGTTGGTAATGTGTTATTAATGTTTATATTTCAAAGATTTGATAAAAAGGTTGAATATTGAAAAAATGTAGTTTTTGCTTTTTGTGCTGTTTTTTTTTATTTTTTTTTTTTTTTTGGGAATTTTGTTGATTTTGTACCAAACGCGTTTTTCAATTTTGAAATTTATGTCCCGTGCTTTCCTTGGAGAAATATGGTCACCGTACTTATAGTACCTATAATCGCAAGTAAAAATGCTAATTTTATTTTAAGAAAAAAAAAAAACTGCCAAAAATCCTGCCAACTCTGTAAATCCACATAAAAGGAAGTTTGACCAACCCGGAAAATTATCGAGGCATCTCCTTTTTGAAGGCCTCATATAAAATTTTTACAGCTGTGCTGAAAAAACGTTCAACTGCGTGGGTGAATCAAGAAAATTTACTCAATGAATATCAGGCTGGATTTCGGACAGGATACTCGACCGTTGACCAAATTTTTGTGCTTAAAAGTGTTGGAGAGTCATTCGAGATAAAAAATATAAAACTTTACATACTTTTTGTGGATTTTAAAGCGGCATTGGATTCTATAGAATGAAATTCATTGTTTTACAAACTTTATCAGAAAGGAATGTCGCTAAAGTTTGGAACCGTTCTTCAAAACTTGTATGCGGATACGCGGCCAGCGTTATGGAATGGAGAAGAATTATCTGAGTGGTTTGTCACAAGATCAGGAGTGAAACAAGGTTGTTCCCTAAGCCCTGACCTCTTTTCGCTCTTCCTAGATGATTTACTGGAAGGATTACCTGGAGGTGTGCAGTATGCAAATGTTTGCATAAGAGGTCTAATATTTGCGGACGATGTTTTTTTTACTTGCCAGTACCCCGGAATCATTACAACTAATGATAAATCACCTATATGATTACTGTAAGCTTTGGAATATAGTCGTTAATCTAGAAAAACCCAAAATAATGATTTTACAAAAGGTGGAGGATGAAAAAGTAGAAAGGAAAATTGGTATTACAATGATGTGGTGTTGGAAGTGGTGGGCGAGTACAAATACCTGGGTGTGCACTTACCAAAGAGCCTTAGCATGGAAAGACATCTACGGGAAAAATTGTCAAATGCTAAAGCTGCAATCAACGCCACATGGAAAGGATGTTTCGCCAATCGTTTTATTCTCCATAGCAGCAAATATAAAGTTTTTGAAGCAGTCGCCGAGTCAGTCTTATTTTACGCGGCACAGGTATGGGAATATAAGCAATACGAAACGCTAGAAAAACTCCTTGAGATTTTACATCAAACGCATTTTTCAGCTTCCTTCTAATACGCCGAATTATATGCTGATGATAGAAACTGGTCTTTCACCCTTGTTTATAAAAACACTTAAATTACATGTGGACTACATCCATAAGGTAATGAATATGCCAGATGCACGTCTTCCAAAAAAAGGCAGCCTTAAAGACAATTATCAGCAAAACAAGCTGGTAGGAGGAATGGTTGGATCTTGCTCTTGAATGTAGGATGGAAGTGGATTTGAGCATTGAAAACTTGGAAAACTGGAGACCTGTGTTGTATGAGTTATTCGAAAAAGTAGATAAGATGTATGCATCGAAATACAGATATGAAGCGGAATCTTCAATACATAGATCGATTGAACCACAATTTGTCGCAGAAGAATTATTTTCACGATAAAAATAGTGTGCAAGAAATCGCAATGATGACGAAGATTCGTGAAGAGCTTTTAAAGCTCAACTACATGCCATATAGGGACCACCTGCCATGCTTATGTGAATTATGCAATTTAAGAGTACGTAAGACTTTCTACACTTTATTGGAGAATGTCCTATACTACGTGAAACAAGACACCATATTTTTATAAAATACTACTTTACGGATGAAGAAAGCATTAGTATGTTAAATGGCATTGATGTTGGCTAATTGTTTAGCTTTTCCAAAACTGCTTTAGATTATAGAAAAAGAATTATAAAAGGAAATTTTTAAAACATAATTACCCATTCTTATACAAAAATACATGAAGTACTCTTATTTTTATATTGGATAGAAAATAATTTTCATTTATAAAATCACTAAATAAATAATTAAATATATATAGTTTAGAACATTGTCAATCTGTCAGACGGCAAAAGCCAACTTTATTGTTTTTATAATTTGTTTGTGGAAAAATCGATAATGACTATTTGATTTGACTAAATTTTGATGAAGCAACTTGTTTGATTATAACGGGTGATTTTTTTGCTACTTGGTTTTTGACGTTTATATTTTTGACAGATCACACATGACAAATTCCACGAACATTTGACATTTCGATTCAGTATTGTTTGCCATTTCATCATGAATAGACTTACGCCTGAACAACGTTTGCAAATTATTGAAATTTATTATCAAAATTCGTGCTCTGTGAAAAATGTGTTTCGCAAGCTTTTATCGCAAAATTGTCTTCAGCGACGAGGCTCATTTTTGGCTAAATGGATACGTGAATAAGCAGAATTGCCGTATTTGGAGTGAAGAGCAGCCAGAGGCAATTCAGCAGCTACCAATGCATCCCGAAAAATGCACTGTTTGGTGCGGTTTATTGGCAGGCGGCATCATTGGGCCGTACTTCTTCAAGGACGATGAAGGCCGCAGGGTTACGGTCAATGGAGAAAGGTACCGTTCGATGATAACAGATTTTTTTTGCCGAAGATGCAAGAATTGAACTCGGTCGACATGTGGTTCCAACAGGACGGTGCCACATGCCACATTGCACGCGAAACCATGCATCAATTGAGAGGCGAATTTGGTGCGCAGTTGATCTCACGTTTTGGCGCAGTCAATTGGCCACCAAGATCATGTGATTTGACCCCGTTAGACTATTTTTTGTGGGGCTATGTTAAGTCTATTGGCTATGGGGACAAGCCAAACACGATTGATGCCTTGGAAGCCAACATTGAACGCGTCATTGTTGAAATTCCGGCCGAAATCTGTGAAAAAGTTTGCGAAAATTGAACCATCAGAATGGACCACCTGAAGCGTAGCCGCGGGCAACATTTAAGTGATATTATTCTTAAAAAGTAAATGGCAGAAATTGATTTATCGATCCAAATAAAAATTTCATTCACTTTTTACAAGTTTCTGTGTTTTTTTGAATTTTCAAAAACCAAGCTCTTAAAAAATCACCGTTTATTAGGAGGAATAATGAAGGCATCACTACATTTTTCAGATAAATTATCTCGGATAAAAAGTATTCTATTTAACATATCAATTTTCAATCGATTCTTTCGTTGATCATAAAACTAAACACACTTTCAACTGCAGCATTTGAGATAGAAAAAACTAAAAACGAATTGACAACCCTTTGTAAGGGTTTTCATTGGATCCATCGGTGAACCTTTTTACCTCGCACCAAAATTCAACAGTATTTTCAATATTCTCCCATTTATTTAGATTTATGTTGTACCTTTGCGATTCAATTTTAGAATTAAGTTCAGAATGTATGGTTTTATCTTTATAAAAATCGTTTAATGGTGACTTATGAATCCGCAAACATTTTTTTACAGAAAAGAAGTATACTTGCTGCAAAATTCGTGGAATTCTTGATTGAAGCTCTGTAATAAGCCATACGCATTTATGTTTGATTGAGTTTAAATTTTTTAAAGTAATATTTTGTTTTAGGTTGGAGATTACATGCTAAATTTCCTGCTAAAACTAAATTTCTTGCTAAAAAAAAACTGCCGGCAGGATTTGAAAAAATAAAATGCTAAAAGCAAACTTTTCCTAATAAATTTAGCAGGAAATATACTAAATTGGCCACACTGGTTGTATGGGAGTAAGTATTTATGCAATTTCTCAATTCAATGCTTTTTTGTTTATTAAAAGTTTATTTATTTTGTCTTGACATAGGTCAGTTGTAAATGATTCTATTTTAGGACTAGAAAATGTGACATTTTATTCGTATTGACGTTAAATAATAAGCAAATATATGATTTTTCTTCAACATTTGTTACTTAGTTAATACCAACTGCAACCGCCTGGGCTCTTTCCCAAAACGGTCAATTATTTCGGTATAAAAGTTTGTTTGTTCTTTGAAAATATTTCGGTGAATGGACATCGTGTACAAAGAAGTCGTTTGTCGGTCATCTAAGATCTAAGCCAAGTTTTTACTTAGCGTAAGGTGCTGAACGAACGCTCAGAGGTGCAAGTAGTTGCTTGAATTGAGATCCCTATACAAAGAGCTGAAAAAATCGATGAATAAAACTCTTCTACACTCTTCAATAAATCAAAAATATTTGAACAATCATTTCCGTTTGTCTGCATTTTGATAAAACTGTACCACATCTTAGTCTCCGCCAGGAAATTATCCAGAATTCAGCTACGTATATTTCTCCATTATTTTCTGTATAATTAATTATATTAAATTCTGGAGAATCCATAATTTGCATACTTTTTGGCGATAGCTGAAATAGTTAAAATGCAGCTTCATTTTCTTCTGTAAAGCGTTCTGTAAGCGACATTATCAGGGAATCAATGTACGGAATATAAATAGCTTTTCTAAAATAACTTTGGGGTGATGAACCGGGAACATTTGATCGATAGGTTTGTTTTTGAATTATTCTTGGACAGCTCAAGCATTGTTCGATTACCTCCCATAGTTAATGGCTGAAACACAAACACGCTTTGGATTTGGCTTCGCCTGACGCTTACGAGTTCAGCTATAGAAATTCAATGTATGCTATCACAATGAAGCTTCGACCTCAAGTTTCATTTGACAACAGTAAAGAAAAGAACGTAATGTTACGTAATGTGACTGCAAACGGAAGCTCTAGTTGAAATATGCTGAACATTTGCTTTGTCTGACAGCTCAAACAGCAAAATTCAACAAACAAAATTCGTCTGTTTTTGGAGGATTCCTAGTGAAAGGCAGAAATTATTCAAAGGTAAATTATTGAAATATAGAGTAACTATACGAATTTTTCTAAAAAACTTTTTATTTTCTTTGAACAGAAAATGTATTTCGAGGAACAGCTAATCGACTTGGTGAGGGAGCGGGAGTTTCTCTACAATACTCGCTCCAAAACATATAAAAATGTTTTAAAAAGAAATGCTGCATGGGAAGAAATTGGAAAAATATTAAACAGACCAGGTAATTACTTTAAGTAATAAAAAGTTAAAATAATACCTATCGCATATATCTGCAGTTGGCGAGTGCAAGCAGCGTTGGAAGAGCCTCCGAGACCGGTTTGTTCGGGAGAAGCGCTCGATGGAGCAACCATCTGGGAGTGGAGCTGCAGTGGCAGATAGGTGGGAGTATTATGATGTGCTCAAGTTCCTGATCCCATCACTGACACCACGAAGGTTCAAAAATACATAATTTTTAGTTCTTTTTATAAGACAATATTTTCTTTTTTTTTATAGGCAAATAGGAAACTACCACCAAACTGATACTGCAGTTGAAAGCTCAGGAGATTTTCCGTCGCAAATCAGCGGTGAAGACTTCACTTTTGGAATTGACGACGGCAACAAGGTGGTTACTCCAAAGAGAGCAAAATCTTCCAAAAGAATGGCGGAAGAGGAGTTCAAAAGCTTTCTTGGTGGGTTAAATGAGACGGTGGCAACTCATTTCTCAACGGGGAGTAATTTTCCAGGGTACGGCCGCATCAAATATGGTTTCAAGGGAAAAGCTGAATCACCAACCATCTAATGGTTGCAGGTATAGTTCGAATTCGGAAGTCGACTGGGAGGTGGAAAGTTTATGCCACCAGTTAAAACCTTTCTACCAAAGGATGAGTCTGCAAACACTCCGCCATCACTTTGACTTCCGTATGTACCGATGTCAACTGCGGTAAAAGTATAATTGGCGTCGCAAGTGGCCAGAAGAACTATCGAATGGTGTGCTTTATAACTGTAGTATTCCGAACCAGCTCCTGGCGGGCACTGAATATTGACGTGCTTACCATCAATAGCGCCAACACAATTAGGTAAATTCCACAAAGTTTGGAAGTCAAGGGAAATTCTCTTCCAATCACTTTCTGTTGGTGGTGATAAGTAAAAGGGTATGAGGCAGGTCCAAAGAATATCGGCTGTTTCGTAAATGATGTTGGCTACTGTTGAATATCCCATACGAAACATCCACGCGAGGACTTGCTTTCTTGTGACAAATACCTTGAAGCAAATTTGTAAAACAAAGAAATAAACATTTTCACTTAAACAACTTACAACAGAGTTAAGAAAAGTCGTGCACTCGGTTCGATAGGTTTTCTCCAACACGTCTTCTGCAGATGTGGTTCAATAAGAGCGCGGAGTATCTCAAATGCTTTTGGAGACATCCTTGTTATTTTAAAAAAGTGCTCTGGATCTTTATCCTTCATTTGGTTGAAGTTCCGTGCAAAGAATCCTTCCTCATCTCTCCGTAGATTGAGCTCCCGGACCCACCAACGTCTCTCAGTCTGCGCTTCTTCTTGCTTGATGAGCTGAACATACCCACGATAAGCTGTGTATGCTACTTCCGCGATAAATTTAATTTTTTCGATTTCAAAATTCATATTTATTGCACGGAAAATTAAAACAAAACCACTTTTCAGAAAAAATAACAGCTTCTAATGACAGAACCTGTCATTTCAGAAATGTCATTCAAAGCAAACTCGAAGCGGGTGCATCGTTAACGTAGACGAAGCCAAAGCCAAAGCGTGTTTGTGTTTCAGCCATAAGGTCTTTTAAGAAAATTGTATTTAGAGGGAAAAACCCCAAACAAGGATCTTAAAAAGGCTTGAACTTTTATTTTGTAGTCGCGTTAAATTACTAAGTAGAATAAGAAACACCTTATTGACCACAAACGATTAGAAAATTAAATAATAAAAACAAAACAAAATTTGTAGGTATTACATTTTAATTTTTTTTGAAACTTGAATGCATTTCGAACCAACTGTGGTTCATCATCAGCAATACACTAATTTGGGAAAAGAACGAAGAAAGAAAGGAAAGTAACAATCAAAACATTACAAGGAAATAGAAGAAAGCTTTAAATTTTTGAAAACAATTAGAGTAAAAGAGAACATTAAACAAAGTTGAACAAAGATGGCATAATATTGCCATTATCACTATTCATGGTGTTGTTGTTTTTGTGGATATAGAGGCTTTCATATGCATCAAGTCGTCGGTGGTTTTTGACGCGTTTAATGAGCTTTACATTCTCCAGACTTACGTTGAAATGCTTGTTGGTGAGGACGTGTGCAGCGACGGAGGATTTTTCGGGTCTGTTAAACTTGATGTGATTCGAGTGTTCATTGAAACGGACACCATTGCTCCGCTTTGTCTGGCCGATGTAAACGGAGTTACAATCTCCACATTTAATTTCATATATCCCAGATTTGTTAATAACTGTGGATTTGTCTTTGGTTGAACCTAGCATATTTTTTAATTTTCCATTACTCGAGAAGACGCATTCTATACTTTGTTGTTTTAATTTTGTGTATATTTTGTTAGTTATCGGTGGGAAATACGTCATCGAAGCTCTTTCTGGGTTGTTGTTTTCTTGAAGTTTCTTGTTTTGTCTGTAAAAAGTAGTTAATTCTGATGTTTTAAGTTTTTGGGTGTGTTTGTTTATGAGATGGTCTATTACAGATGGGTTGTATCCATTGATGGCACCAATATCTTTTAGAAGGCTGTATTCCGAGGCTTAGTTTGCGATTGAAAGTGGGAGTTTACACAGGCGATGAACCATTGAATGAAATGCAGCGAGTTTGTGTTGAATTGGGCTGTAAGAGTCGTTTGTGATGTATCGGTTGGTTGTTGTTGGTTTTCTATATACAGCAAATTCAATTTTTCCATTTTTTTTGACAGGGTTAAGTCCAAGAAATTCAGCTTCTGATTTTCTTCTGGTTCATAAGTAAAGTTTATGGTGTCGAACTCGGAATTGAGTGTATTTAAAACTGAATCTACTTCTACACTTTTTATCACCGCAAAAATATCATCTACATAACGAAACCAAATTCTTGGGAGTAATCCTCTTTCTTTTAAGTTTGCTTCGAAGGAAGACACGAAAACTTCCGCTATAAGTGGGGACAAAGAGTTTCCCATACTTGTTCCAGACTCAATTTTGTAGAAAACATTTCTGTATTGAAAAAAGTTTGGAGACATGCATACTTTAGCTGTTTTTAAATATGTAAGTTTCTTGTTTTCGTCGATCTCAAAATTTTCAAGATGTTTTTGGAGAGCCATTATAGCTTCAGGAATGGGAATACTCGGGAATAAAGCTACGACATCGAATGAAATCATAATTTCGTCTTCTTTTATTAAGATGTTCTTAGTTTTTTCCACGAAATCAAAGGTATTCTTGACTGAGCAGCTTTCTAATAGGTATTTTTTCATCTCACTTACCAGCCATTTGGATATTTTAACCGAAGGTGAAGTTATATTTGAAATAATGTGTCGCATTTTGTTTCCCGGTTTATGTACTTTTGGCAACGCATAGAGTTTCGGTACATCTGGGTTGGATATATTCAGTTGCCAATTGGGAATTTCAAAAACCAAATTTATTTGTTTTATTAACGATTTTGATTCGCGAATCATTCCGGGCAACGGTGTTTTGTTTAGAATTTTAAAATTACTGGATTTTATCGAATCATTCACTCTTTTATCATAATCATTTTTGTTCATTATTACTAGTTTGTTACCTTTATCTGCGTTCATAAGATAAACTTGTTTTTGTTTTAATCCTTGAATAATGGAATGTGTTTTTATTGAATCGGAATCATACTTAAAGTTTTTATTTGCGTTTTTTAAAACAGGTTTTGCAAGGTTTCTAATTTTTGGTTTTATTTCTGGCTGTTTAAATTTTAAGCACGTCTCCAAATCAACAACGGATTCAATGATAGTGATTTTTAAAGGCTTAGGAGTGTAGTTTAAACCTTTATTCAAAACAGTAACTTGTTCTTCGGTAAAATTTTCATGCGATAAGTTAACAATTAGATCTTAAACGAGTTAAGGTTTAAGAGCACTTTTTGTTTGAGGTTTATAATTTTCTCTTTGTTCAAATTTAAGTTTTTGTATTTTAAGTTTTTGAGACTCTCGTTTCTTAGTAAAAATATTATTACACTTCTCTATCACTTTGTCTTGGAATTCTCACCACTCCAGAAATTCAAAACTGTTTGTGTTTTTTGTGATTAAAAGATGTAAATTATAGATTTCTAACTCTAATTTAGTTAGTTATATATGAAATAATGCATATGCCATATATGAAATTATGCATATGAAAGCATCTATATCCACAAAAACAACAACACCATGAATAGTGATAATGGCAATATTATGTCATCTTTGTTTAACTTGTTTAATGTTCTCTTTTACTCTAATTGTTTTCAAAAATGTAAAGCTTTCTTCTATTTCCTTGTAATGTTTTGATTGTTACTTTCCTTTCTCTCTTCGTTCTTTTCCCAAATTAGTGTATTGCTGATGATGAACCACAGTTGGTTCGAAATGCATTCAAGTTTCAAAAAAAATTAAAATGTAATACCTACAAATTTTGTTTTGTTTTCATTATTTAATTTTCTAATCGCTTGTGGTCAATAAGGTGTTTCTTATTCTACTTAGTAACCTCCCATAGATATTTAACGGAAGTGTCAGCATCCTCTCAATTTTGTTGAAACCATTTATTCAAAACATTGACCTAATCTTTTACTGTTGACATAATTTGGTAAACGCCCTGTAAAATATTAGCAACAGGTTCTAGCATCGATGAGTAATGTGTCATCACAAGCAAACAAACTAAAAAGTTCGAATTTGTGCAAGAAAGCTATTGCAGTGCCTCAATTACAACAACCATATTCCCTCTTAGAACTCGAATGCTTTTGTATTTTGCCGTCCACCTTGTTTCGCAAAACAGAGGTATACTAGGTATGCATTTTCGTCGTAAGGGACTCTCGCGAAAAATAGTTATAACTTCCTTAATTGTCCCGACAGCATTTCTGATTTCAGAAACTTCGCTTACGTCGTTAATGACCAGATTTAATTTGTGTGAGCTGCAGTGAAAGAAATTTGCCTGGATGCCTTGCATGGTTGAGCACCCTCTATAAGCTTGACCAAACATTTTTGACAAATTTAATCCGAAATTGGTTAATAACATTAATGTCGTGTGCGCTATGGCAGCAGCGTCCATACATTGCAGTGCCACAAAGCTTAAAAATTCTTGCCGCACGCGGAATTTGCCTGTTGGCATTTTTCGCAAAAATATCGAATGCCTAAAGAAAGTTGTTCTGTGCCAGATATATCACTAAATCCAAATCCAAGTGTTTCGAGTCGAAACTTATCGGGCCAAATTGGAGTTAGCAGACAGTCATTACATCGGATACTTCATGATGACTTAAGCTTGTTTAGGTACAAAGTCCAAATTACAAACAAGTTAAACCCTCAGGATTTGCCTGTTCACCTGGAATTTTGACGATAAATGATTGGAATGGCCGAAGAAGACAACACATTTATATATTGTGTGTTCATGTCTGATGAGGCCCATTTTGACTTAAACGACAATGTTAAAAAGCAAAATTGCCGTATATGGAGTGAATCTAAGCCAGAAATGCTTCATGAGACGGAACTGCACCCAGACCGAGTCACTGTATGGTGCGCAGTTCCATCAAGGTGTATTGTCGGGCCATACTTCTTTGAAGAAAACGGTGTAACACAAACTGTCAATGGGGACCGTTATTTAAAGACGTTGAAGGAGTTTTTTTTAACCAGAACTTCGCCGAAGACGTATCCCTTTCAGCAGGATTTGGTTTCAACAAGATGGTGGAAGTGCGCACTTAGTCAAACAAGTTATGGCGGAGCTCCAAAGAAAATTCCCAAACAAATTGATATCCAGAAACTGCACTTTCCGCTGGCCACCAAGGCCACCTGACCTGACTGCACCAGACTTTTTTTCATGGGGTTATGTCAATCAGGAAGTGTACAAAACGAAACCCAGGAATTTGACTGAATTGAACCAGTCCATTAAGACAATAATTGAGGCGATCCCAATTTCAACCCCACATGCCGCAATGAACAATTTTATGATCAGGTGCCGCATATGCGTGGATGAGCGTGGAGGTCATTTGCGGTCTATCATCTTTAAAAACCATTAGTTATTTAAAATAAAATTTAATTTTTAATCCAATAAAAAAAATTAATGAAATGCATCGATTAAAATAAAAGTTATTTAAATTTCTTATTGTAGCACGACTCGTACGTCACCCTGTATAAGTTGGTCAACACTTTTGACTTTGTTTTCTAAAATTTTGCAGAAATAATTTACTTTTCCAGTAGATTAACAATGCCAGCTGGACTTTAAATGATCTTAAGCAAATTTATAGAAGTCTTTGTACTTTTTAAATTCATTTAGAATGAACCAACCTTGAAGTCAGCGTTCAACTTTGGGATTAAAAAGAACACAATTCCGACAAAGAACACCTCTCAGTTTGGCAGAATAGGATATAAAAGGATAATCAGCAAGCCATTGGTGTCAAAAGACACCTATTTCGAAATACATAGGTAGTAAGTATGTATGTCGAAGGAAAAGAATGCCATTTTTTTAACAATTAATTTTAATTGAGTTTTTGTCTTGTATAGATTGATGATTAATTGAATTCGCATTATTTCAACTTCCCACTTTCTTGTTTTATTTTTTAGGGTTAATATGTCACCTCTGTATATTTTTTGCTTAATTCTTCTTCCAAAAACTTCACATGTCGACGAAACAGAAGCGTGTTCTTTTTATTAATTGTTTCAATTTCATATTATATAGATTTATATAAAAATATGCACATATGCATAGGTATATAAGAAGGCAAATTAGTTCAGTAAATTTTCAGTGTGACTCTGTGACTTCAAGATACTCGCTTTGAATATGAAGTTTCCGGGATATTCCGTTTTGGCTGCTGCAGCAATCTTCATGGTCGTTTTTGGCCAACAATCAGATGGTGGTGGAAGGCAAACTAAGCAATTAATTGATACCATCCGAATAATCGAAAAAAGTTCCAAGGAAAACCAAGACGCTTTAGTTTTCGTTAATGCAACAATTGCCTTAAGAGACGCATTTATCAATAGTATTAGGAATTGGTCAATGTCTCAGGACATTGTGTTGAATGAAATTTCAGCAACCCAAAAGCTCTCAGCTCAAAATCCTGGAGCTGCTAAACAATTATTACAGAAAGCTTTTGTCGATGTCCGAGTTTCACTGTTCAAGATCGCAGTTCCCATATTTAGATCAATCGGAATTGCTTTGGGCCTTTCAAACGATGGCGCTAGAAAAGGTCTTGGAGCCGCAAGTCAATTAATACAAATAGCAGGACTTGCAGCATTAGATGCGTGGAGTGCTGCTGAACGATTATTCAACCAGGAAATGGACGCCCGCGGCAATGTATCCGAAGTGACATATAAATCTGTGCGCTTGGCTTTCGAAGCAGGCTTTGCAGGGGCCTTTAACAATGTTCAAAAATCAATCGAAGTTGCAAGTCAGGCACTGAGAGACGCAAAACGCTCGCCCTTACTGCGTCAAGTTGAAAATCTAAATTGTGATTCCTCTGCAAAATATCCTGAAATTTCAGATGCCATAAAGGATATTAATGAAGCTGCGAATAGTGCTATGAAACGTGGTGCCAATGCTAATCTAGTTCAGAACCTAAAGCAAGTCCTTATATGTTCCATTGATGGTCTTGTCAACGTTACAGTAAAAGCCGAACGAAATGTCAGAAATATTAAAACGATTTCAAGAACTGAACCCTTAACAGCCAAGATAATGTTCACCAAGGAAATTGAATCTGTTGCAAAAGGTATCCACGATGCGGCTACAAAGCTCTATTTGATTCTTGGAGAAGTAGCAGTTAAGTCTAACAATCATTCGAATAAGCAAATAGAAGCGGCTATTATGGCTATAGAAAAAGGTTTAATAGAAATGTTTTTGGGAATTGAAACTGCTGGAGACTTATTAATTCTTGGAATATCGTATCAAGGTGATGCACATAATTTGGCTTTTCAAGCTGCCTTTACCAGTGGATTGTATTCAAAAATGGCTTTTATTCGAAAAATAGTTGAAGCTGCAAGACTTGAATTTAGTGTTCTTTGAACGGTTTTCCATTGCACAATACTGTAAGATTTTTTTTTGTTTAAATAAAATGCTGAAATTAATGAAAAAGTTACATCATCAAGGAGAATATAATTTTTTTTGAGTAATAATGTCAATCGACTTTACATTTGCAAACTGCATTCATTCCAGCATCGACTGGTATAATAGGTGTGTTCACGTACTCCCTAAAACTGCGAAAATGTGCGAATTTCTACGAAAAACAGTCAAATTCGGTACTCCAAATTTTCGTACTTTTTCACAGAAGAGAGTCCTCATAAGAGAGTAAAATATTTACCAGGCTGCGAATTTTAGTCTAAGAAATTTCTTTGAACAAAATTATGAAGAAAATTTTCAAGCAAAAAAGAAAAAAAAAACAATACATACGCTGTCAGTTGCCATAATGTTTATCGTTACAAAATTTAAATATAATGAAATTTATAGTCTGAAACACACAAGAAAAATTTTCTCATCCACAATTCTGTCAGCGGAACGAGAGAAATTGGAACACAAAACATTGGACGATTTGTTCCACTTTGTGTCAAATTGAAACCAGCTGGCAAGTGAAATGAATTCTTGTCAGGAAGATAAATACAGTAATACCCGGATAAGTGCCTCTCGCTTAAGTGCCTAACCCGCATAAGTACCTTTATTTTTATAGAACCAAAATTCTGAGTATTTTTTAATATAAAACTCATCTTATAAGTACCATCAGCTTAACTACCTTTCCCGCTTAATTGCCCTTTATTTTGTATACTTTTATTTAAATTTACCTCACAAAAATTATGGACCAAACTACACATTTAAATTAGCTGATAAAATACAACAGTTTGTTTTCCTTTAGCGCTTCCTTTTGTTTTATGCATTAAAATTCATAAATTTAAAAGTAATAATCTTAGAGCCAGTTTCAGAGTACACACCTAAATTCGCCCTGAATGTGAGTAAACGCCGAACAATAAGTGTCACTTAAGTACTATACACATGACCAACGAATGACGAATATTCGTCCATTTTGACATTTCATTCCCGTGGCCATAATTCTATTCTGATTTCGAGGTTAGATGCGCGCAAGCAGTTTATTCGTCGATGGGTGGATGGTATGTGGAACGCGAATAGAGTTTGACTGTTCATAGCAATCAGATGCAATTAGCGACAACAAATATTGTTTTCTCAAATTTATCTTACCTTGATGATTAAAATGTAAATGCAAACATTAATATAAATTATATTTCTACAATTTTGTTTAGAATTTGTGAAGAATTTAGGTTGGTAAATTGTTTTAAATTGAATTTATTCGTTTATTCGTCGGTCGTTGGTCGCTCTCGTGTGAATAGTCCTTTAGGTTACTTTTCTGTTTTACAGTCGCTTAAATTACTTCACTAAAAAGGATGAATACCGATGGCAACCCTTGTATTTCTGACATTATATTTAAAGTTTTCTTTGAATATCATAATATTTAAAGTTTTATTCAAAATGGAGAGAAATTTATAATTGAGTGCAAAAAAACGGACGCATTTACATGGAAAGAAATAGAGGACGAATTCAATACCCGTAGTGAATTCTTGAGCCACCGGAATGAAAAAAATTTGAGCAAAATGTCAAATATTTAAGTTGCACTTAAGTGCCCAACGATGGCCAACTTAAGTCCGACTTCAACTTTGCTTGTGTGAAATTGAAATCCTACCCTGACTGAAGTTAAAGGGGCAATTGGCACTGAGGGATAAAGTGTGAAACTGGCCCTTAATCTACTATAATGATTCGTGTACCAATTGGCGTTAAAATCTATTTTGAATCAATAATTCAACACGTCCCATTAAATATAATGCAAAACACCTCCCTGCTTCTATGTCTGGCCCAGGACAAAATCTTCCAATTCTTATCAAAAAATCCATATAAGATGAACTGAACTTAACAAGAAGTTCGTAGTGGTAAGGTCCTCACTATAGCCAACTGATGAATCATAGTGAGATCGTGCCTGGACCAAACGCAAATTTTATGGACCAACGGCCGTTTAAAGCTATTTTGAAATAAATGTTTTTTTTTTAATCAAAAATGTTTATTTTAATTGTTGTTTATGTAAATATAAGTACCTTTGTGCACCTAAGCGGGTTTTTTATAACTGCCTAACCCGCATACGTCCATATTAAAGTGGGGAATTTAGCTTGAGGCAATTATCCGGGTTTTACTGTAAATATATTTCTAACAAAAAATAATTGTTCTATTTCAAATATTCCTTGAAAAAAAAATTTCTCTGAGTTATTCATCATAGAGTAGTGTAGCATTTGTATTTTAAAACGTTCGAAAACATCATAAGTTTATTCATTAGAACTTTTTACCTGATTCGTTTTCCTTATCGGTGTAACTGGCCCCTTCATAATTTATTTTTGCGTTGAAATTTTGAGGTCTATAATTTTCATATGACAGATTGTGTGAACAGACCTTAAATTATTTTGCACAAGAGTTAAAAGAATATTCGATGATACTTTCTCAAGATCTTGTGTTCAAAACTCCCTAATTTTCTTTTGGAAATAGAAAAAAAAAGTTTGTTTTGCATAGTGATTTTTTTATATTCGTTGGGATTTTCTTGAAAAATAGCCATCAGCATTGGTTTGAGGTTTGTTGTTTTTGTTTTTGAAAATACTGAATTATTGTCGCTTGTTACGAAATAGTTTAAATTGGATCGATCGTGCTTCGTAAATTGACTCGTAGAAGTCATAGTTTTTTGTGTATTTTTGTTTTCTGAATTTCATAAGATTTATCAACCCAATCTGTAGAAATTAATACGCAGTGCAATACTATCAATATTGCGTCAGTAAAATTATTGCTTAATATAACCAAATCTACGTTGAAATAATTCGCAGTTATTATTTGTGTTGCCTATGTTAATATTGATTTGGAAATTTTAACATACATATGTTATAAATAGGTAAGTCAGAAACAATGCCATGTTGTACAATTTAGTATAATAGAATAAAGAGGTGACTTAAATACAATGTATAACAGTTCAGTTTATTTCAAACAAGCAATTTGTTCGCGATCCTCCTTAGCTGCCATTCCACCGACGACGGTTGAGAATTATTTCGTCAACCATAATTTTTTAAAGTGAGTCGAAACGTGTTGGGAAATTTGTGAGAATTTTAGAACAACCAAAGCCGTTCCTGTTATTTTTTTGTTTTAACAGAAGAGAGTATTCATTACGGAGTAAAAAATTTCCCCAAAATAATTTAACCATAATAGGTATATCTTCAACCAAATCACTTGGTCAACCAACAGTAGGCTACGGAGAGAGAGGACTTCAGAAAACAAAAATGGTGCACAAGAGATTTATTTGGTTTTCCATTGGTACAAGAATTTAATTCTTTTTTTATGCAAATCTGCGAAAACACGGATTTCTACAATTAAATCCTTCCATTGGGCAACAAAAATTAATTTTTATTTGATTCTGAATCAAGTTCGCAGATTCGTATTTTTCGGCATTCAGTTTGACAATCACAATACCATAACTAAAGAAAATTCAATTCAAATAGCGTCACATTCCCCACGAAAAATATCAAAGTAAGACCCCTTTCACACAAGGAAACTGAGTTGCCGGCAACTGGGACTTTGATGGCGAGAAGGGCAAGAAGTAAGGGGAATGGAAAAAATCTCCCCGGTCAAAGATTTGAAGAGATTTTTTTGACGTTTTGCTTTGCATTCCAATCAGCCCAACATAATCTTCTCAGTTTTCTCGTTCCAGTTTACTCTTGTGAAAGCTACAAGGCAATTAAAGGAAAACGTCAAAAAAATCTCCAGCAACTGGTTTCCCTGTGTGAAAGGGGGCTAAGTAGCTGATAATTTTTTTTCTGAGGAACCAACGAATATTTTTAACGAAAACAGTACCAAAGGCACAACTCGCCACTAAAAAAAGAAAATCAACTGGTTTCAAAAGTAAAGTACATAGATGAATACGACAAGTGCGCCATCAAACAAATTGTGCATCATTTTTTTTTTCAAACTACAAACTTCCTATCTTCTTCTTCTACTATATAAAAATAAGTCGGGTTTTCCTTCCTGACGCTATAACTGCAGAACGCACGAACCGACTTCCACGGTTTTGCATTCGTTGGAAAGGTCTCGCGCTCCGTGACGTTTATAGCAAAGAAAATTCAGGAAAAATTTCAACAGAAAAGTGGAAAAATCATTTTTCAGATACAGCGCCATCTCTCATACATAGCATGTGCTACAAACCAATATTTTAAGTAGATGGCGCCGACCAATATTTTAAGTAGATGGCGCCGGTGCATGATACATTGTTTGACAGCTACTCATTGTTCTCTGCTCAGTTAATTTCATGTGACAAACCGGTATTGTGTTCACTGTGAAATAAAAGTAAAAAAAAATTAGTTACTCATTTCCTAACATTTCAACTGGAAACCATCAAATCAATCACGTGTATTGTGCAAATTTTTATTCAATTTCAGCAGTAGGCATTTGTCTTTAAGGTGGTAAGTTGAACTGTGTAAATTATGTGGATCGTGCATTTGAGGTTAAATTCACCACTCTGTCCATAGTCCAAAATGCTTAGAGGACGATGTGCGAACATCGGCCGCTGCACAAGTCATGCAAGCCAGCAACAAGTGTATTCACAGAACTTAAGCGAAGAAAGACAAAATATAATAAGAGAAAATGCCCGATTGAGGCAATGCGTGAGCACACGAAGTTCATTGGCATCATACAATCGCTTGGCATTCCAATATGATCCCACTGCGAACTACAGTGATGATGAAAATTTAGATATTGGATCAATGACGACTATATGCCGATATTGCAATGCGTTAAAGTTCAAAAGAGAAACGGCTGGATTGTGCTGCGCAAGTGGAAAAGTCAAACTGGATCCATTACTTACACCACCACAGCCACTGAAACCATTGTTCGATGGAAGTGATCCCGATTCCAGCCATTTTCTTCAACACATCCTTGAATACAATAACTGCTTTCGCATGACTTCCTTTGCAGCTAATATCATTCGAGAAGGCGGCTTCATGCCGACTTGCAAGGTAAAAGATACAACACACATAACCAATCACTCACACCAACACAATGAATTGCAACACATAACAACTACATATGCACCACACACTACACCATTGCACGATCAGAAGTTACACCGTATTCTTCAACAAATGATTGTTTGCAATTACAGATACAAGGACAAATATATCATTTGCATGGTTCAATGATGCCAACACCAGATGAACCGAATCAATTTCTGCAAATATATTTCATTTCGTCGATGGTGGATCAGCTGAATGTGCGGTGCAATATACAGGGAACACAACAGTTAAAGAGACGAATTATTGAACAGTTGCAAGCATTTTTTCACGCTAATAATGCTGTGGTTAATATGTTCAAAACAGCATTGGAACGAATGCCATCGGATACGCACAAATTCGTCATAAGAGCGGATTCCTGAACAAATTTCAAATTCAAATGAAGTTGATGACATCATATTAGCTAAAATTCCTGATCCAGTCACTGATCCCCATCTACACGACATTGTGACGACACAGATGGTGCATGGACCGTGCGGTGCATTAAATCTATTATCGCCTTGCATGGCTGATGGAAAGTGCAAAAAACGATATTCGCGACCGTTAGTTGCTGAAAGAGTCACAAGGAACGATGGATATCCAGTTTATCGTCGGCGTTCAAAAGAAGATAATGGTCGAACTATCAAAGTTAAAGTTCAAAATCAAGAGATTGAGATCGGAAATGAATTCATTGTGCCATATTGCCCGCTGCTATCACGAATTTTCGAAACACATGCAAACCTTAAAAGTTCTCATTCGGCCAAATCAATCAAATATTTGTGCAAGTACGTCATAAAAGGCAGCGACATGGCTGTGTTTGGTATTGCGTCGGCAAATGCGAATGACGAAATCAGCAACTTCCAAATGGGCAGATACGTCAGTACTAATAAAGCACTGTGGCGATTATTGTCATTTCAAATTCATGAAAGATATCCCACAGTTGTACATTTAACAGTACATTTGGAAAATGGCCAAAGAGTTTACTTCACTGAGGCTTATGCGGCACAACGAGCTGAGAGACCACCATCGACAACATTGACTAACTTCTTTGCAATGTGTGAAGCAGATCCATTCGCAGCGACGCTGATGTACGTTGAAATGCCCAAGTATTACACTTGGAATCAATCAACAAAGAAATTCCAACGTCGCAAACAAGGAACCCCAGTTCCAGATTGGCCACAGGTGTTTTCCACTGATGCACTAGGTCGCATGTATACTGTTCATCCTAGAAATGATAAATATTTTTATTTGCGACTGCTGTTGGTAAATGTACGTGGACCAAAATCATTTGCGCATTTGAAAACTGTGAATGGCCAACAATGCCAAACATATCGAGAAACATGTCTACTATTGGGTTTGCTGGAGAACGATTCTCATTGGGATTTAACACTTGCGGATTCAGTTGTTTCATCAAATGCGTACCAAATACGAACGCTGTTCGCAATTATCATCACCACATGTTTTCCTTCACAACCAATTCAGTTATGGAACAAATACAAAAACGACATATGTGAAGATATCTTGCATCGCTTGCGCATTCAAACGAATAATCCTGACATCCAAATAACCGATGAAATCTACAATGAAGGATTGATTCTGATTGAGGATCAATGCTTGACTATTGCAAACAAGCTACTGATTGAAGTAGGAATGATTGCGCCAAATCGATCGATGCAAGGTGCATTCAACCCAAGAATTAAATCGAGAGCTGCAATACAATGTTGATACATTGCAGGAATTCGTTCGAAATAATGTGCCGTTGCTGAATGAACAGCAAAAACAAGTAAACGAAACATTAATGGAAGCGGTGGACAATAATACTGGCGGTCTATTCTTCCTGGACGCACCTGGAGGAACAGGAAAAACATTTGTCATTTCATTGATTTTGGCCACTATTCGATCAAGATGTGACATAGCTTTGGCGTTAGCATCATCTGGAATTGCGGCGACTCTTCTAGATAGCGGTCGTACTGCACATTCTGCGCTTAAGTTGCCCCTCAATTTAAACACAATTGATACTCCAACATCCAATATTTCCCGATCCCGTGCAATGAAATTAAATTGTTGATGCAATGCAAGCTCATTGTTTGGGATGAGTGCACAATGGCACATAAGAAATCACTTGAAGCACTTAACTTCACACTGAAGGATCTTCGGCGAAATAACAACATCTTTGGCGGCTTGATGATATTGTTGGCAGGCGATTTCAGGCAGACGTTGCCAGTAATTCCCCGTGGAACGCCTGCAGATGAATTGAATGCTTGCCTGAAGGCATCACCTTTATGGAATAACGTAAGAACATTATCGCTAACCACTAATATGAGATTTCAACTTCAAAATGGTCAAAGTGCTGCACAATTTTGGAAATGGAAAAGTACCAGTTGATGCGACATCTGGATTAATTACTCTTACCAACGACTTTTTCCGATTTGTAGACTCTCAATTAGCTCTTATTGAAAATGTTTTCCCAAACATTAGTGAGAATTATCAGAATTATGCTTGGTTAAGTCAACGAGCAATTCTTGCCGCAAAGAAAAATGATGTACACGCACTGAATTTCACCATTCAATCAAAAATTGCTGGCGATTTGGTGACATACAAATCCGTTGATTCCATAACAAATCCCGATGATGTAGTAAATTATCCAACGGAGTTTTTGAACTCTCTGGACTTACCAGGATTTCCACCACATAACTTGCAACTCAAAGTTGGTACAGTTATTATGATATTGCGTAATTTGAATCCACCGCGACTTTGTAACGGTACTCGACTTTCGGTAAAAAGACTTATGCCGAATTTTATTCAGGCAACCATTATTAACGGAAAGTACGCAGGTGAAAATGTATGTATTCCTCGAATACCAATGATTCCGACTGATCTTCCGTTTGACTTCAAACGATTGCAATTTCCAGTTCGCCTTGCGTTCGCAATGACAATTAACAAGTCGCAAGGCCAATCGCTTAGTGTTTGCGGGATAAATTTAGAAAATCATTGTTTTTCACATGGGCAGTTATACGTTGCGTGTTCACGAGTTGGGAAACCATCCGCTTTGTTTGTTTTAACGTCAGACCAAAAAACAAAAAATTTGGTTTACCAAAGAGCACTTCAATGAAACGGATAATTTGCGGACACGTATAACGCTTCGATTCAGTATTTACTTTGGATTCACTTTCATTTACTTAGAGAAGTTCAACTAAATAACACTTCATTTTTGAAATCGAAATTAATTCATTACTGTTGTGAAATGAAATAAAATTTTTCCTTTTCAAATATAAAACAAAAAAAAAATGTCTTCATCTTTTAATCACCAAACGAAATGTTACATAAAACGAAGCCATCTGGTGGCGAAACGGAGTTCGACGGGTTTGCTAGTGCTGTATAAAATACAGCATGAGCTAAGACGCAATGAAAAAGATAAATGTGTTTTAATTTGTTTAAATAAAACAATTTTATAAAAATTCCTATTTAAAAAAATGGCGGTAACCCAGCATATTTCATATGTGGGTCCATTTAAAATAAATACGACGTAAGCCGTGTGAGAGCTTTATTGAATAACGGATTTATGCAATTCACTGTAGACAGAATGAGAGGCAAACGTTCCATCTTGTATAACGTAATTGTAATAACACAACGTTGTATAATATTTATAATGTCTGTGCGGGTTGTCTGCAACGTGTGTAGCGAGTGCATGTTTGCACAGACTTAAGGTCTGCAGCGACGCACGTGTCTGTGTTGTATCGTGTATGATCTCACCTATAGTGTATTCTCTATAAGTATAACATTTTTTTTTTTTTGAAGATGACATAATGTGCTTTGGTACAATGATTGACGTTTATTCGGGTTTAAAAAAAGAAACTCACATTGTATTGTGTACAAATAAAGTAATATTTTTGTGTTTTATTTCTTTATACAAATAAATAATAACTGAAATTTAAATATCGTTCAATGTGGCATCTAAAAGTGATTTGAAATGTTATAAAGTTAAATAGGCATTGTGTCGGCGCACTTATAACAGTCTTCAAGTTGCTTCATCTTTTTTGTATGAATGCGTTACCCATTGTTTTGTACAGATCAGGTTGTGCTGTGATTAATCTGTAGACATTTATATATAACCAGCATCTCAATTCTCAAAGTGAAACCAAAACAGCCATGTTACTATATGTGACTTCCTATACGATTATAGAGCAGAGAGAAAATTCTTCTCAGAGGTTTCTCATATACTTTCAACTGCTTCAATTATTTAGACTTTGATAACATGGTGGTTCGGATTCACTTTGTGCTCAAAGCAAAGGATATGAGTTCTAACTTCTGAGATGTTTGACAGATATGGACGGCCCTGCCTCTAATTTAAAAACAGACAAATTAATTCTTGACGACAATGGTAGGTGTGTTTGCGTTTTATCTAATCTTTTAAATATTAAAATATTATATACTGTGAAGAAAAAACTGACATATTTTATATAAACAAAAAAAACAGCAAAAAGAATAAACACATTTGTTCAAACTATATAGGTATGCGTGTATTTATGTATATAAGTAGGGTAGATCTGTGGAAAAATTTATCAGTTAAATTCTGCGGTTTGAAGCCACCTGTTATAATTCGCTTTAAATATGAAATTTTCGCGGTATTTCCTTTTTACTGTGGCTGCGGTAATGTTTGCTTTCGCCCAACAATCAACTGCTTATGTCGCTGAGAGCACTAATGATAAGGGAAATAAGCTAGAAACTGAAACCATCAGAATTATTGAAAAAAGTTCCAAAGAAAACTTAGACGCTTCAATTTCGGTCAATGCAACAATTCTTCTAAAAGATGGATATATTAAGCTTACAAAGAATTTGTCAACATCAGAAGACAAGTTTTTAGATGAAATATCAGCAGCAAACAAAATAATACTTGAAAAACCTGCAGTTGCCAAAAAAATATTGCAGAAAGCTTTTGAGAATATAAGAATTTCATTGTTCGAGATGGGAGTTCCAATATTTAAATCAATGGGAATAGCTTTGGGTCTTTCAAGCGATGAAGCTAAGCAAGGTCTTGTGGTCGCAAATGGATTGATTCAAAGAGCAGGAATTGCTGCACTTGATTCATGGAATGATGCTGAAAACTTGTTTAATCAGGGATTTGAAACTAAAGGTGCTGCAGGTGAATTGTTACTTCAAGCTGTGCGTTTAGCTGTCGAAACTGGATATGCAGCTGCCTATAGCAACATTCAAGAATCAATCCAAGTTGCAGATCAAGCAATAAGAGATGCTAAAACCAGACCCGGTCAAGGTTATGGTGATGAAAAAAATTGTGAAGCAGTCGCATCAAAGGATTCTGCGTGCTCAGTTGCCATAAAATTAATTAATGAAGATGCCAACAATGCATTGCGACGTGGTGCTAACAATATTCTAGTTGAGAATGTATTCGACGTTTTTTCTTGTTCATTAAGAAATTTTTTGAACATAACCTCTGCAGCCGAACGGACTTTCGAAAATATTACAACAACTCCAGGAATAACACCTCTTGAGGCCAGGATTACTTTCTTCAAGCAAATTGAAGCTGTGAGAAAAGGAATCTATGCCTTAACTGCAGATTTATATTTGCTTCTTGGAAATTTAGCACTAAAGACTGGCAATCAATCAAACTTCGCAATCGACGCTGCAATTGCGGCTATAGAACATGGCAGATTTGATATCTGCTTGGGAATTGCAACTGCTGAAGATTTAATTACACTTGGACTAGGCTATCAAGATTATACAAAGAAGTTGGCTTTTGAGTCAGCTGCTGAGAGTGGAAAATATGCCAAACTTGCTTTTATTCAACAAATAGTTACAGCTGCTAAGCTTGCATTTAGTGTGCTTTAATTTTTCTGCATGTTTCGGTGTTTTTTTTTTAATTCAATTGCTTTTAATAAACTGAATATATGTCAATATCTTCATATTTTTTTTTATTGATTTGGTTTTTAAATATATTTTGAATTATTTGGATTTTAAATTAACATTAACCGTGTTTTTTTTTGGCAAAATCTATCCGCAGCAATGTAAAATTTATACACATCACAAATACACTAGATATATTGCTGCCGAATGCCCATAAAAGAAGATGCAAAATCCAGCTGCGGATTGATTTGTGACATTTATTTGAGTATCGAATAAAACTATAGTTGTTTCGTTCGTACTCCTGATGATATTTATGAATCTCGAAGTCTTTGTTAGTAGAGTGCTTTTTTTGTAAACAATAACTTTTTTTGGCATTCCATATGAAGTACCTACGCTACGGTAAGAAAATTCCAAACAATTGCATCAATAGAAAGGATATGATAAGTGGATGGGGGTTTGTTCGTAGACTATTTTCTAAGTTCACTTTTTACACAGGGCAATTTTTTAATTGCTTTAAAAATCGGCTATACCTTTCTCACAAGGAGAGAAAATTGCTAGAATTTTGTTGTTTCCTTTTAATGTTTCTTGGTTTGAACGCACACTCACTACACGTAGTTTGAATTGTTCACTCCCCTTACATTTCCCCTTTATATTTCAGGCTTGTACCTACTTATTTTCTGAGTAGATAAATTGATATGGGTTAATTCTTCAATTCACAAATTTATTTTTTTGAGTGTTTTGCTTTCAATTCGATATTAACTCCCCAGACTTTTCTTAACAGGAATAAGCTTCACATCTTGTCATTTTTATGCACGTCTAGAAAAAAACAACGAGGGCACAAAAATGTATGCCAATCCATGTAGTGAACGTAGGGGACATGGCTAAATTACTTTTTCAAGCGGAAACGAGAAAAATATGAAACAGTGAACAAAAAGCAGACTTTGTCCCTTTATAGTCTCGGGAATTGGAACACTCTACCATTAACCACAAATAAGCCATACTAAGATCGGAAACCTTCGTACGTTTCACCCCCCAAAACCCATTTGATTACATTGTTGTAACGGGCTATCCATTTTGCGGTTTTAAAAGTAAACGTAAATAAAACACATATAAAATATTTTTTTTCGTGATATTTCTTTTTTTATTATAAAGTTTGAAAGTTGACATTATGTGTGAAACACTACATCAGTTAAATGACCACCACGCGAATTATTGCAAGAATCGATTCTTTTGAGGTAATTTTCGACCACTTTTTGACACATATTGGGCGGTATCTCAGCCATAACTTGACGAATGTTGATTTTCAAGTATTCAAGAGTTCGCCTACCCCACAAAAAAAGCTCAAATCGCATGATATTTGTGGCCAGTTGATATCGTCACGACGAGAAATTACGCGGCCAGGAAATGTCGCAATAAAGACATATTCGCTCGAGTTGTGTGGCATCTGGCACAGTCTTGCTTCAACCACATATTCTCTAAGTCATGTTATTCAATAGCAGGCAAAAAAGTCGGTTGTCGTATGACCATAACGCCCCGAATTGACGGTGACAATCAACGTCGTTTTCGAAGAAGTAAGGTCCAATCACTCCGGACTAAACAGCGCCCCAAACAGTGATTTTTTTGTGGATGTAACGGGCTCTATTCAATTACTTGAGGATTCTCAGAACCCCAAATACGACAATTTTGTTTATTAACATACCCACCGAGTGAGAAATGTTTGTTTGACAGATGTCGAATGTTTAGTTTGACAGATATCGAATACCAGCATTATACTTTAGAAACCGCGAAATTGTTAAGCCTTTATTTGGATCTTTGAAACCCTTTTTTTTTTTTTTTTTTTGTAAATTCATTTTTATTTAATATTAACTTATAACTATCTTAAAGCTAGACAAAAATGTTTAAAACCAGCATAATTATCAATAACTTACAACTAATTTACTGGTCCTTTACGTGTGCTCTAAACTAAACAATAAGTCTTAGAACGAATGTCTTTCGACCTAAAAACTATTTTAATTAAATCTAATTATTAAATTTTTTTAGCCAAGGAAACTTATTGACAAAAAAACTTGGTATCGTATCATATATTTCTTTTTTACTTATAAACTAAACCTAAATAGATTAAAAATAATTAAAACTAAATAAAACTCACTTATACTAACTAAAAAACACTTAAACTACTTAAAACACCTAATAATACTTAAAACTACTTAAAAACTAGAACAGCCATAGCAGCATTTTTTTCGTTTTTAAAATTTTTTTGTTGTTTATTTTTTATATGCATGCAGACACACAACACATGCAACCCACCCATAGATATACGTACGCACATACATGTACAGACACGCAGGTACATGCACATATGCCCCCGCACACATATATATTTTTAATTTTTTTTTTTTTGGGTGGCATCCCGACTGTTCCCTATACCTAATTGCCCTAAATCTATGTAAGTCGGCCAAGACATACCATCTTCATCGACTTTAAATATTATGATGCTGTTCAGAGTGCCACCAGAACTGGTTATCCTGTTTCGCCCTATCCCACCGGTCCCGATCGGACACAGTCCTACTGAACCGAAAACGCTCTTCTCCACCTTGAGCGATGACGTCTCGACCATACAGGAGTCGCCTATCCACAGTTTTCCGGCTGACGTGGTAGATGAGCGGAACCGCCCTTCCATCTTGTATCAGCCCTCGACTGTCTAAATAGAGGAATGCCTCGGGAGGGATGTAGCCACTTAACCGCGCACTCTCAAAATATTCGTCAATGGGGTAATACGCCCCAAAAATTAAGTTGTTAGTTGAGGACATCGCCCTTGCAACATGCGCCCGAAAAAGCTTAAACAAAAAATTATCTATTCTGTTTATGTTGGCTCCGTTGTATAGAACCTGGTTGGAATAATATCTTGTGTACTCCGACTCTGGTGTTCTGTGTAATCCAAGGCAACGTCTAAGACATTGCCTCTCAAACAACCGAATCTTTTCCATTTGAGATGGGGCAACGTTGAACCACACCGGGCATCCGTAGGCAATCATCGGCCTGATGAGGGCCATGTAACAAATCACCTTCACCCTGCTGTCAAGACGGCTGCTATAAAACAGTCGTTTTGTCAAGGCAAAGGCTCCCCTAGCCCTGGCCAAGGCAGCACCTATATGTCTGTCGAAATACAGGTAGTGATCCAACCAGATGCCAAGGTACTTTACTATACTTTTACTCGCCAGTGGATGTCGTGGCCCTACGGTCACCAGCTTGCGCCAGTTATTTCTCGTATCCCTTGAGGCGCTAGACAACGGTGTTCTTAACAAAATAGTTTCTGATTTCTGGAAGTTGATTTTCAACTTCCAGTCATCACAATATCGCTCAATCTTGTCGAAGTCACTCTGCAAAAAACATTTAATGACCTCAACTGTATTAGCTGTTCTTTACGCAATTAGATCGTACGCAATTGCCTGAGTTAGACTACCTATCAGATCGCTGGTGTAAATGCTGAATAGAATCGGCGAGTTAACCGCTCACTGCTGAATACCATTTTTAATATTAAAAACTGTAGTAGAAGTTACATTGCCACTCTTGACAATAAACTTTTCTCCATTTAGCATGTCATAAAGCATATACAATAGAGGTTTACTTATACCTAGTCTGGTAAGCTTTAGATAAAGACCTTCTAACCATGCGGTGTCCAAGGCCTTCTCCAAATCAACCAGACAGGTTTTGTTCCATTGGATATCAGAAACTAGTTTAGACGCAGCATGAATTGTGTCATGTCCCGCCTTAAAACCGAAATGATTATCCGGGATAATATTTTCGTCTTTCGCCCACTTGAACAGGGCTCTATTAATAACATTTTCAAATACTTTGCTGATACTTGGAAGAAGACTAATCGACCAGAGATTCGCCGGATTGGTTTGAAACCCTATCCTTAAATAGAATGGGAAATCGAAAAACAAAACAAAAACAAATTACTAGGGCTGTGTTGTCTATGTGTCTATAGGAAGATGAACAAAAAAAGATTCTTGTGTGCGTTTTTATCAATGTGTCTATTGGAAGATGAACGGAAAATTTACTTGTGTGCGTGTTTCAGCTTTTAGGCAAATTTCAAATGAAAGCAAAGGTGTCGGGTCTTTATGTTATTAGTAGGGTAGTGGATTTTATCGAATATGAATGCAAATGAAAGAAAGGTGAGATATATGTACATATACTAAACTACCCAAAATTTATCTGGAACAGAATTACAACAAAAATAAATTGAACAAATCAGAAATCACATTCACAATTTGATATCTCAAACTACTCAAACTACACTCACAGGCACAATTAACCGAACACCCAGTTATTTTATGATTTTAGTAGATATGGTTTCAGAATAAGAACATTTTTCGAAAGGTTTATTTTGAGCAAGGCTTAAGAAACATGTATCTTTTTCTTTATAAATGTAAATGATTTTTTTTTTCATTTTTTATAGAAATAACATTTTTTATTTTTTTTTGTATTTTGTCGTTTATTAAATATGATTTTTATTTTTAATAATGAGTATTTTCTCCTCGAGCTCTAATGACTTCCTGAAGTCTATTTGGAAGTCCATCCATTATATCCTGAATATCTGATTGTGGGATATTGTTCCATGTTCCTCTACTACAACCATCTCTAATTCTCTAATGCTGGTTAGCACTGGTAACCTTGCCCGTCGTTTTAGATTATCCCATATGTGTTCTATCGGATTCAGATCCGGGCTGCGTGCTGGCCATGGTAAAGTTTGGTACCAACTTCGTCAAGATTCTATGTCACAGATCTAGCGACATGACAACGTGCGTTATATTGCATTCAAATAAAATAGTCTCTAATAAATGGCGCTAAAACTATCACATGTTCTTGAATAACTTTCTCTACGAATCGCTGACCATTCACATTTCCTCTTTCGAAGAGCACGAGCTCGGTACGACCCTTGTAACTAATGCCTCCCCATACCATTGTAGAGCCTCCATGATATCCCACTGTTGCGGCTATGGCGCATGGGGCAAACCTCTCATTTCGTAGTATATACGCATACGACCATCTGGTCCTCTTAAGACTATTCTCCTCTCGTCTGAGAACAGCACGTGGAATAGATTGTCCACTTTACATGTTCCTGGGCAAAACGAAGTCTTCTCTACGATGCTGTGGTAGTAATTCGGGAGCTCGGACAGGGCGAAATAATTTAATATTTCCTCTGCCAGTCTTCCAGACTTACACTTACATTTCGCAGACGAGTATGAGCCTCATAAGCTGTGCTAAAGTGATCTCTTAGCACATTGTTTGCGATGAAACGGTCTTCTCGAGGGTATATGCATCGATGTCTGCCTTGGCCTGACCTCCTAGTATAAGATCTAGTCTCACGAAATCGTCTGATGGCATCCCTGATAATCGTTCGCGTGGCGCATCAAGTGTCCGAGCAATTCAACGTTAACTGTTGCCAATATCAGCGAAAGCCATAGCCCTCGCTAGTCCAATCGGGTCTAACGGCATTTTTTTTTTATTTTCTAATATCCAATAATTATTAAGGAATAATTAAGGAATAAGGCTTAGTGTACACGATTGGTAGATCTTACAATATTGTCAGATCTGACAGTGAAAAAATGGTTACAATGCCTTACAACTGTGTAAACTTACAATAAATTGTCAGAAAATTTGTGTTCCAATTAATTGTAAGATCATTGTCTGAGAATAATTTGTAAGAAATCATACAATCGTTTATGCTCTAGCTTACAATCGTGTAATCTTACAATTAATTGTCAGAAATTCTATCTGACAATTAAATGTATGACGTAAAATTGTTTATTTATTTATTTATTTATTTAAATCTATCAAGTACATCAAAACCTTCTTAGATTGATAAAATAATACATATATGTACATAGATAATAAATTAAATTCACTAATAACTAAAATATAAAACTTATAAAGAATTTAATATTGTGGCTTTACATAACTCTCTATTAATGTTAAAGTCGATTAAATGAAAATTTTGATTAAAATAAAAACAAGAATTGGTTATGGGGTTATTCTGGCCATAGTTGGTGTAATGTCTAGGGATGTTGAAGAATTCGTTTTCTCTAGGTCTAAGGCAGCGTTGAGGTGCATAAAAACCAAAAAAAGAAAGCAGAGTTGAACAGTCAATATGACCAGATATGACATCATGAGCAAACATAGTTAAACAGTACGATCTCCTTTTATCAAGGGGCTTTAAATCAATTAGTTGACATCTCGTTTCATACGAAGGCATTTGCGGATATGAGTAAAGTTTGCGGAGAGCAAATTTTGTGAACTTTTTTTTAACCCTTTCAATGCGAAACATAGTTGTGTTGTGGTAAGGGCACCAAACAACAGAGCAATATTCAAAAACAGAACGAACTAGTGCAACGTACAATGATTTAAAGGTATACGGATCTGTAAAATTCTTTGAGTTTCTCATAATAAAGCCAAGCATTGCGTTAGCTCTAGAAATTATATATTCAATATGACAATTAAATTTAAGCTCAGGGTCAAAAATAACCCCCAGATGTTTTTGCAAATATAACCTTTTAAGACTAGTATTGGAAATGGTGTAATCAAATATTATTGGAGTTTTTATTCGATGAAAAGTCATAACTGAACATTTATTAGTATTCAAATGCAAGCGATGCTTGCTACACCACTCAGTTACACTTTCAATATCACGTTGAAGTTGAATACAATCTTGCAAGTCTCTAACTTCCATAAAAATCTTAAAATCATCTGCAAATAATAGCTTTTCAGCTTTTAAGATAAAAGAAGGTAAGTCATTTATAAAAATTAAAAATAGGAGTGGACCAAGATGGCTTCCTTGGGGCACTCCTGAATAATTATTTATAGTTTTAGATGAAATACTACCTACTTTTACGGATTGAGTGCGATTGATAAGATAGCTTCTTATCCATTTTAAGAAATTTGAATGGAAACCCATGCCTTGTAATTTACATATAAGAACGTTATGTTGAACGCGGTCAAACGCCTTAGCGAAATCTGTGAAAATGACATCTACTTGATTTATAGTTTCCATAGATTGAAGGCAATAACTAGTGAAGATTGACAAATTTGTCGCAGTTGACCTTCCACCTACAAAACCATGCTGAAATTCAGATATATAGTTCTTTATCAATGCATAAGTTTTCTTTTTTACAATAGCTTCAAAAATTTTAGGTATGACTTGAAGCTTAGCTATTGGCCTATAATTTTCGACTGCCTGTTTAGATCCAGATTTATGAATAGGAGATATGAAGGAGTGCTTCCAGCAATCCAAAAACACACCTTCAGTAAGAGAAAGATTGAAAATTAAATGAAGAGGAATAACGAAGCAAGATTTTAGTTTTTTAAGAAAGATTGGAGGTATACTATCTGGCGCTAGGCTTACAGAGTCTTCAAGAGAATTGTAAGGTATCTGATAATCG
This sequence comes from Philhelius pedissequus, assembly GCA_910595825.1. NCBI lineage: Eukaryota > Metazoa > Arthropoda > Insecta > Diptera > Syrphidae > Philhelius > Philhelius pedissequus. The sequence goes on along the minus strand of OU343161.1, from coordinate 100,833,060 downwards.
TGTACACGCACAACTTGTAGCCAGGCTTTACAATTTGTATCGTTGTCTGACGTTTCTGACAACGAAAATATTGTAAGATGTAGTTTTTTTTGCACCATTCAATTTTTTTATTGTCAGACAATTTAAAGTAATTTTGGACGTCGCGCAGTGTTGCGAACAGATAGAAATGTTTATCAAAAATACTCGCTTATTATTTTTTTTTTGTTAAAATTAATAGTTATAGAAAAATGATTCTGATAATAAAAAAATATATGCTTACAGTTATTTTTCAGTTAAGTGAAACAAAAACGAAAAACGTTCTAAAGTTTTGTTTTTTAGTTTTGATAAATATATATATATTTTATTAATTTTATCTAATAATTTCCAATCTTTACAATTTATTGGTAAGTATTCAGCAAACTATCTGACAATAATTCTCAGCCAACTTCTGACAATATTGTAAGATCTACCAATCGTGTACACTAAGCTTAAGAACTACATTTATTAGATCACTAAAAATATTAAATTCAAACTGAATCACAAAAATGCACACCACGCTCGAATAAGAAAAAGAATAAATTTAGTAACTATTTAATTCATGCTCAAAATACCAAACTAAGAGAAAACATTAATTATAATGACCGTTACTTATCAAAAGCACACATATTGAGACTTAACAGAGGTGGGCGATTAATTGTGGTAGTGAGTGTATATTACATTGTTAGCAACTTCGTGTGGTGTAAATTTATAAATTAATTTTAAAATAATAAATAAATCAATATTTTCACCCATCCAAACTTTTCAAATTGTTTTTTTTATATAGATTTTAATAAAAAGATGATTTTTTTGTTAACAAACTTTGTTTATTTACGCAAATCAATTACCATAATAAAAATTGAACACAAAACGAATATTGGTCTTAGTTTCAGCTTAGCTTCTTATCGACCGTAGATCTACTAGTAATGTTTGCCGCGTTTTTGTGTGAAATCTATCAGCAGCAAAGCAGGATTTTACCAAAACACGACCCCAAGCAGTCTGATTTTTTGTATTTTAAGTTGCTATTACCATGCGTCAAATAATTAAATGCAAAAAATCAATAATTGATTTGTTGTTATTTCTTCAAATTAAAGGCATATAAGAAAACTAAAACTTGAAATAATATAATGCACGACTGGACCGCTCGTACTTACTCTTATGTTCGATCACATCGCATGCAGAGATTTCTTTTAATAATCGATGTATATTTTTAAAGTAGTTTTTACTAAATTTTTTTATATACAAAAATTCTTAAATTTTTTTTGACAAAAAAAAATGGGGTGGCAATTTTAAATATTTTTTTCGAAATAGGCCATGGGATCTTGGTCTATAATAGGTGTATTGAATTTTCAAAAAAGAAAACTTTTACATATTGGCTGGTGATTTAAACACCAAACACATAGATTGGGGAAATCAAATACAAAATCCTCGATGTAATCATCTGTATAATTGGATGGGGCAATACAATATTGAATATCGCATCGACCTTCTTGCTACAGAAAGGCCATCGTTTCCAAGAAGTGGTGCCTATTTGGATATATTGCTGAAAGACGCAACAATGACTGACACTGTGGGTCAATGGCCAAAAAATTATTTACGAACGATCGAGTACGACAGTGATCACTGCGGACTCCTCGCCGTAATACAACTTCCGAACGAGCTTATGGAGTTGGAGGAGTATGTGCCTGTGCATACTTATAACTACAGTAAGGTGCGCTGGCCACGCTTCTCCAACGCCTTATTGAGCGAATTACGCTCAAATGGTAAAACACCGACAAATGACAGGAACCTGACAAATACGGAAATCGACAGATACTTAGCACAAATGGACGAAACGATCCTACGAACAATGAACAGAACAATACCAAAATACAAAGAACGTAATGCAACCGACATGTACCGTAACGCGACCATTGACTACACATACAAAAAAGTGGATAACTGACAAGACTAAAATGCTTGTACAGACGGTTTACTGACACACCATATCTAGAGATTAGGACATTGAAATCGTCGATCAAAAACATCAACCAAAGAAAATTATAGGTTGTCTATTAATTTGTTTTGGGACAATAAAATTCGTGCCGTTAACTCTAGCGACCCATGTATGTTCCCAAAAATTAATAAGATTTTTAGAAGAAAGGGACAAAACGATCTTCCGTGTCTTAAGCTCCAGAGGAAGACAGAAAACAGAGACGTAATTCTGACAGCAGGCATAGACCCGGAGGACGCCGTATTGGACGATGAGCTCTATATAATCGAAGATCCACAAGAGAAAGTGGAGGCTGTGGGGGCTGCTTTCCAGAAAGTTGTTAGCATTCGCCCGAATCATGACCTGGAGAGGAGAGCTCTGCTGCATCACTTATGGCTCCGGAACGACATAACGGAATGGCGGTCTGAGTACCTTGGTTTTACCGGGTTTAATGATGAAGATTTGTCAAACGCCATAATCGCCGAGCGAAATGGGCCTAGTTCGCTTTTAATTTCGAAGACTGAGCGGCAGCACATCTTCAGGAGGCAGTTGACATTTATACCACACTGTTTAACAACACGCTGAATAATCCATATTATACAGGGCGGTGGAAGACAGCCGTGGAGCATCCTCTCCCGGAAAATGGAAAGGACAACTCCAATCCGTCGAATCTCCGGTCGATAAGTCTTCTTCCGAGTATCAGCAAGGTATTTGAAAAGATTATTAATAGGGATCTGTTCAAGTGGGCGGAGGACAACAATATCACACCGTATAATCAGTTCGGTTTTAATGCCTGGCATGATACAATTCATGCCGCGTCTAAACTAGTTTCTGATATCCAATGGAACAAAACCTGTCTGGTTGATTTGGAGAAGGCCTTGGACACCGCGTGGTTAGAAGGTCTTTATCTAAAGCTTACCCGACTAGGTATAAGTAAACCTCTATTGTATATGCTTTATGACAAGCTAAATGGAGGAAAGTTTGTTGTCAAGAGTGGCAATGTAACTTCTACCACAGTTTTTAATATTAAAAATGGTATTCAGCAGTGAGCGGTTAACTCGCCGATTCTATTCAGCATTTACACCAGCGATCTGATAGGTAGTCCAACAATTGCGTACGCCGACGATCTAATTGCGTACACAACAGCTCATACAGTTGAGGTCATCAAAAATCTTTTGCAGAGTGACTTCGACAAGATTCAGCGATATTGTGATGACTGGAAGTTGAAAATCAGCTTCCAGAAATCAGAAACTATTCTGTTTAGGACTCCGTTGTCTAGCGCCTCAAGGGATATGAGAAAGAACTGGCGCTAGATGATGATCGTAGGGCCACATATACATCCACCGGCGAGTAAAAGTGTAGTAAGGTACCTTGGCATCTGGACATATAGGTGTTGCTCTAGCAAGGGGTGGGGGAGCCTATGCCTTGACTGTTTTATAGCAGCCGTCTTGACAGCAGGGTAAAGATGATTTGTTACATGGCCCTCATCAGGCCGATAATTGCCTACGGATGCCCGGTGTGTTTCAACGTGCCCCATCTCAAATGGAAAAGATTCGGGTGTTTGAGAGGCAATGTCTTAGACGTTGCCTTGGATTACACAGGACACCAGAGTCGGAGTACACAAGATATTATTCCAGCCAGGTTCAATACAACGGAGCCAACATAAACAGATTAGATAATTTTTTGTTAAAGCTGATTCCGGACCACATTGCCATAGCGATGTCCTCAGCCAACAGCTTAATTTTTGGGGCTTATTATCCCAACAACGAATATCACGAGAGTGTGCGGTTACGTGGCTACATCCCTTCCGATGCATTCATCTATTTAGATAGTCGAGGGCTGATACAGGATGGAATGGCTGTTCCGCTAATCTACCACGTCAGCCGCAAAACTGTAGACAGGCGACTCCTGTATGGTCGAGACGTCATCGCCCAATGTGTAGAAGAGCGCCTACGGTTCAGTAGGACTGTGTCGGATCGGGACCGAAGGGATAGGTTGAAGCAGGAGAACCAGTTCTGGTGGCTTTCTGATCAAGATACCGATATATAAAGTCGGATAAGATTTTGTCTTGGCCGACTTACATATATTAAGGGTAATTAGGTAAGGGACAGTCCGGGTGGCACCAAGAAAAAATTAAAAATATGTATGTATGCGGCTGCATATGTTTATATATGTGCATGTATATATATGTATGTATTTACGTATATGTATGGGCATGTATGCTTGCATGTGTTTCTGTATGCATATTCAAAATATATACAAACAAAATTTAAAACAAACAAAAAATTGCTGCTACGGCTGTTTTAGTTTTTAAGTAGATTTAAGTAGTTTTATGTATTTTTAGGTATTTTAAGTAGTTTAAGTTAGTTTTAGTTAAAGTTAGTCATACTTAGTTCTATTTAGCTTTAGTCTAGTTATATGTAGTTTGTAAGATAAAATAAAATTTTAAAAATAATAAGTTACCAAGTTTTTTATCCCAAGTTTTCTTGGTGAACATTATAAATTAAATAATTTGCATTAATATAAAATAGTTTTTAGGTCGAAAGACATTATTTTTAAGAGTTAAAGTTTAGCTTAGAGTGCCCGTAAGGGGCCAGTAAGTAAATGTAAGGTATTGGTAAGTAGGCTAGTTATATGAATTTTAGTCTAGCGTTAAGATAGTTATAAGTTAATAATAAATAAAAATTAATTAAAAAAAAATTCATGAAAGTCATCGGAGCTGCCAACTAAACAAGATACTATCATTGGATACCCGAGTTATTGTCATAAATCTATCCAAAGCAGACTTTTGCTTTTACTTTTGTCGAAAGCCGGTTCCTGTATTTAAAATGTGTGTAAATTCTGCTTTCCTGCGGATTGCTTTTGCAAAAAAAACACGGTTGTTGTTGGTAAAACACTACTATGGATATTATTTCCCAATAAAAATGCCTTATGACCATGCTCATTTATTAGATAAGTCATCTCATTAAGGCCCTCATTATGAGTAGCGAATCGAACTTAAAATCTTGCAAATTCGCTAGTTTTGTATTTCGAATAGCGATTAGCTCCAATTTAGCTCGCTTAAAATGTCAAAACTTAGCGAATTTGATTATCGAGGGATTACAAATTGCGAATCTTCGCTAATTTAACCCATGTTAGTGTGATATAGTATCCAATTGGATTGGCAACGCTGGCTCGTCAAGTTTGGTTGACATTGTATTTAAGCTCCAAAAATTGTTTAAATTATTTAGTATTAGAAAGTCTTTTGTAAAATCTTAACAGTTTATTTTCAACAATTAATTCGCTAGGAATTCCTATTTCTAAGGTGAGCTGAAATTTAGCCTTATCTCATAATTAATATCGCCGCAAAAAAAAATGAAAAGTATACAAAGAACTCCGCCAAAGAAAGTCAACATCAAACACACCAATTCAAGTACTGAGAACAAAAGCAACAACAACATTCAACCGCTTTGTGATAATGCAAATAGTGACACCCACCCACAAATGCAGGTGTCAAAAAGACCGTGTTCTTCACTTTCCCCAGATCACAATATAGCCCCCTTTGAAGCAAGGGTGATTTGGGATACAAACATGGGTAGGATGCAATTAGTGGATCTAAAAACACTTGAATCTTCACTAGAACGATCGTCTCAAGAATATGCATACTAAATCAGACTTGCTTGAAGTTAAATCAAAAATGGAATCACTTGAGCAAAGCAACATTATGCTTCAGTCTAAGCTGCAGCAAGTAGAGAACAAATGCTAGGTACGTGAGCGTCAAATTGATCTGCTCGAAAAGAAAGCAAAGGAAAACAACTTGGTATTGCATATTCCATCACAAGGAGACGACCAGCATGCAATGGAGAAATCAAAAAGTGTTTGCCTTGAACTTTTGCAGGATAATAATCCAGCTGCGATAACCAAATCAAAAGTAATTCGGTCGAGAGACAATAGAATTGCCAATGTCATCGTCGAACTTCAAAATAGCGATTATGTACCACGTATCTTGAAGCGAGGCTACACCAAAGCTTCAAGGAAAAAACGTAAGCTCCTGCTTCAGATAAAAACAAAAATTAACACAAAGAACAGAAATATCAAAGTATTACTTCGTGGGCAAACACTTATAATAGATCATAAATGTTACTATTTGGATGAAAACAACCCATTAAAATGTGATGATGCAGATGGTTTATGTCGATTTCGTTTCAATAATTAGGATTCGCTACTAAAACCAATACTTTTTGGCTTTGAGAAGAACGATTACGGACCGAATCTCTTTTTGGGACTGTGTGCGTTGCTTGGCAGCTCTAAAAAAAAACAAATCTTCAATTCGTTAAAACATCATTATTTCGTTTTAATTTGCCGATTCCGACGCGGGGGAGTTCCTAAACCCACTTGCACTTTTTTAATATTTGTTTCCAAGAAGTTTTTAACAATTATTTTTTAATATATTAATTTACTTTTTCTGTACACCGCCACAACATAAAAATTAATTCACAACACAACAATTGAGAAACGTCAAAACAAATATTGTAGTGTGTGTACGAATCTGTGCACAAATCCGTTTTGAATCCGTCTCCAAAAAGAGATTCAATACGGATTTGTTTTTTCAGAAAAATATTGGTTTTAATTTGAAACGAATTTGATTTTCAGAAAAAAATTGACGGCGGATCGACGTCGAAATCGACATTAATCATGTTAATTTTATGAGCTTGCAATCCAATAGCGTCGGTAATACAGTTCAATACCCAGGGTGCAGTGGTGTCGGTAGTAGTAGTAATTATAGTTTTTAGTACTAAAGCCGTCTGCCAAACCAAAAGTAGTAACAAATTATTAAATAATGTACTAGAATTAAGGAACGAGTGTTTTAAAATTTAATCGTATAATGTGTCAGGTCTAATTAATAAATCTCTGTATAGTGACTTCTATAATTTCATCAACAATTTTGATTTAATCTTTTTATATGAAACTTTTACTACCGAAGTCGATTTTGCAAATATTGAAACAAAAAATTCTAGATTTTTCGTTTATGTGGATACCAACGACGAGGAATAACTCACGAGGGAAAGCAAGTGGAGGATGCTTCTTGGGATTCAAAAAAAAAATGGTACTGTACGGTTGGAACATGCAGAGATATTTCGATTATAGATTTGAAAATTAACAATAATCATCTTTCGATACTGCCGATGTATATAAATTGTAACAACTGGGAAAATCACTTCGAAAAATTATTAGATATATTCCACTGTATAAATTCTTCAAACGTGTTGTTAATTCGAGATTTGAATGCGAGATTGGCACTGAAGCAGGAATGATGAATGCTGAGAGAGGTTGCCGGGGCGATCAAAAGATGCTTGTTGTAATGCGAGAGGAAGGAAATTGCTGGATTTTGTGATTCGTTTGGTCTTCGCATTCCAGTGCGGGTGACTTTTCAGGTCACTTTACGTTTGTTGGCGGAAAAGGGTCAGCGGTAATCGATTATGGTATTGTAGGGGAAAATTGGGAATCCTTTGTGAAAAATCTGGAGATAAGAGAAGTGCCGTATCCAGACCACCTACCTGTTGTTGTGACAATGCAACTTCTTATTCAACCAGATGATGAAACGACTTCTATGCGGATTCTTCCCAAACTTAACTGGATAGAGGCTAAGGCTCAGGAATTTCGAGATTCTCTGGATTTGCTACTCCAAATTCATCAAATTGAAGACTTTTCCATGTTAGAACGGATTATAAAGGCTTCCTACCCTCAACAAGGATTCATCCAAAGCTTAAGCCAAACAAGTATAGAACAATGGTTTAATGAAGAATGTCAAAAAGCCCGAAAAACTGAATGGAAAAAAATTTACTATTCACACAAAACTGTCTACTAACTTACTGTTTTTTAACATTTCAAGAATCTTTTAAATCCTGAAACATCACCACCTAAATGGCATTTTGTGACACTTGGATTTTTAAACAATATTTTAGACACTCCATTTTCTGTTAACGAGTTAGAAGAAACGCTTGCGACCTTTAAAGATGGAAAAGCTGCTGGGGCAAATGGTATTCCTGTGGAATGCTTCAAATATTTAACTGTCAAGCTCAAAGAGAATCTACTAACGCTTATTAATAAAGTTTTGGAGGGGCATCTTTCTCCAGATGAATTTCGACATGCAATAATATTCCCAATTCACAAAGAAGGATCGCTATTAGATGCAGCAAACTACAGAGGGATTTCCTTTTTAGACGCATCTTATAAGATATTTACAAAGATGATGCATAACCGACTTGTAAAATGGATTGAGACCGGAAACTTGCTGAAAGATTTCCAAGCTGGATTTAGACCTGGTTATTCCACAATCGACAACATTTTTATAATCTGGAGCTTAGCAGAGAACTTCTTGAATCAGGGAAAAAAATTGTATATATTTTGTATCGATTTTAAAGCCCTATAGCCTGGGGTTGTTAAAGTTTGGACGCGTTCTTGAAGACTTATATTGAGGAACCAAGGCGGCAGTGCGGACTGGAACAGAACTCTCTGACCGGTTTGTAACCTCATCGTGAGTGAGACAAGGTTGTACATTAATCCCTCTTTGTTTGCACTGTTCATAGATGACCTTTTAGACTACCTGCCTGGTGGAGTTGATTATGCTGGGATGCATATTAATGCACTGTTGTTTGCAGATGACGCAATCATTTTTGCTCAATCTCCGGAAACTTTGCAGCTCATGATCAACAGGGTTTATCAGTACTGCCAGCTATGGAACTTAATAGTTAACCTTGAGAAATCCAAGGTAATGATATTTAAAAATGGTGGTGGACGTAATGCGTCAAATGAAAAATGGAGCTTCATTCGCGAAAATATAGAATGTGTACGTGAGTACAAATACTTTGGCATTATTATAACAAAACATTTAACTATGGAGAGGCATCTTAATGAGAAATTAATTAAGGCGAAAACTGGTATTAATATTGCATGGAAACGATGTTTTATGAATAAGAGTATAGCGCATAGCAGTAAATTTATGGTGTTTGAAGCAGTAGCTGATAGCATACTTTTATATGGATCGCAAGTATGGGGAAGTACAAAGTACAACACCCTTGAAAAACTACTAACGAACCTTATTAAAAGAATATTTCATTTACTTCAGAGCACGCCAAACTACGTCATCATGCTGGAAACTGGACTCTCACCTTTGTTTAAAAAAACTTTGAAGTTGCAAGCAGACTTCTTGCATAGCATTTATAAAATACATGATTCACGGGTAGTGAGAAGAGTGTCGCATTAATCTTAATATAAACGTCGAGGATCTATAGTCAACTAGAGACATGTTGTATAAAGTTATATCGAGAGTTGATGAAAAGTGTAGAGCTGAATACATAGACGAAGCTTCTAGTTCTTTGTTGAGGTCAACGTACAGCAGGCTAAATCATAACCTTGCTGAAAAAAATTACTTTCGTGATTCCAATAATATCCATGTGATTTCAACAATGGTCGTAGCGAACTACTCAATCTAAACTTTATTCCGCACAGGGCTGATTTACCTCTAGAGTGTGATATGTGCAACCTGAAAGAAAGAGAAGATGTTGTTCACTTCATGGGAAAATGGCCTATCCTCAGAGAATTAAAAGAAGAAATATATTCAGAAGAGACTTTTTATCGGAAGAACAAATTTTTAGTTTGTTGAATGAAATGGATGTTGTCCAACTATACGAATATTGCAAAATGGCGCATAGGTATAGAACTGCTATAAAGAATGGAGACTCCTGATTTAATTATAATGTATATTGTTAAAAATGGTTAATTGCTTTTTTAATTTTGAGATTTATATTGATGGCTTAATACAAAAGTGTTAATTAATTGTCAATCTGGCAGACGGCAAATGTCATGCTTTAACGATTTTTTTGTTTATATTTCGGTGATTTGGAAGGATTTGAAAGGAGATACCGATGTACATTACCAAGGATTGTTCTTGTACATAGGTTTGGTTGGACTATAAGTTAAAGCTAAAACAAAAATTGCAGTTAAGTTACAAATTTGACTGCTACTGCTGGCGAGCCAAACTGCTAAATTTTGTTGTCGCTTTGCAGAGTTGACCCAAACCGAAATCATTACCGACACGGTCTTGCCAGAAACTACTCCCAAGAATTCTCAATGTAGAAGTCAGTTTTATAATAGATAGAACTGCATAGAATTTCTTAGCTTTAACACATTCAAAAAAAAATTCTTGTTCAATCGAAAGCACAAAATAAACTTAAGGAAGACAAAACATTGATTTTTTTTGAATAATTAGTTTAATTTTGATGGCTTACAAATTGTTCGGGAGTTCTAAGGTATTAGAATGATAACGAATGTTTTTTCTTAGCCGGCCCATGCTAATTTTTTCTTGCATTTTCGTTTCAAACTGTTACTTAACATATGTTTTCTTTTCTTATTGGAATTTATTTTTGGCACCATTTATTCTTATGCGGACGATAAAGCTCGCTATTAATAATACTATGATGAATGAAGTTCGCTAAATTGCTCGCAACTTATCGAATGTTCGATTCGCTATTCATAATGAGGACCTAACTAAGTTCTCCGAATAATATTTTATGAACGATTGGAATATGTATGCTGAAAGCAGTCAAATCATTTGAATAAATAAACACTTATGAACAGTCAGTGAGTGTGTGTTGCGAAAATAAATTGGACGTGTACACCATAAACTATCCAATTACATTTAAGACTTCGATGGATGATCGTCTAAGAAATTTTAAGACTAAATTTTTTTTTCGTTAAAATGTTGATTTTAGAGTTTTTGGGAAAAATTTGGGGAAAACAAAATATTTTAAATACTTCAAAATCAATTTTATTGCCTAGCCAAAACTACCAAATTTGTTAACAAATGTCTTAGATATTCAACTGGACTTTCAAACCGAAGAAAAAACAGATATTATGGTATTATTTAAACTAACTAAATCAATTTATAAAAGCGATTTCTAAAATAGATTTATTTTACAGAACTCATATAAGTGAATTTCATAAAATATTATGATTGTTTACATTTTTAGCAAGCAGGCACTCTACGAGAATATCTTTCTTTTGCACATTTGAGATGAATAAGAAATATATGCTTCTCGGGACGCCCGACAGAAGTGAAAATTTAAACTAATCTTAGTTGAACTATTTAATATTGAAATTGCTTAGCTTGAGAAAAGCTTCAAAAGTTCTTCGTTAATTTTATTAATTTCAAAAGTTCTCCGGTATGCGTGAGAGAAAGAGAAGCCAGATAGACATTACTTCCAAAAATATTTTTTCAAAAATCTAAAAAAAAACTTTTTTCAAATACATATTTTGGATTTTATTTGAATTTGAATTACCTCCTATATAAAAATCATGATCGAAATCCATTGAGCCGCTTATGAGAAAGTTGAAAATCAAACAAATGGTTGTATGGTACAGTTACCGTTAATAATAAGATACATACTATATAGCATATAATAGTACACAGATTTTTTAAAATCAAAATGGTTAAAGCCGTTTTTGAGATACTAAAGATGGTAGAAACAATTGTACGGCAAGTAGGTACCGTTATTTTGGGGGTTAAATAAACGATTCAAAAATCTATTTGAGACAACCACATAAAACGCTTAAGTTTATACCAAGTTTGAAGAAAATATATTCAGTGGTTTAGACTGTAGAAGATCTACAGACAGACAGGCAGTCGGACTTGCAGTACCCAATTTGTTGGTGTCCTTCATCATTGTAATGTCAAGTTTGATTAAAATCTCGACTTCGATTTTTTTTCAAGTTAATCTCAACGATACAGTTGGATATAACGTGCATAGATAAGAGAAAGCTAAATTCCACCAAAATTCTTAATCTCTTTCGTACATATTATAATGTATACACATGTTTATATATTTATGCTAGAAAACCTATACACATCATATTGGAGGGAGATGCCAACTCCATTTGTATAGATCTAAACATTAACATACATACATACATATGTGCGTATGCAATATACACAAGATACCGTCTTGACCTGTACCAACTTAATTTAGCTTAAATTGAATTGACACATTTGTAGGTATAGACATTTATATTACTTGAAGAAATCCTTACGAATTGTCTGATGCATTTATCGATATACAGTACGAACTCTGTAATCACAACCCTTAATACACGTAACTCCCCAATTTTTGCAACAGTATAAAACATAGCATTATATCCAGCGCTGCCGAAGTGAGCACTAAGGGAGTATTCGTACTCTCCTGAGGTTTACTGTACTCCCGCGTTCCCCTCATTATAATTGTACTACCCTAGAAAATATCCTAAACTTTAGCATACAGTTATAGTCATTAAGCCCCTTGCGAAAGTATGCGGGACATCTATTCACATAAACTAATGAAAATACAAAACCATCTTTAGAATTGATGATCTCAAATATTTGCAGGTCAGTTCTGTCAGTTTTGATTTGGTTAATGCGAACACGAAAAATATGTAAGCATCTATTTGTTTATTTTCTAATGACTTGTTATTTTTTTCCAATACAAAACAGAATTTTACTTTTTTGCCTTGATCATTAGTTTTTATCATGCGATTTGGACAAAAATTTAGGCAAACAACTTTATTTGCATATTTTTTAATATATTTAAAATAAAATGCACGACTGGATCGCACGAACTTGCTCTTACGTTCGATCACATCGAATGCTAAAGATTTCTGTTAAAAATCTATATACATATATATTTAAAGCAGTTTTTTGCTTAATTTTTTATAACGGGTGATTTTTTTGCTACTTGGTTTTTGACATTTATATTTTTGAACAACGTTTGCAAATTATTGAAATTTATTATCAAAATTCGTGCTCTGTGAAAAATGTGTTTCGCAAGCTACGTCCGTTTTTTTTTCCGCTCATTTTTGGCTAAATGGATACATGAATAAGCAGAATTGCCATATTTGGAGTGAAGAGCAGCCAGAGGCAATTCAGCAGCTACCAATGCATCCCGAAAAATGCACTGTTTGGTGCGGCTTATGGGCAGGCGGCATCATTGGGCCGTACTTCTTCAAGGACGATGAAGGCCGCAGGGTTACGGTCAATGGAGAAAAGTACCGTTCGATGATAAAAGATTTTTTTTTGCCGAAAATGCAAGAATTGAACTCGGTCGACATGTGGTTCCAACAGGACCGTGCCACATGCCACACTGCACGCGAAACCATGCATCAATTGAGAGGCGAATTTGGTGAGCAGTTGATCTCACGTTTTGGCGCAGTCAATTGGCCACCAAGATCATGTGATTTGACCCCGTTAGACTATTTTTTGTGGGGCTATGTTAAGTCTATTGTCTATGGGGACAAGCCAAACACGATTGCTGCCTTGGAAGCCAACATTGAACGCGTCATTGGTGAGATTCCGGCCGAAATGTATGAAAAAGTTTGCCAAAATTGGACCTTCAGAATGGACCACCTGAAGCGTAGCCGCGGGCAATATTTAAGTGAAATTATTTTTAAAAAGTAAATGGCAGAAATTGATTTATCGATCCAAATAAAAATTTCATTCACTTTTTACAAGTTTCTGTGTTTATTTTGAATTTTCAAAAACCAAGCTCTTAAAAAATCACCGTTTATATACAAAATATCTTTAATTTTTTTCTTAAAAAAAATTGGTTTTGACAGTCTTAAATATTATAATATAAACTTAAAAACAAAATATTGAATCGGCTTAATCAAAGAAAAAATAATTCAAAATTCTGAAATAAATACTTAAGCTAATTTAAGCTAAAAAAAAATTACGCCATTTTATTTGTGACGTATGAGAAAAAAATTGTAAAAAATCTGTGGAGCGGTTTTTGAGAAAAAAAGGTTTTTCTTAAACTTTTTAAAAACATTTTTCAAAAAAAATTTAAAAATGCCAATTCATAGGTATTCAATAAATACATATAAATCTAATTTTTGAAAAAAGTTTAATGAGCAGTTTTTGAAATATAAATTTTTTTTAAAATGATTTTAGAAATACAAAAAAATACTAATTAAAAATATTGGTACGCGGGATAATTTGGGCAACCTGAACCTATATATTTGTGAAATTTCGAAAGAATCGGTTGAGCCGTTAATGAGATAGTCGAACGCAAAAAAAAAATGGTCCTTTGGAAAGTACCGTTTTTAGACATTTTTCTAATTTTTTTTCAACCATATAATCGGTCGTAGGTAAAAAGCCGCACTGATTTTTTTAAATCAAAATCGTAAGAGCCGTTTCCGAGAAGAATAGGTTTGAACGTAACGGTTATATGGCAGGCACCGTTATTTTTTAATTTAAAAAAAATTTCTATTTCCCCTTTGTACAATACCTAAAAAACTCTATATACCAAGTTTGAAGCAATTCGACTAACCGGTTTGGGATGTAGGTATACATACATACAGACAGACTGACAGATTGACGGACAGAATTTTTAGACCATATTTTTTCGTCTTCGCTATCATCGTAATGTCATGTTTGATTTTATCTCAAAACTTTTTTTTTGACGAAAACATAACTTGCCTTATATTACCAATAATTGCAAGTAAAAATGGTTAATAAGATGAGTCTTGAGTTTCAATTCGTATAGTCAAGAATTATTTATGTTCTTCTTCCTACAATTAATTGTACTACGATTTTAACAAATTTTTTAATAACGACGAAGCACTAAATAATCTTGATTTTTCAAGTAATGCAATTTTCGTTGATTAAACATAAATGGGTGCTAACGCGAGTCTTGGTCTTCGATTAGCAGACCAGATAATATTAAAAATATTCTAGAAAACTTTGATAAGGAAGTCTTAAAAGCGCTTAACATTATGGACCATAAAGCTAATAGTCCTTCTCTAGTTCCCCTTCCCCTTATGAAAATATTTTCATTCTATCATAATCGGCTGATAATGGTTAAGGAAAGGAACTAAATGAATAATGGAGGCTTTTACACAACAACGAATCCTTTAATAGATATTGCATTTTGGAAGGATTCGCAACTAAAATTCCCTTGGCAGGCCAATGTTTATTTTATTTGTTCCTTATTTAATACACATTATTTTTCTTTGCTTAAGCTTGTTTTAGTTATTTAAGCTTTTGTTGCTCTTATTCAATTAATTTATCCACATGTTCATTTATATTTTATTTTTAAGTTATAAATAAAATGAATTGAAGAACAAACTTTAAAAATATATTAATAAAGTTTATTAGTAAATAGCGGACCAGGCGAACTTCGTCTCGCCCCAATTTAACGCCTTCAAATGAACTGCAGAGCTATAATAACACACAGATAGATCAAATTTCAATGTGATTTATTTGAATGGAATAAAAATAAGGAGAGATTGATATAATAAACAATGTTTTTCGCCCAAAAACAAACAACAAAGACCGTTTATCAAGCTAAGGACGACTTCCTTTTTCTTCGCTGCAAGTATTGCCCGTTCACAAATCCAATCGAAATTCTTATAATTTTTTACATACCGGGGAGTTTCTCCTTCGACGTTGTTAACTCTCAAAAATTTGCCGGAAATAATATCAATCTAGTCGAGACATCAACAGAAATTTGGAAGCGCCAGCAGTTGTCTTCCGAATTCAGCAACCCATGAGTCGTTCTGCAATTCCACTCTCATATTTGTGGTCAATTTCAACTTCTTGACATGCCGGCGCAAAGATGACGAGGATTCAAGCATGCGTTAAATTCATCGGCAGCAGTAGATATTGGGATGACGGGAAGCGTTTGACGAATATCTTTACTGACCACCAATCATCTCGAATCACCTTGTAAACCCATCATTGTTAGGTCAACTGCATTTAATGCTCGTTTATGAGCCATCGTGCATTCATCCCAAATTATGATTTTGCATTCTCGCATCAACTTCGCTATCGCCGAATTGTTGGTCACTGTCCACGTTATTGGTTTGTCAACCGTGAAAAGATTCATCGCCAGTTTCAAAGCGAAATGTGTAGTTTGACCGCCTTCAAACGGTGTGGTATCAATGTCATAGGATGCAACAGGCAACGAAAGAGATCTTGACCGAATTGTC
Source organism: Philhelius pedissequus (assembly GCA_910595825.1). Taxonomy (NCBI): domain Eukaryota; kingdom Metazoa; phylum Arthropoda; class Insecta; order Diptera; family Syrphidae; genus Philhelius; species Philhelius pedissequus. The sequence continues at coordinate 100,817,078 of OU343161.1, read as the reverse complement.
AAATTTGTGGTGGTGATTGTGCAGTTTGAAGCTGTGCAATATGGGCACATTTATTTCTTCTGCACATACCTCTAACGTTTTATTATCATGGACATTTTGATTAATTATTATTGCAAGAAGTCTAGGTACGTCGTCTTAGGTTAGATCCGAATCAGTGTAATAATAAGCAAAACTTGAATCAATTTCAGCAAGAAAAATAGCACATTTTCTAAATAGAAAATTATAATTTGAAAAGCACAGCTGTCAAATCGCGCACAGCCTAAGTAAATGTATAAAGCAATCTATCAGGTTGTGGCATTGATCGCAGCACAGTGTCATCTAATATATATCTCGTAAGCTTCTCCACCAAAACGTCTTCTATCATAATGGGTTTCACTATTAACCGACATTTTTCAAGCTTCACAACGAATTAACAAAGAGAAACCAAATGAAAGTGTGTCTATACAAAACAAAACACATTATTTATACTAATAAAGCAATAACAAACATGAAGTTACATTTTTAGTCATAAATTCGGTTCTGGACATCGGACGACGAACAGATTTCTTATATGCACTTTCCAAACATGTCCTATGATCTTCGGAAAATTTCATTCAAATCGATCAAGCCGAAAAAAGAAGATAGCGCACAAACATAATTTGGATTGTTCTTTGTATATTAGAGAAGAAGATATAATGGACAATGTTTTTTGTTTGCGTACTCCCCACGAACACGAAATAGTCCCCTCTAATTCTCTGAAATACTCCTCTCCAAATTTTCAAAATGGCAGCGCTGTTATACCTAAATAACTGCAACTTCCTATGCCGCTGGAAAGTAAATAAACATAAAGGGTATTCACGATCTGGTGTAACAAGTCTTGTAAAATTGTAAAATTTAATTTTTTTACAACACACTGTGAACACACCTTTAAAATGAATGAATATTACTATGGGGTTGTTGCACTGCGAACTTTAGATTTATTGTGCCCCCGCCTTTTTATAGGTCTTCCTTTAAATTTATTTCCCTCATGAATTTGAGTATTTGAAGTATTTTTAGGGATGTTAATACTACGTTTCCACCAACCACTAAACCGAGATTAAAGTAGATTTAGCTAAATCTCCTACAAATCAGGAAGATTAACCATACAAATTTTAATCTTCTCAGATGAAGATTTAAAATAAATCTCATTTAAATCTTCAATCGAGCTACCCTACTTCCATATCGAAATGAGCACATTCATCGGGAGAGTGAATTTTTCTCTTCGGTTGACACAGATTAAGCTGCCTGTCTCACTTCTATATCATAAGGGAAAATGAAAAGATATATACATTTTGAATAGTGCTGTCAAAATTAATCTACTTTTGGAGTGGTGGAACCACTTTTTGAGATTTAGTAAATCTACAAGAGATTAAAGTTCGGTGGAAACGTAGTATAAGTCACTCTCTTCCACCTGGTATCGTTTTTTGTTTTGATGAACAAGTGTCACAATTGTCCAAAATATGGTCCGGAGTTTCCTCTTTTATATATCACAGAACCTGCATGTGGCACTATTTACTAAGCCAAGGATGTTAAGATGAACACACCTTTAGTAATCTGTATTTTGAATTGAATTTTATTGAGACTTTTTAGAAATTTTACATTGGACAACAATTCGTTAGATTGACTTTTAATTGAGTACTGCGACTGTAACGTATTGCCTGCTTGTTCTATTTATTTTTGTATGCCTCTTGTCTGACAGTTATATTTTTGACATTAGCTCTTGCTCAGGACCATTATATACATCGAGAGTGACGCAAGTTCACATAACTACGAGTATATACAAATAATTTACATACTAATGGAATAACATAAACGAAAGTACGACTGTACTATCAAATAGTATTCTCAGGTACCACTAGGGTTACCAGATTGAAAAAGTTGAAAAGGGGGACATAGCAAGTTTTCTAGGGGGACCGTTGTTCAAAAAGAGGACAAAACATCTTATTGAAAAATACAAAACCCGACAAAAAAAAAAGGATTGTAACAACATTTTTAATAAATTTTTTATTATTAAAACATAATCACAAAAATTAACTAATTAACTAAAGTAAATCAACGGAAACTAAAACAACAAAAATAAATTACTTTTTCATTAAAAAAATAATAACTAAATTAAAAAGCAAGAACGGTTTCATCACAGTAAGTGTACATTCATAATACAATAGCTAGGGACATGAATAATTAAACATTAATATCTACACTAAGATTTAAACATAGTTTTCAGCTGACTTGTTTTTTCTGTCATTTTGAATAATAATTTTTTAAAACTCCTTACAATTCAGCATGTAATTTTGCTTTCTCATTAATTCGATTACAAGCAAAGGATTTCCATCTGTTCTCCAAGCGTTTAACATCAAACTGAAAATTCTTTCAGGTCATTTGAGTGAGGAACAGAAAAAATGAAATTAATTTTTAGTTTTTTTTTTTTTTAATTCTGAAATTTACATGCTGTTAATAACAGTATCCGCTTTAATTCCAATCAAAACATTTTTTTAAAGTTATGTACCCTTAGAAAAGATTATCTTCATTTATAAATATTAGCAATTTTAAAAGAAGAAACATGTTCTAAACAATCAACAAAGACAGGAAATTCATTCCAATTTAAATTTTCTAATTTTTTAAGATAGTCATACTCGGAAAAGAAACGAGTATCAATATATTTAATTAAATCTTCTAAAAAAGCATTAGCTGTTTTAAAAAAATTGTAATTTGTTGTTCGTTAAGAAAAGATTTAATTTTTTGTTGAGCGATTGAGCCATAAGAATGTTCAGAAAGTCTTGTTTTTAATGACAATCTTAATTTGTTATCAATTTACACAAGTATTTTCGAAACCTATGCTGAGAACAATCCTAAATATGCTTCTGCCAGATTATTTTCCAGAAAACTTTTTAAGTAGTGATGAAAACATCTTTTTTTTTATAAATTCATTTTTATTTCATATTAACTTATAACTATCTTAAAGCTAGATAAAAATGTTTAAAACTAGCCTAATTATCAATAACTTACAACTAATTTACTGGCCCTTTACGGGCGCTCTAAATTAAATAATAACTCTTAGAACCAATGTCTTTCGACCTAAAAACTAAATCTAATTAAATTCTTATTAAATCTAATTACTTAATTTTTTTAGCCAAGGAAACTTATTGACAAAATACTTGGTATCGTATCATATATTTCTTTTTTACTTATAAACTAAACCTAAATAGATTAAAAATAATTAAAACTAAATAAAACTCACTTATACTAACTAAAAATAACTTAAACTACTTAAAACACCTAATAATACTTAAAACTACTTAAAAACTAGAACAGTCATAGCAGCATTTTTTTTCGTTTTTTAATTTTTTTTGTTTATTTTTTATATGCATGCAGACACACAACAACATGCAACCCACCCATACATGTATACGCACGTACATATACGTACGCGCATACATGTACAGAATATATGCACGTATGCCCCCGCATACATACATATTTTTAATTTTTTTTGGTGCCACCCCGACTGTTCCTTATACCTAATTGCCCTAAATCTATGTAAGTCGGCCAAGATATACCATCTTCATCGACTTTAAATATTATGATGCTGTTCAGAGAGCCACCAGAACTGGTTCTCCTGTTTCGCCCTATCCCTCCGGTCCCGATCGGACACAGTCCTACTGAACCGAAGGCGCTCTTCTTCACCTTGAGCGATGACGTCTCGACCATACAGGAGTCGCCTATCCACAGTTTTCCGGCTGACGTGGTAGGTGAGCGGTACCGCCCCTCCATCCTGTATCAGCCCCGACTGTCTAAATAGAGGAATGCCTCGGGAGGGATGTAGCCACTTAACCGCGCACTCTCGAAATATTCGTTATTGGGGTAGTACGCCCCAAAAATTAAGTTGTTAGTTGAGGACATCGCTCTTGTAACGTGCCCCCGAATCAGCTTAAACAAAAAATTATCTATTCTGCTTATGTTGGCTCCGTTGTATAGAACCTGGTTGGAATAATACCGTTTGTACTTCGACTCTGGTGTTCTGTATAATCCAAGGCAACGTCGAAGGCACTGCCTCTCAAACACCCGAATCTTTTCCATTTGAGATGGGGCAACGTTGAACCACACCGGGCATCCGTAGGTAATCATCGCCCTGATGAGGGCCATGTAGCAAATCACCTTCACCCTGCTGTCAAGACGGCTGCTATAAAACAGTCGTTTTGTCAAGGCAAAGACTCCCCTAGCCCTGGCCAAAGCAGCACCTATATGTCTTTCGAAATACAAGTACTGATCCAACCAGATGCCAAGCTACTTTACTACACTTTTACTCGCCAGTGGATGTCCATGTGGCCCTGCGATCACCAGCTTGCGCCAGTTCTTTCTCGTATCCCTTGAGGCGCTAGACAACGGAGTCCTAAACAAAATAGTTTCTGATTTCTGGAAGTTGATTTTCAACTTCCAGTCATCACAATATCGCTGAATCTTGTCGAAGTCACTCTGCAAGAGACTTTTGATGACCTCAACTGTATTAGCTGTTCTGTACGCATGTACATATGAAAACATCTCTTTCCTTAAGAAATATTCTTTAATTGGTTCAAACCCTTTATAAACACTTTCGGAAGGTTTTTAAATGAACTAAATGGATGCATCCAGTTGTGAAAATTGTATTTACTGTGATGGCAGTATTCACAGCTTTAATATGGAAACTTGCTAAGAATTTTTTTTTAATAGGAAAGAGTAGGTAGTACACATTGATTCAAGGTGAAAAAAATATTACATCGGGAAGAAAAAGAGGGACATTTGTGTCCCCCTTTGCCATTTTTGGTTTGTGGGGACAATAAATATTTTGAATTAAAAAAGAAGGGCATTCCCTCCAAAAGGGGGACGAATGGTAACACTAGGTACCAACAGAAAAAAGATACAGTTTGTTTTATTTCTACTCTTATTTAAGAATTAGTCTTAATTTTTAGTCGAAAACGCCTTATCTTTAGGAGATAGTCGTTGTTGTTCATTTTATCTTTATTATTTGAGATCATTGAAATTATAAGTATCTTAAATTATTATATTGTAGTGATAAGTTAAAATCAGTTATGGTGTTGTTTCTTTTTGTGATTGTTACATTATTTAATAAATTTTGATTGTAAAATAATTAAGTTTTTCGATTTTAGTATTAAATTATGTAAAGAAGTTAAAAATGCTAAGTGTAGAATGAACATTTAAGGTTAGTAGGTTAGAAAACGATACAAAAGATGAGTTTTGTCCATCAAGTTTAATTTTGATTATTTAGTTCAGCTTGTTATTATGTTTTACTTTATCTTTTTAGGGCGGCGAACGTAGTCCAAATGGAGTGAGCCGTGGAAATTAGATTGACCAGTGGGATTAGCCACGATTTTGACCCGGCGGGCGTCACCTTAGAATAGAAAGGTAGTGGGTTAGCATCGGGGGCTGATTGGAGGTCCATCCATGACGGATAAGTATCCTACGAATTCTCCGGGAAAGCCCGACTGTGAAGAGACGATTCCTCTAATGAGTTCGTTTTCTGAGCTATTAAGTTTCGATATGGTTTTATTTAGTTAAGTCGTCGCATATCTTAGAAGCGGAATTTTGTTACTAATCTGTAGCAACACTGAAGCAAATGTCAAAATCTGTTTCACATTTGTTCTGAAATATCTTAGTTTGTGTTAAAAAAAATGTACACTCTCGTATTTTTCCGTCGCAATAGGGTTCGGGTATAACAAAAGTGTAAAGCTAGTATTAGATGGTCCTTGTAATGTGTCATTGCCTTGACACTCTGACGTCACTATGATGTAGTTGTCTATAATAAAAGTGTCACGTAGTCTGATCGTCATTGTTTTGCATGTCATTGCCGTGACAAAAACAATGACAGGCACCGTGACACGTCACTTTTAAGTCATTGCAATGACAGGAATTTCGGCCATGTCATTGTTTGTCACGGTTGGGCATAGTTACATATGTATGTATCTACCTACAAATGTATATTTAAATACATAAATAGATTTTAAATATGTAAATTAGGTGGGTAATTTGTACCTACCTACATAGATGGAACCTAGGTATGTAAATATGGATATATATGTATAATCAAAGTCAAGTATATAGGTGAGTTAACACGCCGCATTTACATGCACCCCGTTATGATTTTCCAGGTCAGCAAATCATGTTCGAGCAAGTTGTAGGTTCCCACGATTGGCGAGGATCATGCATAAGCGCATTTTGAGGTATATGCACGGGAGCCTTCAAGGTCGCTGACGCTGCGAATCATCGTGCAGCGTAATGGAACTGCGATATGCATTATTAAGTGTGGGAAGAGTTAGCCTTAAAGCTGTGTAATTTTTCCTCGGTTGGTGCAACGACCTCAGTAAATGCAACAACCCCGATTTCTATTACATGTGGAGATCGCACTCGATGTGCTGGGACATAAAATCGACTATGCATGTGAGTAAATTGCTGAACGATCAAAATGTCAGTTGTGTCATGAAGGAAAATGTGAAGATAAAAATAATCAGATACAATTATGTTGCGAAGGAAGTTGATTGCCGGTTAATTTTCTGCATCTTGTGTGTATCTTTGTATCTAGTTATGTGTTATTTGATTTGTATGGTTAAAATGTAAATGAGGACCGTTTTCGTCAAACTCAACAAGCGCCAAAAATCGAAAAATGAGATATGGGTATCGAAATTTTTTGCATCTCAAGGCGCATCGACTGAACCAAAAAAAAAATTCATAAAACTCAACTAGTTCCATACAAAAAAACTTTGAAATCTTAGAGGTTTCGCAAAACTCAACAAAGTGCTTAGAGTTTTCCCAAAACGCAACAAAAATTAATTTGGTTGGTAGGTGTCTTTTTACATAGTTGACTGGTTAATTCCAGTTAAAAAAGTACAATTTTTTCAGACATAAAGAATTATTTTCCCATAAGAGGACATAGTTATATGCCACCGGATCGGGTATTTGGACGCATAAAAAACTTAAACTCAAATACTCCAAAAGCATGGAAATCTATAAAACAAAATGCAAGCTGCCTTTTAAAATAAGTTCCTCTAGAGTTATCAATTACAATAAAGAGGACAACAAAAAAGTAGTGAGTAACACTTATATTAATTGTAACATTAGGACAATAAGCAAACCCGAAGGACTAGATAAATCGAATGAAGAATTCTCTGCAATTCTGAACAGGGCTTTCGAAAAATCCTGTCCACTTAAATCAGCAGGGAAGGGAAAAAAGAAACCACACTGGTGGACAAATGAACTCAGCGATATAAGAAGAGAAACTAGAAGACTTTTCAATGTTGCCAAACGAACGCGAGCAGAAAGGGACTGGAATATTTACAAATCTAGCCAAAGAAAATTCAAAGCTGAAACACAACGTGTAAAACGCAGCTCGTGGACACATTTCTGCAGCGAGATGACATGGACTAACGAATCAGCCAGACTTAGGAAAATTCTTTCCAAAGAACCAATTCCACTCGGATCTTTAAAAGAACCTAATGGACGCTGGACGGAATCATGTAGTGAAACTTTAGAACTGCTAGTCAACGCTCACTTTCCACGGTGTGATGTGATATATGAGTTACAAAACTCAAATTATTCCGAACATGCAATAATCCATCATATTAAAACGGAAGAGAAGATAAAATGGGCTTTTAACTCCTTCTCTCCTTACAAGTCACCGGGGCTTGATGGCATCTTTACTGTGATGCTTCAAAAATGTGAAGACCACATTATTCCTTATCTAAATAACATATTCCTTAATAGCATGAAGTGGGGTATGTACCCAAGGCGTGGCGTGGATTAAGGTGGTTTTCATACATAGTAAACCCAGCCATACGGATGTCAAAGAATACAGACCCATCAGGCTTACATCATTTGTGCTAAAGACATTTGAAAGACTAGACATTTACATACGCAGCAAGCTAGACCCGGAAGTTATTTCCCCGGCACAGCATGCATATACGAGTACGAAAGGTAAAAGTGTAGAAACAGCTCTCCACTTCAGTAAAATAGAAAAAACACTCCATGACAAGGAATACACACTCGCTGTCTTTCTAGACATTGAAGGAGCTTTTAACAATGTTAAAGGAAGTGCAGTGGAACATGCCCTTATACATTTTAAAGTAGATAATGCAATCATTAACTGGATCACGTGTATGTTAAGAAATAGACAGATCTTCAGTGAGCTTGATGGAACCCAAATAAAAGTATCAGCGTCGAGAGGAACCCCACAAGGGGGGGATCTATCGCCAATTTTATGGATTCTCGTAATGAATAAAATGACTTATTCAACTTAAACATAGTGGGGTGAATGTAAACGGTGATTTTTTAAGAGCTTGGTTTTTGAAAATTCAAAAAAACACAGAAACTTGTAAAAAGTGAATGAAATTTTTATTTGGATCAATAAATCAATTTCTGCCATTCACTTTTTAAAAATAATTTCACTTAAATGTTGCCCGCGGCTACGCTTCAGGTGGTCCATTCTGAAGGTCCAATTTTGGCAAACTTTTTCACACATTTCGGCCAGAATCTCACCAATGACGCGTTCAATGTTGGCTTCCAAGGCAGCAATCGTGTTTGGCTTGTCCCCATAGACAATAGACTTAACATAGCTCCACAAAAAATAGTCTAACGGGGTCAAATCACATGATCTTGGTGGCCAATTGACTGCGCCAAAACGTGAGATTAACTGCTCACCAAATTCGCCTATCAATTGATGCATGGTTTCGCGTGCAGTGTGGCATGTGGCACCGTCCTGTTGGAACCACATGTCGACCGAGTTCAATTCTTGCATTTTCGGCAAAAAAAAAATCTGTTATCATCGAACGGTACCTTTCTCCATCGACCGTAACCCTGCGGCCTTCATCGTCCTTGAAGAAGTACGGCCCAATGATGCCGCCTGCCCATAAACCGCACCAAACAGTGCATTTTTCGTGATGCATTGGTAGCTGCTGAATTGCCTCTGGCTGCTCTTCATCCCAAATACGGCAATTCTGCTTATTCACGTATCCATTTAGCCAAAAATGAGCCTCGTCGCTGAAGACGATTATGACGACCATAAAACGGACGTAGCTTGCGAAACACATTTTTCACAGAGCACGAATTTTGATAATAAATTTCAATAATTTGCAAACGTTGTTCAGGCGTAAGTCTATTCATGATGAAATGGCAAACAATACTGAATCGAAATGTCAAATGTTCGTGGAATTTGTCATGTGTGATCTGTCAAAAATATAAACGTCAAAAACCAAGTAGCAAAAAAATCACCCGTTAGTAGCCTATGCCGATGACTTAGGTCTACTTGCCACGGGTAAATTCCCAACCACTATAAATGAACAACTTCAAAACGCGTTAGCCAAAGTTTGAAACTGGACAAAAAAATGTGGTCTAAAGGTTAATCCCTCAAAGACTGAGCTGGCCCTCTTTACAAACAGAAGGAAAATACCAGATTTTTCAGTACCACCAATTGATGGGAGCCCACTTACTTTCTCGGATCAAGCCAAATACCTGGGTGTGATCCTAGATGAGAAATTAAGCTGGGGCCCAAGCATAAGAGAATGAGCTAAAAAAGCAATAATCGCATTTTATTCATGCAACAGCATATTTGGTAAAAACTGGGGCCCAAATCCTAAAATTATCATATGGATGTATACGGCAATCGTTAGACCTATACTTACATACGGCAATCTGGTATGGTGGAATGCCCTGGAAAAAACTACGAACCTAAAAACCCTATATATATACGGACAGCTCAAAGATGGACACTGGGGTTGGTGCAGGTTTTTTCTCAGAAAACCTTAAAGTAGCTAGTTCCGCTAGGCTACCTGATCACAGGAGTGTCTTCCATGCTATGGTCCTGGCAGTGAAAAATGCTGCAAAACACGTATTAATGCTGGAGATACCAAATACTGACATCGCCTTTTTTATCGACAGCTAAGCAGCAATAAAAGCGATTGATGCTGCAATTATCAAGTCAAAGCTTGTAAGTAGCTGTCGCGAAAAGCTGAAAGTTCACCACAATAATGTACCGGGCAACGAGAGAGCTGATGAACTGGCGAGGAAGTTCCCAAATAGACCTGTCGATTAAAACCCCACTCTGTGTCATAAAACAGAACATTGCAAAGAAGATTCTTTTAAAAACCAATGAAAGATGGAACGGACTCGACACCTGTGCTACAACCAGGAAACTATAGCCTAACTTTGAAAAGAAAAAAACAGAAAGTATTACCCACATAAACAAGAATTCCCTTCGAACTCTTGTAAGCATACTCTCCGGGCATAATCTACCGGGCTATCATAAAAAGAAAATGGGACTTAGTAATGATGACCTATGCAGAGGCTGTAATGACGAAGACGAATAAGATGACACCACTCACTTCCTATATCATTGCCCAGCACTTTGTCATATAAGGAACAAATTCTAGAGATCTCAAATCTTTCAGGCAAAAGCCTGTTGAGTGGAAAGGCGTTTTTACATTTTGAGTATTTCTTTATTTTTTGATTCACAGACAAAAAAACATCTCCTGAAAAATTTGTAAAATGGACTTGTTGAGTTTTGCAAAAACGGTCCTCAAATGTATTCTGATTTGTGAGGTTCAAGTGTGTTTAAAAAACATATCAGTGTGCAGAGCTCCCTCTGTTTGTAACAAGTTCGGAGAATAATCTATGTAATCGAACACTGTTCAGTGCTGTGCTCAAAACAAAAAAAGAAAAACGCCTATTGTAAAAGTGCCGTCACACAATAAAAGGAAAGTACTTTCAGAAAGCAAAAAGCGTTTGGAAGGATTTTAATTCCCGCCAGGGTCTTCTGTGCTCCTCCGAAACGTGAGCAAAATTACGGGTGGCCGTGGCGCGATAGTTGGGTGTTCGTGGTTACAGGTTCGATCCCTGCCGTAGTCTATGTCTTCTTATTTTTCCATTAAAAACTAATTCTTAAAATAAATGTCATACAATGAGTTGCTGGCTTACTCATTACATGCTGTTTAGGCATAGAACTAACAATATGTGATTGAGTAAAACTAGTATACCGATAAAATATGACACAGAATAAAAAAAATTAATGTGAATTATAAGGGACATCAATAAATAAGACACGGACATTTCTCCGCATTAGTTCAGCCGCCATCCCAGGAGATAAAATCTGAGACAACAACCATCTACAGTCACCGAATATCGCGCCACACATCTTTCCTATCATTCTTTCTCTTTCTTAACCTCACCCTCACGCCGCGCTGTGTTGAAACATTTAAAGGTTATTCATAATCCCTTGAGCGCGTGTAGATTATAAAAAAAAAAAAAAAAAAATTGATAAAATCAAAACCTTATAGTCTTTTTAATTATTTATTTTATTGAAGCGTTTCGGCTTTATAGACATAATCACAAAATTCGACCTTTATATACATTTTAAATATAATTATTGAAATTTTTTAAAAATAAAATAAACAACAAAAACAAATTTCAATTTAGATTTTTACAAATTTTAACAAGTGAAGAGTCAGCAAATCCACACTTATCATTTAGTGCTACGCTATGTAATTTGTAATTATAGATTGACTCCCATATGCTTAATTGTCTGTATCCTTGCATTTCTCTTAATAAGGATGTGCTATTATTCATCACTCCGTATTGTTTTTGGCTTCTTCTTCCTCTACACATTGTATTATTCTCTTGGTGTATATATATACTAAAAGCCATTTTTTTAGTTTTATTTTGTATATCTAGTTGATGGTCTTTAAAAATTTTCTTGAGAGACAGAGAGGTTTGACCTATATATATTTCATTACATCCATTACAATTTAGCTTGTAGATTCCTGATTCCTGAAGTTGATCTGTTTTTTGTTTTGTGCTTTTTATTGACATTATCAATTTAATTTAATAGCGAATTTCATTCAAGGAAAGATATGCTCTTTCCGACAAAATATTTCATCTTTTTGAATTTTGAGAGTTTCATTCCAACAAAAAGAGCAAATCTAGATCAAATCTAGAGCAAGAAAGATTGGATCTCTGATGGTTGACAGATTTGATCTGAATGCACACATAGATGTAAAACGTCTTTTCTGTCAAGGGTCAAATGGAAAATGTTTTGTAATTAATTTGTTGTGAACTTGTGCCAATCAGTGGTAAAAAAATAGAGAAATAATGGGCGAAGAAGTAAATAATTTTTATTTTATAAATTCAGTGGAGTTTTGATTGCTTCGTCTTCGTGTTTCCTCGTCGTCGTCATCTGATAATGAAGATGTGTTTTTTTTCAGAAATGTTTGTCAGTCATTCACCAATACTACAATTCTGGAAAAAAGTTTATTTGGAGAGATCAAATCTGGGTTTTGAGATAAGATCTTTGAAATTTGAATGAAACTCGCTATAAGCCTTTTTGGCTGAACTTCCTTCTAAACAACGAAAGAATTCCTTCCTCTACGAGCAAATCTCTCATAAGTGTGGCGTGCTATTGATTTTTGGCACCACATTCCCAGAATGGACGCACACAAATTGACCTACGATTAGCCGCATTTCGTTCAGTCACTTGCTGCGCATTCCGTAGGATAATTTCCATTAGAGTTAATTGCATCAGTTCTAATAATTCTTCTTCGCTAAAAATGTCTTCAGCGAATTCCATTTAGCAGTTATTCTGGATAAAACAATTAACGAAACTAAGCTCAAACCTTAAAGTGGCAAATATAACGCCCGTTTACACACAAATCACTTTTAGAAACCACTTTCACGAAAAGTGCTTTCAGAAGTGTTGCTTTCTTGAAAGTAAAAAATGGCTTCCAGAAAGCATTTTCCTTTCATAATGTGACTGCTCTCTGAAAGCACTTTCACGAAAATTTCAAAATCGAAATTTTCGAAATGCTTTCTGAAAGCACTTTCTTTTCATTGTTCGACTGCACCTTAACTGTTCTTCCACACTGAACATCGATGATAGCAGTCGAACTAACCAGGCAATTTTGAATTCTATTCGTTTTCTTGAATTGATTAGTTGTGTTTCTTAGTAAGCTCCCAGTTAAATCTAAAAAAAAAAAAAGTGCCTTTTAAGTCCTCAAATTGCCTTTAGTGATTACAAAACAATTTTAAAACATTCAGTGACTTTATTTAAATCAAATCTCTAGTGATTATTTATTAAATTAAATCCCTAAAATTATTAAATTGGCCCTACAAAATTAATTCAATTTTGGTTTTTTCCAGTTGTTTTTTTTTTACATACATAAATCCTTTGTCAATACTCTCATACATTTAAACCTTTTTATCATTGTAAACATGAGTTTATGCAGTGAGTGTTCTTCTGATCTCCCCTCTCATGGTGATTTTGTTACCTGTTTTAAATGTGATGGAAAAATGCACTTTCAATGCACAACTATCACTGAAAGATCATATAGAACAATGTCTGCAACGAAAAAAAAGGAGTGGAGGTACTCAGCATGCAGGAAGGACCAACGTGATGGGATCAGCAGCGAAAACCCCCAATCATCCACCAACGAAGCGAACACGAAGTATATCTTCTCCTGAAGCGAGCACTAAACAAGACGAAGGAGGGAGCTTCAATATAACACTACTACAAGAACTAAAAGAAATGAGAAAACAAATGGCAGAAATAAAATCAAGCTGTGATTTTGTAGCCAGCAAATACGATGAAATAAATAAAAACATAACCGAAAACAGTGATTTGATAAAGAAATTATCAAATGAAATAAAAGAATTAAAAGAAAACAATTTAAAAAAAGATGCAGTAATATACACAATGGAAACAAAAATAAACACACTTGAACAACACCTACTTAAATCAAACATAGAAATAAAAAACATTATACCAACAACAAATGAAAACCTAATTAATATAGTTCAACAATTGGGAGAGACCATTAACTGTCCTATCCAACCCCACGAAGTTACAGATGTTTACAGAACAAAAACAAAAAATCCACAGAGATCAGCTATCATTGTTTCGTTTACAAGCTACGCATGTAAGCAAAATTTTATTAGACATGCAAAAACGACTCTGCGAGAGAAACAGAGAAGTGGAAGCGACGCAGATGTTATTGTAAATAACCATCTTACACCCACTAACAAACACTTGCTTTGGCTTGCCAAAAACAAAGCTAGAGAGTGCAATTGGAAGTTTGTGTGGGAATCATCTTGTAAGATATTAGCTCGCAAAATTGAAAATGAACAAGTAACACTTATATGCACTGTGAGTGATATTGACAAAATACATAACTAACCAACAATTTTATGAGAGAACTTGAAGATCGAATGATAACAGCTGATATGATGGAGGAGGAATATGATAATGAAATCGAAATCGAAATTGATTTTAGGGTGTTGCCTGGTTTGTTTGGTATGAATGCTATTAATTTTAAAAAAATAAATTTTTGTTGTCTATGTATGAATATTTGCTCCCTTCGAAAAAATTGGAATTGTTTTATTGCTGTATTCAAAGCTTTCAACGTTATTTAAATGTAATCGTCTTAACTGAAATAAACATCAATGAAGAGGAAAATTGCACATATCATATTGAAGGTTTTAATATGGAGTTTATGCATAGAAAAGATTCTGGGTTAGGAGGAATTGCTATGTATATTAAGAAAGACATATGTTATGAAAGACTTAATACACGCACAATTAGCTACGATAGTCTAAGTATAAGAATGGAAGATAGTGGCGAAAGTAAATACATACATGCTGTTTATAGATCGCCCTCTTTAAATAAAAGGCAATTTATCGATGAGTTTGACCAAAACACCAAAAATGAAAAAGACGTTATCGTTCTTGGAGACATGAATATTGACACTCAAGATTTTGAAAACTCTACCACGAAAAATTATCTTGAAATGATGTCGTCGAAAGGCTTAATGAATGTGATAAAAAAGAGTACACTCGTATTAACATGTTAACAGGCACCGGATCATTAATCGACCCCTTGTTTGTTTCAATGCCGAAGGTCGAAATAATTTCAGCAGTAATCGAAACTAATCTATCTGATCATTTTACAACTTTTTACGGTACTAAACAACATATGGAACAGAGAAACACATCTTGCAAAACAGTAACAAAAATAAACCAAGTAAAAGTAAACCAACTTATACAACAAACAAACTGGCAAGAGATGTATGAAAATGAATATGATGTTAATCGAATATATGATAAATTCGTTGAGGAAATGATGAAAATATACGATCATTCAGTTGAAATACAAAAAAGAAAAAAACGCCAAAACAAAAACTGGATAACGCCTGATATATTTGAGCTATGCAAGAAAAGAGATGAATTATATAGAAGATGGCGGAATAATATAAGAAATGAAATTTACAAATCCGAATACAAAAAATATAGAAACTACGTCAACAAAAACATAAAATTACACAAGTCAAACTTTTACAAAGTAAAATTTACAAACGCAAAACGTGATCCAAAAAAAACTTGGAGTATTATAAACGAATTGTTGGGTAGAAATAAGCCATCAATTGATGAAATAGTAGAAAAAAATCTTTGTACTAAGTCGAACGTCACCGAAATAACTGAAAAGTTTGCTGAATTATTTTATACACAAGCATCGAAGATTGCACACATATGTCATGAAAAAACTTCCAGCCAACCGATCAAATATCTTGCTCAAACAATATATGTAGAAGAAGCCGACGAAATCGAAATTCGAAATATACTGTGTAATCTGAATACGAGCAAAAGTCCAGGAGCTGACGGTATAAGAGCGTGTGATATAAAATTGAATGCTATTACTCTAACACCAATTATACAAACAATTATCAACCGAAGTCTGACACAAGGATGTGTTCCGAAAATTTTGAAAACATCAGTTATTCGACCGGTACATAAAGGAGGAAACAAGAACGAAATTCATAACTATAGGCCAATTTCAAACTTGCCAGTAGTTGAAAAATGTCTAGAAGAAATTTTCGTGAGACGTTTAAATAAATTTATAACGAAACACCGCTTGATACAAGGCAATCAGTATGGTTTTCAAAAAGGGAAAAATACATGAAAACTTCTTGGAGAATTCTGTAACTCTGTCAACATGAGTCTCGATAAAAATCACCACGTGCTGGTAATGTTCATAGATTTCAGCAAGGCTTTTGACACATTGAGCCACGAAAAACTGCTTGATGTCCTTTACAAAATTGGCATAAGAGGAACACTGTGGAAATGGATGGAGAGCTACCTGATCGACAGAACTTTTAAAGTTAAAGTGTCTGGTTCTTGCAGTCAAGAAAGAATATGTACTCATGGTGTACCACAAGGATCAAAACTTGGCCCAGTTCTCTTCATTCTTTTTACGAATGCTCTGCTTCATGTCTTTAAGAACAGCACAGTGTTTGCATACGCAGATGACATAGCAATAGTCGTAAGGCACAAGTGTCTGAAAACAGCTACAGCTATTATGCAACAGGAGTTTGATGAGGTTTCCAGATGGTGTCACGATTTTGGATTGGTCGTTAATGCTACTAAAACGAAGTTGATGCATATTCGTACACCAAGTCAGAAGGAGGAGAGCATAAGTATCTACTATCAAAATCCAAAATGTCCGACTTCGCAAAAAAATAATGCAATTGAAGTAGTTAAATCAATCAAATATCTCGGAGTCACAATAGATGATCACTTCCTATGGCGCGAACATATTAACAACCTAAGACTTAATATGAGAAGTGCAATGTTTGCTCTTTTTTACCTGAAAAGATATTCAACAAAAGATGTCCAAAAACAAGTATACTTTTCGTTAGTTGAATCCCGATTAAGATATGGCGTACTAGCATGGGGAAACGCTTCAAAAACACATACGAATAACCTTGTTAATCTACAGCGTAGAATAATAAAAACAATTAATAAAAACCATCACCATTTCAAGTGTCTGACTATTGACAACATATTTAAGATGACAGCAGTTCTTGAATACTATGATGATCAAAGATTCCAGCAACATATTTCGCACAACATCAATACCAGAAGACGAGCGCAAGGTCACTTTGAAATTCCGGCTGTGTACAACAAATATGGCAGAAGACAATTCAGCTACACTATACCATCAATAATGAATCTGATTCCAGCAAACTTGAAAAATATCCCAAACTACAAAAAACGTAAAAAATGTATTAAGCTTTTCTTTTTGAACTGAATTCCAAAAATTAATCAAAATAGTTTTTTTTTTAAACCTACTTATTTAAATTTTAAAAAATGCATTTAATATTTAATTTTGAAACTTGCAAAATTAGCACATTATTGAAATTATACCTGTAAATAATTTTTAAGATTCAAATCAATTCAAGTAATATTTTTAAATTCAACCACCCACAGATAAGCCTAAAGCTTCGTGGGTAGCACAATTATTGTAAAAATCTTTAAAATGAATAAAAATCTTATAAACCTAAAACCTAAATATTTTTTTTCTGTTTTGAAATTAAGACTGCAAAGCTTCTATAGCTCACAGAGTAATGTTTGATATTTAAAAATTTAAGAAAAAGTAATTGACTGATATGTGTAATCTTTTCAATAGTACAGTTTTCTTACGCTTATTGACATTCTAGGAATTCAATTTGTTTACCAAATATTCAAGTCAATATACTTTATCATTCCTATAAATTACAGATTTCCAGGTCCAGTTCTTAAGAAAAAAAGAATGATATGTGTGAGAATACTTATTGAATGCAGAGTTACGTAACGAAGCGGTTTACCCTCCCAGAAAAAGTTATCACTTCAAAAAAAAAAAACACTCAAACCCATAAAATTATTTTAAGATCAGCATTTGGGACCACACAGATGTGGAAACTCCAGTTTGGGTTATTTCTTACTTCTTCGTAATGTTTGTTCTATTTTATTACAATTTGTTAATTGTTCAAGTTTTAAGTTTTACGTGCGTAAAAAAAATTCTAAGAATCAAACATGATATTACGATCATAGAGGAGCTTAAAAAAGTGATCGACGAAAAAATGTCTGTATGTCCGTCTGTATTAAAAAGCTGTATCCTAAACGGCTTAAGCGAATATCTCCAAATTTGGTATATGTGTGTGAATCTTTTGGCATTCCTCAGAGGGAAATTGAAAAATTTTTTTTAGTCCATAAAATAACGGTACATGCCATGTTACCGTTACGTTAAAGCCTATTTTGCTCGGAAACGGCTCTAACGATTTTTATTTTTAAAAAATGAGTACAGTGTTTTAGGTACATCCAATCCTATGGTTGAAAGAAGAAATTTTAAAAAATGTGTAAAAACGGGACTTTCCATAGGACCATTTCTCTTTTGCTTTCGACTATCTCGTAAATGGCTTAACCGATTCTTTCGAAATTTCACACATATGTAGGTTTAATTTGCCCAATTTATACTACGTACCAATATTCTTAATGTTTTTTTTATATTTTTAAAGCATTAAACATTTTTTTTTAAATTTATATTTTGAAAACTGCTCATTAAATTTGTTTCAAAAATTATGGTTATATATATTTCCTGAATACCTATGAATTGGCGTTTTTGAAGTTTTTTATTAAAAAGTTTTATAAAAAAAAACTTTTTTCTCAAAAACCGCTCCACAGATTTAAAAATTTCTTTTTTTCATAAATTCAAATTTATCAGAGAACTTTTTGTATGAGCTCAAAGAATATTTAATATTTTGTTCTTAAGTTTATATTATAATATTATATTATGCCATATCAATTTTTTTAGAAAAAAATATTAAAGAAATTTTGTATATATACAAAATTAAGTAAAAAATTACTTTAAAAATATATTTAGATTTTTAATAGAAATATTTTGCATACGATGTGATCGAAAATAAGAGCGCTATCCAGTCGTGAACTTTGTTTTGTTGGTACAAGCTATCATTTAATCCGAACCAAATTTGCGGGAAAAGTCTATTATCGGTACCTTTCCTACAACGTGATTTTTTTTTTAATTTTTGGCTTTCTCGGTAGCGGTGCATTGGATTTCTGTCAAATTTTGTATCTAAAAAAGATCTAGTAAGCTAAACTAATTCTGCATATCAAAATGTTGAATACATTTTTTTCTAATTAAAATTAAATCTTGATTTTTTTTTTGAAAAATCAATATTGTTAAAAATAATAAAACAAAGTAATTTTAAATTTTATATTCACATGTATATTAATAAACTTTAAAAACTACATACCATGTTTTCAAAAAAACTAAAAATAATACATTTTATTTCATGAAAATCTGTCCTACAATTTTCGAGATCTTTTTTATAAATTTTTATTGATCCGTAGCAACTAATCATGTTCTTGTTTTTTTTTCGAAAAACTGATTAAAGTGAGGGATTTGGAAGTGTTCCTATTCCCAATTCCCTTTCATTATCGATATACATTATGTAAATATTTACATACCTAGGTTCAATCTGTATAGGTAGGCACATATTACCCCCCACTGGCAAATTTTCAATTTTTCACCAAGGAATCACCACGAGATTCACCAAGGAACAGAGCCTTCACCATGAATTTTTTGGCGAATCATTTGGTGAAATTAACATTGGGATGTCATTGTAGTTCACCAGTGAATTTCTTGGTGAATATTCATAGGTGAAATCATTGAATATGAGTATGGTGCGTTTTCATTTGTTCTGTTACTTAGGTGAAACATAAAATGAAAGGTTATTGATTAATTCATCCCTTTTTTGGAAGTTGAATTTTTAACAACATTTATTCATGAATGAAATATAACATGAAAACAAAACTATGAAATCATTGATTAACAGTTTTTGCCTCTTTCAACCATGAACACTATTTGGTGGAAACTTCTATGAAAATAATTAATAAGTCACGTGCTGCAAATTCGTTGTAGAAAGTGCTCTCACTAAATGAAAATATCAAAATAAATTTATTTAAAAAAGTTTTTTATTGTAAAAAAAAAACATAAATTACAAAACAAAACCATAAAAAATTTAGTTCTTAATATTGATTAAAATTAATTCATAATTATTAAATAAACTTTCTTCGCTTTTTTAACTAATTCTAAACTTCAAATTGCACTTTCATCCGTCTTCGACAAAGATCTCGTTGGGACTGATTAAATAAAAGAACAAAACATTTCTTAACGATCGCAGCAGAAGAAGGGACATAGACAATAAAAAATCTAAACCGTTATAAAGCAACAAAAATAGAATTAACTTGCTGCGCTAATAAAGAATTTTTTTTGTTTCGTTTTTTTTTTGTTCTTCTTCTCATGAAAGCAACACAAAGTGATCAATGCTTCTTGCGGGCTCTTGAAGCTGTGCAGGACTTTTCCTCACTGAAATCACAATGTTTTTGCATGCAAGAATGTACCGAGGAAAAAGGGCATTACTTTGCCTATAGGAAATCAGTACTTTATTTTCCCCTTTAAAAGTAAGGAATTGCTGTTTTCACCAAAATTTTTCATCGAGGAAGAAATTTGCCACTGGGACACTCCTAATTTACATAATCAAAATCCATTTAAATATACATTTGTAGGTAGGTACTTTGAATCATGCATCCGACAATTCATTTAAGCCTTCATAGAACAACTAGGCTACCTACCTAACCTACTAACAGCGTCAGTGGTTAGCTACACTTGTTGTTAGCTACAAGAGCAAGTTCGTTGGATGCAGTCGTGAATTTTATTTTCATTTGCCTTTAATATGAAGAAATAAAAACAAATTATGTGAATTGCTTGCATTTAATTATTTGAACGATAATCAGTAATTGCAACATTAAAATATAAAAACTACACAACTGCGGATCGGTTCTTTTTTTGGGAGGAAATCCTGTTTGGCATAGCTATTGCTAAATGCTTTTAAAAAAAAATCTACTTAAAATGATATGTTTACGATGTGATGGAAAATAAGATCAACTACGTACGACCCAGCCGTTCATACTAATTCGTTTTCTTTCCGTTTGCTTATGGCCGTGGTTGAGTTTTTGTCACTTTCAAAACTTTTCTCGTATCTTTCTCTGATTTCAAATTATTATTAGGTAGTGTTCCCACTACGAACATGTACATTTTGATAAGAAATTTTATCTTAGCAACACATGCGTATGTACCCATAAGTTTTCAGTTTAAAACATATTTGGCATTAAATTCCCTTATTTTCCGCTGCCCTGCTACAAGTGTTGTACTTATCGCTCTACTTTTGCTCACTCTCTCTATTTGTTACCTAAGCAACGGGTGATTTTTTTGCTACTTGGTTTTTGACGTTTATATTTTTGACAGATCACACATGACAAATTCCACGAACATTTGACATTTGGATTCAGTATTGTTTGCCATTTCATCATGAATAGACTTACGCCTGAACAACGTTTGCAAATTATTGAAATTTATTATCAAAATTCGTGCTCTGTGAAAAATGTGTTTCGCAACTGCACGCGAAACCATGCATCAATTGAGAGGCGAATTTGGTGAGCAGTTGATCTCACGTTTTGGCGCAGTCAATTGGCCACCAAGATCATGTGATTTGACCCCGTTAGACTATTTTTTGTGGGGCTATGTTAAGTCTATTGTCTATGGGGACAAGCCAAACACGATTGCTGCCATGGAAGCCAACATTGGACGCGTCATTGGTGAGATTCTGGCCGAAATGTGTGAAAAAGTTTGCCAAAATTGGACCTTCAGAATGGACCACCTGAAGCGTAGCCGCGGGCAACATTTAGGTGAAATTATTTTTAAAAAGTAAATGGCAGAAATTGATTTATCGATCCAAATAAAAATTTCATTCACTTTTTACAAGTTTCTGTGTTTTTTTGAATTTTCAAAAACCAAGCTCTTAAAAAATCACCGTTTAGTATAAAAGCAGTCTTATTAGTACGTAACCACGTAATATATTTTTGTACTTAATATTTTTAAATTAGAATCAGTTGGCATGTACATATTTTCTGCTATCGCTTTTGTGGTTTTAATATCCGTAGAGTATGGGCCGGATTTATTAGGCACTTCTAGGCAGTAGATATAATAAACGTATAATATTTTAAAGCCAGTGTTGTTCTTAATATAATGTACCTATATATTTGAAAGCGGAAACATCGTTGAACTTGAGTTAATCAGAATACTTTGTTATCAACCTTTTAGTCCAGGAAAATTAGACAACAAAATGATAAAACTTCGAAAAAATTCCGATAAAGCTGAATTTTGGTAGAGAGCTTCATTTTAATGGCCTAAGCATTTCCTAAAAAGTACCCTAAATTTGTTGAGGCGCAAACATTTTTAAGGGGTGGGGGGTTATATAGACTTTTTTGAAAAAAAATTTAGGTACGCATTGTAGCTACATAAAAAAAGATAGAGATACTTTTTATTGTACAATTGATAGATTTGGAGAAAAATGGTCGAAATCATTGTGGTGTATTACATTAATTCCAAAACATGTAATAAATTTATGTTTTTGAGTGGGGATTTTTTTTTGTTCTTATTTATGTTTACAAAAACATATTCTATGCAAAAAAAAAAAACAAATTTTAAGTGTGGAACCGAAAGTGTAATGCTGTCATTTTAAGATTTCTAATTTTTTTATTTGCTTAATAACTCCCAAAATCTTTATTTTTTCTGAAAAAAAAACTCTAACAGTGGATTTAAAACAACAAAATTATCTACAAAATGATATATTAGCGACTTATGTATATCGATTTATTCTTAAGTTATAGCGTGTCAAAGTTTTTCCATTATTTTGTATAACCTGGCTCCAGACGTATTTAAACAATCGCCGGTACACAGTCTTGCTTAGATCATGCAGTTCAAACCCAATTTGTGCAACATCTGGAGTCCCTCAAGTTAGCCATTTAGGGCCACTGCTTTTCTTATTGGCTATTAATGATATTGAAATTACCCTAGTTGGATCTTACATTCAAATCTACGCTGATGACATGCGTATTTTCAAACATATAAAATGTATGGCTGATGCGCAAACACTTCAAACTGATCTAAACAATTTTTTCATTTGGTGCCAACCCAACTTTCTTGAGCGAAATGTAAAAAAATGTCAAGCAATGACGTACTCTAGAAAACGCCCTCCGTTATCAGTCCGCCTATATTTCATTAATGATGAACCTGTTTCGATTGTAACTTCCATTCGCGATCTAGGTGTTATATGTGATAACCAACTCAATTTTCGTGCCCATTATGGAAATATTATTAATAGAGCTAATTCTACTCTAGGATTCGTCAAACGCTGGTCCAGAGAATTTGAAAATCCCTATGTTACTAAATCTCTTTATGTCACCTTTGTGAGACCTCTCATTGAGTATACCTCCGTTGTATGGTCACCTTAACATCATATTCACATTCATCGTATTGAAGCTGTTCAACGGTTCATCCGCTTTGGCTTGTATTTATTGGGATGATCCATACAATCTACCTCCATATGTAAACCGTCTGAAACTATTAAATTTACAGACCATTAGTAGACGTCGCGATAATGCTGACATTCTTTTCGTACACCAGCTATTGACTGGTGGCATCGATAGTTTAAATCTTCTTGACAAATGTAAGCTGAATACTAATATTCGTCGTCTGAGATCTATACTACTCTTCAATATCCCATTTCAACGTGCTGAATATGGCCAAAATGAACATATTACTAGAATGCTTCGGAACGTATATAATTCTTCCATTTTTGATCTCAGCCTTTCTAAAAACGGAATCAAACATACTCTTCAATTATAATAACCCCCTTTCCTCTTCATCAAACACTCTTATCTATTTAATTGTAGTTTACTTAGTTTAAGATTTAATTGTAATTTAGATGTAAAATTTTTATAATTTATAAGCTTCAAATTAAATTCAAAATAAATTAAAATTAATCAAATTAAATTAATTGTTCGTCATTAAACGTTAAAAATAATAATTTGTTATATTTTGTTCAATAACTCCCAAAACCTTTCTTTTTCTTAAAATTCTAAGAGCAAATAGACAGTAAAATTATCTACAAAATGACATTCCAGTGACGTCAGTATGTCAATTCGTTCTTAAGTTATAGTGTACCAAATTTAGGGTACTTTTTAGGAAATGCTTAGGACATTAAAATGAAGCTCTCCACCAAAATTCAGCTTTGTCGGAATTTTTTCGAAGTGAATGTCTAATTTTCATGGACCATGGAGATATCTTCTTTCTTCTTCTTTCTTATATATAAAGACCAATCCCAATTATGTTTGTGCGTTATCTACTTTTTTTCGACTTGATCGATTTGAATGAAATTTTCAGAAGATCTTTGGACATGTTTGACTGCATATAAGAAATCTGGTTGACGGCCGATGTCTAGAACGGAAGTTATGACTAAAAATGACTAATCATATTTGTTATTGTTTTATTTTGTTTTAGTATAAATAATGTGTTTTGTTTTGTATACACACACTTCATTTTGGGTTTCCTTTGTAGCATACAACTACAGAAGACGTTTTGTGTGCATTTTTGGTGGTGAAGTTAAGGAGATATATATTAGATGACGCTGTTCTGCAATCAATGCAACAACCCAATAGATTGCGTTATACCTTGATTTAGGCTGTGCGCGATTTGACAGGTGTCCTTTTCACATTATAATTTCCTATTCAGAAAATGTGCTATTTTTCTTGCTGAAATTGATTCGAGTTTTGCGTATTATTACACTGATTCCGATCTAACCTTGGACGAAGTACACGTCTTGCAATAATTAATCAGGATGTCGGTGATAATCAAATGCAAAAGTTACGTGCAGAAAAAATAAATGGAGATGGAGACGTGCCCATATTTCACAGCCTCGAACTGCACAATCACCACCAAAAATTCTACACAAAAAAGTTACTAGAGGAAGAAAAGTTGTAAATGTAGACTTGAATCGGTCTGCTTTGCATTTACTTTCTCGGTGATCCCGGTTGGACATACAATATATTCGTCATTTAGTTGATTCTAGCAACAATTCGGCCAAGATCTCTTTCGTTGCATGTTGCATACTATGGCACCTATGGCATTGCTGCCACATTGTTTGAAGGCGGTCGAACTGCACATTCCGCTTTGAAGTTGGCGATGAATTTTCTAACGGTTGACAAGCCAATTATGCACAATGACCAAGAGTTCGGTGACAGCGAATTTGATGCGAAAATACAAAATCATAATTTGGGATGAATGCACGATGGCGCATAAACGAGATTTGGAGGCATTTGTCCTAACAATGAAGGACTTACAAGGTGATTCGAGATGATTTGGTGGGGACATGATATTGCTCAGCGGAGATTTTCATCAAACGCTTCCCGTCATCCTGAAATCTACTGCTGCCGATAATTTTAATGCATACTTCAAATCGTCGTCTTGGTGTGGGGTGGACATGTCAAGAAGTTGAAATTGACTACAAATATGAGAGTCGCAGTGCAGATCGACCAATCGCTGTTGAATTCTTAAGAAAACTGCTGTCGCTTGGAAATGACCAAATTGATATCATTCCCGGCAATTTTTTACGAGTTAACAACGTTGAAGAAGAAACTTATCACCAAAATAAAGTTTTCCGCGGCATTGCAAAATATTATAAAAATCTCGATTGGATTTGCGAACGGGCAGTACTAGCAGCGTAGAAAAAGGACGTCGTCAATAGCTTGGTAAATGGTCTTTGTTTTTTGTTTTTGCGCGGGAAAACAAATCGGAAAACATTGTTTATCATATCACTCCCTCCTTATTTGTATTCCACTCAAATAAATCACATTGAAATTTGAACTATCTACGTTTATTATAGCCCTGCAGTTCATTTGAAGGCGTTCAATTGGGGAGAGACGAAGTTCGCCTGATCCGCTAGTAGATTTATAAATCAAACTATCGAAATTATCACATTGATAGGAAAAGTGAATTTTTTGCTGTTTTACACATATTTTCTCTCCTGGCTATTATATTGAGTAAGAGCAGATTCAGAATTATTTGTTTTTTTCTGTTTTGTTTATTTGGTGCTTTGTTTGTGATTAGAGTTAATCGATTCCTTTTTTGTTTTAACAAATAATTATTTGTAATACAATTAAAAATTTGCATTATCAACAAATGGAAAAACATAATGACGTTAATTTGACATTTATTCTAATTTGCTCTGAATTTTCTGTTCTGTTTTGTGCTATTTCTAAGTTTTCTTCAGTGAAGACAGCTTACATAAGAGAACAGTGACTTAACCTCAACATAATTCTACATCGTCCAGAGCTACCTATCTTATGCACTCTAAGCAACTGTAGGGAAAGATATAAGGTGTGCCTGTTCCATTTTTTAGAAAGTTTTGTGTTTTTTACTTTGGAGCACATTTATAATACACGTAGATGCAACGTTAAACATTTTAACAGAATAAAATGACATTCAGCGGTTGCTCATATGTCAAAAATCCGATGTCAAAAAAACAGTGGCCCTAAGTGACTGTCTAGGGAATCCCCACAAAAGAACATTCCAGATTTAATATCATTTTAATAAATTAATACCATTTATTATTATTTTATTTTTATTATTATTAATAATTTAATATAATTTTAATAATTATAAAGACTACAACAGCCTTAATAATAACCCGTGAATGCCAAATAATTTCACTTTGTGAAGATGACTGTCAAACGCGTTTGAACTCTTATTTCCAATTACACTTCAGTGGTTAGCGCACAATATAAAGCAAATTTGCTAGCAGTTCGCTACTAATTTTACGCTTCCACAGAGTGTTACGACTCCTTTCTTTTGTACTTGAGAACATTAAAAGTTTCATGGACGGATCGTCATTCGTACAGTTGCTAGAGTTCTTAATTTCGACATTCACAAGTCCACCGGTGCAGACAGTATCTCCTCTATTGTTCTGAAGAAGTGTTCTTTTACCCTGGAAAAACCAGCGCGTACGTTTATCCACCTATCACACTCAACATGCTGTTCTTTTTCCGAGTGGATGAAAAACAGCAGCAGATACGTCTACTGGCGATCTGATGGCTTATCTCACCGAAAAATGGCACAAACCATTACATCGTTTTGGAGAAAGTAATATAAGTGCGCAAATTTAAATTATATTTTTTTCCACAGAACAGTTTTTTTTTTACATATTCTCCACAGAACTCACATGTCAAATTTGAACCATCCACAACCCTATAATGTCAAATTTTAGCTAAGGGTTTAGGGGATGGTTGGAGAGAAAAATGCCACCAAAATTTTAGAGCGATCTAAACAAACTTTTATTACTTACTTTACATAATTATCTCTTCAGATTTAATTCACAAAATAATTGGCCGGTATTGTATCTTAACGACCTAAATTTGAAAGAAACTGTTAATTTAATTGGTTTGTATGAACATTACTTTGTGCAAATAAAAATGTGAAATATTTTCGATCAAATAATTTAATCACAGTGAAATGAAAAAATCCTGTTTTCAAATCTTGAAAACAAATGATTGAATGAATTTTTTGCAGTGATCAGGGATTATAGTTAAAAGCGATTCTTAATCCTTATTTCTGTTTTGAATTCCTCTGCATTATAAAATCGATATTTAAAAAGAGTAAATGTCATGTTTGATGAAATATTTATTTCTCTTCACTCTTTACTCCAATTAATTAAGAAAAGTTCACTTGAATCAAATCGTGCTTAAAAATGCATGGTATAAAAGCAGCCGAAAGTGACATTAAGTGACATTTGATAAAGCTTGCGAACATACCCCTAAGTTTATCCAATAGATACAATCAGGCGTATTCATTAGCGCATTATAATAAGCACTTAATCTCAGATTTACACGACTGCCAAGATCGCAGTATTTACTGCCCAAATACTGCTGTCATTAATTTAATTAACGACATTCGCTTACACGAAGCTAAAATAATGACAAATCAAAATACTACCATCACTGGCAGTAACGAATGAGCAAGTTCATTCTTTATTGCAAATTGTAATTATTTGAAAATTATAGTCAGTACTGAATTTACACGATGTCAGTATAATGCCACAACTTAACGAAAATACTGACTGGCAGTTTTTTAATGGCAAATATAGTGCAACATTTTCGACCATTTACACGACAAAAAAATAATGCCAAGATTTTGACAGAAATACTGTCAATTTGGCAATCGTGTAAGTACGGCATAAAACTATGTTTTGGCAAGTTCTTGTTTTGGGCTCGTGGCGTTTTGACAGTTTAGCATTTGACCGCTTTCACATGAAGAACTATAAGTTGCCAACAACTTTCAGTTTGTCTTGTCAATATTCAATGATCCTACGGTCGCTCCCTTAATTGTCAGCGCGATATTATTTCGCTCGGCTTACTCGGTACACATTCCGTAGCCATAAATGAAAGAATACAAGATTAAGGCACTTTTTTTTCGCTTTGTTGTTGTAATTTTTGACATTTCGTGTGACGTTACACGACATTAAAAAAGAAATCGATATAAAAGCGAAACAAAGTTTGAAATTGTAAAGTTTGGATTTTGTTATTGAATTAGTATATTTTGTTTTATGTCAAATAACTAAAAAATGTTTGCTGTTTGTAGGTTTAATAATAAAAACAACAAATTAAGAAGAGAGGATGTGTAATACCACAGTTTCCCAAAAGATCCTAAAATGCTGAAAATTTGAATTCATTTTTGTAAAAGAAAAGATGCCTTTAATGCAAGAACAGCTATAGAATCTGTAGTGACCACTTTAATGCAGATGACAAAGAAACGAACCTCCAATTTGAATTGGGTAAGACAATTTGAGCTCGTAAAATAAATAAATAAAAATAAATTCTATCTCATAAACTGCAAGGATAAAAAACGCCATCACCTTAAAACTGTTTCCATACCAACAGTATGTAAAAAGCAACGGGAAACGCTGATTTATCTGGCCGGTTAACTAGGGTTTGGCCAGGGATAATAAAACAAAGTAGAAACCCTGTTAGGCGCAAGTCGATTTGGATTCAAGTATGTGTTGTAGTACAGATTGAATCAGGCGTAACACATTTGGTGTGTTACGTGACAAGGGAGGCCGCAATGATCATTCTGATCGTGACGAATTCGGCTTCCGGTTAATGTCCCATATTTTAGGACACAGCGAGGATGTTATTTCGGACGCAGCAAATGTAAGCTATGACGATATCGCAGATTTGGAAGCGCCATTGACCGGTTTGCATTACTTTTGTATATAAGCAAATAATCTGAAATATCTGTTTAGGTCCTATGTTTCAAAGGATTGCTTGGGAACCAGAAGAGGTTAACACTGATGACAACAAAGATTTGGCCACTTTAGAGAGCGATGGCCTAGAAAATATGGCCGGATACGTATGCATAACAACATAAGCTGAGAAACAAAATTCCAGCCGAAGAAAATGTTGCATCGTATTCAAGGGTGGACCAGCTAAGTGAAGGCGGCTTGTCAAAGCCATCAACAAAGATGTTGAATGACTTGACGACACTGCACAACATATTCAACTCCTTTAACGGAGAAGACTTAGTAATTTGACCAGGCTACTAAACAAATCCACTTGAATTAGCCAAAGACATTGACTGCGATGTGGTAATAAAAAGACTTTTTCTGCCCGAGGATGTACTTTACAATAAGAACACTTAACAGCACAATTGTAGACTTATAAAAATGCAAAAACGAAAATACAATAAAATTACAACATAATTAAAACATTTTCCATTTATTAAATCCACAATAATCTTCACAAACTGTTGTTTTGCTTAATTTAAGTTAAATCTTCGATATCCATTTAGCACTGCGACTTTGTCGATTCTAAATTTTTTCGAAATTAATGTACATGCAATTAAAGTAAATTTAATTCAACAATATTCAATTATTTAAACAAATTATTTGTTTATATTATTCGCGCATGAAAAAGCCATTAATCCACATTGGAAACAAAACAAAACAACATTTCTATACAATTTTTTTTCTGTCAGATTTTTTAATCCCGGGTGACGTCATCAAAATAAAACGAAAAAAGAATTGTCGTAATCTGGTTTTATATAATTCATGGCCCATACCGAAATCTCATCGAATACATATACCCCTATTATACGCCAGTATCGAACCACCTTACCGACAAATCAAACCGATTCTATGTGGACATTTACCGGTTTCCCACATCAAATCGATCTATCATATCGACGAAGTAGTTGGGTGCTGCAGGAGTATTCACACGCACATACGTCGATGTATAATTTTATGTTAAAACCAGCTGGCCAATAGAAAAGTTGTCAAATTTACTTTTAAGAAATAAATTATTTAATTGAAAATGTCTGTACGTCATATTATTTTCAAGAATTAACTAAGCAGATTAATTTTATATGGAAGAAAAATGCAAATAAGATAAATTCAAATTATGAACATGAGCAGACAACAACAAAAAAAAAACAAAACAGATACTGTCCCGGTGTACTAGTTCGATCCTTTTTGCACGCCATGTTGACATACCACTTCGATCTCCAGGAATCGAACTTCTGTGTCGACAAAGTTTCTTTTCACACGACCAAAAAACCGTGCCGATACTATAGATCGACGAAATAATTTACACACCATGTATGCCGGTGTGGGGCTGTCAAAAATCCATTGTCAAACATTTTTAAAATATTGTTAACTTAAAAATGGACGATGATTATTTTTTTCAGTCCGAAAACTCATTTGATACTGTTTTTAATAGATTTTAATGTTAATATCTAAAATCATTGCTAACGGAAGAGTTAGTTCAGGTTGAAGCCAGACATTTATCGTTTCAGCCATTATGCATTCACTCGCTCAGTTCAAAACAATCTAAGCAACAGGCAAATTACAAAAACAAAACATCAAACAGTATCGATAAACAATTCCGAACGTATTTACATGCCATGTCGGCACACTATACCGGAACAATATTTATGAAATACTGTGTCGGTATACCTCCTTTTTACACGACCATAAAACATTATCGACACTATGTATCGGTACAGTGTTTCGCGGCGTGTAATAAGGGTAATACATTTCAATGAACACCTATTGATTTGTAGGGCATGAATCAAAGAAAACAAGATTACCACACTTCTTTGTTTTTCTTATTTTATAGACGTCACCAAAGAACAATATCCATTAATCCACAAACAACAAACAACAACAATTAGCAGGTTTTTGTTTTTTGCTGAAGTTGAATAAGAAAAACAAAGAAGTGTTGTAATCTTGTTTATTTTTATTCATGTTTGTAGGGTGTGTCCGGAATCGAACATTAAGAAAGTGGAATACCGACTATCGGTACAAGAAATCAGTAATGTTCCGCTATTTACCATAAGTGTTTACATTAAATACAATAGTTAGTTATACTGCCACGGAACGGAAGTACTTCTATTGGGAACAAAAAAAAATAGTCTTAGTCTAGTCTACCAACGAGTGATAAGATGATCATGAGATCTGTGCTCAATTGCGTTTGCTATACCCTAATACTATTGCAACAGAAAAATACAATGGTTCAAAATTCCGCATATTGAATACACTTGTGTTAGACTGAGTTGTGACTTTTGTTTTCACACACTCATATGTTTTGTTCGTAAAATACCAATAAGATATATGATTGCATATCAGCATATTTTGCTGATTACATTTTTATAAATAAAATTGAAATAAGTTAGACTCTGATTTTTCCCTTATATTTTTTTGTAGAAGGCCAGGAATTCCCCTATTTTTTGGCTTACATTTCGAACGAAAAGGAGATTTACCCACTATATGGCACCACTTTATCCGTGTTTATTAAGTGAGATTTTCGGTCGAACTAACATTATTATACTGCAGTTACATTGTTCATAAATGTCAAACTATTGTAAAGTTTATTTTTTAGCTGCAGACAGAGATCGAAAACAAGCTGAACAAATTATACTAGTACATATTGTTTGCGCCTATTAAAGCACCCTATATTTTTTGTATGTAAAAGGACTTAAATTGTGTTTACATATGTATTTCTAATATGTAATTCTTACCTGAAAATTGTTAAAATATTTTCGGTTTTGAAGTAACAAAAACTTTCCTTTATAATTTTTTTTTTTTAAATACGACACATGGAAAAAAAAGAATGTGTTTACTTGCATACGCACACGCGCCAGAAGAAAATCTACCCAAATTTGGAACAATTTTTTCTTTCGTAATTATATCTGTCTATCAATTTTATGGAAAACTGTCATAAAAAAACGATTGTGATATTTTTTGATACCAGCCATGTTTTGGCATAAATACATCGCCAATAACGACCCTATCTTTCAATTGTACAAACGTCACCGTCCCGTGCGTCGTTCGAACTTTGGTTCATGGTTTACCACTTTTACATTACATACGTTCAGTATACTACTCCGTATATATAAATCCTAGGCAACGAGACCATCACTTTAAGCATTACACACATTAATACAACACAATATACACTAATGTATGAGCATCAACAAAAGAAACCAAAAAAAAACGCCGTTAAATATACACAAATCTAATGTTATCAACAAAACGATCCAACAAAAAAATTTCTTGTCGAATACACACAATGCGTATACCTACTATATTAATCTCTGAGAATCAATAACGAACCTGCAAAAAAATTTAATAAAAAAAAAACAAAGCAAACATTTTTTTTTCGTTGAATACACACAATTCATGCATGTACCTACAGAATGAGAATCCATAACATCTACCAACAAAAATATCCTTAGCGAACACACATAATGCAGATACATACATATCTCCACTCATCTATGAAATCCAAAAAAACGAACAAACATATCACGTCAGATGTCGCGTCAGTTCAGATAAAGGTCGACATGTTGACAGCTCCAAAGACATTTTTTTCCCCAAAGGCCGCAGAAGAAGTTTTACTTCAAAAATTTCCGTATGACTAAAAGCTAGTAGAAGAAGACATCATAATTTCTATTTGACACGGCCACGCGGGCCGGTCGTACAAGGCCCAGTTTTTCTCTTGGCGGCCTTGTCCCATATTTGCAAATACGCACCAAACAAATCGTCATTTCAAAATCTACTCACAGAACCAAAAATAAACAAAGCTGTTTTATTTGTTTATACTTTTTATATAATTTTACTACTATATAAGAAGTTACATAGGCTTAGTAAAATTTCAGTATAGATTCGCGACTTATAACTTGCTCTTTAAATGAAATTTTTGTTTGATTTCCTTATGGCTATGGCTGCGGTTACTTACGCCCAAAAATCAGAGGATGGCGATGCTGAAACTTCCGAAATAAATAAGCAAGCACGTGAAACCATCAGAATTATCGAACAAAGTTCTAAGGACAACGAAGACGCTTTGGTTTACGTTAATGCAACAATTGCCTTAAGAGACGCATTTGTGTATGGAATAAAAATACTTGCACGTACTGAAGATAGAATTATAGATGAAATTACAGCAGCCAATAAATCAGTATTTGAAAATCCTGAATCTGTCAAAATAATATTGAACAAAGTTTTAAGCGATGCCCAACTGGTGCTGAATGAGGCTGGAGCTCCCATATTTAAGTCATTGGGAATGGCTTTGGGTCTTTCGAGCGATGGCGCTCAACAAGGTCTTGTACGTGCAAGTGTATTGATACAAAGAGCAGGACTTTCAGCACTAGATACGTGGAATAATGTTGAAATCTTAATCAAGCAGGGAATTAATGGCAGAGATAATTCAGATCGAGTGTTAATTAAAGTTGTGCGTTTATCGGTCGAATATGGGTTCTCAGTTGTCTATAAGGGTCTTCAAAAATCCATCCAAGCAGCAGATCAAGCACTTAGAGATGCTGAACACATGCCGGAGGTAAGACAATTTGAAAATCAAAATTTAGACGTCGCCGCTAAGGATCCTGAAGTATCAGATGCCATAAATGAGATTAATGAAGCTGCGAATAAAGCACTAAAACGTGGAGCTGATGCTAATTTAGTTCAGAAGCTGGCCGATATTCTTATATATTTATTAAGTGATCTTGCCAGAATTGCAGCCGAGGCCAAACAGACTGTAGAAAATACTGAAACAATTGCAAAAGTTGAACCTTTAGCTGCAAAGCTAACGTTCTTGAAGAAAGCTGAATATTTTGAAGGGGAAATCAATGATGTTGGTGCAATGATCTATTTGGCTCTTGGAGATGTAGCACTTAAGTCTGGTAATGAGTCAAACAAGGAAATAGAAGCGGCTGTTACGTCTATAGAAGAAGGCGTAGTTGAAATTATTTGGAGACTTAGAACTACTAAAAATTTAATAGTTTGTGTACTAAATTATCAAGGTGATGCACAGACGTTCTTCGCTTTTGATGCTGCCATTGAAAGTGGGAAGTATGCTAAAATAGCTTTTGTTCAAAAGATAGTCAAGGCTGCAAAGTTGGAATTTAGTGTGCTGTAAATTATTATTAGTGGTGCATTTTACAAAGAAGTTTTATTCCACCTTGGCTTTTGAATTTGGCTCAAAAAATATAATTATAATTTATAGAAAAAAAGTCAATTAAGTTAATTTTGTTTCCATTATGAAAACAATACTTGTAACTGTCTATGTACTATATTCATTATAAACAAATAAAATTATATTTTTTACTTTCATCATATTTTTATTACAAAATATACTTTTTTTTTTAAATTTTGTTTACATATATAAAAAAAAACATTTACCCTAGCAAAATAATATCGTCAAATACTCTGAAATTGTTTAAACAAAATCAAAATTCAAAAACTTTAAATAAACTAATTGCTCGCCATATATTTTTTTATACATATGTATATATTGATAATCCACTTTTTTTTCCTAATAAAAAATGGCGGCTGCATGCTTCAGTTTTTACATTCAAGTTGGATATATGTACATTAAAACCTATCAAATTTGACCACCCTTGGGACCGAAGAAAAGTGGTCCAATTAGGAGGCGGTCCGATTGTAGAGTTTTTTTTTTATAATCTACACGCGCTCAAGGGATTATTAATACCCTTTAAATGTTTCAACACAGCGCGGGTGTGAAGGTGAGGTTAAGGAAGAGAAAGAATGATAGGAAAGATGTGTGGCGCGATATTCGGAGATTGTAGGTGGTTGTTGTCTCAGATTTTATCTCCAGGGATGGTGGCTGAACTAATGCGGAGAAATTTCCGTGTCTTATTTATCGATGTCCCTTATAATTCGCATTAATTGTTTTTATTCTTTGACATATTTTATCGGTATACTAGCTTTACTCAATCACATGTTGTTAGTTCTATGCCTAAACAGCATATAATGAGTAAACCAGCAACTCATTGCATGACATTTATTTTTAGAATTGGTTTTTAATGGAAAAACAAGAAGACATAGACTACGGCAGGGATCGAACCTGTGACCATGAGGTTGACAGGCGAACACACAACTATCGCGCCACGTCCATCCCCTTTTTAATCGGACCGGTCCACTTAGAATGGTCTTTCCTCATGCATGCATTTCTGTTTAGAGTATATATACCATATTTGTGTGTAAATACGAGTACAGTGCATATACCACATATAAAATTTCAGAAAATATACAATTAGATTTGTTGATATGCCATTGCTTTTGCTTGGAGAATTGTAGCAGAAATTGGCACATTCTTTTGTCTAGCTATGCAAGACCATTTGAATTTCAAGACATCAATTTCGGCAAAATATACAAATGATTTCACACAATTTGGATTTGAGATTTCCTGCAATCAAATTTCTTTGCAAGATTTCTCTGAGACAAACTTCGAAACACTTAATAACTTCAACCTTATTTTTCTGATCAAGCCCACAGTAATTTCGATTACTCATTGTACCTTTCCTTTTTTTAAACTTAGTAGCTTTATTGAAAATTAAAAACAAACACCTTTAACACATCAATTGCCACTGACTGATCTGAAACCTCTGCCTATAAGCAAATCTCTGCCTATAAAGAAATCTAAAATTACAAACTCATTGGGAAATAACCAATAAACCAAAAGTAACCGGCGACGGCGCACAGTGTCAAATTTTCCGAATCTAGTGGAACTTAAGTCTGAATCCTAGTTATGTCATCTTGTTATGCTTGTTTTTTGGGGAAAATGATTTCTTTTTGTCATATTAATTAGAAATTTTACATTTTCCAAATTAGAGATTAAGTCAGGGCGAAAAAAATAAGAGAACAAAACTTATTTTGCCAAATATTTAATTTTTGTATTTAGCAGTTTTGAAATAATTTTTTTCATTTAAAAAAAAATCAAGTACAAACGAAAATATGTAAATGAAAATAAAAATTCCGTACATTTCTATTATTAGTTAAATAAAAAAAAATCTTTAATCAGACAAAAGCATCTTCGGTGTTTTTAGCAATGAAATAGTTTCGTCTGTTATACTATGGCTTTTAGTTTTTGTAAGCTTTGATCTAGTGGAAAGAAGAGGATCTGATGACAACAGAAATCGGTTTAAGGCATCTCTATTTGTATTTTTTCTGCTCGTCTTTCAACTTAAGTTTTCCCGATTTCGTGTATACTCTTTATTATTTGCCGCTTGAGCTTCTTCAGCGAGCTGACCCAATGGAAAAATGCAAGACTTTATGAT
Organism: Philhelius pedissequus; assembly: GCA_910595825.1. Taxonomy (NCBI): domain Eukaryota; kingdom Metazoa; phylum Arthropoda; class Insecta; order Diptera; family Syrphidae; genus Philhelius; species Philhelius pedissequus. Next base: position 100,780,678 of record OU343161.1, on the reverse strand, counting down.
TTGTTCCCCGTGAACAAGAATTTTGCGAATACTTGCAGGCAAATAATACCAAGGATACAATGTTAAGTAATATTTTTTCGTTTCTTGAGAAAAAGCTCCAAATTTTTCTGCGTCAATTTCCATATCGTAAGATAATGCTTCTAAAATGACAAGAAAACGTTGAATAAGTGTAAGATCAATGCCAGTAATTGAAGCAGTTAGCTCAGAATTTCTAAAAAATCTTCTGGCAGAATTTTCGTCATTTGTATTGCCTGCCGTTTGTTTCGGCATACAACAAAAAGACCCATTTCCTTTCGAAATCGTTCTTGAATGTACGACTTTCTTCCCGCCACTGAAGCTTTTCCTGTGGTGACTTAGCTTGCCATTTTTAATTCCGGTGGGTAGCATTGTCCTTTTGCTTTCATTACCAGATAATAAGGGGGGTATAAATCACTTCCAGCATCTTTAGCATTGTGTCTTATTATTTGGTATTGTTAATAGCTTAATTTGGCATCTATAATAAGGCTTAAAGCTCCTTCAGGTAAGATTTTTGGTTCATTTTTTTTTCAATTCTAGCCTTCTTCAATTTTGTTCCACGAGCTGATGAAGAAGACGAAAGCTCTCGAACTATATTGGCTGTGTCAATCTTTCCACAAGACCTCAGGCTCATTTCACGAGCGAGCGCAATTTCCTCACGCGATTTGGTGACCACTATTTTTATTTAATCACGGATTTTTCGTCTTTGTACTTTTATGTTGCACTCTTCAAATTGTTTCTGTGGCCTTCCAAATTTTGTTTCTTTTGATTCTGCACTTGTACTTGGTTGAGCTTGGTACTGGCAAGCAGTTGGTAAAAAATAGGCTGTTCTAACCACTTTTGATTTTATTTTACAAATTTGGAGTGGATTCTATAGCTCTGCTCCCATTTGTCTTATAATACCAACAAGCCTACCCACAAACATCTCCAACTCTCGGCAGGAAGGTTCAATTCCATTTTCTGCAGCAATGTACTCAGCAACTTTTCGAAACTTTTCGGTTTTTGGAGTTTGGTACCAAAGTTCAAAAACTGTCATCCCATTATTTCTCCGGTAAATGGTAAATGTTTGTATGGGAGCAGCAAATGTTTGCAAGAACTTACCTTTGATTGTAGTCAAGAAAAGCTTACAGAATAAATCTATGCAAAATTTAGCCCGGGTACACGAAGGTAAATGTAAAAAAATTGCTTCCAAAGTTAAAAAAGACGATTTTTTTTACTGTTTTACGAAAATACGAGTATATTTAAAAAATAAATATAACAAAATTGAATTCTTAAAACTTACTCAAATCTGTAGTATAAACTTCAAAATTAAAAAATAATAAATCACTTTTTAATTTACAACACGCAATTAGAATCAACAAAGCTTAGTTAATCGGCTATGTGATGACTTCAATTTTTTGTTTCACAGAGTGTATCCCTTTGACAACTTACCATACAAGATTAAACCGTTATGTTTAGAACTGATGAAAATTGGTATTATGCTTGTTAGCTAAACTTTATTTTTTGCATTAAGTTCCACTAGAATCGCAAAATTTCACACTGTGCGGCGGTACCAACAATTAAAAAAAAATGCGATGTATACCTATTACGAATTTCCTACGCTTGGACCAATTAGACAGGTGAAAACATTAAGCAACGCATGTTATCTAAGTGGCCCATGGTCCGATTAGCAGGTGCCCCGATTATAAAGGGAAATTTGTATGAAAAATAGCAGGGAGTGATCAAGGTGCGGTCCGAATATGAGGTGGTCCGATTATAGAGTGTCCCCATTAGCAGGTTTTACTGTATACGGTATCATATAGAAAAATAAATACAACCCAAACACAAAATAGTTGGCCTACTCATCAATTAACAAATTAACTCTTTTTTAAGTATCTATATTTTCTGGTCCCAAGCAGTTGTTGTTTAATTTTTGTTGGTCAATGTGTTAAATTACAATTAGTAAGTAAATTAGACCAAATACAGCTAATAGCCTTATTCTGGCAACCTCATTAAACCCTCATAAGTCACAATAACCTCATAACTTTTTGTGACTTTTTTGGTATTCTGGTAAAAACCTCACAACTTGTGAGCATCATAAAACTTGAAAATAATGATCTGCTTCTTGGCACATTACAACTCACCTACTTGACATATCTGTGGAACAAAACTATAAAAAAAAACGAAATAAGAACAAACATGGAATTGAATTTGATTTTGATACATCTTTTAGAAGAAGTTTCATCTATTAATGAAAAGTAAAAAGGAAGAATTAATAAAATTGTGTTAATTGATTTTTTAGTAAATCAATCTTTGATTGTAGCACAATAGAATTCTAAGATAATTAATGGATATTATAGTGATCCGTTTGTCATTCAAGATACAAATTTTTTGAAGATCGACAATCGATTCGTTTCGTTAGATTTCCACAAGAAAACTTGCCACGTAAAGGAGGAAAAGGAGTTATTTCTTCAAGTGTAAACATTGTTCGAGAAAATTTATATCTTGTAGTGTACGAGACATTTATGAAAAAAACTCATGATTTAAATGAAACTAATGCGAAGCAGCAATGTGGAAAAAGATAAATTTTTTAACCACAATTAGAAATCTCTATAAATTTTTAATTATTTCAGCTTTCCAAATAAACTGAAATTAAAATCTCATGATTTCAACGTACACAGAATTGTATTCTAAAATCGAATGCGTCAACTTAGCACACTTTTCTCCGCAACACGGCACTAGAACGACACCAATGCCCGAGTGCATAAATCTGAAGGTACAATATGTAATATCTGCATCACAATCGGAAGATAAAAGATACCAAGGAATTTCAAGAAAATTGAGGAAAGCCCAACAACATTTTTTAAACAAATTTTAGGTAATTCATCACTTTTGTAGTTTGCAGATTATTTCGATATTATGTTTGTTTTGACAAATCAGCTGGCCGCCATCACTAAAAAAATTCACCATCCGGTGGTGAGTTTTCTTGTGAAGTTTTTTATGAGGGTCTCAACAGAATACGAAATTGTGACCGCCTCATACGCCTCACAAAAACAACCTCACAAAAAATTGTGAACTGTGAGCATCACAACGGCAGAATAGGGCTGTAAATTTGAGAAAACACATATGTACATATGGCTCCAGTTCGCATTCTGTTAAACAAAGATAGGTCAATATGGTTGGACTACTCTCTCTTGGATGCCAAAAAGTTGGCCTACGACGCTTTAAATAGATTTTCAATTAACCGTTAATGACAAGCACTGGTTTTGTTGTTTATTGATCTCTTGTTTTATGCAAGCCATCTACAGTTTAATGTCAACCATAGTGCGTGACGTTGCATTATAAGGAGAATCCATAATTAAAGCCTTCGAAACGGGATTATTGAGCTATAAAATCGCAAAACAATTGAATTTACCGCGCTCATCAATTCGAAACATTATATCAATGTATCTTTTAATTTTGATGACCTTTTGTTACTTTAAAATATTGTAGAATTGGCTTCAGGTCAAATGAAAAAATTATTTTTTCTTTTTGTCAGAACGTTTCGTCCATGTATATGGACAACATCAGGTGAACAATGGTTTCTATATAAGCATTGATAAATATGTTGAAAGACGTTTACAAAATATTCACAATACAGACTAACTTACAATTATTGTTACATTTAGATAATATTAAATACATAATTTCTGTAGCTTATTTGAAAATTTAAGTTTAACTGACAACTGACAAGTAACATGTCCGTCACACTCATCGCATGTGCAGGTCATATTACAGAGCTTTTATTTTTTTTTCCTTTTCTCCACCAAGTGCTTGTAGTGTGGGCTTCTTCCATGTCCGTTCGTATGTTCATTGTGTTGTCAGCCTTGATTATGTGCAACGTTTCGATGATCATCATTTTGTTTTTGTGTTCTTCTCGTTGCATTCTTTGGACGTTGGCTTGGTTACTTGGTTAGGGGAGTACTTGAAAGCTATGCAGTGTGATGCCAGTGCTGTCTTCTGTAGTGTGTTGCTTTTGATATCGGATTTGTGCCCTGCTAGTGTATTTTTAAGTTTTTGTTTCGTTGTTCCTACGTAGATTTGGCTGCATTCTTCGTCAGTGTTTCCATTACAATTAATTTTGTAATTTAAATTTGAATGTTCCATTTTGTCTATTTTAGTTTTAAGGTTGGTATAAATTTGTGAAGTTGTGGTTGTACAGGTGAGGTGAGTGAGAGAGTAAGTGAAGCACACGGTTTTCTCAAGTGCTCTAGTTGATTTTTAAAATTATTAAAAGAAATTAAAAAAAAAGTTTAAAACACTTATTAATTATTTAAAAAGTCAAAACGCCACAAACTTTGGTTAAAAACATAAGCGAAACAAAAATTTTAGGTAGGAAAATTTTAAATTAAAAATTCAATTGAGAACGCCGACATTTTTCACCTGGCCCGCTACATGCCACCAAAAAGAAAATCAACGGAAATATCGCCAATAAATACACCGAACAACAAAAAAAAAACAATAACTCAAACAGAAATGGCTCTGAATGCGGATGACATCAAATCAATCGTTGACCAATGTTTAAATCATCATCTCAAATACATTGCAACGAAAGAAGATATCTCGTTAATTTCAAAAGACATGCAGCTACTCCGTTTGCAAAACACTCAACTTGCAGAGCGAATCTCTACACTTGAAAGTTATTGTGTCACTTTGGAGAAACAACTCGAGGCTGTATCTAAGAAATCTAATGAAAATTCTGTCGTCATGCATTTCCCTTCAGATAAGATGGAAAACAAGCTTAGCTTTGCAACACAAGCTTGTTTAAGCCTTCTTAATCTCAACGAAAATACAGAGTTATCACTACACGAAGCACAGGAATACACAAACGGCAAACAAAAAAAACAACAATGGTTCTTAAATTCGAAAGCGCCGCACCATCACAAAAATTATGGACGCTGCTCCTAAGCTCATGAATACCGGGGTGTACATACATCGTGGGCAATCACTAATTTACCGCACCAAGAGAAAGCAACTATTTGACATAAAAAATAAATTAAGCACAAAAAATCCGAACACCAAAATCTTTGTTAAAGGTGCTAAACTACAAATTGGCAATTTCACTTTTGCGTATGACAGCCTTCGAGGTATGCAAATATCCTCAAAACAAGAGCTTGATTACATCAAAACAAACCTTGGTGATGATTCAGCATGTTTCTTTGATGTAAGCAACATAGATGTCAACTCCAACAAAACCAGGAATTATGTGACACCAGCGCCATCTGTAGGTGGTCACGTATATAATAAAGGTGCAGGCCCTAGCCTAAGACACAAATAATTTTAAATTTAATATTTTTTTTTATAACATTACAGGTTTTAAAAACAAAATAATTATGCCCGAATTGTTTAATCTTATAATTAAATATGCCATTTTTATACTTTTGGAAATTTTTTTAGAAAACGAAAATAACCTGCATTATACTAAATATTTTAACGATTTTAATATAGAATGTATACCAGCAATCAGAAACCATACACTTGGTAGAGCTAGCAGTGGTCTTATGTTTGGTATTAAAAACACTTATAAAAATATTAGCATAAATTTTAAAAACTTTGAAAATTTTATAACTCTTATAGAGATTATTCATCAAAAAAAAAAATTTCAAATGCTTCCGGTGTACTAGAATTATAATGATTGGAATAAGAAATATAATGAGCTATACAATTTTCTTAATAGTAACAATTATGAAAATTTGATGATAATTGGCGATTTAAATGGTCGGATAAGTGACTACCAGAACCCAATTAATTTAAATAACGGCAATTTTTCAATTGAAAGAAAATCTTTAGATACTTGTCTCATTCAGAATGGTAAATATCTAGTAGAAATGATTGAAGACTTTGGATTTCTTCTATTAAATGGAATAAGTTCTAACGACTCAAATGGTAACTTTACATTTATTTCTGCCCAAGGTTGCTCTGTGATAGATTTATGCCTTATCAAAGGCGATTGGTTAAGCATAATACGAAACTTTGAAATTCTTCCAGAAAATTTCTCGCAACACCTCCCTATTCTCGTAACTTGCGGTTTAGATAACTTTATTAGCCTACAGTCGACAGAAAACACTCTCAGATTGAAAGGGAGTGATAAAAACTTAAACAATTATATTAGAAAGCTTAATCAACATATAGCAAGCTTACCATTCATAGAAGCGACCAATTTAGAAGAAATATCTACTTCGATACTTACAACGATTAGACAATCCTCAAATTTCAACAATCAAAATAGTGCTAGGAACACTTTTTATTCTAAATGGTACGATAATGAATGCAAAAAGGCTAGGAAAAAATCTTTTGCATTTTTGAAACTTTTCCGAAAAACAAATAACCCTAGCACCAAATATATGTATTTACAAGCATACCAAGAATACAAACGAATCTGTACTCAAAAAAAGAATAGATACATACAAAATGTAGCTTAGAAACTGAGTGTCTGTAAAGATTCAAAATCTTTTTGAAATTTTGTTCGCTTTTTAAATGGTCAGAATAATAATAATACACTTTCGATTGATGTTAATGTTCTCGTCTCGTGTCAATCAATGATTTATTGACAAAAAGAAATGTTTGTATGCTTTTTTTTTGTCGATTTAAAGGCTGCATTCGACACAGTCAATAGAAAGTCATTGATCTACAAGCTTTCAGTAATAGGTTTATCAACAAAGTTCATAAAATTCTATGAGAAGATGCTTGAGAACTCTAATGCTTTTGTTCAGAACGGCCCTAGGAAATCGAGAGATTTCAAATGTCAAACTGGTGTTCCCCAAGGCTGTGTTTTAAGTCCTTTGTTATTCTCTCTATTTATAAATGATGTTGAAAATCACATCCCAGGAGGTATTGTAATAGGTGATGTAACTATTAAAGTTCTTCTTTATGCAGACGATCTTGTTATCCTGTCAGATAGCCCACTTACTTTACAAATTCAAATAAATAAACTAAAACAATACTGTGATAGTTGGGATCTCAAAATCAACAGCTCGAAGTCGAAAATTATGATTTTCAGATCACACAACAGATCTATATGTTATGGCCGCAACTGGACTCTAGGGAACGATATTATAGGAGTCGTGGAAAAATTTAAATATCTGGGATATGTACTAACATATAACTTAAATACGCACGCTCATGTTAAAGAAAAAATAAAAGCTGCTAAAGTTGCTTTAAACAGCATGTGGTCTAATTTTTTTAGAAATATTATTGTAGACTCAGTTTCAAAAATCAAAGTATTCAATGCTACAGTGAATAGCTGCCTCTGCTATGGAAACGAAGTATATGGGTATGAACAGCTAGAAGAACTAGAAAATGTTCAAAGATATTTTTTTAAACGAATCTTCCGGTTACATAAGAACACCCCAAATTATGCCATCCATGTGGAGTCTGGCTTACCTCAAATATTTCTGAAAAACTTAAAGGCAAATGCGGATTACATTGTAAAGGTAATGAATAGATCAGAACAAAACCTCCAAAAACGGATCCTTAATAAAGTTTACACTCCAGTAAAAAATTGGTACGATCTAGCTGTTACACACGACTTTCCGATCTCATTACGAACTGATAATAATGAAGCTTGTATAGATGAGACACTTTTCCAGAAATGTTTAGAACGTGGTTCTCATTCAGCTTCAAGGAGTGTTTATAGACAATTAAGTTTTACTCTAGGCGAGGATAACTATTTTAGAAACGAGTTTTCAGTTTCAGAAATGAGCTTAATTTTCAAAGCCAGAACTGAAATACTGGATCTGAATTGTAGACCATATAGATCTGACTTAAATCCTATCTGTTCTCTTTGCAACCTTGGTACGAATGAAAATATCTTACATTTTATAGCGTTTTGTCCAATTTTAAAGGAGATCCATAGACTTCACTTTTCCGCAAGTTTCCTTTCTTTAGAAGAATGTATAAATATTTTGAATGGTGGCCGTGGTTGGAAGTCTCTTGTAGGATATGTTTCGCACGCAAAAAAATATCGAGATGAGTATTTGAACATGTTTTGAAGAATAAAGTCACCACTACTATTTGAATAGGTATTTTAAGAAGCGCAGGTCACAGATTATTTTTGTTTTAGCCAAACTAAAAGCCCTTTTTCACTTCTTTATATGTTTTTTGTTTTGACTAAACTAAAAGTCCAGATTAATTACTTTTTCTTTCTTTCTAAATGTTTATATACAAAACGGTTCTAAGCTTTAAATATATCTAAAATATTTAACCAAAATTAATTTATCTTTGTTTTGACTGAACTAAAAGTTACAGTTTGTTTATTTATTAATCCCAAATTAAATATATGTGAATAAAAAAAACTTATAATTGACTTTAAATGAGCACAACTTTGTTAAATCAAACTCTCTTATTATATTTTACAATTTTTTATTGTATAAGTAATTTTTTTTACGGCAGACAGCATATTTGCTATGCTTTGTAATTATTTCTTATATCTAAAATTGTATTTTATGATTTGAAAAATAAAGAACGAATAGAAATTTGAATTGAATATTCGTCGATTTCATAGCTAATGCATATTTCTGTGTTTCTAGAAGTTTTGCATTTTTTAACCGGTCTGCTATTTCTTTAATATACTTAAAGGATTTGTAAATCTTACTGTCTCTTTCTTTTTCTTCTAGTGGGCGAATATTTCGATGTTTGAAAATACTCTATGTATCAAGTTTTTGGCCGTGGTGAATATTATTTGTTTTGGATGCTGGGACAGGAAGTTGATAAGTCTGACGGAGGAAGTTGGCTTTTGGAACCAATCCATTTTAAGGTGTCCTTCTTCGCAAATGACCACCGTGTCCAGGTAAGGTAATTTCTTGTTTGTTTCAATCTCTAGTGTAAATTGTATTTTTCTATGGAAACTATTAGGGTATTTAGAATTATTTTTTCGACGTCGTTCGCTTTTACTATTGCAATTGTGTCAACAACATATTTTGACAAGACCTTGGGTTTGTTTGGTAATTTTTCCAGGCAGTTATTTAGGAGCTATTCTAGAATGATGTCTGCTATTATGAGTGAAGCTGGGTTTCCCATTTGCATACCAGCTTTTTGTTGGCATAAGTTGGCTTTAAGTTTTGTTACCAAAAACCAAATTATTGTTGTCAATTATGCAGAAACTTAATAGTTCAAGAAATTTCATTATCTCAATGTTCAAAAATAGCGGAAATGTGGAGATTGGTAAAAAAATGGGTCGCCCATCAATTGCGAAATCTCGAGATTCTCGAGTTTTAACGAAAATAATAAAAGAAAATCCACGTCAAACTGCGGCTGCAATAACTGTTCAATGGAGAGAAAAAATCCAAAAAAGTGTTTCAGTCGACACTTGTAAGCGGACAATGAAACAAATTGGATACAAATTGTATAGGTTTTGTTTTAGATTTATTTAAATTAGCGCTGTTTTAATTCGCTAAAAACATTGGCCAAATAAAAACTTTTAACACCTAAACCATTGTAACGAAGTTACAAATTCAATTCAACAAAAGCATCTTTCCAATATCCCCCACACATTACATGCATTCATCGACCAGTCAACTGCTACTTTAGTTTCGATACACTAAATTCAACTCACAACAGATGTACAGAGATCATCAATCTAGCAGACACATGACCATACGATTTGTGATGAAAACAGAAGAATGATCGAACGTCACGCCATATAAATTATACGGGTTAAGTTTTGCTGTGCTTACGATTCACACTTTTTGCTTACGGGGAATTTATTAAGAGAAGGTAACATCGGATTGGAAACGGATGGACGTCTGCCTTTAGTGTTGCATGTACCAATCCGGTGTATAAAATGTAGGTACACTACTGAGTGTGTGGATCACTAGTTAGGAGTTTCGTAATTGTTTGGCCTTGCGCCGTAAATTTTGAGCATTTGGTTTTGACCAGGGCCGGGGACTGTATCCCAACCTATATTAGATTACTAGTTTATTTTAATGGAAACTATGGTAAGGTCTTATATGAAATACCGTGTTATAGTATTTTTGATTGAATTTAATGTAATATTTAAAAACTTAATAAAGATTTATATTTAACGGAGTTCTGAACTCTTCATGCGTCGAGTTTTTATTGCTTTCTTCAGTCAGACCTTGGACCCTCTGACGCTACCTCAGCTCTAAACTGAAAAAGCATCACACCATAGAATGGACAATAGTGGCCCAAACGACGTAAGAACTGGACTTTAAGTGAATGGCGGTCCGTTATTTTGAGTCATGAGTCCGGGCTTAAAGTTTGGGTGGGCGACGAACGAAAGCGATTCATTAGAAATACAGAAAAGGCTTCACAAAAATTGCTTTAAAAAATCGGTCAAGTTTCCAGCATCTTTAATGATATTTGGATGCATCTCTGGGCGGGGTTTGGACAACTTACATTTTGTAAATGAAATTGTAAATGCTGCCAAGTACAGGGATATTCTAGAAAATGAGCTTATTCCATGAATATCACGACTTCAATCTAGTAATGGAGACTATATTTTTGACCAGGATGGTGCTTCTTGCAATACAGCAAGCTCTACAATTGCGTGGTTATCTGCTGTATCAATGCCCGCACACGAATGGCCTTCCAGCAGCCCTGACCTTTCATTAATTGAAACTATCTGGTATAAAATGCAGAAAAACTGCGGAAAGAACCATGTCGGACTATTCAAGACCTAAACGCAAAAATCATTTCAATATTTGGGAATATTTTGGTACAATTATCAAGGCCAAAGGCGACGTAACACCCTGGTGAAATAAAAATTAATACCCGTAGGTCAACTATTTTGCACTTAAAAAGAAAGTATTATTTGTGATCTTATTTTTAATATGCATCTTAAAATGACAAAATATTGAGTTTATTTCCGATGGAATTTAAGAATCAGCTGACTTATGTTTTTCATCATAGGTAGTCCATATATTTTGCGCTTGGACTCGTAACTATATATCTAACACACACTTTTGAACTTTCTATTCTATGACTTTTTATACTCTTACATTTGTTCACTGTAACAATTTCACACTTTCAAACTAGTTATGTTTTCACACTGTCATACTTTCACAACCTAACACTTGACACTGCCTGACTTTTTCACTGTGACACTGCCTTATTGTCTATCTTTTCACACAATTTACTTTTGCACATTATCGATCGTTCTTTCATTCGATCCCACTGCTGATCTTCTACGCCTTCAATTTATCACACTGTCTAACTTCTTCAGTTTCAGTGTCTATATTTCCATACTATCTAATCTATAGTTTACTCTGTCCTCTTTTAAACTGACTATAAGGAATTGTATTTCCCATGAAATGTTTTCCATAGTCTAAAAATAGATATCGTGAAACTCTTTCGAAGTTAGGGAAACCTTCCGAGAGAAAAAAACACCTATCGTGAACGAAAACTTTTGTATGGGAAATTTTGTGCCTGTCATTTTGTGCGGGAATTCAAAGCAATAAACAAAAATGTAAAGATCGCACGAACTTGCTCATTAGTTCAATCACATCGCATGCAAAAGGTTTAGATTAAGAATCTAAATATATTTTCATAGTCGTTTTTTACTTAATTTTTATTTATTTATTTATTTATTCGTCTTAAAAGCTACACAATCTATTTAGACTATTTGAATTAAAAAAACATAATTCAACATATAGCATTATAACAAATTTAATAATTTATGTTTCAAAACATTTCTAATAATATTAAAATCAATTGCAAAATCATATTCATTAAAATCCATACAAGCTCTTGTGATAAGATTATGCTTGGCATATCTAGTACTGTGGTAAGGAACATTTACAAAATCACAGTTACGCGGGCGCAAGTTTCGAGAAGGCGCATAAATAAAAAACATAGATAACAAAACCGGACAGTCAATAATACAATTTAAAACATCAAAAGCAAAAAGTATTGAGTTTAATTTTCTTCTCTGAGCAAGAGGTATTAGATTAATTAAAATACACCTCGTCTCATTTTTCGTAAGGCAAACTTTGTGAACCTTTTTTGAACTTTTTCTATACGACAAATGCTAGACGCGGTAAAGGGGCTCCATATAACAGTACAATATTCTAAATGTGGTCGGACAAGACTAGAATAAAGAGCTTTCTATGTATATGGGTCTTCGAAATCTTTTGAATTTCGAATAACAAACCCTAGCATAGAGTTTGCTTTTGAGATCGCATGGTCTATGTGATTTGAAAAATTCATCTTAGAATCGAAGATTACGCCTAGATCCTTATGGCAATCAAATCTTTGTAAAATGTCGTTTTCGAGTTTATAATTATAATATAATGGACTATGATTTCTAGAAAATGTAACAACGCTACATTTTTTATTGTTAAAATATAGCCCAATGATATTACACCATTTAATTAAATTATTTAAATCAGTTTGAAAGTTCTTTGCATCGTTCAATGAATTTATGGAGCTGAATATTTTCAAATGATCAGCAAATAGAAGATATTTAGAAAAAGTAAGATGTGATGGTAAGTCGTTAATAAAAATGATAAAAAGAAGTGGTCCAAGGTGACTACCTTAAGGAACACCCGAAAAATTTATAATTTCCTTAGACAAGGCATTATCAATTTTCACCACCTGTTTTCTACCTACTAAATAACTCTTTATCCACATTAGGAGCTGAGAGTGGAATTCATACATCTTTAGTTTTCTTAAGAGAACACTATGTTGAACGCGGTCGAAAGCCTTTGAAAAATCAGTGTAATTAGAGTCGACTTGAGAACGCATTTCCATCTGAGATAGACAAAAACTTGAAAATATTGATAAATTTGTAGTGGTGGATCTACCTTTTAAGAAACCATGTTGGTAAACTGAATATTATTATGAATAAGATTATACAATTTGTTTTTTACAACAGCTTCGAAAACCTTAGGAATTAACTGCAGTTTTGCAATTGGTCTGTAATTTTCAACCGAACTTTTTGTACCTGATTTATTTTTAATTGATTGATTTAATTTTTACTTGCGAGGGCAAGTTTTGCATTTGAAAAAAAAAAATCAAACTCGAGATTTAAATCAAACATTTGATGATATAGAGAACACATATGGGCTAGTAGCGGTCTCGTCGTCGAGAAGACGAAACTTCTTTATTGGCACCTGAGAGTGAGACGAGAAAATATTTTTCGCACCGAAATTCGCCGAGTATCTCTGTCTCTGGTATCTCGACGGTATTGGCGATAACACACTTATAGTACATTTACCATGTTGAGAGCTAAAAGGTAAGAATCAAGTCTAAAAATCTGGGTCAGTGATTTTGATCACGGATCTAAGAATAAAATCATGAAATCTGGTCCGGGATCAAAAAATCCATTAAGGACCGAAGCTAGGTAATTTTCCTAATTTCGAAAAAAATGTCAATTTTCTATTTTTATTGATATTTCCATTAATTGTCGAAGGTAAAATCGTACCGAATGGTATATAAATATATAGAGAACTTTATTGTTTATCAAATATAAGACATAAATTAATACTTAAAAAGAGGATAAAACGGGGACCGAAGAAATATGTGATCTTTGCTTCTCGAAAGCCCCGCGTAAACTACTTTTCATGATATATTATAATAGTGTCGTTTCATCGGATGACGGTGTTGCCGCTTAAATAATGTTCGATTAACTTGAAGGGCAATTGTACAATCCTGGCTCAGCCTTAGTTGAATATTTGAAATCGCCTTAACTCTTAAGAATTGTTGTAAGTTGTACAATCGAAGCTTATACTATGTTCCCACCAAAACGAAATCTGAGATTTCAGTAGGAAGCTTTCGAGATTTCAAATTGGTGTTCACACCGCAAAATCCCGGATTTCGTCTATCAGAAGCACAACAGCAACCATTTTTGTTTATCTAATCCATCAACCCATACTCTCTCTTTTTATCTCCTTATCGTTAGAGTGAAAGATCGTAATTTGCACATATAAAGCTTTCTACATATGTATGGTAATAGTAAAGTTCAAAATGAACTCGTTCACTATAAATGACCTGCATCGGTACTGGGATTTCATTGTGATTTCAACGAAATCTCGGATTTTGAAATCGCAAAACTATATGGTGAAATCCGAAGATTTGCACTTAAATTTACGAAATCCGAGATTTCGCTTCGGTGGGAACATATTATTAAACTTAACTCCCCGCTGCATTTTTAATTATCGTGTTCTCTGTTGTGCTCGTCAGCTAGACTTCGAAATATCAAGCAATATAAATAATAGAAGAAAAACGAAAATAATGTCTATATATATAATTTGCAGTATTTTTTTTTTTTTTTTTTTATAACTTTGCACGTGCTCAAGGGATTATGAATACCCCTTATATGTTTTTTCTTAACACAGCGCGGGCATCCGGTGGAAAAAGAGAAAGTAGGATAGGAAAGATGTGTGGCGCGATGTTCTGAGACTAGAGCTGGTTGTTGTCTCAGATTTATCTCCAGGGATGGCGGCTGAACTAATGCGGAGAGTATTACCGTGTCTAATTTATTTATGTCCTTTATAATTCGCATTATTTTATTTAGTTCTTTGTCATATTTTATGGGTATGCTAGTTTACTCAATCACATGTTGTTAGTGTTACGCCTAAACAGCATGTAGTGAGCAAAGCAGTCACTTATTTTATGACAATTTTGAGAATTGGTTTTTAATGGAATATAAGAAGACATAGACAACGGCAGGAATCGAACCTGCAACCACGAGGTTGACAGGCGAGCACACAACTATCGCGCCACGGCCAGCCCCCTGGAGACAGTTTTAATTTAACAGGGTATACGCCATGACATATTACTACAAATTAATAAGAATTTCATGTTAATGTTTTTTTGAAGGTTTCTAACTGAATAAGCACTTATACACATTTGGTTTTATTCAATACACAATTTCTTCAAAAAACTGTAATTATAGTAATTATTACCACGAGGTTGACAGGCGAGCACACAACTATCGCGCCACGGCCAGCCCCCTGGAGACAGTTTTAATTTAACAGGGTATACGCCATGACATATTACTACAAATTAATAAGAATTTCATGTTAATGTTTTTTGAAGGTTTCTAACTGAATAAGCACTTATACACATTTGGTTTTATTCAATACACAATTTCTTCAAAAAACTGTAATTATAGTAATTATTACTTTAATTTGTCTACATGGACACTACATCATGCAATAATTTCCCACAGAAATATGTCTTGAAATGAAACATAAATATTTATGTTCAACTTAAAGCGCTGATGCACAAACTGTCACATAAGAGGTTATGTTCAACTTAAACGCTTAATCGAATTTGTATCAATAGATATTGTCAATATTTGCAAAATGGCTGATGATAAAAATAGCTGTTGCCAAGAAATAAATCTCAAGCTATCAGACGACAAATGTCAAAAACATATTTATTTATATGCAAAAAACATACAACAACTTACATGGATACTTTCATAAATCGGCTATCACCTATTCCAATCCAGAATCATTATATTATTTATGATTCTGAATTGTGCCTTTATGGGATGTGGATGCGTTTTTTTAAATAATTTAAAAATGGAAAATTCCGCCACAATTTATTATAATGGTTCGAAGATTCCTATCGAATCGATACCACAAATAAGTCATAATAAGATTTTAAACCTTCGTACGTTTCACCCCCTCAAAAACCCATTTGTTTACGCTGTTGTATTTGTAGCTTTGAAACTCTATCCATGAATAAATGGGAAATCTAAAAGCAAAACAAAAACAAGTTACTAGGGCTGTGTTGGCTATGTGTCTATAGGAAGAGGAACAGAAAAGATTCTTGTGTGCGTTTTTATCAATGTGTCTATTGGAAGAGGAACAGAAGAGTTACTTGAGTGCGTGTTTCAGCTCGTAGGCAAATGTCAAATGAAAGCAGAGGTTTCGGGTCTTTATATTATTAGTTTATGATCGATACTGTCAATATTGAAAATGCAACTTCCCACCTATCTCTATTCTGCCAGGAGTGTCACAAGGTTCGATTTTGGGACCGGTTTTGTTCAACATATATTTATCTTACTTTCCTAAATTAAATTTAATCATTTTGGGTATTATAATTCACCTTCAACAATCAATTAAGTATTTAGGAATCACCTTAGACGAAAGATTCAAAACCAACGGGAACAAAAGAGTTGCTTTGAAGAATAAGGGGAAGCCAATAACTGCAATGCTAAAAACACCTCCTCAATTCCAAGGAAAACGGGACGAATCTCCTCATGTATAACACATTCCTTCAACCCTTACTGGACATACGGATTCCGGGGTTGGTTTTTGCATCACACCCAATGTTGTTTCTTTGAAAGAAAAATCAACCAAAAATGAATATATCTAAAAGCCGCAGAGCTAATGGAAAATGGTATAAAAAATGGACATATGTTCTGCAAATTTTATTAGGCTCAGTAGTCAGCGACCAAAAACCAGTGCGTCTTAGAAGGACACGATAGCATCTAACTGATGAGCCCATCGTGCCCGGGCGAAACGCATTTTGGACTAAAGGTCATAAAATATTTTAATTTGACAGAAGGCAATATATTTATTGGGTGTTGTATTTTATTTACATGTTTGTTGTTAAAAATAAATTAAATTAAATCGTGTGATAATAATACGCAGCTAATTACTTGCAGCTTATTATACCGCAAATTAAGAAAAAAAAGTATATGCGTTTCGGGATGCCCGACAGAAGTCATAACCTAAACAAATCAAAGTTGAACTATTTAATATTGAAATTGCTTAACCTGAGAAAAGCTTCAAAAGTTCTTCGTTAATATGATTAATTTCAAGAGATGCGTGAGAGAAAGGGAAGCCAGACAGACTGGCGCCGTAACGCGTTATGCATTCAAAAATTTTGATGTTTTATTTTATTAATTTCATATAAATACATCATTGAAAGTTTTGGTGAAGTCAAAAAGGCGTTTTTTTTTTATCAAAAGAGTTTAAGCCGTTTTTGGAGATAACTAAGATTGTAGAAAAAATTGTACGGCAAGTACCGTTATTTTAGGGATTCAAAAATCTATTTTAGACAACCACATAAAACGCTTAAGTGCCAAGTTTGAAGAAAATCGCTTTAGAACCATTTTCGTCACTATTTGTCAACTTGCCGCAAACTCTCAAGTTGGCCAACTCTAGAGTTGATATAAACTTGAGAGTTGAGTTACAAGTTGAAATTTGTTTTTCTTCACTATTTTAAATCTAAACTCGAGAGTTGAATTCTAAAAGTTAGACCCCTTTCACACAAGGAAACTGAGTTGCCGGCAACTGGGAGTTTGTTGGTGAGAAGGGCAAGAAGTAAGGGGAATGAAAAAAATCTCCCCGGTCGACGATTTGAGGAGATTTTTTTGACGTTTATGCTTTGAAATTTTCTTAGGTTTCTATTTTGACTTCTGTCTCTGATAGATGTCAAACATAGTTTTCTTAAAGAGAAATTGTTTCTTACAATTATATTATTACATTAACCAAACCAAGTGAGCTACTTAAATAAATTCATTGTGAAAGAAAATTTTTAGTTTTAATTCTTGTAGGCAAGGCATTTAATTCAATCCATCACGAGTTGGTATACATTTTATACATACAATTATGCGCCCAGACATAGAAAATGGACAACTAAACGCACGGACCAACTAAGCTCTCAGCTTGTGGCTTCATCATCACATTTTGTTTATAATGACGTTCCAGTATTAGCGAGCAGCAGCAGCAGCAGGCAGCACAACAGGTATCGGTCATATCATCCTGACAGTGGTTTATGTGTCCAACTGTACCAATAAAGCTTCGGTGCATTCCAATACGCCCAATACAATCTTCCCATCATCATTATTATGTGTTGGATCCAAGATTTGGATGGCAAGAGAAACGCACAACAAATCTGCACACAAATCAATTTTCTCCTGGTTCATTGTTTTTCCGTGACCTTTTAATATGTTAATTTAGCAAACCATTATTAACAACCACAATAAAGAAAACAACATTTACTTATATAATCGCACCAGGTTTCTCTATTTTGTATTTATTTTTCTAAAAATAAGCTGCGGTTAATTTATAACTCAAAATTATGTAGAATTTTCCAGCCGCGAAGCAAATTGTTTGTTTACAAAACGCGAATGTCAAATCAAAAGCAATTCCAAAAATGATCAACTCAGTTTCCTCATCAATTTATTTGTGTGAAAGCTACAAGGCAATTAAAGAAAAACGTCAAAAAAAATCTCCAACAACTGGTTTTCCTGTGTGAAAGGGGACTTAGTCAACTCGTTGAAAACACAATGAAATTCAAGTACTGTGGCAGGCCATTTATATTGAACGAGTCCATTTTAAACTTCACCATACTTAGGTGAAAAGCTTATTATGTGCATATAACGATCTTTCACTCTAACGATAAGGAGATAAAAAGAGAGAGAATGAATTTTTATATGACAACGTGGCTTGGGTGGATGAATTAGATAAAAAAATGGTTGTTCTTTGTGCTTTTGAGAGACGAAAACGTGGATTTGGCGGTGTGAACACCAATTTGAAATCTCGAAAGCTTCCTGCTGAAATCTCAGATTTCGTTTTGGTGCGAACATAGTATTAGATTTGAATTTATTATGTGGGCTAATTTCAGCAAACCATATAATTTTGGACCGACGGATTCGAGTCCGTTTAAAGGTCCAAATACGCACGTTAAATATCTTTTAAAAGTGCAGCTGTTCCTTTTATGCTATTAGGAAAATGATTGAATTGAAATTTATTCAGTTCCTTAAAGTTGAGTGCAGATATTGTTATATGTCGCAATATATTTTAAGTGACTGAACGGTCGCCTATATAACAAACGTACAAAGTGAGGCTAACATTAAAAAAATTGAAACCAGAACAATTGCTGAGTGTGTGCCACAAAACTACAATATATAATTTATTATGGATATCAGTTTTATTGTATAATCCGTAGTATAAATACAATGATTACATAATACATATGACAAAATAATACAAAAAAGACTACTAAAATTGCACAATGGTTTTAATCCAGTAATATTAACGAAGGTATTTACGGTAGTTTCTAAGATAGAAGATTACGTATGGCCATTGGATTCTTTCAGATAATCCATACTTGAATGTCCTAATTGTCCCGACCCTCGAACACATTCTATATTGTCTTCTTTCAATCGCCAAAAATTCTTTTTCTTCTTCATCTTTGCTTCCGGAAGCAGACGATGAATTGATTATTATTTTCCCAATAACAATTTTCTCGAAACATTTTATTTTAAAAATATTTTTATTCAAAACGAAACCGAGAATAATTTTGTGACAGAAGATGCAACGAAATATATTAGAAATTTGAATTTGCCAGAAAACTCTTAAGTTTGCTCTCTCAACTTCTACTATTTTCGGAAGTTGAGAAAACCAGAAGTTGATCAACTCGAAAGTTGACAATCAAAAGTTGAAACTATCAACTTTTAGTGAAGCAAAACAAAATCACAAGTTGAGAATAAAAAGCTCAAGCTGAGTTCAACCTGAGTGGTTTAGATTGATCTACTGACATACAAACTGCCGGAATTGCGGGCCCCACTTTTTTGGGTGTTCTCTATCAACGTTATGTCAAGTTTAATTAAAATCTCGAGTTTGATTTATTTTCCAAATGCAAAACTTGCCCTATAGTGCCTATGTATATCGCAAGTAAAAATCGCTACTACCCCACATTTTGCATTCAAACACCCCTTCTTGATACCTACGTACTGGACTATTAGTAACATAATTTCTTTTTGGCTTTCCGGAAACAGATATAAAAAGATTTGTATAGGAAATCTTATTATCAAAAAAAAAAAATAAATATAAATTAGATTAAGTAAAATCCGCTAACTGCCATGACTACTCTGATTATTTCTTTTCGTAACTATTGAAATGGCACCACAGGAAATGAAATTTTATGTGTGGATAATATATTACATTTTAATTTTGTTCTCGGTAGGTATTATTCATGACCGTAGCCATCAAGGGTTACCACAGAACATTTATTTTAATAGGCACCCCTACAAACTTTATATGATGTTTTGTATTTTTTCTAAAATTATACCCAAAGGCCATTATTAAAAAGAACCAAGAAAACAACTGATTATGAGTTCCGCGTTCGATTAGACCTTTCTAATACTCAAGGGTTTCTTTACATATAGAAGACATTTCGGCAAATGGTTAAAGCATTTCATATGTTTGTATTTAACACGAAAATGCCTTTTCTCGCGACACGGCCCTGCCCTGAGACCTATCCACTTTACTAGCATTCTTATCGTCACCGAATAAATAAAATTCCACGCAATTTATGAAAAAGCGTTTTCTTTTTATATAATTGCATATATATATTGTTCCAAGCTTCATATATAAAGCGTTACATCGGTTAGGTAAATTTTCAGTATTGATTCGCGGCTTTGAAGTCAATTATATAATTTGCTTTAAAAATGAACTTTTTGGTATATTTCCTTCTGGTTATTCCTGCAGTTGTTTTCGCCCAACAACCAGAATCTAGTGTCGCAGTTGTTGAGGCTTTTGGTAAGGAAAATAAGAAAGTACGTGATACCATCAGGCTAATCGAAAAAAGTTTCAAGTTAAACGAAGACGCTTTGGTCGGTAATGCAACAATTACTCTAAGAGACGCCTATATAAATATTACGAAGCAATTATCAATACATGAAGAGAAGCTCATCTCTGAAATTGCAGTCGCCCAAAAGTTACTACTCCAAGATCCTAAAGCTACTAAAAAAATATTGCAGACAGCTTTTGAGGAGGTTCGAATTTCATTGTTCAATGTCGGAATTCACATATTTAAAGCAATGGGAAAAACGTTGAGTCTAACAAATTATGAAGCTCGACCAGGTCTTGAAAGGGCAAGTGTATTAATTCAGAGAGCAGGACTTGCAGGGCTAGATGCTTGGAGAGATGCCCAAATTTTATTCAATCATGGAATTGATGCCGGAAGTAATACGCATCAAGTGTTATTTAAAGTTGTGAATTTAGCTATCCAAATTGGCTTCGCAGCTACCCATGGAAAAGTTCAAGAATCAATCCAAGTAGCAGATAAATCACTCGAAGACGCTCACAACAGTCACCTACTAAGACGTGATGTTGCTCTAAATTGTGAAACCTCCATCAGCACTGTAAGTGATGCTGAGTGTTCAGGTGCCATAAAGGATATCAATGAAGCTGCGAGCAATGCACTGAATCGAGGTGCTAACGCCAGCCTGGTTCAGATGCTGAGGGATGTTTGTGTATGTTCGCTAGTTGAATTTGCCAACCTTACAGCTGAAGCCGAAAAGGGTTTCGAAAAAATTATAACATCTGGAGGAATTGAACCTTTGGCTGCAAAAATGACGTTCTTCAATCAAGCCGAAGCTCTTAAGATAGGAAGCAATTATGTAGCAGCAAGTTTATATTTGGTTTTTGGCGATTTAACTCTTAAGACCGGCAATCTGGAATCAAACGTGGAATTAGAAGCGGCGATCGAGGCTGTTATAGAAGGCGTATGTCAAATCTTTTTGGGAATAGAAACTGCTGAAGATTTAATAGGTATTGGAATAAATGATGCACAAAATTTAGCATTCGAAGCTGCCGGTGAGAGTAGATTATACGGCAAAATTGCATTTATACAGCAAATTGTCAAGGCTGCAAACCTTGCATTTAATGCCCTTTAAAGTTACTGCACCCAATTAAATACTCACTTTGTGAACTAAATTTGATAAAATAAAATTTATATTAAATAAATTTTACAATCATGTACAACGAGTCTTTTTGCAAGTGTTTATTATTTATTTTAGCTTCAATTCGTACAGCAAACTGAATTTCAATCAAAGATGTGTGCTTAAGGAAATATGGTAATTAATAAATTTGAAATAAAAGGGTCTGTAATTTGCAATACCAATATGAAGTTACCAACATTAAATTAATACCAAGAAGACAATCGCAGTGACTTAGAGAAACGCTGTACAAAATGTTTTAAAATTCGAGATCGGGCCAAAATTCTGACTTCAAAATACTGCTTTTTTCTGCTTTTTTAAAATTCTGCTTCTCAAAATTCTGTCCGTCAACAAAAAAGAAAAAAATTTGCTTATTTTTTTTTTAACTTTTAATTAACTTTTTTATTTACAATAGCAAACGAGAAACAAAAATAAAACAAAACAATCCATTAGGTAAACTTAGGTATGAACAAAAAATTACAGAAAAAAAAGCAAACAAGTAAAAACCAAAGAGAACAATGTTTTTTGAAATGCACCTAAGAACCTAAGATAGCCAATGTGACTTAGATCGTGTCTCGTTTTTATAATTCTATTTATTTGTTTGTTTTTCGAAACTCTTTTTATTTTTTTCTTTAATAATTGTCTTAAGAAAAAATATTTCTTTTATTAAACTCTTCAGAAAATAAGAGTATGATGTGCTTATCAAAACTCTGCTTTGTTTTCTTTATTATTTGCAGAATTTTGTTGAGCAGAATTTTGAAAAGCAGAATTTTAAAAGCAGAATTTTGAAAGCATAATTTTTTATAAGAATTTTGACCCCGGTAGAATTTTAACCCCAACCTTTAAAATTCACTTCTTTGCTCTTGACTTTTAAAATAAATTTATAATTGAAGATTTAAAATTTTAGTTTTATTTATGATTTTTATAGTGAGATTCATGGAAATGATAGTTAATTCAAATATGCCAATTTATAACAGTTCTGTTGATGTGACAGTTAGGCATTGATTCTTCAAGTCAATTTACAAAAAAAATATTGGGAGCGGGGTCAAAATTATGGCTTCAAAATACTGCTTTTCTTCTTTAATCGATAAGTCTAAAACCGGAAAAGGTCCAGGAGACGATCGAGTACCAGTTGAGTTTTTTTTTTAAATTGCTCAAATGAATTCCTGTCCGCAATAACAACTGAGTTCAATAGAATTTTCGAGTCGGCAAGTGTTCCAGCAAGTTTCAGGAGAACAATTATGTTCCCATTACATAAAAAAGGAAGCTATGAGAACCCTGAAAACTATCGAGGCATACCGTTCTTGAACGCTTCTGCCAAATTGTTTAGTACACTGATTTTCAACAGGCTCACCCATTGGATTGATAATAAGGGAATATTAAATGAATTTCAAGCTGGATTTCGGAAGAACTATTCGATGCTGCATCAAATATTCACTTTGATGAATATTGCAGAGAGCTTCAAAAGAAGGAGTAAGAAGCTTTATGTTTCTTTGTTGACTTTCGTGCTGCTTTTGATTCAAATTCCCGGGAAGCTCTTTTTTACAAGCTTTATAGATGTGGAATATCAAGCAAAGTTGTTAGCATAGTAAAATCAATGTACGATAATAACGTGGCCTATGTTTGGGATGGTGAACACGTTTCTGAAGAATTTAGAATACAAATGGGAGTCAAGCAGGGATGCGTCTTGAGCACGTTGCTTTTCATCATATTTATAAATGATATCCTTGAGATTATTAGAGGAGGAATACAGTTTGGAAGTTTGAAAATTCCTGGTTTAATTTTTGCAGACGATATAGTTTTCCTCTCCGAATCTGTTGCAGGAATGCAGCTTATGATAAACAGACTTTAGAGTTACTGCAATCTCTGGAATCTAAAAGTTAATTTAGATAAATCCAAAATGATAGTCTTCAGAGATGGTGGTGGTAGATATGCCCGCAAGGAAAAGTGGACTTATAAAGGTGAACTTGTGGGTATAGTTCGTGAGTATAAGTACCTTGGAATATCAATCACAGCGAATCTTAGCATGAAAAAACACTTCCAGCACAAGCTAGGTGAGACAAAAGACCTGTTTCTTCTATTTGGGGTCGATGCTTTAGTAACAGGTATATTGAACATAGTTCAAAAATAAAGTTATTTCGTGCTACCGCTGCTGCTATATTGAATTATGGTCGTCAAGTTTGGGGTTATAGCCAAATGGAAGCTGTTGAAAGGGTTTTGAGATATTTTCTGGAACGAATTTTTCACTTACCAATAAGCACACCAAATTATATGCTTCCATCTTGAAACAAAAGTACCACCATTCTTTGTACAAACTCTTAAGATGCATTTTGAGTATATAATTAAAGTGTTGGAGATGGACGATAGGAGGTTGCAGAAACAAGTACTTAAACATGTGTTAGCTACGAGAGGACAACTTGTTAAAATATGGGAAGAGCTGAGGTCGGATATAGCAGACTCCGAGAGCATTTCGGGTGATATAAGCCCTGCGGATTTAAGGAGCGTGTTTAATGCAATATTGCAAAAAGTAAGCCACTTTGCCTATGAAAGATGTCTGATGGATGCACAATCTTCCCAATATAAAATTTTGTACAGCCAACTCAACTTTGACCTTCGGGAAAATACTTATTTGCAGAATCATTTTACTCTGAACATGATAAATGTAATTTTTAAAATAAGAGGATAAATATTAAAGTTAAATTACAGCCCACATCAAGCAGACCTGCCAATTCTCTGTGATCTATGTAATCTCAGGGAGAGGGAGGATATATTTCACTTTATTGCAAGATGCCCAATCTTAAATGAGTTCCGTATTAGGTACTTTGGTGTTAATTCATTGGATATGAACGAAGTGTTGAGCATCCTGAACAGTAATCTTGGCTGGGAAATTCTATACAAATATACATCAACTGTACTAACCTACAGGCACAGTATTATTGAGGGAGACTTTTAATAAAACGAAATTATATATTATGATACTCGTAATAAAATAGAACAAATGCCAATCTGGTAGACGGCCTCTGGCCACACCATATAAAACTTAGTATAACCAATTTTAATAATTTATTTTCAAATATTGAATGAAATAAAGTTTCTGTCAACTAACTAACTACTGCTTTTCAAAATTCAGCGTTTTTTTCATTTTTTTCTTCTTTTCAAAATTCTGTCCCTCAACAAAAATGAAAAAAATTCTGCTTATTTTTTTTTTTTTAATTTGATTCACTTTTTAATTGCGATATATGTATATAGGTAATATAAGGCAAGTTTTGCATTTGCAAAAAAAATCGAACTCGAGATTTTAATCAAACTTGACATTACGATGATAGAGAACACCAAATAAGTGGGTTCCGAAATTCCGTCTGTCTATCTGACTGTAGAACGATCTATAGCCTAAACGTCTGTAGCTTAGTACTTAGGCGTTTTAGGTGGTTGTCTAAAACAGATTTCTGAATCGTTGTTTTAGCCCCAAAAATAACGGTACTTGGTATGAAAATATTTCTAGCATCCTTATTATCTCGAAAACGCTTATAAAGATTTTAATAAAAAAAGTACGTGTAATACCTTAGGTATGATCTACATTTTGGGTAAACGGCTTTCAATCAAAATTTGTATACTGGATGTTCTTGGAATTCTAAATAATACAGCATTTCAAAATTTTCAAACACTGTTTTTTGGATTAAAAAAAAAAAAAAATTGTTTTTGTGATCGAACATAAGAGCAAGTAAGTGCGATCCAGTCGTGCATTTTATTTTATTTACAGTAGCAAATGGGAAACAAAAATAAAACAAAATAATCCAATACATAAGCTTATATATTAAAAAAAATTACAAAAAAAAAACTCTTAAGAAAGTAAGACTACATATTCTGCTTATCAAAACTTTACAAATAACAAACAAATTTCCAAACCTTTGTTTTCTTTATTATTTGCAGAGTTTTTAAGAGCAGAATTTTGAAAGTAGAATTTGGTTAAAAGAATTTTGACCCCAACCCAAATTTATTTTCTGACTGTTTTGCTTTTAGGTAATTTGATATTCACACAGCACTAATCTGTATTTTGAATTGAATTTTATTGAGACTTTTTAGAAATTTTACATTGGACAACAATTCGTTAGATTGACTTTTAATTGAGTACTGCGACTGTAACGTATTGCCTGCTTGTTCTATTTATTTTTGTATGCCTCTTGTCTGACAGTTATATTTTTGACATTAGCTCTTGCTCAGGACCATTATATACATCGAGAGTGACGCAAGTTCACATAACTACGAGTATATACAAATAATTTACATACTAATGGAATAACATAAACGAAAGTACGACTGTACTATCAAATAGTATTCTCAGGTACCACTAGGGTTACCAGATTGAAAAAGTTGAAAAGGGGGACATAGCAAGTTTTCTAGGGGGACCGTTGTTCAAAAAGAGGACAAAACATCTTATTGAAAAATACAAAACCCGACAAAAAAAAAGGATTGTAACAACATTTTTAATAAATTTTTTATTATTAAAACATAATCACAAAAATTAACTAATTAACTAAAGTAAATCAACGGAAACTAAAACAGCAAAAATAAATTACTTTTTCATTAAAAAAATAATAACTAAATTAAAAAGCAAGAACGGTTTCATCACAGTAAGTGTACATTCATAATACAATAGCTAGGGACATGAATAATTAAACATTAATATCTACACTAAGATTTAAACATAGTTTTCAGCTGACTTGTTTTTTCTGTCATTTTAAATAATAATTTTTTAAAACTCCTTACAATTCAGCATGTAATTTTGCTTTCTCATTAATTCGATTACAAGCAAAGGATTTCCATCTGTTCTCCAAGCGTTTAACATCAAACTGAAAATTCTTTCAGGTCATTTGAGTGAGGAACAGAAAAAATGAAATTAATATTTAGTTTTTTTTTTTTTTTAATTCTGAAATTTACATGCTGTTAATAACAGTATCCGCTTTAATTCCAATCAAAACATTTTTTTAAAGTTATGTACCCTTAGAAAAGATTATCTTCATTTATAAATATTAGCAATTTTAAAAGAAGAAACATGTTCTAAACAATCAACAAAGACAGGAAATTCATTCCAATTTAAATTTTCTAATTTTTTAAGATAGTCATACTCGGAAAAGAAACGAGTATCAATATATTTAATTAAATCTTCTAAAAAAGCATTAGCTGTTTTAAAAAAATTGTAATTTGTTGTTCGTTAAGAAAAGATTTAATTTTTTGTTGAGCGATTGAGCCATAAGAATGTTCAGAAAGTCTTGTTTTTAATGACAATCTTAATTTGTTATCAATTTACACAAGTATTTTCGAAACCTATGCTTGAGAACAATCCTAAATATGCTTCTGCCAGATTATTTTCCAGAAAACTTTTTAAGTAGTGATGAAAACATCTTTTTTTTTATAAATTCATTTTTATTTCATATTAACTTATAACTATCTTAAAGCTAGATAAAAATGTTTAAAACTAGCCTAATTATCAATAACTTACAACTAATTTACTGGCCCTTTACGGGCGCTCTAAATTAAATAATAACTCTTAGAACCAATGTCTTTCGACCTAAAAACTAAATCTAATTAAATTCTTATTAAATCTAATTACTTAATTTTTTTAGCCAAGGAAACTTATTGACAAAATACTTGGTATCGTATCATATATTTCTTTTTTACTTATAAACTAAACCTAAATAGATTAAAAATAATTAAAACTAAATAAAACTCACTTATACTAACTAAAAATAACTTAAACTACTTAAAACACCTAATAATACTTAAAACTACTTAAAAACTAGAACAGTCATAGCAGCATTTTTTTTCGTTTTTTAATTTTTTTTTTTGTTTATTTTTTATATGCATGCAGACACACAACAACATGCAACCCACCCATACATGTATACGCACGTACAAATACGTACGCACATACATGTACAGACACGCAGATACATGCACGTATGCCCCCGCATACATACATATTTTTAATTTTTTTTGGTGCCACCCCGACTGTTCCTTATACCTAATTGCCCTAAATCTATGTAAGTCGGCCAAGATATACCATCTTCATCGACTTTAAATATTATGATGCTGTTCAGAGAGCCACCAGAACTGGTTCTCCTGTTTCGCCCTATCCCTCCGGTCCCGATCGGACACAGTCCTACTGAACCGAAGGCGCTCTTCTCCACCTTGAGCGATGACGTCTCGACCATACAGGAGTCGCCTATCCACAGTTTTCCGGCTGACGTGGTAGGTGAGCGGAACCGCCCCTCCATCCTGTATGCCCCCGACTGTCTAAATAGAGGAATGCCTCGGGAGGGATGTAGCCACTTAACCGCGCACTCTCGAAATACTTGTTATTGGGGTAGTACGCCCCAAAAATTAAGTTGTTAGTTGAGAACATCGCTCTTGCAACGTGCCCCCGAATCAGCTTAAACAAAAAATTATCTATTCTGTTTATGTTGGCTCCGTTGTATAGAACCTGGTTGGAATAATACCGACTCTGGTGTTCTGTGTAATCCAAGGCAACGTCGAAGACACTGCCCCTCAAACACCCGAATCTTTTCCATTTGAGATGGGGCAACGCTGAACCACACCGGGCATCCGTAGGTAATCATCGCCCTGATGAGGGCCATGTAGCAAATCACCTTCACCCTGCTGTCAAGACGGCTGCTATAAAACAGTCGTTTTGTCAAGGCAAAGACTCCCCTAGCCCTGGCTAAAGCAGCACCTATATGTCTGTCGAAATACAAGTACTGATCCAACCAGATGCCAAGCTACTTTACTACACTTTTACTCGCCAGTGGATGTCCATGGGACCCTACGATCACCAGCTTGCGCCAGTTCTTTCTCGTATCCCTTGAGGCGCTAGACAACGGAGTCCTAAACAAAATAGTTTCTGATTTCTGGAAGTTGATTTTCAACTTCCAGTCATCACAATATCGCTGAATCTTGTCGAAGTCACTCTGCAAGAGACTTTTGATGACCTCAACTGTATTAGCTGTTCTGTACGCATGTACATATGAAAGCATCTCTTTCCTTAAGAAGTATTCTTTAATTGGTTCAAACCCTTTATAAACACTTTCGAAAGGTTTTTAAATGAACTAAATGGATGCATCCAGTTGTGAAAATTGTATTTACTGTGATGGCAGTATTCACAGCTTTAATATGGAAACTTGCTAAGAATTTTTTTTAATAGGAAAGAGTAGGTAGTACACATTGATTCAAGGTGAAAAAAATATTACATCGGGAAGAAAAAGAGGGACATTTGTGTCCCCCTTTGCCATTTTTAGTTTGGGGGGACAATAAATATTTTGAATTAAAAAAGAAGGGCATTCCCTCCAAAAGGGGGACGAATGGTAACACTAGGTACCAACAGAAAAAAGATACAGGTTGTTTTATTTCTACTCTTATTTAAGAATTAGTCTTAATTTTTAGTCGAAAACGCCTTTTCTTTAGGAGATAGTCGTTGTTGTTCATTTTATCTTTATTATTTGGGATCATTGAAATTATAAGTATCTTAAATTATTATATTGTAGTGATAGGTTAAAATCAGTTATGGTGTTGTTTCTTTTTGTGATTGTTACATTATTTAATAAATTTTGATTGTAAAATAATTAAGTTTTTCGATTTTAGTATTAAATTATGTAAAGAAGTTAACAATGCTAAGTGTAGAATGAACATTTAAGGTTAGAAGGTTAGAAAACGATACAAAAGATGAGTTTTGTCCATCAAGTTTAATTTTGATTATTTAGTTCAGCTTGTTATTATGTTTTACTTTATCTTTTTAGGGCGGCGAACGTAGTCCAAATGGAGTGAGCCGTGGAAATTAGATTGACCAGTGGGATTAGCCACGATTTTGACCCGGCGGGCGTCACCTTAGAATAGAAAGGTAGTGGGTTAGCATCGGGGGCTGATTGGAGGTCCATCCATGACGGATAAGTATCTTCCGAATTCTCCGGGAAAGCCCGACTGTGAAGAGACGATTCCTCTAATGAGTTCGTTTTCTGAGCTATTAAGTTTCGATATGGTCTTATTTAGTAAAGTCGTCGCATATCTTAGAAGCGGAATTTTGTTACTAATCTGTAGCAACACTGAAGCAAATGTCAAAATCTGTTTCACATTTGTTCTGAAATATCTTAGTTTGTGTTAAAAAAAAATGTACACTCTCGTATTTTTCCGTCGCAATAGGGTTCGGGTATAACAAAAGTGTAAAGCTAGTATTAGATGGTCCTTGTAATGTGTCATTGCCTTGACACTCTGACGTCACTATGATGTAGTTGTCTATAATAAAAGTGTCACGTAGTCTGATCGTCATTGTTTTGCATGTCATTGCCGTGACAAAAACAATGACAGGCACCGTGACACGTCACTTTTAAGTCATTGCAATGACAGGAATTTCTGCCATGTCATTGTTTGTCACGGTTGGGCATAGTTACATATGTATGTATCTACCTACAAATGTATATTTAAATACATAAATAGATTTTAAATATGTAAATTAGGTGGGTAATTTGTACCTACCTACATAGATGGAACCTAGGTATGTAAATTTGGATATATATGTATAATCAAAGTCAAGTATATAGGTGAGTTAACACGCCGCATTTACATGCACCCCGTTATGATTTTCCAGGTCAGCAAATCATGTTCGAGCAAGTTGTAGGTTCCCACGATTGGCGAGGATCATGTATCAGCGCATTTTGAGGTAAATGCACGGGAGCCTTCAAGGTCGCTGACGCTGCGAATCATCGTGCAGCGTAATGGAACTGCGATATGAATTATTAAGTGTGGGAAGAGTTAGTCTTAAAGCTTGGCGGACGTGTGCAATAAAGATTATTTGATTTTTAATAAATATCGTATTGTTTAATTTCAGTAAGTCGAACCGTTGGGCCTGTCCCTAGTGGGCAGGCGTTCGCGTTTTTTTGGATCCCTCGGAGGGAATCCTTATACTAGGTGGGTAGGTGATTATATAGATGTGACGTTTGCAAAAATGTTATAGTTATAGTTTGAGGGAAAAAAGAATGCCATTTGAATTCTTGGGCAAATGTCGTAATTTTTGTTCTGATTGATAGCTATTAGGTACCAATTCTCCAAAATTTTGTATCAAAACCGTTGGAGCCGTTTTCCAGAAAAATAAGCTTTTCTTTAACAATCAAGACACATTGACCCGATTGATCGACGACGTGTGATCGTCACTGCTAAAAATGATAAATGTCATTGCAGTTTAGGCTCATCGCCAATGATCAGCTGTTTGAGAGTTGTCACGTCGTGTGATAGTCATTGTTTTGCATGTCATTGCCGCGACACCGAGACACAAATATCACCGTGGCACACTTTGGCGTTCATTGTATTTTTGGACAACAATGGCAGACATGTGTCATTTGTTTGATAGTCATTGTAGCTAGCCATGACACGATTACCTTTGTCACGGCAATGACGGTGGTAGGACCTATTTTATTGTGACGTCAGTGTCACGGAAATGACACATTACCAGGACCGGGGGCTTAAAGGGGGGCAGCGTGCCCCCCTTAGGCATCTCACTGTATGCATCGTAAATTTTATATATACCTTTGTGATTTTATTACAGTTAATGCGGTTATTAAGTGTTTCTTTTTTCTATGTACATACGTTTATGTATATAATATCAATTATTTTTTTAATCCAGATTCTTTAAATGCAAAAGAAACTTTACATGCACCCATCTGATACAAAATTATTTTTTTTTGTTTTTCAATTTTCTCAAAAACTAGAAAACATAGAAACGAATAGTTTTCAGTGTTTGATTAAAAAATAATTGGAACAGTTAACTACATCAATTACTTCTTTATTGGTATTTATAATCATGAGAAAAATAATACTCAAAGTGATTTTTTTAACTTTTTTTAAATAAATTTTGAGTTTGAAGTCAATTATTTCGAAAACTATTGACTGAAACAACTTTACTTAAAATTTATTATAAATTGTAGAGTTCTGACTTTTTAAAAAAGTATAATTTATAACTGTAAGTGTTGCCGTTGTTTTTTTTTTCTAGATTTTAAGTAAATTTTATAAAACTACCCCTCTCGCCTAAACGAGGTGAGATAGACCCCCCCTCCCATAGTAAAAAATGCTTGTATTAAGCCCCTCTATCAAAAACCGTTATTATATCTTGGCGCCAAAGTTATCGTACTCGTGCCGTGAATACCCCTATAATGTATGTTGTTTTGTTTACTTTTTGTTTCTCATGTCCTTTTTTCGTTTATCTTCATATTAGGTGTGTTTGTTAACTTGAAAATTCGTACGACTTTTTACAAATTTTCACATTTTGCTGTCAAAACACATACGAAAAAAACCCAAGTTTGAGAAACTTGGTGAAAATTTTCTAGTTTCCAAACAAGTAGTCATTTTATTTTTAAGCGATGGCTTTCACAAAAAATTGATTAATTTAACATTCAAACAAAAAAGGGAAATTTCGAACAAACTAAAATGTGGTGTATCGACAAAAGTTATCGCAAAATGTGCTCTATTTATCATATTGCTCCCTGTGTAATTTTTCCTCGGTTGGTGCAACGACCTCAGTAAATGCAACAACCCCGATTTCTATTACATGTGGAGATCGCACTCGATGTGCTGGGACATAAAATCGACTATGCATGTGAGTAAATTGCTGAACGATCAAAATGTCAGTTGTGTCATGAAGGAAAATGTGAAGATAAAAATAATCAGATACAATTATGTTGCGAAGGAAGTTGATTGCCGGTTAATTTTCTGCATCTTGTGTGAATCTTTGTATCTAGTTATGTGTTATTTGATTTGTATGGTTAAAATGTAAATGAGGACCGTTTTCGTCAAACTCAACAAGCGCCAAAAATCGAAAAATGAGATATGGGTATCGAAATTTTTTGCATCTCAAGGCGCATCGACTGAACCAAAAAAAAATTCATAAAACTCAACTAGTTCCATACAAAAAAACTTTGAAATCTTAGAGGTTTCGCAAAACTCAACAAAGTGCTTAGAGTTTTCCCAAAACGCAACAAAAATTAATTTGGTTGGTAGGTGTCTTTTTACATAGTTGACTGGTTAATTCCAGTTAAAAAAGTACAATTTTTTCAGACATAAAGAATTATTTTCCCATAAGAGGACATAGTTATATGCCACCGGATCGGGTATTTGGACGCATAAAAAACTTAAACTCAAATACTCCAAAAGCATGGAAATCTATAAAACAAAATGCAAGCTGCCTTTTAAAATAAGTTCCTCTAGAGTTATCAATTACAATAAAGAGGACAACAAAAAAGTAGTGAGTAACACTTATATTAATTGTAACATTAGGACAATAAGCAAACCCGAAGGACTAGATAAATCGAATGAAGAATTCTCTGCAATTCTGAACAGGGCTTTCGAAAAATCCTGTCCACTTAAATCAGCAGGGAAGGGAAAAAAGAAACCACACTGGTGGACAAATGAACTCAGCGATATAAGAAGAGAAACTAGAAGACTTTTCAATGTTGCCAAACGAACGCGAGCAGAAAGGGACTGGAATATTTACAAATCTAGCCAAAGAAAATTCAAAGCTGAAACACAACGTGTAAAACGCAGCTCGTGGACACATTTCTGCAGCAAGATGACATGGACTAACGAATCAGCCAGACTTAGGAAAATTCTTTCCAAAGAACCAATTCCACTCGGATCTTTAAAAGAACCTAATGGACGCTGGACGGAATCATGTAGTGAAACTTTAGAACTGCTAGTCAACGCTCACTTTCCACGGTGTGATGTGATATATGAGTTACAAAACTCAAATTATTCCGAACATGCAATACCCCATCATATTATAACAATAGAGAAGATAAATTGGGTTTTTAACTCCTTCTCTCCTTACAAGTCACCGGGGCTTGATGGCATCTTTACTGTGATGCTTCAAAAATGTGAAGACCACATTATTCCTTATCTAAATAACATATTCCTTAATAACATAAAGTGGGGTATGTACCCAAGGCGTGGCGTGGATTAAGGTGGTTTTCATACCTAGTAAACCCAGCCATACGGATGTCAAAGAATACAGACCCATAAGTCTTACATCATTTGTGCTAAAGACATTTGAAAGACTAGACATTTACATACGCAGCAAGCTAGACCCGGAAGTTATTTCCCCGGCACAGCATGCATATACGAGGTAAAAGTGTAGAAACAGCTCTCCACTGAATTTTCAGTAAAATAGAAAAAACACTCCATGACAAGGAATGCACACTCGCTGTCTTTCTAGACATTGAAGGAGCTTTTAACAATGTTAAAGGAAGTGCAGTGGAACATGCCCTTATACATTTTAAAGTAGATAATGCAATCATTAACTGGATCACGTGTATGTTAAGAAATAGACAGATCTTCAGTGAGCTTGATGGAACCCAAATAAAAGTATCAGCGTCGAGAGGAACCCCACAAGGGGGGGATCTATCGCCAATTTTATGGATTCTCGTAATGAATAAAATGACTTATTAAACTTAAACATAGTGGGGTGAATGTAAACGGTGATTTTTTAAGAGCTTAGTTTTTGAAAATTCAAAAAAACACAGAAACTTGTAAAAAGTGAATGAAATTTTTATTTGGATCGATAAATCAATTTCTGCCATTCACTTTTTAAAAATAATTTCACTTAAATGTTGCCCGCGGCTACGCTTCAGGTGGTCCATTCTGAAGGTCCAATTTTGGCAAACTTTTTCACACATTTCGGCCAGAATCTCACCAATGACGCGTTCAATGTTGGCTTCCAAGGCAGCAATCGTGTTTGGCTTGTCCCCATAGACAATAGACTTAACATAGCTCCACAAAAAATAGTCTAACGGGGTCAAATCACATGATCTTGGTGGCCAATTGACTGCGCCAAAACGTGAGATCAACTGCTCACCAAATTCGCCTATCAATTGATGCATGGTTTCGCGTGCAGTGTGGCATGTGGCACCGTCCTGTTGGAACCACATGTCGACCGAGTTCAATTCTTGCATTTTCGGCAAAAAAAAATCTGTTATCATCGAACGGTACCTTTCTCCATTGACCGTAACCCTGCGGCCTTCATCGTCCTTGAAGAAGTACGGCCCAATGATGCCGCCTGCCCATAAACCGCACCAAACAGTGCATTTTTCGGGATGCATTGGTAGCTGCTGAATTGCCTCTGGCTGCTCTTCACTCCAAATACGGCAATTCTGCTTATTCACGTATCCATTTAGCCAAAAATGAGCCTCGTCGCTGAAGACGATTATGACGACCATAAAACGGACGTAGCTTGCGAAACACATTTTTCACAGAGCACGAATTTTGATAATAAATTTCAATAATTTGCAAACGTTGTTCAGGCGTAAGTCTATTCATGATGAAATGGCAAACAATACTGAATCGAAATGTCAAATGTTCGTGGAATTTGTCATGTGTGATCTGTCAAAAATATAAACGTCAAAAACCAAGTAGCAAAAAAATCACCCGTTAGTAGCCTATGCCGATGACTTAGGTCTACTTGCCACGGGTAAATTTCCAACCACTATAAATGAACAACTTCAAAACGCGTTAGCCAAAGTTTGAAACTGGACAAAAAAATGTGGTCTAAAGGTTAATCCCTCAAAGACTGAGCTGGCCCTCTTTACAAACAGAAGGAAAATACCAGATTTTTCAGTACCACCAATTGATGGGAGCCCACTTACTTTCTCGGATCAAGCCAAATACCTGGGTGTGATCCTAGATGAGAAATTAAGCTGGGGCCCAAACATAAGAGAATGAGCTAAAAAAGCAATAATCGCATTTTATTCATGCAACAGCATATTTGGTAAAAACTGGGGCCCAAATCCTAAAATTATCATATGGATGTATACGGCAATCGTTAGACCTATACTTACATACGGCAATCTGGTATGGTGGAATGCCCTGGAAAAAACTACGAACCTAAAAACCCTATATATATACGGACAGCTCAAAGATGGACACTGGGGTTGGTGCAGGTTTTTTCTCAGAAAACCTTAAAGTAGCTAGTTCCGCTAGGCTACCTGATCACAGGAGTGTCTTCCATGCTATGGTCCTGGCAGTGAAAAATGCTGCAAAACACGTATTAATGCTGGAGATACCAAATACTGACATCGCCTTTTTTATCGACAGCTAAGCAGCAATAAAAGCGATTGATGCTGCAATTATCAAGTCAAAGCTTGTAAGTAGCTGTCGCGAAAAGCTGAAAGTTCACCACAATAATGTACCGGGCAACGAGAGAGCTGATGAACTGGCGAGGAAGTTCCCAAATAGACCTGTCGATTAAAACCCCACTCTGTGTCATAAAACAGAACATTGCAAAGAAGATTCTTTTAAAAACCAATGAAAGATGGAACGGACTCGACACCTGTGCTACAACCAGGAAACTATAGCCTAACTTTGAAAAGAAAAAAACAGAAAGTATTACCCACATAAACAAGAATTCCCTTCGAACTCTTGTAAGCATACTCTCCGGGCATAATCTACCGGGCTATCATAAAAAGAAAATGGGACTTAGTAATGATGACCTATGCAGAGGCTGTAATGACGAAGACGAATAAGATGACACCACTCACTTCCTATATCATTGCCCAGCACTGGCGCGATAGTTGGGTGTTCGTGGTTACAGGTTCGATCCCTGCCGTAGTCTATGTCTTCTTATTTTTCCATTAAAAACTAATTCTTAAAATAAATGTCATACAATGAGTTGCTGGCTTACTCATTACATGCTGTTTAGGCATAGAACTAACAATATGTGATTGAGTAAAACTAGTATACCGATAAAATATGACACAGAATAAAAAAAATTAATGTGAATTATAAGGGACATCAATAAATAAGACACGGACATTTCTCCGCATTAGTTCAGCCGCCATCCCAGGAGATAAAATCTGAGACAACAACCATCTACAGTCACCGAATATCGCGCCACACATCTTTCCTATCATTCTTTCTCTTCCTTAACCTCACCCTCACGCCGCGCTGTGTTGAAACATTTAAAGGTTATTCATAATCCCTTGAGCGCGTGTAGATTATAAAAAAAAAAAAAATTGATAAAATCAAAACCTTATAATCTTTTAATTATTTATTTTATTGAAGCGTTTCGGCTTTATAGACATCATCACAAAATTCGACCTTTATATACATTTTAAATATAATTATTGAAATTTTTTAAAAATAAAATAAACAACAAAAACAAATTTCAATTTAGATTTTTACAAATTTTAACAAGTGAAGAGTCAGCAAATCCACACTTATCATTTAGTGCTACGCTATGTAATTTGTAATTATAGATTGACTCCCATATGCTTAATTGTCTGTATCCTTGCATTTCTCTTAATAAGGATGTGCTATTATTCATCACTCCGTATTGTTTTTGGTTTCTTCTTCCTCTACACATTGTATTATTCTCTTGGTGTATATATATACTAAAAGCCATTTTTTTAGTTTTATTTTGTATATCTAGTTGATGGTCTTTAAAAATTTTCTTGAGAGACAGAGAGGTTTGACCTATATATATTTCATTACATCCATTACAATTTAGCTTGTAGATTCCTGATTCCTGAAGTTGATCTGTTTTTTGTTTTGTGATTTTTATTGACATTATCAATTTAATTTAATAGCGAATTTCATTCAAGAAAAGATATGCTCTTTCCGACAAAATATTTCATCTTTTTGAATTTTGAGAGTTTCATTCCAACAAAAAGAGCAAATCTAGATCAAATCTAGAGCAAGAAAGATTGGATCTCTGATGGTTGACAGATTTGATCTGAATGCACACATAGATGTAAAACGTCTTTTCTGTCAAATGGAAAATGTTTTGTAATTAATTTGTTGTGAACTTGTGCCAATCAGTGGTAAAAAAATAGAGAAATAATGGGCGAAGAAGTAAATAATTTTTATTTTATAAATTCAGTGGAGTTTTGATTGCTTCGTCTTCGTGTTTCCTCGTCGTCGTCATCTGATAATGAAGATGTGTTTTTTTTCAGAAATGTTTGTCAGTCATTCACCAATACTACAATTCTGGAAAAAAGTTTATTTGGAGAGATCAAATCTGGGTTTTGAGATAAGATCTTTGAAATTTGAATGAAACTCGCTATAAGCCTTTTTGGCTGAACTTCCTTCTAAACAACGAAAGAATTCCTTCCTCTAGGAGCAAATCTCTCATAAGTGTGGCGTGGTATTGATTTTTGGCACCACATTCCCAGAATGGACGCACACAAATTGACCTACGATTAGCCGCATTTCGTTCAGTCACTTGCTGCGCATTCCGTAGGATAATTTCCATTAGAGTTAATTGCATCAGTTCTAATAATTCTTCTTCGCAAAAAATGTCTTCAGCGAATTCCATTTAGCAGTTATTCTGGATAAAACAATTAACGAAACTAAGCTCAAACCTTAAAGTGGCAAATATAACGCCCGTTTACACACAAATCACTTTTAGAAACCACTTTCACGAAAAGTGCTTTCAGAAGTGTTGCTTTCTTGAAAGTAAAAAATGGCTTCCAGAAAGCATTTTCCTTTCATAATGTGACTGCTCTCTGAAAGCACTTTCACGAAAATTTCAAAATCGAAATTTTCGAAATGCTTTCTGAAAGCACTTTCTTTTCATTGTTCGACGGCACCTTAACTGTTCTTCCACACTGAACATCGATGATAGCAGTCGAACTAACCAGGCAATTTTGAATTCTATTCGTTTTCTTGAATTGATTAGTTGTGTTTCTTAGTAAGCTCCCAGTTAAATCTAAAAAAAAAAAAAAGTGCCTTTTAAGTCCTCAAATTGCCTTTAGTGATTACAAAACAATTTTAAAACATTCAGTGACTTTATTTAAATCAAATCTCTAGTGATTATTTATTAAATTAAATCCCTAAAATTATTAAATTGGCCCTACAAAATTAATTCAATTTTGGTTTTTTCCAGTTGTTTTTTTTTTACATACATAAATCCTTTGTCAATACTCTCATACATTTAAACCTTTTTATCATTGTAAACATGAGTTTATGCAGTGAGTGTTCTTCTGATCTCCCCTCTCATGGTGATTTTGTTACCTGTTTTAAATGTGATGGAAAAATGCACTTTCAATGCACAACTATCACTGAAAGATCATATAGAACAATGTCTGCAACGAAAAAAAAGGAGTGGAGGTGCTCAGCATGCAGGAAGGAAGTAACCAACGTGATGGGATCAGCAGCGAAAACCCCCAATCAACCACCAACGAAGCGAACACGAAGTATATCTTCTCCTGAAGCGAGCACTAAACAAGACGAAGGAGGGAGCTTCAATATAACACTACTACAAGAACTAAAAGAAATGAGAAAACAAATGGCAGAAATAAAATCAAGCTGTGATTTTGTAGCCAGCAAATACGATGAAATAAATAAAAACATAACCGAAAACAGTGATTTGATAAAGAAATTATCAAATGAAATAAAAGAATTAAAAGAAAACAATTTAAAAAAAGATGCAGTAATATACACAATGGAAACAAAAATAAACACACTTGAACAACACCTACTTAAATCAAACATAGAAATAAAAAACATTATACCAACAACAAATGAAAACCTAATTAATATAGTTCAACAATTGGGAGAGACCATTAACTGTCCTATCCAACCCCACGAAGTTACAGATGTTTACAGAACAAAAACAAAAAATCCACAGAGATCAGCTATCATTGTTTCGTTTACAAGCTACGCATGTAAGCAAAATTTTATTAGACATGCAAAAACGACTCTGCGAGAGAAACAGAGAAGTGGAAGCGACGCAGATGTTATTGTAAATAACCATCTTACACCCACTAACAAACACTTGCTTTGGCTTGCCAAAAACAAAGCTAGAGAGTGCAATTGGAAGTTTGTGTGGGAATCATCTTGTAAGATATTAGCTCGCAAAATTGAAAATGAACAGAATAACTAACCAACAATTTTATGAGAGAACTTGAAGATCGAATGATAACAGCTGATATGATGGAGGAGGAAGATGATAATGAAATCGAAATCGAAATTGATTTTAGGGTGTTGCCTGGTTTGTTTGGTATGAATGCTATTAATTTTAAAAAAATAAATTTTTGTTGTCTATGTATGAATATTTGCTCCCTTCGAAAAAATTGGAATTGTTTTATTGCTGTATTCAAAGCTTTCAACGTTATTTAAATGTAATCGTCTTAACTGAAATAAACATCAATGAAGAGGAAAATTGCACATATCATATTGAAGGTTTTAATATGGAGTTTATGCATAGAAAAGATTCTGGGTTAGGAGGAATTGCTATGTATATTAAGAAAGACATATGTTATGAAAGACTTAATACACGCACAATTAGCTACGATAGTCTAAGTATAAGAATGGAAGATAGTGGCGAAAGTAAATACATACATGCTGTTTATAGATCGCCCTCTTTAAATAAAAGGCAATTTATCGATGAGTTTGACCAAAACACCAAAAATGAAAAAGACGTTATCGTTCTTGGAGACATGAATATTGACACTCAAGATTTTGAAAACTCTACCACGAAAAATTATCTTGAAATGATGTCGTCGAAAGGCTTAATGAATGTGATAAAAAAGAGTACACTCGTATTAACATGTTAACAGGCACCGGATCATTAATCGACCCCTTGTTTGTTTCAATGCCGAAGGTCGAAATAATTTCAGCAGTAATCGAAACTAATCTATCTGATCATTTTACAACTTTTTACGGTACTAAACAACATATGGAACAGAGAAACACATCTTGCAAAACAGTAACAAAAATAAACCAAGTAAAAGTAAACCAACTTATACAACAAACAAACTGGCAAGAAATGTATGAAAATGAATATGATGTTAATCGAATATATGATAAATTCGTTGAGGAAATGATGAAAATATACGATCATTCAGTTGAAATACAAAAAAGAAAAAAACGCCAAAACAAAAACTGGATAACGCCTGATATATTTGAGCTATGCAAGAAAAGACATGAATTATATAGAAGATGGCGGAATAATATAAGAAATGAAATTTACAAATCCGAATACAAAAAATATAGAAACTACGTCAACAAAAACATAAAATTACAAAAGTCAAACTTTTACAAAGTAAAATTTACAAACGCAAAACGTGATCCAAAAAAAACTTGGAGTATTATAAACGAATTGTTGGGTAGAAATAAGCCATCAATTGATGAAATAGTAGAAAAAAATCTTTGTACTAAGTCGAACGTCACCGAAATAACTGAAAAGTTTGCTGAATTATTTTATACACAAGCATCGAAGATTGCACACATATGTCATGAAAAAACTTCCAGCCAACCGATCAAATATCTTGCTCAAACAATATATGTAGAAGAAGCCGACGAAATCGAAATTCGAAATATACTGTGTAATCTGAATACGAACAAAAGTCCAGGAGCTGACGGTATAAGAGCGTGTGATATAAAATTGAATGCTATTACTCTAACACCAATTATACAAACAATTATCAACCGAAGTCTGACACAAGGATGTGTTCCGAAAATTTTGAAAACATCAGTTATTCGACCGATACATAAAGGAGGAAACAAGAACGAAATTCATAACTATAGGCCAATTTCAAACTTGCCAGTAGTTGAAAAATGTCTAGAAGAAATTTTCGTGAGACGTTTAAATAAATTTATAACGAAACACCGCTTGATACAAGGCAATCAGTATGGTTTTCAAAAAGGGAAAAATACAGGAAAACTTCTTGGAGAATTCTGTAACTCTGTCAACATGAGTCTCGATAAAAATCACCACGTGCTGGTAATGTTCATAGATTTCAGCAAGGCTTTTGACACATTGAGCCACGAAAAACTGCTTGATGTCGTTTACAAAATTGGCATAAGAGGAACACTGTGGAAATGGATGGAGAGCTACCTGATCGACAGAACTTTTAAAGTTAAAGTGTCTGGTTCTTGCAGTCAAGAAAGAATATGTACTCATGGTGTACCACAAGGATCAAAACTTGGCCCAGTTCTCTTCATTCTTTTTACGAATGCTCTGCTTCATGTCTTTAAGAACAGCACAGTGTTTGCATACGCAGATGACATATCAATAGTCGTAAGGCACAAGTGTCTGAAAACAGCTACAGCTATTATGCAACAGGAGTTTGATGAGGTTTCCAGATGGTGTCACGATTTTGGATTGGTCGTTAATGCTACTAAAACGAAGTTGATGCATATTCGTACACCAAATCAGAAGGAGGAGAGCATAAGTATCTACTATCAAAATCCAAAATGTCCGACTTCGCAAAAAAATAATGCAATTGAAGTAGTTAAATCAATCAAATATCTCGGAGTCACAATAGATGATCACTTCCTATGGCGCGAACATATTAACAACCTAAGACTTAATATGAGAAGTGCAATGTTTGCTCTTTTTTACCTGAAAAGATATTCAACAAAAGATGTCCAAAAACAAGTATACTTTTCGTTAGTTGAATCCCGATTAAGATATGGCGTACTAGCATGGGGAAACGCTTCAAAAACACATACGAATAACCTTGTTAATCTACAGCGTAGAATAATAAAAACAATTAATAAAAACCATCACCATTTCAAGTGTCTGAGTATTGACAACATATTTAAGATGACAGCAGTTCTTGAATACTATGATGATCAAAGATTCCAGCAACATATTTCGCACAACATCAATACCAGAAGACGAGCGCAAGGTCACTTTGAAATTCCGGCTGTGTACAACAAATATGGCAGAAGACAATTCAGCTACACTATACCATCAATAATGAATCTGATTCCAGCAAACTTGAAAAATATCCCAAACTACAAAAAACGTAAAAAATGTATTAAGCTTTTCTTTTTGAACTGAATTCCAAAAATTAATCAAAATAGTTTTTTTTTTAAACCTACTTATTTAAATTTTAAAAAATGCATTTAATATTTAATTTTGAAACTTGCAAAATTAGCACATTATTGAAATTATACCTGTAAATAATTTTTAAGATTCAAATCAATTCAAGTAATATTTTTAAATTCAACCACCCACAGATAAGCCTAAAGCTTCGTGGGTAGCACAATTATTGTAAAAATCTTTAAAATGAATAAAAATCTTATAAACCTAAAACCTAAATATTTTTTTTCTGTTTTGAAATTAAGACTGCAAAGCTTCTATAGCTCACAGAGTAATGTTTGATACTTAAAAATTTAAGAAAAAGTAATTGACTGATATGTGTAATCTTTTCAATAGTACAGTTTTCTTACGCTTATTGACATTCTAGGAATTCAATTTGTTTACCAAATATTCAAGTCAATATACTTTATCATTCCTATAAATTACAGATTTCTAGGTCCAGTTCTTAAGAAAAAAAGAATGATATGTGTGAGAATACTTATTGAATGCAGAGTTACGTAACGAAGCGGTTTACCCTCCCAGAAAAAGTTATCACTTCAAAAAAAAAAAAACACTCAAACCCATAAAATTATATTTTAAGATCAGCATTTGGGACCACACAGATGTGGAAACTCCAGTTTGGGTTATTTCTTACTTCTTCGTAATGTTTGTTCTATTTTATTACAATTTGTTAATTGTTCAAGTTTTAAGTTTTACGTGCGTAAAAAAAATTCTAAGAATCAAACATGATATTACGATCATAGAGGAGCTTAAAAAAGTGATCGACGAAAAAATGTCTGTATGTCCGTCTGTATTAAAAAGGCTGTATCCTAAACGGCTTAAGCGAATATCTCCAAATTTGGTATATGTGTGTGAATCTTTTGGCATTCCTCAGAGGGAAATTGAAAAATTTTTTTTAGTCCATAAAATAACGGTACATGCCATGTTACCGTTACGTTAAAGCCTATTTTGCTCGGAAACGGCTCTAACGATTTTTATTTTTAAAAAATGAGTACAGTGTTTTAGGTACATCCAATCCTATGGTTGAAAGAAGAAATTTTAAAAAATGTGTAAAAACGGGACTTTCCATAGGACCATTTCTCTTTTGCTTTCGACTATCTCGTAAATGGCTTAACCGATTCTTTCGAAATTTCACACATATGTAGGTTTAATTTGCCCAATTTATACTACGTACCAATATTTTTAATGTTTTTTTTATATTTTTAAAGCATTAAACATTTTTTTTTAATTTATATTTTGAAAACTGCTCATTAAATTTGTTTCAAAAATTATGGTTATATATATTTCCTGAATACCTATGAATTGGCGTTTTTGAAGTTTCTTATTAAAAAGTTTTATAAAAAAAACTTTTTTGTCAAAAACCGCTCCACAGATTTAAAAATTTCTTTTTTTCATAAATTCAAATTTATCAGAGAACTTTTTGTATGAGCTCAAAGAATATTTAATATTTTGTTCTTAAGTTTATATTATAATATTATATTATGCCATATCAATTTTTTTAGAAAAAAATATTATAGAAATTTTGTATATATACAAAATTAAGTAAAAAATTACTTTAAGAATATATTTAGATTTTTAATAGAAATATTTTGCATACGATGTGATCGAAAATAGGAGCGCTATCCAGTCGTGAACTTTGTTTTGTTGGTACAAGCTATCATTTAATCCGAACCAAATTTGCGTGAAAAGTCTATTATCGGTACCTTTCCTACAACGTGATTTTTTTTAATTTTTGGCTTTCTCGGTAGCGGTGCATTGGATTTCTGTCAAATTTTGTATCTAAAAAAGATCTAGTAAGCTAAACTAATTCTGCATATCAAAATGTTGAATACATTTTTTTTCTAATTAAAATTAAATCTTGATTTTTTTTTGAA
The DNA here is from genome assembly GCA_910595825.1 of Philhelius pedissequus. Taxonomy (NCBI): domain Eukaryota; kingdom Metazoa; phylum Arthropoda; class Insecta; order Diptera; family Syrphidae; genus Philhelius; species Philhelius pedissequus. The sequence continues at coordinate 100,736,268 of OU343161.1, read as the reverse complement.
AAATCAATATTTTTAAAAATAATAAAACAAAGTAATTTTAAATTTTATATTCACATGTATATTAATAAACTTTAAAAACTACATACCATGTTTTCAAAAAAACTAAAAATAATACATTTTCTTTCATGAAAATCTGTCCTACAATTTTCGAGATCTTTTTTATAAAATTTTTATTGATCCGTAGCAACTAATCATGTTCTTGTTTTTTTCGAAAAACTGATTAAAGTGGGGGATTTGGCAGTGTTTATAAGTTTAAAAAATAATTTTTACCCACCTATTCCCAATTCCCTTTCATTATCTATATAAATTACGTAAATATTTACATACCTTGGTTCAATCTGTATAGGTAGGTACATATTACACCAGTGGCAAATTTTCAATTTTTCACCACGGAATGACCAAGAGATTATCCAAGGAACAGAGCCTTCACCATGAATTTTTTGGCGAATCATTTGGTGAAATTAACATTGGGATGTCATTGTAGTTCACCAGTGAATTTCTTGGTGAATATTCATAGGTGACATCATTGAATATGAGTATGCTGCGTTTTCATTTGTTCTGTTACTTAGGTGAAACATAAAATGAAAGGTTATTGATGAATTCATCCCTTTTTTGGAAGTTGAATTTTCAACAACATTTATTCATGAATGAAATATAACATGAAAACAAAACTATGAAATCATTGATAAACAGTTTTTGCCTCTTTCAACCATGAACACTATTTGGTGAAAACTTCTATGAAAATAATTAATAAATCACGTGCTGCAAATTCGTTGTAGAGAATGCTCTTACTAAATGAAAATATCAAAATAAATTTATTTAAAAAAGTTTTTTATTGTAAAAAAAAAACATAAATTACAAAACAAAACCATAAAAAATTTAGTTCTTAATATTGATTAAAATTAATTCATAATTATTAAATAAACTTTCTTCGCTTTTTTAACTAATTCTAAACTTCAAATTGCACTTTCATCCGTCTTCGACAAAGATCTCGTTGGCACTGATTAAATAAAAGAACAAAACATTTCTTAACGATCGCAGCAGAAGAAGGGACATAGACAATAAAAAATCTAAACCGTTATAAAGCAACAAAAATAGAATTAACTTGCTGCGCTAATAAAGAATTTTTTTTGTTTCGTTTTTTTTTTGTTCTTCTTCTCATGAAAGCAACACAAAGTGATCAATGCTTCTTGCGGGCTCTTGAAGCTGTGCAGGACTTTTCCTCACTGAAATCACAATGTTTTTGCATGCAAGAATGTACCGAGGAAAAAGGGCATTACTTTGCCTATAGGAAATCAGTACTTTATTTTCCCCTTTAAAAGTAAGGAATTGCTGTTTTCACCAAAATTTTTCATCGAGGAAGAAATTTGCCACTGGGACACTCCTAATTTACATAATCAAAATCCATTTAAATATACATTTGTAGGTAGGTACTTTGAATCATGCATCCGACAATTCATTTAAGCCTTCATAGAACAACTAGGCTACCTACCTAACCTACTAACAGCGTCAGTGGTTAGCTACACTTGTTGTTAGCTACAAGAGCAAGTTCGTTGGATGCAGTCGTGAATTTTATTTTCATTTGCCTTTAATATGAAGAAATAAAAACAAATTATGTGAATTGCTTGCATTTAATTATTTGAACGATAATCAGTAATTGCAACATTAAAATATAAAAACTACGCAACTGCGGATCGGTTCTTTTTTTGGGAGGAAATCCTGTTTGGCATAGCTATTGCTAAATGCTTTAAAAAAAAAATCTACTTAAAATGATATGTTTACGATGTGATGGAAAATAAGATCAACTACGTACGACCCAGCCGTTCATACTAATTCGTTTTCTTTCCGTTTGCTTATGGCCGTGGTTGAGTTTTTGTCACTTTCAAAACTTTTCTCGTATCTTTCTCTGATTTCAAATTATTATTAGGTAGTGTTCCCACTACGAACATGTACATTTTGATAAGAAATTTTATCTTAGCAACACATGCGTATGTACCCATAAGTTTTCAGTTTAAAACATATTTGGCATTAAATTCCCTTATTTTCCGCTGCCCTGCTATAAGTGTTGTACTTATCGCTCTACTTTTGCTCACTCTCTCTATTTGTTACCTAAGCAACGGGTGATTTTTTTGCTACTTGGTTTTTGACGTTTATATTTTTGACAGATCACACATGACAAATTCCACGAACATTTGACATTTGGATTCAGTATTGTTTGCCATTTCATCATGAATAGACTTACGCCTGAACAACGTTTGCAAATTATTGAAATTTATTATCAAAATTCGTGCTCTGTGAAAAATGTGTTTCGCAACTGCACGCGAAACCATGCATCAATTGAGAGGCGAATTTGGTGAGCAGTTGATCTCACGTTTTGGCGCAGTCAATTGGCCACCAAGATCATGTGATTTGACCCCGTTAGACTATTTTTTGTGGGGCTATGTTAAGTCTATTGTCTATGGGGACAAGCCAAACACGATTGCTGCCATGGAAGCCAACATTGGACGCGTCATTGGTGAGATTCTGGCCGAAATGTGTGAAAAAGTTTGCCAAAATTGGACCTTCAGAATGGACCACCTGAAGCGTAGCCGCGGGCAACATTTAGGTGAAATTATTTTTAAAAAGTAAATGGCAGAAATTGATTTATCGATCCAAATAAAAATTTCATTCACTTTTTACAAGTTTCTGTGTTTTTTTGAATTTTCAAAAACCAAGCTCTTAAAAAATCACCGTTTAGTATAAAAGCAGTCTTATTAGTACGTAACCACGTAATATATTTTTGTACTTAATATTTTTAAATTAGAATCAGTTGGCATGTACATATTTTCTGCTATCGCTTTTGTGGTTTTAATATCCGTAGAGTATGGGCCGGATTTATTAGGCACTTCTAGGCAGTAGATATAATAAACGTATAATATTTTAAAGCCAGTGTTGTTCTTAATATAATGTACCTATATATTTGAAAGCGGAAACATCGTTGAACTTGAGTTAATCAGAATACTTTGTTATCAACCTTTTAGTCCAGGAAAATTAGACAACAAAATGATAAAACTTCGAAAAAATTCCGATAAAGCTGAATTTTGGTAGAGAGCTTCATTTTAATGGCCTAAGCATTTCCTAAAAAGTACCCTAAATTTGTTGAGGCGCAAACATTTTTAAGGGGTGGGGGGTTATATAGACTTTTTTGAAAAAAAATTTAGGTACGCATTGTAGCTACATAAAAAAAGATAGAGATACTTTTTATTGTACAATTGATAGATTTGGAGAAAAATGGTCGAAATCATTGTGGTGTATTACATTAATTCCAAAACATGTAATAAATTTATGTTTTTGAGTGGGGATTTTTTTTTGTTCTTATTTATGTTTACAAAAACATATTCTATGCAAAAAAAAAAACAAATTTTAAGTGTGGAACCGGAAGTGTAATGCTGTCATTTTAAGATTTCTAATTTTTTTATTTGCTTAATAACTCCCAAAATCTTTATTTTTTCTGAAAAAAAACTCTAACAGTGGATTTAAAACAACAAAATTATCTACAAAATGATATATTAGCGACTTATGTATATCGATTTATTCTTAAGTTATAGCGTGTCAAAGTTTTTCCATTATTTTGTATAACCTGGCTCCAGACGTATTTAAACAATCGCCGGTACACAGTCTTGCTTAGATCATGCAGTTCAAACCCAATTTGTGCAACATCTGGAGTCCCTCAAGTTAGCCATTTAGGGCCACTGCTTTTCTTATTGGCTATTAATGATATTGAAATTACCCTAGTTGGATCTTACATTCAAATCTACGCTGATGACATGCGTATTTTCAAACATATAAAATGTATGGCTGATGCGCAAACACTTCAAACTGATCTAAACAATTTTTTCATTTGGTGCCAACCCAACTTTCTTGAGCGAAATGTAAAAAAATGTCAAGCAATGACGTACTCTAGAAAACGCCCTCCGTTATCAGTCCGCCTATATTTCATTAATGATGAACCTGTTTCGATTGTAACTTCCATTCGCGATCTAGGTGTTATATGTGATAACCAACTCAATTTTCGTGCCCATTATGGAAATATTATTAATAGAGCTAATTCTACTCTAGGATTCGTCAAACGCTGGTCCAGAGAATTTGAAAATCCCTATGTTACTAAATCTCTTTATGTCACCTTTGTGAGACCTCTCATTGAGTATACCTCCGTTGTATGGTCACCTTAACATCATATTCACATTCATCGTATTGAAGCTGTTCAACGGTTCATCCGCTTTGGCTTGTATTTATTGGGATGATCCATACAATCTACCTCCATATGTAAACCGTCTGAAACTATTAAGTTTACAGACCATTAGTAGACGTCGCGATAATGCTGACATTCTTTTCGTACACCAGCTATTGACTGGTGGCATCGATAGTTTAAATCTTCTTGACAAATGTAAGCTGAATACTAATATTCGTCGTCTGAGATCTATACTACTCTTCAATATCCCATTTCAACGTGCTGAATATGGCCAAAATGAACATATTACTAGAATGCTTCGGAACGTAAATAATTCTTCCATTTTTGATCTCAGCCTTTCTAAAAACGGAATCAAACATACTCTTCAATTATAATAACCCCCTTTCCTCTGCATCAAACACTCTTATCTATTTAATTGTAGTTTACTTAGTTTAAGATTTAATTGTAATTTAGATGTAAAATTTTTATAATTTATAAGCTTCAAATTAAATTCAAAATAAATTAAAATTAATCAAATTAAATTAATTGTTCGTCATTAAACGTTAAAAATAATAATTTGTTATATTTTGTTCAATAACTCCCAAAACCTTTCTTTTTCTTAAAATTCTAAGAGCAAATAGACAGTAAAATTATCTACAAAATGACATTCCAGTGACGTCAGTATGTCAATTCGTTCTTAAGTTATAGTGTACCAAATTTAGGGTACTTTTTAGGAAATGCTTAGGACATTAAAATGAAGCTCTCCACCAAAATTCAGCTTTGGCGGAATTTTTTCGAAGTGAATGTCTAATTTTCATGGACCATGGAGATATCTTCTTTCTTCTTCTTTCTTATATATAAAGACCAATCCCAATTATGTTTGTGCGTTATCTACTTTTTTTCGACTTGATCGATTTGAATGAAATTTTCAGAAGATCTTTGGACATGTTTGACTGCATATAAGAAATCTGGTTGACGGCCGATGTCTAGAACGGAAGTTATGACTAAAAATGACTAATCATATTTGTTATTGTTTTATTTTGTTTTAGTATAAATAATGTGTTTTGTTTTGTATACACACACTTCATTTTGGTTTTCCTTTGTAGCATACAACTACAGCATTTGATTCCCGTTAAATGAATTTTGATATTTTATTTTCTCGTACTGTCTAGAATTTTCCATAAATTTTTTTGGGCGATTAAAAGTTGGAGAATTCGTTGTGAAGCATGGAAAATGTCGGTTAATTGTGAAATTCATGATAGAAGACGTTTTGTGTGCATTTTTGGTGGTGAAGTTAAGGAGATTAGATGACGCTGTTCTGCAATCAATGCAACAACCCAATAGATTGCGTTATACCTTGATTTAGGCTGTGCGCGATTTGACAGGTGTCCTTTTCACATTATAATTTCCTATTCAGAAAATGTGCTATTTTTCTTGCTGAAATTGATTCGAGTTTTGCGTATTATTACACTGATTCCGATCTAACCTTGGACGAAGTACACGTCTTGCAATAATTAATCAGGATGTCGGTGATAATCAAATGCAAAAGTTACGTGCAGAAAAAATAAATGGAGATGGAGACGTGCCCATATTTCACAGCCTCGAACTGCACAATCACCACCACAAATTCTACACAAAAAAGTTACTAGAGGAAGAAAAGTTGTAAATGTAGACTTGAATCGGTCTGCCTTGCATTTACTTTCTCGGTGATCCCGGTTGGACATACAATATATTTGTCATTTAGTTGATTCTAGCAACATTTCGGCCAAGATCTCTTTCGTTGCATGTTGCATACTATGGCACCTATGGCATTGCTGCCACATTGTTTGAAGGCGGTCGAACTGCACATTCCGTTTTGAAGTTGGCGATGAATTTTCTAACGGTTGACAAGCCAATTATGCACAATGACCAAGAGTTCGGTGACAGCGAATTTGATGCGAAAATACAAAATCATAATTTGGGATGAATGCACGATGGCGCATAAACGAGATTTGGAGGCAGTTGTCCTAACAATGAAGGACTTACAAGGTGATTCGAGATGATTTGGTGGGGACATGATATTGCTCAGCGGAGATTTTCATCAAACGCTTCCCGTCATCCTGAAATCTACTGCTGCCGATAATTTTAATGCATACTTCAAATCGTCGTCTTGGTGTGGGGTGGACATGTCAAGAAGTTGAAATTGACTACAAATATGAGAGTCGCAGTGCAGATCGACCAATCGCTGTTGAATTCTTAAGAAAACTGCTGTCGCTTGGAAATGACCAAATTGATATCATTCCCGGCAATTTTTTACGAGTTAACAACGTTGAAGAAGAAACTTATCACCAAAATAAAGTTTTCCGCGGCATTGCAAAATATTATAAAAATCTCGATTGGATTTGCGAACGGGCAGTACTAGCAGCGTAGAAAAAGGACGTCGTCAATAGCTTGGTAAATGGTCTTTGTTTTTTGTTTTTGCGCGGGAAAACAAATCGGAAAACATTGTTTATCATATCACTCCCTCCTTATTTGTATTCCACTCAAATAAATCACATTGAAATTTGAACTATCTACGTTTATTATAGCCCTGCAGTTCATTTGAAGGCGTTCAATTGGGGAGAGACGAAGTTCGCCTGATCCGCTAGTAGATTTATAAATCAAACTATCGAAATTATCACATTGATAGGAAAAGTGAATTTTTTGCTGTTTTACACATATTTTCTCTCCTGGCTATTATATTGAGTAAGAGCAGATTCAGAATTATTTGTTTTTTTCTGTTTTGTTTATTTGGTGCTTTGTTTGTGATTAGAGTTAATCGATTCCTTTTTTGTTTTAACAAATAATTATTTGTAATACAATTAAAAATTTGCATTATCAACAAATGGAAAAACATAATGACGTTAATTTGACATTTATTCTAATTTGCTCTGAATTTTCTGTTCTGTTTTGTGCTATTTCTAAGTTTTCTTCAGTGAAGACAGCTTACATAAGAGAACAGTGACTTAACCTCAACATAATTCTACATCGTCCAGAGCTACCTATCTTATGCACTCTAAGCAACTGTAGGGAAAGATATAAGGTGTGCCTGTTCCATTTTTTAGAAAGTTTTGTGTTTTTTACTTTGGAGCACATTTATAATACACGTAGATGCAACGTTAAACATTTTAACAGAATAAAATGACATTCAGCGGTTGCTCATATGTCAAAAATCCGATGTCAAAAAAACAGTGGCCCTAAGTGACTGTCTAGGGAATCCCCACAAAAGAACATTCTAGATTTAATATCATTTTAATAAATTAATACCATTTATTATTATTTTATTTTTATTATTATTAATAATTTAATATAATTTTAATAATTATAAAGACTACAACAGCCTTAATAATAACCCGTGAATGCCAAATAATTTCACTTTGTGAAGATGACTGTCAAACGCGTTTGAACTCTTATTTCCAATTACACTTCAGTGGTTAGCGCACAATATAAAGCAAATTTGCTAGCAGTTCGCTACTAATTTTACGCTTCCACAGAGTGTTACGACTCCTTTCTTTTGTACTTGAGAACATTAAAAGTTTCATGGACGGATCGTCATTCGCACAGTTGCTAGAGTTCTTAATTTCGACATTCACAAGTCCACCGGTGCAGACAGTATCTCCTCTATTGTTCTGAAGAAGTGTTCTTTTACCCTGGAAAAACCAGCGCGTACGTTTATCCACCTATCACACTCAACATGCTGTTCTTTTTCCGAGGCTTATCTCACCGAAAAATGGCACAAACCATTACATCGTTTTGGAGAAAGTAATATAAGTGCGCAAATTTAAATTATATTTTTTCCACAGAACAGTTTTTTTTTTACATATTCTCCACAGAACTCACATGTCAAATTTGAACCTATCCACAACCCTATAATGTCAAATTTTAGCTAAGGGTTTAGGGGATGGTTGGAGAGAAAAATGCCACCAAAATTTTAGAGCGATCTAAACAAACTTTTATTACTTACTTTACATAATTATCTCTTCAGATTTAATTCACAAAATAATTGGCCGGTATTGTATCTTAACGACCTAAATTTGAAAGAAACTGTTAATTTAATTGGTTTGTATGAACATTACTTTGTGCAAATAAAAATGTGAAATATTTTCGATCAAATAATTTAATCACAGTGAAATGAAAAAATCCTGTTTTCAAATCTTGAAAACAAATGATTGAATGAATTTTTTGCAGTGATCAGGGATTATAGTTAAAAGCGATTCTTAATCCTTATTTCTGTTTTGAATTCCTCTGCATTATAAAATCGATATTTAAAAAGAGTAAATGTCATGTTTGATGAAATATTTATTTCTCTTCACTCTTTACTCCAATTAATTAAGAAAAGTTCACTTGAATCAAATCGTGCTTAAAAATGCATGGTATAAAAGCAGCCGAAAGTGACATTAAGTGACATTTGATAAAGCTTGCGAACATACCCCTAAGTTTATCCAATAGATACAATCAGGCGTATTCATTAGCGCATTATAATAAGCACTTAATCTCAGATTTACACGACTGCCAAGATCGCAGTATTTACTGCCCAAATACTGCTGTCATTAATTTAATTAACGACATTCGCTTACACGAAGCTAAAATAATGACAAATCAAAATACTACCATCACTGGCAGTAACGAATGAGCAAGTTCATTCTTTATTGCAAATTGTAATTATTTGAAAATTATAGTCAGTACTGAATTTACACGATGTCAGTATAATGCCACAACTTAACGAAAATACTGACTGGCAGTTTTTTAATGGCAAATATAGTGCAACATTTTCGACCATTTACACGACAAAAAAATAATGCCAAGATTTTGACAGAAATACTGTCAATTTGGCAATCGTGTAAGTACGGCATAAAACTATGTTTTGGCAAGTTCTTGTTTTGGGCTCGTGGCGTTTTGACAGTTTAGCATTTGACCGCTTTCACATGAAGAACTATAAGTTGCCAACAACTTTCAGTTTGTCTTGTCAATATTCAATGATCCTACGGTCGCTCCCTTAATTGTCAGCGCGATATTATTTCGCTCGGCTTACTCGGTACACATTCCGTAGCCATAAATGAAAGAATACAAGATTAAGGCACTTTTTTTTCGCTTTGTTGTTGTAATTTTTGACATTTCGTGTGACGTTACACGACATTAAAAAAGAAATCGATATAAAAGCGAAACAAAGTTTGAAATTGTAAAGTTTGGATTTTGTTATCGAATTAGTATATTTTGTTTTATGTCAAATAACTAAAAAATGTTTGCTGTTTGTAGGTTTAATAATAAAAACAACAAATTAAGAAGAGAGGATGTGTAATACCACAGTTTCCCAAAAGATCCTAAAATGCTGAAAATTTGAATTCATTTTTGTAAAAGAAAAGATGCCTTTAATGCAAGAACAGCTATAGAATCTGTAGTGACCACTTTAATGCAGATGACAAAGAAACGAACCTCCAATTTGAATTGGGTAAGACAATTTGAGCTCGTAAAATAAATAAATAAAAATAAATTCTATCTCATAAACTGCACGGATAAAAAACGCCATCACCTTAAAACTGTTTCCATACCAACAGTATGTAAAAAGCAACGGGAAACGCTGATTTATCTGGCCGGTTAACTAGGGTTTGGCCAGGGATAATAAAACAAAGTAGAAACCCTGTTAGGCGCAAGTCGATTTGGATTCAAGTATGTGTTGTAGTACAGATTGAATCAGGCGTAACACATTTGGTGTGTTACGTGACAAGGGAGGCCGCAATGATCATTCTGATCGTGACGAATTCGGCTTCCGGTTAATGTCCCATATTTAAGGACACAGCGAGGGTGTTATTTCGGACGCAGCAAATGTAAGCTATGACGATATCGCAGATTTGGAAGCGCCATTGACCGGTTTGCATTACTTTTGTATATAAGCAAATAATCTGAAATATCTGTTTAGGTCCTATGTTTCAAAGGATTGCTTGGGAACCAGAAGAGGTTAACACTGATGACAACAAACATTTGGCCACTTTAGAGAGCGATGGCCTAGAAAATATGGCCGGATACGTATGCATAACAACATAAGCTGAGAAACAAAATTCCAGCCGAAGAAAATGTTGCATCGTATTCAAGGGTGGACCAGCTAAGTGAAGGCGGCTTGTCAAAGCCATCAACAAAGATGTTGAATGACTTGACGACACTGCACAACATATTCAACTCCTTTAACGGAGAAGACTTAGTAATTTGACCAGGCTACTAAACAAATCCACTTGAATTAGCCAAAGACATTGACTGCGATGTGGTAATAAAAAGACTTTTTCTGCCCGAGGATGTACTTTACAATAAGAACACTTAACAGCACAATTGTAGACTTATAAAAATGCAAAAACGAAAATACAATAAAATTACAACATAATTAAAACATTTTCCATTTATTAAATCCACAATAATCTTCACAAACTGTTGTTTTGCTTAATTTGAGTTAAATCTTCGATATCCATTTAGCACTGCGACTTTGTCGATTCTAAATTTTTTCGAAATTAATGTACATGCAATTAAAGTAAATTTAATTCAACAATATTCAATTATTTAAACAAATTATTTGTTTATATTATTCGCGCATGAAAAAGCCATTAATCCACATTGGAAACAAAACAAAACAACATTTCTATACAATTTTTTTTCTGTCAGATTTTTTAATCCCGGGTGACGTCATCAAAATAAAACGAAAAAAGAATTGTCGTAATCTGGTTTTATATAATTCATGGCCCATACCGAAATCTCATCGAATACATATACCCCTATTATACGCCAGTATCGAACCACCTTACCGACAAATCAAACCGATTCTATGTGGACATTTACCGGTTTCCCACATCAAATCGATCTATCATATCGACGAAGTAGTTGGGTGCTGCAGGAGTATTCACACGCACATACGTCGATGTATAATTTTATGTTAAAACCAGCTGGCCAATAGAAAAGTTGTCAAATTTACTTTTAAGAAATAAATTATTTAATTGAAAATGTCTGTACGTCATATTATTTTCAAGAATTAACTAAGCAGATTAATTTTATATGGAAGAAAAATGCAAATAAGATAAATTCAAATTATGAACATGAGCAGACAACAACAAAAAAAAAACAAAACAGATACTGTCCCGGTGTACTAGTTCGATCCTTTTTGCACGCCATGTTGACATACCACTTCGATCTCCAGGAATCGAACTTCTGTGTCGACAAAGTTTCTTTTCACACGACCAAAAAACCGTGCCGATACTATAGATCGACGAAATAATTTACACACCATGTATGCCGGTGTGGGGCTGTCAAAAATCCATTGTCAAACATTTTTAAAATATTGTTAACTTAAAAATGGACGATGATTATTTTTTTCAGTCCGAAAACTCATTTGATACTGTTTTTAATAGATTTTAATGTTAATATCTAAAATCATTGCTAACGGAAGAGTTAGTTCAGGTTGAAGCCAGACATTTATCGTTTCAGCCATTATGCATTCACTCGCTCAGTTCAAAACAATCTAAGCAACAGGCAAACTACAAAAACAAAACATCAAACAGTATCGATAAACCATTCCGAACGTATTTACATGCCATGTCAATATTTATGAAATACTGTGTCGGTATATCTCCTTTTTACACGACCATAAAACATTATCGACACTATGTATCGGTACAGTGTTTCACGGCGTGTAATAAGGGTAATACATTTCAATGAACACCTATTGATTTGTAGGGCATGAATCAAAGAAAACAAGATTACCACACTTCTTTGTTTTTCTTATTTTATAGACGTCACCAGAGAACAATATCCATTAATCCACAAACAACAAACAACAACAATTTGCAGGTTTTTGTTCTCTGCTGAAGTTGAATAAGAAAAACAAAGAAGTGTTGTAATCTTGTTTATTTTTATTCATGTTTGTAGGGTGTGTCCGGAATCGAACATTAAGAAAGTGGAATACCGACTATCGGTACAAGAAATCAGTAATGTTCCGCTATTTACCATAAGTGTTTACATTAAATACAATAGTTAGTTATACTGCCACGGAACGGAAGTACTTCTATTGGGAAAAAAAAAAATAGTCTTAGTCTAGTCTACCAACGAGTGATAAGATGATCATGAGATCTGTGCTCAATTGCGTTTGCTATACCCTAATACTATTGCAACAGAAAAATACAATGGTTCAAAATTCCGCATATTGAATACACTTGTGTTAGACTGAGTTGTGACTTTTGTTTTCACACACTCATATGTTTTGTTCGTAAAATACCAATAAGATATATGATTGCATATCAGCATATTTTGCTGATTACATTTTTATAAATAAAATTGGAGTAAGTTAGACTCTGATTTTTCCCTTATATTTTTTTGTAGAAGGCCAGGAATTCCCCTTTTTTTTGGCTTACATTTCGAACGAAAAGGAGATTTACCCACTATATGGCACCACTTTATCCGTGTTTATTAAGTGAGATTTTCGGTCGAACTAACATTATTATACTGCAGTTACATTGTTCATAAATGTCAAACTATTGTAAAGTTTATTTTTTAGCTGCAGACAGAGATCGAAAACAAGCTGAACAAATTATACTAGTACATATTGTTTGCGCCTATTAAAGCACCCTATATTTTTTGTATGTAAAAGGACTTAAATTGTGTTTACATATGTATTTCTAATATGTAATTCTTACCTGAAAATTGTTAAAATATTTTCGGTTTTGAAGTAACAAAAACTTTCCTTCATAATTTTTTTTTTTTAAATACGACACATGGAAAAAAAAGAATGTGTTTACTTGCATACGCACACGCGCCAGAAGAAAATCTACCCAAATTTGGAACAATTTTTTCTTTCGTAATTCTATCTGTCTATCAATTTTATGGAAAACTGTCATAAAAAAACGATTGTGATATTTTTTGATACCAGCCATGTTTTGGCATAAATACATCGCCAATAACGACCCTATCTTTCAATTGTACAAACGTCACCGTCCCGTGCGTCGTTCGAACTTTGGTTCATGGTTTACCACTTTTACATTACATACGTTCAGTATACTACTCCGTATATATAAATCCTAGGCAACGAGACCATCACTTTAAGCATTACACACATTAATACAACACAATATACACTAATGTATGAGCATCAACAAAAGAAACCAAAAAAACGCCGTTAAATATACACAAATCTAATGTTATCAACAAAACGATCCAACAAAAAAATTTCTTGTCGAATACACACAATGCGTATACCTACTATATTAATCTCTGAGAATCAATAACGAACCTGCAAAAAAATTTAATAAAAAAAAAACAAAGCAAACATTTTTTTTTCGTTTAATACACACAATTCATGCATGTACCTACAGAATGAGAATCCATAACATCTACCAACAAAAATATCCTTAGCGAACACACATAATGCAGATACATACATATCTCCACTCATCTATGAAATCCAAAAAAACGAACAAACATATCACGTCAGATGTCGCGTCAGTTCAGATAAAGGTCGACATGTTGACAGCTCCAAAGACATTTTTTTCCCCAAAGGCCGCAGAAGAAGTTTTACTTCAAAAATTTCCGTATGACTAAAAGCTAGTAGAAGAAGACATCATAATTTCTATTTGACACGGCCACGCGTGCCGGTCGTACAAGGCCCAGTTTTTCTCTTGGCGGCCTTGTCCCATATTTGCAAATACGCACCAAACTAATCGTCATTTCAAAATCTACTCACAGAACCAAAAATAAACAAAGCTGTTTTATTTGTTTATACTTTTTATATAATTTTACTACTATATAAGAAGTTACATAGGCTTAGTAAAATTTCAGTATAGATTCGCGACTTATAACTTGCTCTTTAAATGAAATTTTTGTTTTATTTCCTTATGGCTATGGCTGCGGTTACTTACGCCCAAAAATCAGAGGATGGCGATGCTGAAACTTCCGAAATAAATAAGCAAGCACGTGAGACCATCAGAATTATCGAACAAAGTTCTAAGGACAACGAAGACGCTTTGGTTTACGTTAATGCAACAATTGCCTTAAGAGACGCATTTGTGTATGGAATAAAAATACTTGCACGTACTGAAGATAGAATTATAGATGAAATTACAGCAGCCAATAAATCAGTATTTGAAAATCCTGAATCTGTCAAAATAATATTGAACAAAGTTTTAAGCGATGCCCAACTGGTGCTGAATGAGGCTGGAGCTCCCATATTTAAGTCATTGGGAATGGCTTTGGGTCTTTCGAGCGATGGCGCTCAACAAGGTCTTGTACGTGCAAGTGTATTGATACAAAGAGCAGGACTTTCAGCACTAGATACGTGGAATAATGTTGAAATCTTAATCAAGCAGGGAATTAATGGCAGAGACAATTCAGATCGAGTGTTAATTAAAGTTGTGCGTTTATCGGTCGAATATGGGTTCTCAGTTGTCTATAAGGGTCTTCAAAAATCCATCCAAGCAGCAGATCAAGCACTTAGAGATGCTGAACACATGCCGGAGGTAAGACAATTTGAAAATCAAAATTTAGACGTCGCCGCTAAGGATCCTGAAGTATCAGATGCCATAAATGAGATTAATGAAGCTGCGAATAAAGCACTAAAACGTGGAGCTGATGCTAATTTAGTTCAGAAGCTGGCCGATATTCTTATATATTTATTAAGTGATCTTGCCAGAATTGCAGCCGAGGCCAAACAGACTGTAGAAAATACTGAAACAATTGCAAAAGTTGAACCTTTAGCTGCAAAGCTAACGTTCTTGAAGAAAGCTGAATATTTTGAAGGGGAAATCAATGATGTTGGTGCAATGATCTATTTGGCTCTTGGAGATGTAGCACTTAAGTCTGGTAATGAGTCAAACAAGGAAATAGAAGCGGCTGTTACGTCTATAGAAGAAGGCGTAGTTGAAATTATTTGGAGACTTAGAACTACTAAAAATTTAATAGTTTGTGTACTAAATTATCAAGGTGATGCACAGACGTTCTTCGCTTTTGATGCTGCCATTGAAAGTGGGAAGTATGCTAAAATAGCTTTTGTTCAAAAGATAGTCAAGGCTGCAAAGTTGGAATTTAGTGTGCTGTAAATTATTATTAGTGGTGCATTTTACAAAGAAGTTTTATTCCACCTTGGCTTTTGAATTTGGCTCAAAAAATATAATTATAATTTATAGAAAAAAAGTCAATTAAGTTAATTTTGTTTCCATTATGAAAACAATACTTGTAACTGTCTATGTACTATATTCATTATAAACAAATAAAATTATATTTTTTACTTTCATCATATTTTTATTACAAAATATACTTTTTTTTTAAATTTTGTTTACATATATAAAAAAAAACATTTACCCTAGCAAAATAATATCGTCAAATACTCTGAAATTGTTTAAACAAAATCAAAATTCAAAAACTTTAAATAAACTAATTGCTCGCCATATATTTTTTTATACATATGTATATATTGATAATCCACTTTTTTTTCCTAATAAAAAATGGCGGCTGCATGCTTCAGTTTTTACATTCAAGTTGGATATATGTACATTAAAACCTATCAAATTTGACCACCCTTGGGACCGAAGAAAAGTGGTCCAATTAGGAGGCGGTCCGATTGTAGAGTTTTTTTTTTTTTATAATCTACACGCGCTCAAGGGATTATTAATACCCTTTAAATGTTTCAACACAGCGCGGGTGTGAAGGTGAGGTTAAGGAAGAGAAAGAATGATAGGAAAGATGTGTGGCGCGATATTCGGAGATTGTAGGTGGTTGTTGTCTCAGATTTTATCTCCAGGGATGGTGGCTGAACTAATGCGGAGAAATTTCCGTGTCTTATTTATCGATGTCCCTTATAATTCGCATTAATTGTTTTTATTCTTTGACATATTTTATCGGTATACTAGCTTTACTCAATCACATGTTGTTAGTTCTATGCCTAAACAGCATATAATGAGTAAACCAGCAACTCATTGCATGACATTTATTTTTAGAATTGGTTTTTAATGGAAAAACAAGAAGACATAGACTACGGTAGGGATCGAACCTGTGACCATGAGGTTGACAGGCGAACACACAACTATCGCGCCACGGCCATCCCCTTTTTAATCGGACCGGTCCACTTAGAATGGTCTTTCCTCATGCATACATTTCTGTTTAGAGTATATATACCATATTTGTGTGTAAATACGAGTACAGTGCATATACCACATATAAAATTTCAGAAAATATACAATTAGATTTGTTGATATGCCATTGCTTTTGCTTGGAGAATTGTACCAGAAATTGGCACATTCTTTTGTTTAGCTATGCAAAACCATTTGAATTTCAAGACATCAATTTCGGCAAAATATACAAATGATTTCACACAATTTGGATTTGAGATTTCTTGCAATCAAATTTCTTTGCAAGATTTCTCTGAGACAAACTTCGAAACACTTAATAACTTCAACCTTATTTTTCTGATCAAGCCCACAGTAATTTCGATTACTCATTGTACCTTTCCTTTTTTTAAACTTAGTAGCTTTATTGAAAATTAAAAACAAACACCTTTAACACATCAATTGCCACTGACTGATCTGAAACCTCTGCCTATAAGCAAATCTCTGCCTATAAAGAAATCTAAAATTACAAACTCATTGGGAAATAACCAATAAACCAAAAGTAACCGGCGACGGCGCACAGTGTCAAATTTTCCGAATCTAGTGGAACTTAAGTCTGAATCCTAGTTATGTCATCTTGTTATGCTTGTTTTTTGGGGAAAATGATTTCTTTTTGTCATATTAATTAGAAATTTTACATTTTCCAAATTAGAGATTAAGTCAGGGCGAAAAAAATAAGAGAACAAAACTTATTTTGCCAAATATTTAATTTTTGTATTTAGCAGTTTTGAAATAATTTTTTTCATTTAAAAAAAAATCAAGTACAAACGAAAATATGTAAATGAAAATAAAAATTCCGTACATTTCTATTATTAGTTAAATAAAAAAAAATCTTTAATCAGACAAAAGCATCTTCGGTGTTTTTAGCAATGAAATAGTTTCGTCTGTTATACTATGGCTTTTAGTTTTTGTAAGCTTTGATCTAGTGGAAAGAAGAGGATCTGATGACAACAGAAATCGGTTTAAGGCATCTCTATTTGTATTTTTTCTGCTCGTCTTTCAACTTAAGTTTTCCCGATTTCGTGTATACTCTTTATTATTTGCCTCCTGAGCTTCTTCAGCGAGCTGACCCAATGGAAAAATGCAAGACTTTATGATTTGTTCCCCGTGAACAAGAATTTTGTGAATACTTGCAGGCAAATAATACCAAGGATACAATGTTAAGTAATATTTTTTCGTTTCTTGAGAAAAAGCTCCAAATTTTTCTGCGTCAATTTCCATATCGTAAGATAATGCTTCTAAAATGACAAGAAAACGTTGAATAAGTGTAAGATCAATGCCAGTAATTGAAGCAGTTAGCTCAGAATTTCTAAAAAATCTTCTGGCAGAATTTTCGTCATTTGTATTGCCTGCCGTTTGTTTCGGCATACAACAAAAAGACCCATTTCCTTTCGAAATCGTTCTTGAATGTACGACTTTCTTCCCGCCACTGAAGCTTTTCCTGTGGTGACTTAGCTTGCCATTTTTAATTCCGGTGGGTAGCATTGTCCTTTTGCTTTCATTACCAGATAATAAGGGGGGTATAAATCACTTCCAGCATCTTTAGCATTGTGTCTTATTATTTGGTATTGTTAATAGCTTAATTTGGCATCTATAATAAGGCTTAAAGCTCCTTCAGGTAAGATTTTTGGTTCATTTTTTTTTTCAATTCTAGCCTTCTTCAATTTTGTTCCACGAGCTGATGAAGAAGACGAAAGCTCTCGAACTATATTGGCTGTGTCAATCTTTCCACAAGACCTCAGGCTCATTTCACGAGCGAGCGCAATTTCCTCACGCGATTTGGTGACCACTATTTTTTTTTAATCACGGATTTTTCGTCTTTGTACTTTTATGTTGCACTCTTCAAATTGTTTCTGTGGCCTTCCAAATTTTGTTTCTTTTGATTCTGCACTTGTACTTGGTTGAGCTTGGTACTGGCAAGCAGTTGGTAAAAAATAGGCTGTTCTAACCACTTTTGATTTTATTTTACAAATTTGGAGTGGATTCTATAGCTCTGCTCCCATTTGTCTTATAATACCAACAAGCCTACCCACAAACATCTCCAACTCTCGGCAGGAAGGTTCAATTCCATTTTCTGCAGCAATGTACTCAGCAACTTTTCGAAACTTTTCGGTTTTTGGAGTTTGGTACCAAAGTTCAAAAACTGTCATCCCATTATTTCTCCGGTAAATGGTAAATGTTTGTATGGGAGCAGCAAATGTTTGCAAGAACTTACCTTTGATTGTAGTCAAGAAAAGCTTACAGAATAAATCTATGCAAAATTTAGCCCGGGTACACGAAGGTAAATGTAAAAAAATTGCTTCCAAAGTTAAAAAAGACGATTTTTTTTACTGTTTTACGAAAATACGAGTATATTTAAAAAATAAATATAACAAAATTGAATTCTTAAAACTTACTCAAATCTGTAGTATAAACTTCAAAATTAAAAAATAATAAATCACTTTTTAATTTACAACACGCAATTAGAATCAACAAAGCTTAGTTAATCGGCTATGTGATGACTTCAATTTTTTGTTTCACAGAGTGTATCCCTTTGACAACTTACCATACAAGATTAAACCGTTATGTTTCGAACTGATGAAAATTGGTATTATGCTTGTTAGCTAAACTTTATTTTTTGCATTAAGTTCCACTAGAATCGCAAAATTTCACACTGTGCGGCGGTACCAACAATTAAAAAAAAATGCGATGTATACCTATTACGAATTTCCTACGCTTGGACCAATTAGACAGGTGAAAACATTAAGCAACGCATGTTATCTAAGTGGCCCATGGTCCGATTAGCAGGTGCCCCGATTATAAAGGGAAATTTGTATGAAAAATAGCAGGGAGTGATCAAGGTGCGGTCCGAATATGAGGTGGTCCGATTATAGAGTGTCCCCATTAGCAGGTTTTACTGTATACGGTATCATATAGAAAAATAAATACAACCCAAACACAAAATAGTTGGCCTACTCATCAATTAACAAATTAACTCTTTTTTAAGTATCTATATTTTCTGGTCCCAAGCAGTTGTTGTTTAATTTTTGTTGGTCAATGTGTTAAATTACAATTAGTAAGTAAATTAGACCAAATACAGCTAATAGCCTTATTCTGGCAACCTCACTAAACCCTCATAAGTCACAATAACCTCATAACTTTTTGTGACTTTTTTGGTATTCTGGTAAAAACCTCACAACTTGTGAGCATCATAAAACTTGAAAATAATGATCTGCTTCTTGGCACATTACAACTCACCTACTTGACATATCTGTGGAACAAAACTATAAAAAAAAACGAAATAAGAACAAACATGGAATTGAATTTGATTTTGATACATCTTTTAGAAGAAGTTTCATCTATTAATGAAAAGTAAAAAGGAAGAATTAATAAAATTGTGTTAATTGATTTTTTAGTAAATCAATCTTTGATTGTAGCACAATAGAATTCTAAGATAAATAATGGATATTATAGTGATCCGTTTGTCATTCAAGATACAATTTTTTTGAAGATCGACAATCGATTCGTTTCGTTAGATTTCCACAAGAAAACTTGCCACGTAAAGGAGTAAAAGGAGTTATTTCTTCAAGTGTAAACATTGTTCGAGAAAATTTATATCTTGTAGTGTACGAGACATTTATGAAAAAAACTCATGATTTAAATGAATCTAATGCGAAGCAGCAATGTGGAAAAAGATAAATTTTTTAACCACAATTAGAAATCTCTATAAATTTTTAATTATTTCAGCTTTCCAAATAAACTGAAATTAAAATCTCATGATTTCAACGTACACAGAATTGTATTCTAAAATCGAATGCGTCAACTTAGCACACTTTTCTCCGCAACACGGCACTAGAACGACACCAATGCCCGAGTGCATAAATCTGAAGGTACAATATGTAATATCTGCATCACAATCGGAAGATAAAAGATACCAAGGAATTTCAAGAAAATTGAGGAAAGCCCAACAACATTTTTTAAACAAATTTTAGGTAATTCATCACTTTTGTAGTTTGCAGATTATTTCGATATTATGTTTGTTTTGACAAATCAGCTGGCCGCCATCACTAAAAAAATTCACCATCCGGTGGTGAGTTTTCTTGTGAAGTTTCTTATGAGGGTCTCAACAGAATACGAAATTGTGACCGCCTCATACGCCTCACAAAAACAACCTCACAAAAAATTGTGAACTGTGAGCATCACAACGGCAGAATAGGGCTGTAAATTTGAGAAAACACATATGTACATATGGCTCCAGTTCGCATTCTGTTAAACAAAGATAGGTCAATATGGTTGGACTACTCTCTCTTGGATGCCAAAAAGTTGGCCTACGACGCTTTAAATAGATTTTCAATTAACCGTTAATGACAAGCACTGGTTTTGTTGTTTATTGATCTCTTGTTTTATGCAAGCCATCTACAGTTTAATGTCAACCATAGTGCGTGACGTTGCATTATAAGGAGAATCCATAATTAAAGCCTTCGAAACGGGATTATTGAGCTATAAAATCGCAAAACAATTGAATTTACCGCGCTCATCAATTCGAAACATTATATCAATGTATCTTTTAATTTTGATGACCTTTTGTTACTTTAAAATATTGTAGAATTGGCTTCAGGTCAAATGAAAAAATTATTTTTTCTTTTTGTCAGAACGTTTCGTCCATGTATATGGACAACATCAGGTGAACAATGGTTTCTATATAAGCATTGATAAATATGTTGAAAGACGTTTACAAAATATTCACAATACAGACTAACTTACAATTATTGTTACATTTAGATAATATTAAATACATAATTTCTGTAGCTTATTTGAAAATTTAAGTTTAACTGACAACTGACAAGTAACATGTCCGTCACACTCATCGCATGTGCAGGTCATATTACAGAGCTTTTATTTTTTTTTTCCTTTTCTCCACCAAGTGCTTGTAGTGTGGGCTTCTTCCATGTCCGTTCGTATGTTCATTGTGTTGTCAGCCTTGATTATGTGCAACGTTTCGATGATCATCATTTTGTTTTTGTGTTCTTCTCGTTGCATTCTTTGGACGTTGGCTTGGTTACTTGGTTAGGGGAGTACTTGAAAGCTATGCAGTGTGATGCCAGTGCTGTCTTCTGTAGTGTGTTGCTTTTGATATCGGATTTGTGCCCTGCTAGTGTATTTTTAAGTTTTTGTTTCGTTGTTCCTACGTAGATTTGGCTGCATTCTTCGTCAGTGTTTCCATTACAATTAATTTTGTAATTTAAATTTGAATGTTCCATTTTGTCTATTTTAGTTTTAAGGTTGGTATAAGGTTGTGAAGTTGTGGTTGTGCAGGTGAGGTGAGTGAGAGAGTAAGTGAAGCACACGGTTTTCTCAAGTGCTCTAGTTGATTTTTAAAATTATTAAAAGAAATTTAAAAAAAAGTTTAAAACACTTATTAATTATTTAAAAAGTCAAAACGCCACAAACTTTGGCTAAAAACATAAGCGAAACAAAAATTTTAGGTAGGAAAATTTTAAATTAAAAATTCAATTGAGAACGCCGACATTTTTCACCTGGCCCGCTACATGCCACCAAAAAGAAAATCAACGGAAATATCGCCAATAAATACACCGAACAACAAAAAAAAAACAATAACTCAAACAGAAATGGCTCTGAATGCGGATGACATCAAATCAATCGTTGACCAATGTTTAAATCATCATCTCAAATACATTGCAACGAAAGAAGATATCTCGTTAATTTCAAAAGACATGCAGCTACTCCGTTTGCAAAACACTCAACTTGCAGAGCGAATCTCTACACTTGAAAGTTATTGTGTCACTTTGGAGAAACAACTCGAGGCTGTATCTAAGAAATCTAATGAAAATTCTGTCGTCATGCATTCAGATAAGATGGAAAACAAGCTTAGCTTTGCAACACAAGCTTGTTTAAGCCTTCTTAATCTCAACGAAAATACAGAGTTATCACTACACGAAGCACAGGAATACACAAACGGCAAACAAAAAAAACAACAATGGTTCTTAAATTCGAAAGCGCCGCACCATCACAAAAATTATGGACGCTGCTCCTAAGCTCATGAATACCGGGGTGTACATACATCGTGGGCAATCACTAATTTACCGCACCAAGAGAAAGCAACTATTTGACATAAAAAATAAATTAAGCACAAAAAATCCGAACACCAAAATCTTTGTTAAAGGTGCTAAACTACAAATTGGCAATTTCACTTTTGCGTATGACAGCCTTCGAGGTATGCAAATATCCTCAAAACAAGAGCTTGATTACATCAAAACAAACCTTGGTGATGATTCAGCATGTTTCTTTGATGTAAGCAACATAGATGTCAACTCCAACAAAACCAGGAATTATGTGACACCAGCGCCATCTGTAGGTGGTCACGTATATAATAAAGGTGCAGGCCCTAGCCTAAGACACAAATAATTTTAAATTTAATATTTTTTTTTATAACATTACAGGTTTTAAAAACAAAATAATTATGCCCGAATTGTTTAATCTTATAATTAAATATGCCATTTTTATACTTTTGGAAATTTTTTTAGAAAACGAAAATAACCTGCATTATACTAAATATTTTAACGATTTTAATATAGAATGTATACCAGCAATCAGAAACCATACACTTGGTAGAGCTAGCAGTGGTCTTATGTTTGGTATTAAAAACACTTATAAAAATATTAGCATAAATTTTAAAAACTTTGAAAATTTTATAACTCTTATAGAGATTATTCATCAAAAAAAAATTTTCAAATGCTTCCGGTGTACTAGAATTATAATGATTGGAATAAGAAATATAATGAGCTATACAATTTTCTTAATAGTAACAATTATGAAAATTTGATGATAATTGGCGATTTAAATGGTCGGATAAGTGACTACCAGAACCCAATTAATTTAAATAACGGCAATTTTTCAATTGAAAGAAAATCTTTAGATACTTGTCTCATTCAGAATGGTAAATATCTAGTAGAAATGATTGAAGACTTTGGATTTCTTCTATTAAATGGAATAAGTTCTAACGACTCAAATGGTAACTTTACATTTATTTCTGCCCAAGGTTGCTCTGTGATAGATTTATGCCTTATCAAAGGCGATTGGTTAAGCATAATACGAAACTTTGAAATTCTTCCAGAAAATTTCTCGCAACACCTCCCTATTCTCGTAACTTGCGGTTTAGATAACTTTATTAGCCTACAGTCGACAGAAAACACTCTCAGATTGAAAGGGAGTGATAAAAACTTAAACAATTATATTAGAAAGCTTAATCAACATATAGCAAGCTTACCATTCATAGAAGCGACCAATTTAGAAGAAATATCTACTTCGATACTTACAACGATTAGACAATCCTCAAATTTCAACAATCAAAATAGTGCTAGGAACACTTTTTATTCTAAATGGTACGATAATGAATGCAAAAAGGCTAGGAAAAAATCTTTTGCATTTTTGAAACTTTTCCGAAAAACAAATAACCCTAGCACCAAATATATGTATTTACAAGCATACCAAGAATACAAACGAATCTGTACTCAAAAAAAGAATAGATACATACAAAACGTAGCTTAGAAACTGAGTGTCTGTAAAGATTCAAAATCTTTTTGAAATTTTGTTCGCTTTTTAAATGGTCAGAATAATAATAATACACTTTCGATTGATGTTAATGTTCTCGTCTCGTGTCAATCAATGATTTATTGACAAAAAGAAATGTTTGTATGCTTTTTTTTTGTCGATTTAAAGGCTGCATTCGACACAGTCAATAGAAAGTCATTGATCTACAAGCTTTCAGTAATAGGTTTATCAACAAAGTTCATAAAATTCTATGAGAAGATGCTTGAGAACTCTAATGCTTTTGTTCAGAACGGCCCTAGGAAATCGAGAGATTTCAAATGTCAAACTGGTGTTCCCCAAGGCTGTGTTTTAAGTCCTTTGTTATTCTCTCTATTTATAAATGATGTTGAAAATCACATCCCAGGAGGTATTGTAATAGGTGATGTAACTATTAAAGTTCTTCTTTATGCAGACGATCTTGTTATCCTGTCAGATAGCCCACTTACTTTACAAATTCAAATAAATAAACTAAAACAATACTGTGATAGTTGGGATCTCAAAATCAACAGCTCGAAGTCGAAAATTATGATTTTCAGATCACACAACAGATCTATATGTTATGGCCGCAACTGGACTCTAGGGAACGATATTATAGGAGTCGTGGAAAAATTTAAATATCTGGGATATGTACTAACATATAACTTAAATACGCACGCTCATGTTAAAGAAAAAATAAAAGCTGCTAAAGTTGCTTTAAACAGCATGTGGTCTAATTTTTTTAGAAATATTATTGTAGACTCAGTTTCAAAAATCAAAGTATTCAATGCTACAGTGAATAGCTGCCTCTGCTATGGAAACGAAGTATATGGGTATGAACAGCTAGAAGAACTAGAAAATGTTCAAAGATATTTTTTTAAACGAATCTTCCGGTTACATAAGAACACCCCAAATTATGCCATCCATGTGGAGTCTGGCTTACCTCAAATATTTCTGAAAAACTTAAAGGCAAATGCGGATTACATTGTAAAGGTAATGAATAGATCAGACCAAAACCTCCAAAAACGGATCCTTAATAAAGTTTACACTCCAGTAAAAAATTGGTACGATCTAGCTGTTACACACGACTTTCCGATCTCATTACGAACTGATAATAATGAAGCTTGTATAGATGAGACACTTTTCCAGAAATGTTTAGAACGTGGTTCTCATTCAGCTTCAAGGAGTGTTTATAGACAATTAAGTTTTACTCTAGGCGAGGATAACTATTTTAGAAACGAGTTTTCAGTTTCAGAAATGAGCTTAATTTTCAAAGCCAGAACTGAAATACTGGATCTGAATTGTAGACCATATAGATCTGACTTAAATCCTATCTGTTCTCTTTGCAACCTTGGTACGAATGAAAATATCTTACATTTTATAGCGTTTTGTCCAATTTTAAAGGAGATCCATAGACTTCACTTTTCCGCAAGTTTCCTTTCTTTAGAAGAATGTATAAATATTTTGAATGGTGGCCGTGGTTGGAAGTCTCTTGTAGGATATGTTTCGCACGCAAAAAAATATCGAGATGAGTATTTGAACATGTTTTGAAGAATAAAGTCACCACTACTATTTGAATAGGTATTTTAAGAAGCGCAGGTCACAGATTATTTTTGTTTTAGCTAAACTAAAAGCCCTTTTTCACTTCTTTATATGTTTTTTGTTTTGACTAAACTAAAAGTCCAGATTAATTATTTTTTCTTTCTTTCTAAATGTTTATATACAAAACGGTTCTAAGCTTTAAATATATCTAAAATATTTAACCAAAATTAATTTATCTTTGTTTTGACTAAACTAAAAGTTACAGTTTGTTTATTTATTAATCCCAAATTAAATATATGTGAATAAAAAAAACTTATAATTGACTTTAAATGAGCACAACTTTGTTAAATCAAACTCTCTTATTATATTTTACAATTTTTTATTGTATAAGTAATTTTTTTTACGGCATACAGCATATTTGCTATGCTTTGTAATTATTTCTTATATCTAAAATTGTATTTTATGATTTGAAAAATAAAGAACGAATAGAAATTTGAATTGAATATTCGTCGATTTCATAGCTAATGCATATTTCTGTGTTTCTAGAAGTTTTGCATTTTTTAACCGGTCTGCTATTTCTTTAATATACTTAAAGGATTTGTAAATCTTACTGTCTCTTTCTTTTTCTTCTAGTGGGCGAATATTTCGATGTTTGAAAATACTCTATGTATCAAGTTTTTGGCCGTGGTGAATATTATTTGTTTTGGATGCTGGGACAGGAAGTTGATAAGTCTGACGGATGAAGTTGGCTTTTGGAACCAATCCATTTTAAGGTATCCTTCTTCGCAAATGACCAACGTGTCCAGGTAAGGTAATTTCTTGTTTGTTTCAATCTCTACTGTAAATTGTATTTTTCTATGGAAACTATTAGGGTATTTAGAATTATTTTTTCGACGTCATTCGCTTTTACTATTGCAATTATGTCAACTACATATTTTGACAAGACCTTGGGTTTGTTTGGTAATTTTTCCAGGCAGTTATTTAGGAGCTCTTCTAGAATGATATCTGCTATTATGAGTGAAGCTGGGTTTCCCATTTGCATACCAGCTTTTTGTTGGCATAAGTTGGCTTTAAGTTTTGTTACCAAAAACCAAATTATTGTTGTCAATTATGCAGAAACTTAATAGTTCAAGAAATTTCATTATCTCAATGTTCAAAAATAGCGGAAATGTGGAGATTGGTAAAAAAATGGGTCGCCCATCAATTGCGAAATCTCGAGATTCTCGAGTTTTAACGAAAATAATAAAAGAAAATCCACGTCAAACTGCGGCTGCAATAACTGTTCAATGGAGAGAAAGAATCCAAAAAAGTGTTTCAGTCGACACTTGTAAGCGGACAATGAAACAAATTGGATACAAATTGTATAGGTTTTGTTTTAGATTTATTTAAATTAGCGCTGTTTTAATTCGCTAAAAACATTGGCCAAATAAAAACTTTTAACACCTAAACCATTGTAACGAAGTTACAAATTCAATTCAACAAAAGCATCTTTCCAATATCCCCCACACATTACATGCATTCATCGACCAGTCAACTGCTACTTTAGTTTCGATACACTAAATTCAACTCACAACAGATGTACAGAGATCATCAATCTAGCAGACACATGACCATACGATTTGTGATGAAAACAGAAGAATGATCGAACGTCACGCCATATAAATTATACGGGTTAAGTTTTGCTGTGCTTACGATTCACACTTTTTGCTTACGGGGAATTTATTAAGAGAAGGTAACATCGGATTGGAAACGGATGGACGTCTGCCTTTAGTGTTGCATGTACCAATCCGGTGTATAAAATGTAGGTACACTACTGAGTGTGTGGATCACTAGTTAGGAGTTTCGTAATTGTTTGGCCTTGCGCCGTAAATTTTGAGCATTTGGTTTTGACCAGGGCCGGGGACTGTATCCCAACCTATATTAGATTACTAGTTTATTTTAATGGAAACTATGGTAAGGTCTTATATGAAATACCGTGTTATAGTATTTTTGATTGAATTTAATGTAATATTTAAAAACTTAATAAAGATTTATATTTAACGGAGTTCTGAACTCTTCATGCGTCGAGTTTTTATTGCTTTCTTCAGTCAGACCTTGGACCCTCTGACGCTACCTCAGCTCTAAACTGAAAAAGCATCACACCATAGAATGGACAATAGTGGCCCAAACGACGTAAGAACTGGACTTTAAGTCAATGGCGGTCCGTTATTTTGAGTCATGAGTCCGGGCTTAAAGTTTGGGTGGGCGACGAACGAAAGCGATTCATTAGAAATACAGAAAAGGCTTCACAAAAATTGCTTTAAAAAATCGGTCAAGTTTCCAGCATCTTTAATGATATTTGGATGCATCTTTAGGCGGGGTTTGGGCAACTTACATTTTGTAAATGAAATTGTAAATGCTGCCAAGTACAGGGATATTCTAGAAAATAAGCTTATTCCATGAATATCACGACTTCAATCTAGTAATGGAGACTATATTTTTGACCAGGATGGTGCTTCTTGCAATACAGCAAGCTCTACAATTGCGTGGTTATCTGCTGTATCAATGCCCGCACACGAATGGCCTTCCAGCAGCCCTGACCTTTCATTAATTGAAACTATCTGGTATAAAATGAAGAAAAACTGCGGAAAGAACCATGTCGGACTATTCAAGACCTAAACGCTAAAATCATTTCAATATTTGGGAATATTTTGGTACAATTATCAAGGCCAAAGGCGACGTAACACCCTGGTGAAATAAAAATTAATACCCGTAGGTCAACTATTTTGCACTTAAAAAGAAAGTATTATTTGTGATCTTATTTTTATTATGCATCTTAAAATGACAAAATATTGAGTTTATTTCCGATGGAATTTAAGAATCAGCTGACTTATGTTTTTCATCATTTTATTTATTTATTTATTTATTCGTCTTAAAAGCTACACAATCTATTTAGACTATTTGAATTAAAAAAACATAATTTAACATATAGCATTATAACAAATTTAATAATTTATGTTTCAAAACATTTCTAATAATATTAAAATCAATTGCAAAATCATATTCATTAAAATCCATACAAGCTCTTGTGATAAGATTATGCTTGGCATATCTAGTACTGTGGTAAGGAACATTTACAAAATCACAGTTACGCGGGCGCAAGTTTCGAGAAGGCGCATAAATAAAAAACATAGATAACAAAACCGGACAGTCAATAATACAATTTAAAACATCAAAAGCAAAAAGTATTGAGTTTAATTTTCTTCTCTGAGCAAGAGGTTTTAGATTAATTAAAATACACCTCGTCTCATTTTTCGTAAGGCAAACTTTGTGAACCTTTTTTGAACTTTTTCTATACGACAAATGCTAGACGCGGTAAAGGGGCTCCATATAACAGTACAATATTCTAAATGTGGTCGGACAAGACTAGAATAAAGAGCTTTCTATGTATATGGGTCTTCGAAATCTTTTGAATTTCGAATAACAAACCCTAGCATAGAGTTTGCTTTTGAGATCGCATGGTCTATGTGATTTGAAAAATTCATCTTAGAATCGAAGATTACGCCTAGATCCTTATGGCAATCAAATCTTTGTAAAATGTCGTTTTCGAGTTTATAATTATAATATAATGGACTATGATTTCTAGAAAATGTAACAACGCTACATTTTTTATTGTTAAAATATAGCCCAATGATATTACACCATTTAATTAAATTATTTAAATCAGTTTGAAAGTTCTTTGCATCGTTCAATGAATTTATGGAGCTGAATATTTTCAAATGATCAGCAAATAGAAGATATTTAGAAAAAGTAAGATGTGATGGTAAGTCGTTAATAAAAATGATAAAAAGAAGTGGTCCAAGGTGACTACCTTAAGGAACACCCGAAAAATTTATAATTTCCTTAGACAAGGCATTATCAATTTTCACCACCTGTTTTCTACCTACTAAATAACTCTTTATCCACATTAGGAGCTGAGAGTGGAATTCATACATCTTTAGTTTTCTTAAGAGAACACTATGTTGAACGCGGTCGAAAGCCTTTGAAAAATCAGTGTAATTAGAGTCGACTTGAGAACGCATTTCCATCTGAGATAGACAAAAACTTGAAAATATTGATAAATTTGTAGTGGTGGATCTACCTTTTAAGAAACCATGTTGGTAAACTGAATATTATTATGAATAAGATTATACAATTTGTTTTTTACAACAGCTTCGAAAACCTTAGGAATTAACTGCAGTTTTGCAATTGGTCTGTAATTTTCAACCGAACTTTTTGTACCTGATTTATTTTTAATTGATTGATTTAATTTTTACTTGCGAGGGCAAGTTTTGCATTTGAAAAAAAAAAATCAAACTCGAGATTTAAATCAAACATTTGATGATATAGAGAACACATATGGGCTAGTAGCGGTCTCGTCGTCGAGAAGACGAAACTTCTTTATTGGCACCTGAGAGTGAGACGAGAAAATATTTTTCGCACCGAAATTCGCCGAGTATCTCTGTCTCTGGTATCTCGACGGTATTGGCGATAACACACTTATAGTACATTTACCATGTTGAGAGCTAAAAGGTAAGAATCAAGTCTAAAAATCTGGGTCAGTGATTTTGATCACGGATCTAAGAATAAAATCATGAAATCTGGTCCGGGATCAAAAAATCCATTAAGGACCGAAGCTAGGTAATTTTCCTAATTTCGAAAAAAATGTCAATTTTCTATTTTTATTGATATTTCCATTAATTGTCGAAGGTAAAATCGTACCGAATGGTATATAAATATATAGAGAACTTTATTGTTTATCAAATATAAGACATAAATTAATACTTAAAAAGAGGATAAAACGGGGACCGAAGAAATATGTGATCTTTGCTTCTCGAAAGCCCCGCGTAAACTACTTTTCATGATATATTATAATAGTGTCGTTTCATCGGATGACGGTGTTGCCGCTTAAATAATGTTCGATTAACTTGAAGGGCAATTGTACAATCCTGGCTCAGCCTTAGTTGAATATTTGAAATCGCCTTAACTCTTAAGAATTGTTGTAAGTTGTACAATCGAAGCTTATACTATGTTCCCACCAAAACGAAATCTGAGATTTCAGTAGGAAGCTTTCGAGATTTCAAATTGGTGTTCACACCGCAAAATCCCGGATTTCGTCTATCAGAAGCACAACAGCAACCATTTTTGTTTATCTAATCCATCAACCCATACTCTCTCTTTTTATCTCCTTATCGTTAGAGTGAAAGATCGTAATTTGCACATATAAAGCTTTCTACATATGTATGGTAATAGTAAAGTTCAAAATGAACTCGTTCACTATAAATGACCTGCATCGGTACTGGGATTTCATTGTGATTTCAACGAAATCTCGGATTTTGAAATCGCAAAACTATATGGTGAAATCCGAAGATTTGCACTTAAATTTACGAAATCCGAGATTTCGCTTCGGTGGGAACATATTATTAAACTTAACTCCCCGCTGCATTTTTAATTATCGTGTTCTCTGTTGTGCTCGTCAGCTAGACTTCGAAATATCAAGCAATATAAATAATAGAAGAAAAACAAAAATAATGTCTATATATATAATTTGCAGTATTTTTTTTTTTTTTTTTTTATAACTTTGCACGTGCTCAAGGGATTATGAATACCCCTTATATGTTTTTTCTTAACACAGCGCGGGCATCCGGTGGAAAAAGAGAAAGTAGGATAGGAAAGATGTGTGGCGCGATGTTCTGAGACTAGAGCTGGTTGTTGTCTCAGATTTATCTCCAGGGATGGCGGCTGAACTAATGCGGAGAGTATTACCGTGTCTAATTTATTTATGTCCTTTATAATTCGCATTATTTTATTTAGTTCTTTGTCATATTTTATGGGTATGCTAGTTTACTCAAGCACATGTTGTTAGTGTTATGCCTAAACAGCATGTAGTGAGCAAAGCAGTCACTTATTTTATGACAATTTTGAGAATTGGTTTTTAATGGAATATAAGAAGACATAGACAACGGCAGGAATCGAACCTGCAACCACGAGGTTGACAGGCGAGCACACAACTATCGCGCCACGGCCAGCCCCCTGGAGACAGTTTTAATTTAACAGGGTATACGCCATGACATATTACTACAAATTAATAAGAATTTCATGTTAATGTTTTTTTGAAGGTTTCTAACTGAATAAGCACTTATACACATTTGGTTTTATTCAATACACAATTTCTTCAAAAAACTGTAATTATAGTAATTATTACTTTAATTTGTGTACATGGACACTACATCATGCAATAATTTCCCACAGAAATATGTCTTGAAATGAAACATAAATATTTATGTTCAACTTAAAGCGCTGATGCACAAACTGTCACATAAGAGGTTATGTTCAACTTAAACGCTTAATCGAATTTGTATCAATAGATATTGTCAATATTTGCAAAATGGCTGATGATAAAAATAGCTGTTGCCAAGAAATAAATCTCAAGCTATCAGACGACAAATGTCAAAAACATATTTATTTATATGCAAAAAACATACAACAACTTACATGGATACTTTCATAAATCGGCTATCACCTATTCCAATTCAGAATCATTATATTATTTATGATTCTGAATTGTGCCTTTATGGGATGTGGATGCGTTTTTTTAAATAATTTAAAAATGGAAAATTCCGCCACAATTTATTATAATGGTTCGAAGATTCCTATCGAATCGATACCACAAATAAGTCATAATAAGATTTTAAACCTTCGTACGTTTCACCCCCTCAAAAACCCATTTGTTTACGCTGTTGTATTTGTAGCTTTGAAACTCTATCCATGAATAAATGGGAAATCTAAAAGCAAAACAAAAACAAGTTACTATGGCTGTGTTGTCTATGTGTCTATTGGAAGAGGAACAGAAGAGTTACTTGTGTGCGTGTTTCAGCTCGTAGGCAAATGTCAAATGAAAGCAGAGGTTTCGGGTCTTTATATTATTAGTTTATGATCGATACTGTCAATATTGAAAATGCAACTTCCCACCTATCTCTATTCTGCCAGGAGTGTCACAAGGTTCGATTTTGGGACCGGTTTTGTTCAACATATATTTATCTTACTTTCCTAAATTAAATTTAATCATTTTGGGTATTATAATTCACCTTCAACAATCAATTAAGTATTTAGGAATCACCTTAGACGAAAGATTCAAAACCAACGGGAACAAAAGAGTTGCTTTCGAGAATAAGGGGAAGCCCGTAACTGCAATGCTAAAAAACCTCCTCAATTCCAAGGAAAACGGGACGAATCTCCTCATGTATAACACATTCCTTCAACCCTTACTGGACATACGGATTCCGGGGTTGGTTTTTGCATCACACCCAGTTGTTTCTTTGAAAGAAAAATCAACCAAAAATGAATATATCTAAAAGCCGCAGAGCTAATGGAAAATGGTATAAAAAATGTACATATGTTCTGCAAATTTTATTAGGCTCAGTAGTCAGCGACCAAAAACCAGTGCGTCTTAGAAGGACACGATAGCATCTAACTGATGAGCCCATCGTGCCCGGGCGAAACGCATTTTGGACTAAAGGTCATAAAATATTTTAATTTGACAGAAGGCAATATATTTATTTGGTGTTGTATTTTATTTACATGTTTGTTGTTAAAAATTAATCCGATTTAAATCGTGTGATAATAATACGCAGCTAATTACTTGCAGCTTATTATACTGCAAATTAAGAAAAAAAAAGTATATGCGTTTCGGGATGCCCGACAGAAGTCATAACCTAAACAAATCTAAGTTGAACTATTTAATATTGAATTTGCTTAACCTGAGAAAAGCTTCAAAAGTTTTTCGTTAATATGATTAATTTCAATAGATCTCCGTATGCGTGAGAGAAAGGGAAGCCAGACAGACTGGCGCCGTAACGCGTTATGCATTCAAAAATGTTGATGTTTTATTTTATTAATTTCATATAAATACATCATTGAAAGTTTTGGTGAAGTCAAAAAGGCGTTTTTTTATCAAAAGAGTTTAAGCCGTTTTTGGAGATAACTAAGATTGTAGAAAAAATTGTACGGCAAGTACCGTTATTTTAGGGATTCAAAAATCTATTTTAGACAACCACATAAAACGCTTAAGTGCCAAGTTTGAAGAAAATCGCTTTAGAACCATTTTCGTCACTATTTGTCAACTTGGCGCAAACTCTCAAGTTGGCCAACTCTAGAGTTGATATAAACTTGAGAGTTGAGTTACAAGTTGAAATTTGTTTTTCTTCACTATTTTAAATCTCAACTCGAGAGTTGAATTCTAAAAGTTAGACCCCTTTCACACAAGGAAACTGAGTTGCCGGCAACTGGGAGTTTGTTGGTGAGAAGGGCAAGAAGTAAGGGGAATGAAAAAAATCTCCCGTTCGACGATTTGAGGAGATTTTTTTGACGTTTATGCTTTGAAATTTTCTTAGGTTTCTATTTTGACTTCTGTCTCTGATATATGTATGTCAAACATAGTTTTCTTAAAGAGAAATTGTTTCTTACAATTATATTATTACATTAACCAAACCAAGTGAGCTACTTAAATAAATTCATTGTGAAAGAAAATTTTTAGTTTTAATTCTTGTAGGCAAGGCATTTAATTCAATCCATCACGAGTTGGTATACATTTTATACATACAATTATGCGCCCAGACATAGAAAATGGACAACTAAACGCACGGACCAACTAAGCTCTCAGCTTGTGGCTTCATCATCACATTTTGTTTATAATGACGTTCCAGTATTAGCGAGCAGCAGCAGCAGCAGGCAGCACAACAGGTATCGGTCATATCATCCTGACAGTGGTTTATGTGTCCAACTGTACCAATAAAGCTTCGGTGCATTCCAATACGCCCAATACAATCTTCCCATCATCATTATTATGTGTTGGATCCAAGATTTGGATGGCAAGAGAAACGCACAACAAATCTGCACACAAATCAATTTTCTCCTGGTTCATTGTTTTTCCGTGACCTTTTAATATGTTAATTTAGCAAACCATTATTAACAACCACAATAAAGAAAACAACATTTACTTATATAATCGCACCAGGTTTCTCTATTTTGTATTTATTTTTCTAAAAATAAGCTGCGGTTAATTTATAACTCAAAATTATGTAGAATTTTCCAGCCGCGAAGCAAATTGTTTGTTTACAAAACGCGAATGTCAAATCAAAAGCAATTCCAAAAATGATCAACTCAGTTTCCTCATCAATTTATTTGTGTGAAAGCTACAAGGCAATTAAAGAAAAACGTCAAAAAAAATCTCCAACAACTGGTTTTCCTGTGTGAAAGGGGACTTAGTCAACTCGTTGAAAACACAATGAAATTCAAGTACTGTGGCAGGCCATTTATATTGAACGAGTCCATTTTAAACTTCACCATACTTAGGTGAAAAGCTTATTATGTGCATATAACGATCTTTCACTCTAACGATAAGGAGATAAAAAGAGAGAGAATGAATTTTTATATGACAACGTGGCTTGGGTGGATGAATTAGATAAAAAAATGGTTGTTCTTTGTGCTTTTGAGAGACGAAAACGTGGATTTTGCGGTGTGAACACCAATTTGAAATCTCGAAAGCTTCCTGCTGAAATCTCAGATTTCGTTTTGGTGCGAACATAGTATTAGATTTGAATTTATTATTTGGGCTAATTTCAGCAAACCATATAATTTTGGACCGACGGATTCGAGTCCGTTTAAAGGTCCAAATACGCACGTTAAATATCTTTTAAAAGTGCAGCTGTTCCTTTTATGCTATTAGGAAAATGAGATTTATTCTGTTCTTTAAAGTTGAGTGCAGATATTGTTACGTGTCGCAAAATATTTTAAGTGACTGAACGGTCGCGTACGTAACAAACGTACAAAAGTGAGGCTAACATTCAAAAATTTGAAACCAGAACAATTGCTGAGTGTGTGCCACAAAACTACAATATATAATTTATTATTGATATCAATTTTATTGTATAATCCGTAGTATAAATACAATGATTACATAATACATATGACAAAAAAGACTACTAAAATTGCACAATGGTTTTAATCCAGTAATATTAACGAAGGTATTTACAGTAGTTTCTAAGATAGAAGATTACGTATGGCCATTGGATTCTTTCAGATAATCCATACTTGAATGTCCTAATTGTCCCGACCCTCGAACACATTCTATATTGTCTTCTTTCAATCGCCAAAAATTCTTTTTCTTCTTCATCTTTGCTTCCGGAAGCAGACGATGAATTGATTATTATTTTCCCAATAACAATTTTCTCGAAACATTTTATTTTAAAAATATTTTTATTCAAAACGAAACCGAGAATAATTTTGTGACAGAAGATGCAACGAAATATATTAGAAATTTGAATTTGCCAGAAAACTCTTAAGTTTGCTCTCTCAACTTCTACTATTTTCGGAAGTTGAGAAAACCTGAAGTTGATCAACTCGAAAGTTGACAATCAAAAGTTGAAACTGTCAACTTTGAGTGAAGCAAAACAAAATCACAAGTTGAGAATAAAAAGCTCAAGCTGAGTTCAACCTGAGTGGTTTAGATTGATCTACTGACATACAAACTGCCGGAATTGCGGGCCCCACTTTTTTGGGTGTTCTCTATCAACGTTATGTCAAGTTTAATTAAAATCTCGAGTTTGATTTATTTTCCAAATGCAAAACTTGCCCTATAGTGCCTATGTATATCGCAAGTAAAAATCGCTACTACCCCACATTTTGCATTCAAACACCCCTTCTTGATACCTACGTACTGGACTATTAGTAACATAATTTCTTTTTGGCTTTCCGGAAACAGATATAAAAAGATTTGTATAGGAAATCTTATTATCAAAAAAAAAAAAATAAATATAAATTAGATTAAGTAAAATCCGCTAACTGCCATGACTACTCTGATTATTTCTTTTCGTAACTATTGAAATGGCACCACAGGAAATGAAATTTTATGTGTGGATAATATTTTACATTTTAATTTTGTTCTCGGTAGGTATTATTCATGACCGTAGCCATCAAGGGTTACCACAGAACATTTATTTTAATAGGCACCCCTACAAACTTTATATGATGTTTTGTATTTTTTCTAAAATTATACCCAAAGGCCATTATTAAAAAGAACCAAGAAAACAACTGATTATGAGTTCCGCGTTCGATTAGACCTTTCTAATACTCAAGGGTTTCTTTACATATAGAAGACATTTCGGCAAATGGTTAAAGCATTTCATATGTTTGTATTTAACACGAAAATGCCTTTTCTCGCGACACCGCCCTGCGACTTATCCACTTTACTAGCATTCTTATCGTCACCGAATAAAAAAAAATTCCACGCAATTTATGAAAAAGCGTTTCCTTTTTATATAATTGTATATATATATTGTTCCAAGCTTCATATATAAAGCGTTACATCGGTTAGGTAAATTTTCAGTATTGATTCGCGGCTTTGAAGTCAATTATATAATTTGCTTTAAAAATGAACTTTTTGGTATATTTCCTTCTGGTTATTCCTGCAGTTGTTTTCGCCCAGCAACCAGAAGCTAGTGTCGCAGTTGTTGAGGCTTTTGGTAAGGAAAATAAGAAAGTACGTGATACCATCAGGCTAATCGAAAAAAGTTTCAAGTTAAACGAAGACGCTTTGGTCGGTAATGCAACAATTACTCTAAGAGACGCCTATATAAATATTACGAAGCAATTATCAATACATGAAGAGAAGCTCATCTCTGAAATTGCAGTCGCCCAAAAGTTACTACTCCAAGATCCTAAAGCTACTAAAAAAATATTGCAGACAGCTTTTGAGGAGGTTCGAATTTCATTGTTCAATGTCGGAATTCACATATTTAAAGCAATGGGAAAAACGTTGAGTCTAACAAATTATGAAGCTCGACCAGGTCTTGAAAGGGCAAGTGTATTAATTCAGAGAGCAGGACTTGCAGGGCTAGATGCTTGGAGAGATGCCCAAATTTTATTCAATCATGGAATTGATGCCGGAAGTAATACGCATCAAGTGTTATTTAAAGTTGTGAATTTAGCTATCCAAATTGGCTTCGCAGCTACCCATGGAAAAGTTCAAGAATCAATCCAAGTAGCAGATAAATCACTCGAAGACGCTCACAACAGTCACCTACTAAGACGTGATGTTGCTCTAAATTGTGAAACCTCCATCAGCACTGTAAGTGATGCTGAGTGTTCAGGTGCCATAAAGGATATCAATGAAGCTGCGAGCAATGCACTGAATCGAGGTGCTAACGCCAGCCTGGTTCAGATGCTGAGGGATGTTTGTGTATGTTCGCTAGTTGAATTTGCCAACCTTACAGCTGAAGCCGAAAAGGGTTTCGAAAAAATTATAACATCTGGAGGAATTGAACCTTTGGCTGCAAAAATGACGTTCTTCAATCAAGCCGAAGCTCTTAAGATAGGAAGCAATTATGTAGCAGCAAGTTTATATTTGGTTTTTGGCGATTTAACTCTTAAAACCGGCAATCTGGAATCAAACATGGAATTAGAAGCGGCGATCGATGCTGTTATGGAAGGCATATGTCAAATCTTTTTGGGAATAGAAACTGCTGAAGATTTAATAGGTATTGGAATAAATGATGCACAAAATTTAGCATTCGAAGCTGCCGGTGAGAGTAGATTATACGGCAAAATTGCATTTATACAGCAAATTGTCAAGGCTGCAAACCTTGTATTTAATGCCCTTTAAAGTTACTGCACCCAATTAAATACCCACTTTGTGAACTAAATTTGATAAAATAAAATTTATATTAAATAAATTTTACAATCATGTACAACGAGTCTTTTTGCAAGTGTTTATTATTTATTTTAGCTTCAATTCGTACAGCAAACTGAATTTCAATCAAAGATGTGTGCTTAAGGAAATATGGTAATTAATAAATTTGAAATAAAAGGGTCTGTAATTTGCAATACCAATATGAAGTTACCAACATTAAATTAATACCAAGAAGACAATCGCAGTGACTTAGAGAAACGCTGTACAAAATGTTTTAAAATTCGAGATCGGGCCAAAATTCTGACTTCAAAATACTGCTTTTTTCTGCTTTTTTAAAATTCTGCTTCTCAAAATTCTGTCCGTCAACAAAAAAGAAAAAAATTTGCTTATTTTTTTTTTAACTTTTAATTAACTTTTTTATTTACAATAGCAAACGAGAAACAAAAATAAAACAAAACAATCCATTAGGTAAACTTAGGTATGAACAAAAAATTACAGAAAAAAAAGCAAACAAGTAAAAACCAAAGAGAACAATGTTTTTTGAAATGCACCTAAGAACCTAAGATAGCCAATGTGACTTAGATCGTGTCTCGTTTTTATAATTCTATTTATTTGTTTGTTTTTCGAAACTCTTTTTATTTTTTTCTTTAATAATTGTCTTAAGAAAAAATATTTCTTTTATTAAACTCTTCAGAAAATAAGAGTATGATGTGCTTATCAAAACTCTGCTTTGTTTTCTTTATTATTTGCAGAATTTTGTTGAGCAGAATTTTGAAAAGCAGAATTTTAAAAGCAGAATTTTGAAAGCATAATTTTTTATAAGAATTTTGACCCCGGTAGAATTTTAACCCCAACCTTTAAAATTCACTTCTTTGCTCTTGACTTTTAAAATAAATTTATAATTGAAGATTTAAAATTTTAGTTTTATTTATGATTTTTATAGTGAGATTCATGGAAATGATAGTTAATTCAAATATGCCAATTTATAACAGTTCTGTTGATGTGACAGTTAGGCATTGATTCTTCAAGTCAATTTACAAAAAAAATATTGGGAGCGGGGTCAAAATTATGGCTTCAAAATACTGCTTTTCTTCTTTAATCGATAAGTCTAAAACCGGAAAAGGTCCAGGAGACGATCGAGTACCAGTTGAGTTTTTTTTTTAAATTGCTCAAATGAATTCCTGTCCGCAATAACAACTGAGTTCAATAGAATTTTCGAGTCGGCAAGTGTTCCAGCAAGTTTCAGGAGAACAATTATGTTCCCATTACATAAAAAAGGAAGCTATGAGAACCCTGAAAACTATCGAGGCATACCGTTCTTGAACGCTTCTGCCAAATTGTTTAGTACACTGATTTTCAACAGGCTCACCCATTGGATTGATAATAAGGGAATATTAAATGAATTTCAAGCTGGATTTCGGAAGAACTATTCGATGCTGCATCAAATATTCACTTTGATGAATATTGCAGAGAGCTTCAAAAGAAGGAGTAAGAAGCTTTATGTTTCTTTGTTGACTTTCGTGCTGCTTTTGATTCAAATTCCCGGGAAGCTCTTTTTTACAAGCTTTATAGATGTGGAATATCAAGCAAAGTTGTTAGCATAGTAAAATCAATGTACGATAATAACGTGGCCTATGTTTGGGATGGTGAACACGTTTCTGAAGAATTTAGAATACAAATGGGAGTCAAGCAGGGATGCGTCTTGAGCACGTTGCTTTTCATCATATTTATAAATGATATCCTTGAGATTATTAGAGGAGGAATACAGTTTGGAAGTTTGAAAATTCCTGGTTTAATTTTTGCAGACGATATAGTTTTCCTCTCCGAATCTGTTGCAGGAATGCAGCTTATGATAAACAGACTTTAGAGTTACTGCAATCTCTGGAATCTAAAAGTTAATTTAGATAAATCCAAAATGATAGTCTTCAGAGATGGTGGTGGTAGATATGCCCGCAAGGAAAAGTGGACTTATAAAGGTGAACTTGTGGGTATAGTTCGTGAGTATAAGTACCTTGGAATATCAATCACAGCGAATCTTAGCATGAAAAAACACTTCCAGCACAAGCTAGGTGAGACAAAAGACCTGTTTCTTCTATTTGGGGTCGATGCTTTAGTAACAGGTATATTGAACATAGTTCAAAAATAAAGTTATTTCGTGCTACCGCTGCTGCTATATTGAATTATGGTCGTCAAGTTTGGGGTTATAGCCAAATGGAAGCTGTTGAAAGGGTTTTGAGATATTTTCTGGAACGAATTTTTCACTTACCAATAAGCACACCAAATTATATGCTTTCATCTTGAAACAAAAGTACCACCATTCTTTGTACAAACTCTTAAGATGCATTTTGAGTATATAATTAAAGTGTTGGAGATGGACGATAGGAGGTTGCCCAAACAAGTACTTAAACATGTGTTAGCTACGAGAGGACAACTTGTTAAAATATGGGAAGAGCTGAGGTCGGATATAGCAGATTCCGAGAGCATTTCGGGTGATATAAGCCCTGCGGATTTAAGGAGCGTGTTTAATGCAATATTGCAAAAAGTAAGCCACTTTGCCTATGAAAGATGTCTGATGGATGCACAATCTTCCCAATATAAAATTTTGTACAGCCAACTCAACTTTGACCTTCGGGAAAATACTTATTTGCAGAATCATTTTACTCTGAACATGATAAATGTAATTTTTAAAATAAGAGGATAAATATTAAAGTTAAATTACAGCCCACATCAAGCAGACCTGCCAATTCTCTGTGATCTATGTAATCTCAGGGAGAGGGAGGATATATTTCACTTTATTGCAAGATGCCCAATCTTAAATGAGTTCCGTATTAGGTACTTTGGTGTTAATTCATTGGATATGAACGAAGTGTTGAGCATCCTGAACAGTAATCTTGGCTGGGAAATTCTATACAAATATACATCAACTGTACTAACCTACAGGCACAGTATTATTGAGGGAGACTTTTAATAAAACGAAATTATATATTATGATACTCGTAATAAAATAGAACAAATGCCAATCTGGTAGACGGCCTCTGGCCACACCATATAAAACTTAGTATAACCAATTTTAATAATTTATTTTCAAATATTGAATGAAATAAAGTTTCTGTCAACTAACTAACTACTGCTTTTCAAAATTCAGCGTTTTTTTCATTTTTTTCTTCTTTTCAAAATTCTGTCCCTCAACAAAAATGAAAAAAATTCTGCTTATTTTTTTTTTTTTAATTTGATTCACTTTTTAATTGCGATATATGTATATAGGTAATATAAGGCAAGTTTTGCATTTGCAAAAAAAATCGAACTCGAGATTTTAATCAAACTTGACATTACGATGATAGAGAACACCAAATAAGTGGGTCCCGAAATTCCGTCTGTCTATCTGACTGTAGAACGATCTATAGCCTAAACGTCTGTAGCTTAGTACTTAGGCGTTTTAGGTGGTTGTCTAAAACAGATTTCTGAATCGTTGTTTTAGCCCCAAAAATAACGGTACTTGGTATGAAAATATTTCTAGCATCCTTATTATCTCGAAAACGCTTATAAAGATTTTAATAAAAAAAGTACGTGTAATACCTTAGGTATGATCTACATTTTGGGTAAACGGCTTTCAATCAAAATTTGTATACTGGATGTTCTTGGAATTCTAAATAATACAGCATTTCAAAATTTTCAAACACTGTTTTTTGGATTAAAAAAAAAAAAAATTGTTTTTGTGATCGAACATAAGAGCAAGTAAGTGCGATCCAGTCGTGCATTTTATTTTATTTACAGTAGCAAATGGGAAACAAAAATAAAACAAAATAATCCAATACATAAGCTTATATATTAAAAAAAATTACAAAAAAAAAACTCTTAAGAAAGTAAGACTACATATTCTGCTTATCAAAACTTTACAAATAACAAACAAATTTCCAAACCTTTGTTTTCTTTATTATTTGCAGAGTTTTTAAGAGCAGAATTTTGAAAGTAGAATTTGGTTAAAAGAATTTTGACCCCAACCCAAATTTATTTTCTGACTGTTTTGCTTTTAGGTAATTTGATATTCACACAGCACTAATCTGTATTTTGAATTGAATTTTATTGAGACTTTTTAGAAATTTTACATTGGACAACAATTCGTTAGATTGACTTTTAATTGAGTACTGCGACTGTAACGTATTGCCTGCTTGTTCTATTTATTTTTGTATGCCTCTTGTCTGACAGTTATATTTTTGACATTAGCTCTTGCTCAGGACCATTATATACATCGAGAGTGACGCAAGTTCACATAACTACGAGTATATACAAATAATTTACATACTAATGGAATAACATAAACGAAAGTACGACTGTACTATCAAATAGTATTCTCAGGTACCACTAGGGTTACCAGATTGAAAAAGTTGAAAAGGGGGACATAGCAAGTTTTCTAGGGGGACCGTTGTTCAAAAAGAGGACAAAACATCTTATTGAAAAATACAAAACCCGACAAAAAAAAAGGATTGTAACAACATTTTTAATAAATTTTTTATTATTAAAACATAATCACAAAAATTAACTAATTAACTAAAGTAAATCAACGGAAACTAAAACAACAAAAATAAATTACTTTTTCATTAAAAAAATAATAACTAAATTAAAAAGCAAGAACGGTTTCATCACAGTAAGTGTACATTCATAATACAATAGCTAGGGACATGAATAATTAAACATTAATATCTACACTAAGATTTAAACATAGTTTTCAGCTGACTTGTTTTTTCTGTCATTTTAAATAATAATTTTTTAAAACTCCTTACAATTCAGCATGTAATTTTGCTTTCTCATTAATTCGATTACAAGCAAAGGATTTCCATCTGTTCTCCAAGCGTTTAACATCAAACTGAAAATTCTTTCAGGTCATTTGAGTGAGGAACAGAAAAAATGAAATTAATATTTAGTTTTTTTTTTTTTTTAATTCTGAAATTTACATGCTGTTAATAACAGTATCCGCTTTAATTCCAATCAAAACATTTTTTTAAAGTTATGTACCCTTAGAAAAGATTATCTTCATTTATAAATATTAGCAATTTTAAAAGAAGAAACATGTTCTAAACAATCAACAAAGACAGGAAATTCATTCCAATTTAAATTTTCTAATTTTTTAAGATAGTCATACTCGGAAAAGAAACGAGTATCAATATATTTAATTAAATCTTCTAAAAAAGCATTAGCTGTTTTAAAAAAATTGTAATTTGTTGTTCGTTAAGAAAAGATTTAATTTTTTGTTGAGCGATTGAGCCATAAGAATGTTCAGAAAGTCTTGTTTTTAATGACAATCTTAATTTGTTATCAATTTACAGAAGTATTTTCGAAACCTATGCTTGAGAACAATCCTAAATATGCTTCTGCCAGATTATTTTCCAGAAAACTTTTTAAGTAGTGATGAAAACATCTTTTTTTTTTATAAATTCATTTTTATTTCATATTAACTTATAACTATCTTAAAGCTAGATAAAAATGTTTAAAACTAGCCTAATTATCAATAACTTACAACTAATTTACTGGCCCTTTACGGGCGCTCTAAATTAAATAATAACTCTTAGAACCAATGTCTTTCGACCTAAAAACTAAATCTAATTAAATTCTTATTAAATCTAATTACTTAATTTTTTTAGCCAAGGAAACTTATTGACAAAATACTTGGTATCGTATCATATATTTCTTTTTTACTTATAAACTAAACCTAAATAGATTAAAAATAATTAAAACTAAATAAAACTCACTTATACTAACTAAAAATAACTTAAACTACTTAAAACACCTAATAATACTTAAAACTACTTAAAAACTAGAACAGTCATAGCAGCATTTTTTTTCGTTTTTTAATTTTTTTTTTGTTTATTTTTTATATGCATGCAGACACACAACAACATGCAACCCACCCATACATGTATACGCACGTACAAATACGTACGCACATACATGTACAGACACGCAGATACATGCACGTATGCCCCCGCATACATACATATTTTTAATTTTTTTTGGTGCCACCCCGACTGTTCCTTATACCTAATTGCCCTAAATCTATGTAAGTCGGCCAAGATATACCATCTTCATCGACTTTAAATATTATGATGCTGTTCAGAGAGCCACCAGAACTGGTTCTCCTGTTTCGCCCTATCCCTCCGGTCCCGATCGGACACAGTCCTACTGAACCGAAGGCGCTCTTCTCCACCTTGAGCGATGACGTCTCGACCATACAGGAGTCGCCTATCCATAGTTTTCCGGCTGACGTGGTAGGTGAGCGGAACCGCCCCTCCATCCTGTATCAGCCCTCGACTGTCTAAATAGAGGAATGCCTCGGGAGGGATGTAGCCACTTAACCGCGCACTCTCGAAATATTCGTTATTGGGGTAGTACGCCCCAAAAATTAAGTTGTTAGTTGAGGACATCGCTCTTGCAACGTGCCCCCGAATCAGCTTAAACAAAAAATTATCTATTCTGTTTATGTTGGCTCCGTTGTATAGAACCTGGTTGGAATAATACCG
Source organism: Philhelius pedissequus (assembly GCA_910595825.1). Taxonomy (NCBI): domain Eukaryota; kingdom Metazoa; phylum Arthropoda; class Insecta; order Diptera; family Syrphidae; genus Philhelius; species Philhelius pedissequus. The sequence continues at coordinate 100,691,583 of OU343161.1, read as the reverse complement.
TTTGTACTCCGACTCTGGTGTTCTGTGTAATCCAAGGCAACGTCGAAGACACTGCCTCTCAAACACCCGAATCTTTTCCATTTGAGATGGGGCAACGCTGAACCACACCGGGCATCCGTAGGTAATCATCGCCCTGATGAGGGCCATGTAGCAAATCACCTTCACCCTGCTGTCAAGACGGCTGCTATAAAACAGTCGTTTTGTCAAGGCAAAGACTCCCCTAGCCCTGGCTAAAGCAGCACCTATATGTCTGTCGAAATACAAGTACTGATCCAACCAGATGCCAAGCTACTTTACTACACTTTTACTCGCCAGTGGATGTCCATGGGACCCTACGATCACCAGCTTGCGCCAGTTCTTTCTCGTATCCCTTGAGGCGCTAGACAACGGAGTCCTAAACAAAATAGTTTCTGATTTCTGGAAGTTGATTTTCAACTTCCAGTCATCACAATATCGCTGAATCTTGTCGAAGTCACTCTGCAAGAGACTTTTGATGACCTCAACTGTATTAGCTGTTCTGTACGCATGTACATATGAAAACATCTCTTTCCTTAAGAAATATTCTTTAATTGGTTCAAACCCTTTATAAACACTTTCGAAAGGTTTTTAAATGAACTAAATGGATGCATCCAGTTGTGAAAATTGTATTTACTGTGATGGCAGTATTCACAGCTTTAATATGGAAACTTGCTAAGAATTTTTTTTAATAGGAAAGAGTAGGTAGTACACATTGATTCAAGGTGAAAAAAATATTACATCGGGAAGAAAAAGAGGGACATTTGTGTCCCCCTTTGCCATTTTTAGTTTGGGGGGACAATAAATATTTTGAATTAAAAAAGAAGGGCATTCCCTCCAAAAGGGGGACGAATGGTAACACTAGGTACCAACAGAAAAAAGATACAGGTTGTTTTATTTCTACTCTTATTTAAGAATTAGTCTTAATTTTTAGTCGAAAACGCCTTTTCTTTAGGAGATAGTCGTTGTTGTTCATTTTATCTTTATTATTTGGGATCATTGAAATTATAAGTATCTTAAATTATTATATTGTAGTGATAGGTTAAAATCAGTTATGGTGTTGTTTCTTTTTGTGATTGTTACATTATTTAATAAATTTTGATTGTAAAATAATTAAGTTTTTCGATTTTAGTATTAAATTATGTAAAGAAGTTAACAATGCTAAGTGTAGAATGAACATTTAAGGTTAGAAGGTTAGAAAACGATACAAAAGATGAGTTTTGTCCATCAAGTTTAATTTTGATTATTTAGTTCAGCTTGTTATTATGTTTTACTTTATCTTTTTAGGGCGGCGAACGTAGTCCAAATGGAGTGAGCCGTGGAAATTAGATTGACCAGTGGGATTAGCCACGATTTTGACCCGGCGGGCGTCACCTTAGAATAGAAAGGTAGTGGGTTAGCATCGGGGGCTGATTGGAGGTCCATCCATGACGGATAAGTATCTTCCGAATTCTCCGGGAAAGCCCGACTGTGAAGAGACGATTCCTCTAATGAGTTCGTTTTCTGAGCTATTAAGTTTCGATATGGTCTTATTTAGTAAAGTCGTCGCATATCTTAGAAGCGGAATTTTGTTACTAATCTGTAGCAACACTGAAGCAAATGTCAAAATCTGTTTCACATTTGTTCTGAAATATCTTAGTTTGTGTTAAAAAAAAATGTACACTCTCGTATTTTTCCGTCGCAATAGGGTTCGGGTATAACAAAAGTGTAAAGCTAGTATTAGATGGTCCTTGTAATGTGTCATTGCCTTGACACTCTGACGTCACTATGATGTAGTTGTCTATAATAAAAGTGTCACGTAGTCTGATCGTCATTGTTTTGCATGTCATTGCCGTGACAAAAACAATGACAGGCACCGTGACACGTCACTTTTAAGTCATTGCAATGACAGGAATTTCTGCCATGTCATTGTTTGTCACGGTTGGGCATAGTTACATATGTATGTATCTACCTACAAATGTATATTTAAATACATAAATAGATTTTAAATATGTAAATTAGGTGGGTAATTTGTACCTACCTACATAGATGGAACCTAGGTATGTAAATTTGGATATATATGTATAATCAAAGTCAAGTATATAGGTGAGTTAACACGCCGCATTTACATGCACCCCGTTATGATTTTCCAGGTCAGCAAATCATGTTCGAGCAAGTTGTAGGTTCCCACGATTGGCGAGGATCATGTATCAGCGCATTTTGAGGTAAATGCACGGGAGCCTTCAAGGTCGCTGACGCTGCGAATCATCGTGCAGCGTAATGGAACTGCGATATGAATTATTAAGTGTGGGAAGAGTTAGTCTTAAAGCTTGGCGGACGTGTGCAATAAAGATTATTTGATTTTTAATAAATATCGTATTGTTTAATTTCAGTAAGTCGAACCGTTGGGCCTGTCCCTAGTGGGCAGGCGTTCGCGTTTTTTTGGATCCCTCGGAGGGAATCCTTATACTAGGTGGGTAGGTGATTATATAGATGTGACGTTTGCAAAAATGTTATAGTTATAGTTTGAGGGAAAAAAGAATGCCATTTGAATTCTTGGGCAAATGTCGTAATTTTTGTTCTGATTGATAGCTATTAGGTACCAATTCTCCAAAATTTTGTATCAAAACCGTTGGAGCCGTTTTCCAGAAAAATAAGCTTTTCTTTAACAATCAAGACACATTGACCCGATTGATCGACGACGTGTGATCGTCACTGCTAAAAATGATAAATGTCATTGCAGTTTAGGCTCATCGCCAATGATCAGCTGTTTGAGAGTTGTCACGTCGTGTGATAGTCATTGTTTTGCATGTCATTGCCGCGACACCGAGACACAAATATCACCGTGGCACACTTTGGCGTTCATTGTATTTTTGGACAACAATGGCAGACATGTGTCATTTGTTTGATAGTCATTGTAGCTAGCCATGACACGATTACCTTTGTCACGGCAATGACGGTGGTAGGACCTATTTTATTGTGACGTCAGTGTCACGGAAATGACACATTACCAGGACCGGGGGCTTAAAGGGGGGCAGCGTGCCCCCCTTAGGCATCTCACTGTATGTATCGTAAATTTTATATATACCTTTGTGATTTTATTACAGTTAATGCGGTTATTAAGTGTTTCTTTTTTCTATGTACATACGTTTATGTATATAATATCAATTATTTTTTTAATCCAGATTCTTTAAATGCAAAAGAAACTTTACATGCACCCATCTGATACAAAATTATTTTTTTTTGTTTTTCAATTTTCTCAAAAACTAGAAAACATAGAAACGAATAGTTTTCAGTGTTTGATTAAAAAATAATTGGAACAGTTAACTACATCAATTACTTCTTTATTGGTATTTATAATCATGAGAAAAATAATACTCAAAGTGATTTTTTTAACTTTTTTTAAATAAATTTTGAGTTTGAAGTCAATTATTTCGAAAACTATTGACTGAAACAACTTTACTTAAAATTTATTATAAATTGTAGAGTTCTGACTTTTTAAAAAAGTATAATTTATAACTGTAAGTGTTGCCGTTGTTTTTTTTTTCTAGATTTTAAGTAAATTTTATAAAACTACCCCTCTCGCCTAAACGAGGTGAGATAGACCCCCCCTCCCATAGTAAAAAATGCTTGTATTAAGCCCCTCTACCAAAAACCGTTATTATATCTTGGCGCCAAAGTTATCGTACTCGTGCCGTGAATACCCCTATAATGTATGTTGTTTTGTTTACTTTTTGTTTCTCATGTCCTTTTTTCGTTTATCTTCATATTAGGTGTGTTTGTTAACTTGAAAATTCGTACGACTTTTTACAAATTTTCACATTTTGCTGTCAAAACACATACGAAAAAAACCCAAGTTTGAGAAACTTGGTGAAAATTTTCTAGTTTCCAAACAAGTAGTCATTTTATTTTTAAGCGATGGCTTTCACAAAAAATTGATTAATTTAACATTCAAACAAAAAAGGGAAATTTCGAACAAACTAAAATGTGGTGTATCGACAAAAGTTATCGCAAAATGTGCTCTATTTATCATATTGCTCCCTGTGTAATTTTTCCTCGGTTGGTGCAACGACCTCAGTAAATGCAACAACCCCGATTTCTATTACATGTGGAGATCGCACTCGATGTGCTGGGACATAAAATCGACTATGCATGTGAGTAAATTGCTGAACGATCAAAATGTCAGTTGTGTCATGAAGGAAAATGTGAAGATAAAAATAATCAGATACAATTATGTTGCGAAGGAAGTTGATTGCCGGTTAATTTTCTGCATCTTGTGTGAATCTTTGTATCTAGTTATGTGTTATTTGATTTGTATGGTTAAAATGTAAATGAGGACCGTTTTCGTCAAACTCAACAAGCGCCAAAAATCGAAAAATGAGATATGGGTATCGAAATTTTTTGCATCTCAAGGCGCATCGACTGAACCAAAAAAAAATTCATAAAACTCAACTAGTTCCATACAAAAAAACTTTGAAATCTTAGAGGTTTCGCAAAACTCAACAAAGTGCTTAGAGTTTTCCCAAAACGCAACAAAAATTAATTTGGTTGGTAGGTGTCTTTTTACATAGTTGACTGGTTAATTCCAGTTAAAAAAGTACAATTTTTTCAGACATAAAGAATTATTTTCCCATAAGAGGACATAGTTATATGCCACCGGATCGGGTATTTGGACGCATAAAAAACTTAAACTCAAATACTCCAAAAGCATGGAAATCTATAAAACAAAATGCAAGCTGCCTTTTAAAATAAGTTCCTCTAGAGTTATCAATTACAATAAAGAGGACAACAAAAAAGTAGTGAGTAACACTTATATTAATTGTAACATTAGGACAATAAGCAAACCCGAAGGACTAGATAAATCGAATGAAGAATTCTCTGCAATTCTGAACAGGGCTTTCGAAAAATCCTGTCCACTTAAATCAGCAGGGAAGGGAAAAAAGAAACCACACTGGTGGACAAATGAACTCAGCGATATAAGAAGAGAAACTAGAAGACTTTTCAATGTTGCCAAACGAACGCGAGCAGAAAGGGACTGGAATATTTACAAATCTAGCCAAAGAAAATTCAAAGCTGAAACACAACGTGTAAAACGCAGCTCGTGGACACATTTCTGCAGCAAGATGACATGGACTAACGAATCAGCCAGACTTAGGAAAATTCTTTCCAAAGAACCAATTCCACTCGGATCTTTAAAAGAACCTAATGGACGCTGGACGGAATCATGTAGTGAAACTTTAGAACTGCTAGTCAACGCTCACTTTCCACGGTGTGATGTGATATATGAGTTACAAAACTCAAATTATTCCGAACATGCAATACCCCATCATATTATAACAATAGAGAAGATAAATTGGGTTTTTAACTCCTTCTCTCCTTACAAGTCACCGGGGCTTGATGGCATCTTTACTGTGATGCTTCAAAAATGTGAAGACCACATTATTCCTTATCTAAATAACATATTCCTTAATAACATAAAGTGGGGTATGTACCCAAGGCGTGGCGTGGATTAAGGTGGTTTTCATACCTAGTAAACCCAGCCATACGGATGTCAAAGAATACAGACCCATAAGTCTTACATCATTTGTGCTAAAGACATTTGAAAGACTAGACATTTACATACGCAGCAAGCTAGACCCGGAAGTTATTTCCCCGGCACAGCATGCATATACGAGGTAAAAGTGTAGAAACAGCTCTCCACTGAATTTTCAGTAAAATAGAAAAAACACTCCATGACAAGGAATGCACACTCGCTGTCTTTCTAGACATTGAAGGAGCTTTTAACAATGTTAAAGGAAGTGCAGTGGAACATGCCCTTATACATTTTAAAGTAGATAATGCAATCATTAACTGGATCACGTGTATGTTAAGAAATAGACAGATCTTCAGTGAGCTTGATGGAACCCAAATAAAAGTATCAGCGTCGAGAGGAACCCCACAAGGGGGGGATCTATCGCCAATTTTATGGATTCTCGTAATGAATAAAATGACTTATTAAACTTAAACATAGTGGGGTGAATGTAAACGGTGATTTTTTAAGAGCTTAGTTTTTGAAAATTCAAAAAAACACAGAAACTTGTAAAAAGTGAATGAAATTTTTATTTGGATCGATAAATCAATTTCTGCCATTCACTTTTTAAAAATAATTTCACTTAAATGTTGCCCGCGGCTACGCTTCAGGTGGTCCATTCTGAAGGTCCAATTTTGGCAAACTTTTTCACACATTTCGGCCAGAATCTCACCAATGACGCGTTCAATGTTGGCTTCCAAGGCAGCAATCGTGTTTGGCTTGTCCCCATAGACAATAGACTTAACATAGCTCCACAAAAAATAGTCTAACGGGGTCAAATCACATGATCTTGGTGGCCAATTGACTGCGCCAAAACGTGAGATCAACTGCTCACCAAATTCGCCTATCAATTGATGCATGGTTTCGCGTGCAGTGTGGCATGTGGCACCGTCCTGTTGGAACCACATGTCGACCGAGTTCAATTCTTGCATTTTCGGCAAAAAAAAATCTGTTATCATCGAACGGTACCTTTCTCCATTGACCGTAACCCTGCGGCCTTCATCGTCCTTGAAGAAGTACGGCCCAATGATGCCGCCTGCCCATAAACCGCACCAAACAGTGCATTTTTCGGGATGCATTGGTAGCTGCTGAATTGCCTCTGGCTGCTCTTCACTCCAAATACGGCAATTCTGCTTATTCACGTATCCATTTAGCCAAAAATGAGCCTCGTCGCTGAAGACGATTATGACGACCATAAAACGGACGTAGCTTGCGAAACACATTTTTCACAGAGCACGAATTTTGATAATAAATTTCAATAATTTGCAAACGTTGTTCAGGCGTAAGTCTATTCATGATGAAATGGCAAACAATACTGAATCGAAATGTCAAATGTTCGTGGAATTTGTCATGTGTGATCTGTCAAAAATATAAACGTCAAAAACCAAGTAGCAAAAAAATCACCCGTTAGTAGCCTATGCCGATGACTTAGGTCTACTTGCCACGGGTAAATTTCCAACCACTATAAATGAACAACTTCAAAACGCGTTAGCCAAAGTTTGAAACTGGACAAAAAAATGTGGTCTAAAGGTTAATCCCTCAAAGACTGAGCTGGCCCTCTTTACAAACAGAAGGAAAATACCAGATTTTTCAGTACCACCAATTGATGGGAGCCCACTTACTTTCTCGGATCAAGCCAAATACCTGGGTGTGATCCTAGATGAGAAATTAAGCTGGGGCCCAAACATAAGAGAATGAGCTAAAAAAGCAATAATCGCATTTTATTCATGCAACAGCATATTTGGTAAAAACTGGGGCCCAAATCCTAAAATTATCATATGGATGTAGGGGAAGTGGGGGCAAGACCGCACATGGGGGCAAGACCGTTTTTGTACTATATTGTATGAAAAAAAGTTTGAATGGCAATACTTGTTGAACAAAACACGTGTCTTTTGGTATGATCGATCATGTCTGAAAGTATAAGGCAGTTCGGTTGAGACGGCGAGAAGTTACGGTAGTTTTTGTGATTTTTCGTCAAATCGTTATCGTTCGGGTGCGATGTAATTTTTGTTCTTACCAGTAAATTTCTTGAAATTATTAATTTTTTCTTTTTGGTATTTAGAAAGTGCATATTGAAAATCATTTATTGTGAATGAAAGGATTCAAAAAGAAAACAATTCAACAGAAAATTCGAGAAGGTACGCGTAGGATTCGAATGGGGCAAAACCGCATATAGACGGTCTTGCCCCTATGCGGTCTTGCCCCCAATGTTTTCAGTAGCTAACGGGTTCATTTTTGTCTTAATATATTTCTTTTTTGAATGTTTTGTAGTCAAATATGGTTCGAAATTACATTCGGAAAACAACGCGGCAGTCTTGGCAAGAATCGGAAATGAAATGTGCACTTGATGCCGTTCTTAAAAATGAGATGGGATTTAAAAAAGCTTGCCAGACCTTTAATGTCCCTAAGAGCACTCTTAGGGACAGATATAAGAAAGTAATCGACAAGTCTAACACTCTTGAAAACTGCTCAAAAAAGTGCTCTCTTGGAACAATTAAAACCGTGTTTACAAAAGAGCAAGAGAATGAATTATCTGAACACATAATTTTGCTCGAAAGTCGTTTGTTCCCCATAACTTTAAAGGATTTGCGTGAACTTGCATTCCAACTAGCAGAGAGAAATAACATTAAAAATGATTTTGACAAAGAAACTGGGATGGCTGGATATAAGTGGGTGCAAAATTTTTTGAAGAGAAATCCTAGTATTAGCCTTCGTAAGCCGGAAGGCACGTCTGGAGCCAGAGCCATGGGTTTCAATCGGGTATCTGTGGCTAAGTTTTTTGAGCTTTTGACAGAATTAATGGATACATATCACTTCACACCTGATTGTATTTATAACGTCGACGAAACGGGCATATCAACGGTTCCCAAAAAAGTATCAAAAGTATTGGCTAAGAAAGGAAAACCTCAGGTAAGTTCCTGTTTCTTTTCTTAGACTCAATACTTTATCTTAAATTTCAATCATTAGGTTGGAACTCTTACCTCTGCAGAACGTGGCAAAACAATCACAATTGAAATCTGCATGAGTGCTTCAGGACAGTTTATACCACCTTTGTTTATTTTTCCTCGAGTCCGAGCGCATAGGCATGTAAACATTCTTGAGAGAGCTCCACCATGTTCAGTTGCTGTCTATCATCCCAGTGGTTGGATGCAGACAGATTTGTTTTTAACTTGGTTCGACCATTTTTTAAAACATTCGAATCCAACAAAGGATAATCCGGTTTTACTATTACTAGACGGGCATTCAACACATACCAAAAACCTAAAATTCATAAACAAGGCTCGAGAGAAAAATGTTTTTGTTCTATGCTTTCCACCCCATTGTTCGCATCGAATGCAACCCCTAGACGTTGCATTTATGGCACCTTTAAATCAATATTATTCGTCAGAAGTAAAAAAATGGATGCGAACAAATTCACCATCAATGGTTACTGAGTATCAAGTTCCTGAACTATTCGGCGTCGCTTACATGAAATCTGCCATCATTCAGACAGCAGTTAACGCATTCAAAAAGACTGGAATTTATCCATTAAACAGTGACGTGTATGAAGACTGGATGTTTGAACCAGCAGAAACCACCAACAGGCCTTTGTTTGAAGAACAATCTTCTACAGAAGTTGCTGAAGAGCTTGTCACAAATTCCCCATTACAAGAAGTTTTTGAAGCATCCCTTGAAAGGACACGTTCAATTGAACCGCCTGCAACGACAATAATTTCCACTCAAGAAAACTATGTTAACACAGACTTCGTCGATGCTTTAGCTGCCCTAGACAAGACTCCATCAACAGCTCATGAAAACTGTGGCAACACAGACTTCGTCGATGCTCTAGCTGCCTTAGACAATACTCCATCAACGTCAACAGCTACAGCCTTCATTTTATCTTCTCCAAAGGAGCTTGTTAAGTTACCTTTTGGGAAGAGAACTTCTTCTCAGAGAAAGACAAGGAGGGGAAAAACGGCAATATTGACAAGTTCACCATATAAATCTGAGCTGGAAGCTCTAGTTGCTACCAAAGATAAAAAAAAGCAAATCACCATAAAAACCACCAAAAAGGTTAAGCGACAGGCTAAAAGGACTTGTGCCGAAAGTGAGGATGAGGATATTGGTGTTGCAGATTGCAGTTGCATCTTCTGTCTGGAGCTTTTTTCCAAATCAAACCCAACTGATGGCTGGATAAAATGCACCATGTGTTCTGGGTGGGCACACGAAGCTTGTGCTGGAGTTGGAGAAGATGAAGATGTCACATTTGTGTGTGACTTTTGCAATTAGTAATTTGCATTTTGAAGGTAAAAACGGTCTTGCCCCCAACAAAATTTGGTAGGGCGATCTTGCCCCCATATGGGGGCAAGACCGTTTTTTTAACGATGTTTTTTTAAAGTTTATTATCTTTTTTTGAATAAATTATTTTCTTATTTTAATAATCAAAGTTCCTAGATGAAATGTAAGACTATGTGAATAAAGACTTTTTGTTCATTAAAAGATGTCTTATAATGGTTTTTGAGGCAGTCAAGCACTAAATGTGCGGTCTTGCCCCCACTTCCCCTATACGGCAATCGTTAGACCTATACTTACATACGGCAATCTGGTATGGTGGAATGCCCTGGAAAAAACTACGAACCTAAAAACCCTATATATATACGGACAGCTCAAAGATGGACACTGGGGTTGGTGCAGGTTTTTTCTCAGAAAACCTTAAAGTAGCTAGTTCCGCTAGGCTACCTGATCACAGGAGTGTCTTCCATGCTATGGTCCTGGCAGTGAAAAATGCTGCAAAACACGTATTAATGCTGGAGATATCAAATACTGACATCGCCTTTTTTATCGACAGCTAAGCAGCAATAAAAGCGATTGATGCTGCAATTATCAAGTCAAAGCTTGTAAGTAGCTGTCGCGAAAAGCTGAAAGTTCACCACAATAATGTACCGGGCAACGAGAGAGCTGATGAACTGGCGAGGAAGTTCCCAAATAGACCTGTCGATTAAAACCCCACTCTGTGTCATAAAACAGAACATTGCAAAGAAGATTCTTTTAAAAACCAATGAAAGATGGAACGGACTCGACACCTGTGCTACAACCAGGAAACTATAGCCTAACTTTGAAAAGAAAAAAACAGAAAGTATTACCCACATAAACAAGAATTCCCTTCGAACTCTTGTAAGCATACTCTCCGGGCATAATCTACCGGGCTATCATAAAAAGAAAATGGGACTTAGTAATGATGACCTATGCAGAGGCTGTAATGACGAAGACGAATAAGATGACACCACTCACTTCCTATATCATTGCCCAGCACTTTGTCATATAAGGAACAAATTCTAGAGATCTCAAATCTTTCAGGCAAAAGCCTGTTGAGTGGAAAGGCGTTTTTACATTTTGAGTTATTTCTTTATTTTTTGATTCACAGATAAAAAAACATCTCCTGAAAAATTTGTAAAATGGACTTGTTGAGTTTTGCAAAAACGGTCCTCAAATGTATTCTGATTTGTGAGGTTCAAGTGTGTTTAAAAAACATAGCAGTGTGCAGAGCTCCCTCTGTTTGTAACAAGTTCGGAGAATAATCTATGTAATCGAACACTGTTCAGTGCTGTGCTCAGAACAAAAAAAGAAAAACGCCTATTGTAAAAGTGCCGTCACACAATAAAAGGAAAGTACTTTCAGAAAGCAAAAAGCGTTTGGAAGGATTTTAATTCCCGCCAGGGTCTTCTGTGCTCCTCCGAAACGTGAGCAAAATAACGGGTGGCCGTGGCGCGATAGTTGGGTGTTCGTGGTTACAGGTTCGATCCCTGCCGTAGTCTATGTCTTCTTATTTTTCCATTAAAAACTAATTCTTAAAATAAATGTCATACAATGAGTTGCTGGCTTACTCATTACATGCTGTTTAGGCATAGAACTAACAATATGTGATTGAGTAAAACTAGTATACCGATAAAATATGACACAGAATAAAAAAAATTAATGTGAATTATAAGGGACATCAATAAATAAGACACGGACATTTCTCCGCATTAGTTCAGCCGCCATCCCAGGAGATAAAATCTGAGACAACAACCATCTACAGTCACCGAATATCGCGCCACACATCTTTCCTATCATTCTTTCTCTTCCTTAACCTCACCCTCACGCCGCGCTGTGTTGAAACATTTAAAGGTTATTCATAATCCCTTGAGCGCGTGTAGATTATAAAAAAAAAAAAAATTGATAAAATCAAAACCTTATAGTCTTTTAATTATTTATTTTATTGAAGCGTTTCGGCTTTATAGACATCATCACAAAATTCGACCTTTATATACATTTTAAATATAATTATTGAAATTTTTTAAAAATAAAATAAACAACAAAAACAAATTTCAATTTAGATTTTTACAAATTTTAACAAGTGAAGAGTCAGCAAATCCACACTTATCATTTAGTGCTACGCTATGTAATTTGTAATTATAGATTGACTCCCATATGCTTAATTGTCTGTATCCTTGCATTTCTCTTAATAAGGATGTGCTATTATTCATCACTCCGTATTGTTTTTGGTTTCTTCTTCCTCTACACATTGTATTATTCTCTTGGTGTATATATATACTAAAAGCCATTTTTTTAGTTTTATTTTGTATATCTAGTTGATGGTCTTTAAAAATTTTCTTGAGAGACAGAGAGGTTTGACCTATATATATTTCATTACATCCATTACAATTTAGCTTGTAGATTCCTGATTCCTGAAGTTGATCTGTTTTTTGTTTTGTGATTTTTATTGACATTATCAATTTAATTTAATAGCGAATTTCATTCAAGAAAAGATATGCTCTTTCCGACAAAATATTTCATCTTTTTGAATTTTGAGAGTTTCATTCCAACAAAAAGAGCAAATCTAGATCAAATCTAGAGCAAGAAAGATTGGATCTCTGATGGTTGACAGATTTGATCTGAATGCACACATAGATGTAAAACGTCTTTTCTGTCAAATGGAAAATGTTTTGTAATTAATTTGTTGTGAACTTGTGCCAATCAGTGGTAAAAAAATAGAGAAATAATGGGCGAAGAAGTAAATAATTTTTATTTTATAAATTCAGTGGAGTTTTGATTGCTTCGTCTTCGTGTTTCCTCGTCGTCGTCATCTGATAATGAAGATGTGTTTTTTTTCAGAAATGTTTGTCAGTCATTCACCAATACTACAATTCTGGAAAAAAGTTTATTTGGAGAGATCAAATCTGGGTTTTGAGATAAGATCTTTGAAATTTGAATGAAACTCGCTATAAGCCTTTTTGGCTGAACTTCCTTCTAAACAACGAAAGAATTCCTTCCTCTACGAGCAAATCTCTCATAAGTGTGGCGTGCTATTGATTTTTGGCACCACATTCCCAGAATGGACGCACACAAATTGACCTACGATTAGCCGCATTTCGTTCAGTCACTTGCTGCGCATTCCGTAGGATAATTTCCATTAGAGTTAATTGCATCAGTTCTAATAATTCTTCTTCGCTAAAAATGTCTTCAGCGAATTCCATTTAGCAGTTATTCTGGATAAAACAATTAACGAAACTAAGCTCAAACCTTAAAGTGGCAAATATAACGCCCGTTTACACACAAATCACTTTTAGAAACCACTTTCACGAAAAGTGCTTTCAGAAGTGTTGCTTTCTTGAAAGTAAAAAATGGCTTCCAGAAAGCATTTTCCTTTCATAATGTGACTGCTCTCTGAAAGCACTTTCACGAAAATTTCAAAATCGAAATTTTCGAAATGCTTTCTGAAAGCACTTTCTTTTCATTGTTCGACTGCACCTTAACTGTTCTTCCACACTGAACATCGATGATAGCAGTCGAACTAACCAGGCAATTTTGAATTCTATTCGTTTTCTTGAATTGATTAGTTGTGTTTCTTAGTAAGCTCCCAGTTAAATCTAAAAAAAAAAAAAGTGCCTTTTAAGTCCTCAAATTGCCTTTAGTGATTACAAAACAATTTTAAAACATTCAGTGACTTTATTTAAATCAAATCTCTAGTGATTATTTATTAAATTAAATCCCTAAAATTATTAAATTGGCCCTACAAAATTAATTCAATTTTGGTTTTTTCCAGTTGTTTTTTTTTTACATACATAAATCCTTTGTCAATACTCTCATACATTTAAACCTTTTTATCATTGTAAACATGAGTTTATGCAGTGAGTGTTCTTCTGATCTCCCCTCTCATGGTGATTTTGTTACCTGTTTTAAATGTGATGGAAAAATGCACTTTCAATGCACAACTATCACTGAAAGATCATATAGAACAATGTCTGCAACGAAAAAAAAGGAGTGGAGGTACTCAGCATGCAGGAAGGACCAACGTGATGGGATCAGCAGCGAAAACCCCCAATCATCCACCAACGAAGCGAACACGAAGTATATCTTCTCCTGAAGCGAGCACTAAACAAGACGAAGGAGGGAGCTTCAATATAACACTACTACAAGAACTAAAAGAAATGAGAAAACAAATGGCAGAAATAAAATCAAGCTGTGATTTTGTAGCCAGCAAATACGATGAAATAAATAAAAACATAACCGAAAACAGTGATTTGATAAAGAAATTATCAAATGAAATAAAAGAATTAAAAGAAAACAATTTAAAAAAAGATGCAGTAATATACACAATGGAAACAAAAATAAACACACTTGAACAACACCTACTTAAATCAAACATAGAAATAAAAAACATTATACCAACAACAAATGAAAACCTAATTAATATAGTTCAACAATTGGGAGAGACCATTAACTGTCCTATCCAACCCCACGAAGTTACAGATGTTTACAGAACAAAAACAAAAAATCCACAGAGATCAGCTATCATTGTTTCGTTTACAAGCTACGCATGTAAGCAAAATTTTATTAGACATGCAAAAACGACTCTGCGAGAGAAACAGAGAAGTGGAAGCGACGCAGATGTTATTGTAAATAACCATCTTACACCCACTAACAAACACTTGCTTTGGCTTGCCAAAAACAAAGCTAGAGAGTGCAATTGGAAGTTTGTGTGGGAATCATCTTGTAAGATATTAGCTCGCAAAATTGAAAATGAACAGAATAACTAACCAACAATTTTATGAGAGAACTTGAAGATCGAATGATAACAGCTGATATGATGGAGGAGGAAGATGATAATGAAATCGAAATCGAAATTGATTTTAGGGTGTTGCCTGGTTTGTTTGGTATGAATGCTATTAATTTTAAAAAAATAAATTTTTGTTGTCTATGTATGAATATTTGCTCCCTTCGAAAAAATTGGAATTGTTTTATTGCTGTATTCAAAGCTTTCAACGTTATTTAAATGTAATCGTCTTAACTGAAATAAACATCAATGAAGAGGAAAATTGCACATATCATATTGAAGGTTTTAATATGGAGTTTATGCATAGAAAAGATTCTGGGTTAGGAGGAATTGCTATGTATATTAAGAAAGACATATGTTATGAAAGACTTAATACACGCACAATTAGCTACGATAGTCTAAGTATAAGAATGGAAGATAGTGGCGAAAGTAAATACATACATGCTGTTTATAGATCGCCCTCTTTAAATAAAAGGCAATTTATCGATGAGTTTGACCAAAACACCAAAAATGAAAAAGACGTTATCGTTCTTGGAGACATGAATATTGACACTCAAGATTTTGAAAACTCTACCACGAAAAATTATCTTGAAATGATGTCGTCGAAAGGCTTAATGAATGTGATAAAAAAGAGTACACTCGTATTAACATGTTAACAGGCACCGGATCATTAATCGACCCCTTGTTTGTTTCAATGCCGAAGGTCGAAATAATTTCAGCAGTAATCGAAACTAATCTATCTGATCATTTTACAACTTTTTACGGTACTAAACAACATATGGAACAGAGAAACACATCTTGCAAAACAGTAACAAAAATAAACCAAGTAAAAGTAAACCAACTTATACAACAAACAAACTGGCAAGAGATGTATGAAAATGAATATGATGTTAATCGAATATATGATAAATTCGTTGAGGAAATGATGAAAATATACGATCATTCAGTTGAAATACAAAAAAGAAAAAAACGCCAAAACAAAAACTGGATAACGCCTGATATATTTGAGCTATGCAAGAAAAGAGATGAATTATATAGAAGATGGCGGAATAATATAAGAAATGAAATTTACAAATCCGAATACAAAAAATATAGAAACTACGTCAACAAAAACATAAAATTACACAAGTCAAACTTTTACAAAGTAAAATTTACAAACGCAAAACGTGATCCAAAAAAAACTTGGAGTATTATAAACGAATTGTTGGGTAGAAATAAGCCATCAATTGATGAAATAGTAGAAAAAAATCTTTGTACTAAGTCGAACGTCACCGAAATAACTGAAAAGTTTGCTGAATTATTTTATACACAAGCATCGAAGATTGCACACATATGTCATGAAAAAACTTCCAGCCAACCGATCAAATATCTTGCTCAAACAATATATGTAGAAGAAGCCGACGAAATCGAAATTCGAAATATACTGTGTAATCTGAATACGAGCAAAAGTCCAGGAGCTGACGGTATAAGAGCGTGTGATATAAAATTGAATGCTATTACTCTAACACCAATTATACAAACAATTATCAACCGAAGTCTGACACAAGGATGTGTTCCGAAAATTTTGAAAACATCAGTTATTCGACCGATACATAAAGGAGGAAACAAGAACGAAATTCATAACTATAGGCCAATTTCAAACTTGCCAGTAGTTGAAAAATGTCTAGAAGAAATTTTCGTGAGACGTTTAAATAAATTTATAACGAAACACCGCTTGATACAAGGCAATCAGTATGGTTTTCAAAAAGGGAAAAATACATGAAAACTTCTTGGAGAATTCTGTAACTCTGTCAACATGAGTCTCGATAAAAATCACCACGTGCTGGTAATGTTCATAGATTTCAGCAAGGCTTTTGACACATTGAGCCACGAAAAACTGCTTGATGTCCTTTACAAAATTGGCATAAGAGGAACACTGTGGAAATGGATGGAGAGCTACCTGATCGACAGAACTTTTAAAGTTAAAGTGTCTGGTTCTTGCAGTCAAGAAAGAATATGTACTCATGGTGTACCACAAGGATCAAAACTTGGCCCAGTTCTCTTCATTCTTTTTACGAATGCTCTGCTTCATGTCTTTAAGAACAGCACAGTGTTTGCATACGCAGATGACATAGCAATAGTCGTAAGGCACAAGTGTCTGAAAACAGCTACAGCTATTATGCAACAGGAGTTTGATGAGGTTTCCAGATGGTGTCACGATTTTGGATTGGTCGTTAATGCTACTAAAACGAAGTTGATGCATATTCGTACACCAAGTCAGAAGGAGGAGAGCATAAGTATCTACTATCAAAATCCAAAATGTCCGACTTCGCAAAAAAATAATGCAATTGAAGTAGTTAAATCAATCAAATATCTCGGAGTCACAATAGATGATAACTTCCTATGGCGCGAACATATTAACAACCTAAGACTTAATATGAGAAGTGCAATGTTTGCTCTTTTTTACCTGAAAAGATATTCAACAAAAGATGTCCAAAAACAAGTATACTTTTCGTTAGTTGAATCCCGATTAAGATATGGCGTACTAGCATGGGGAAACGCTTCAAAAACACATACGAATAACCTTGTTTATCTACAGCGTAGAATAATAAAAACAATTAATAAAAACCATCACCATTTCAAGTGTCTGAGTATTGACAACATATTTAAGATGACAGCAGTTCTTGAATACTATGATGATCAAAGATTCCAGCAACATATTTCGCACAACATCAATACCAGAAGACGAGCGCAAGGTCACTTTGAAATTCCGGCTGTGTACAACAAATATGGCAGAAGACAATTCAGCTACACTATACCATCAATAATGAATCTGATTCCAGCAAACTTGAAAAATATCCCAAACTACAAAAAACGTAAAAAATGTATTAAGCTTTTCTTTTTGAACTGAATTCCAAAAATTAATCAAAATAGTTTTTTTTTTAAACCTACTTATTTAAATTTTAAAAAATGCATTTAATATTTAATTTTGAAACTTGCAAAATTAGCACATTATTGAAATTATACCTGTAAATAATTTTTAAGATTCAAATCAATTCAAGTAATATTTTTAAATTCAACCACCCACAGATAAGCCTAAAGCTTCGTGGGTAGCACAATTATTGTAAAAATCTTTAAAATGAATAAAAATCTTATAAACCTAAAACCTAAATATTTTTTTTCTGTTTTGAAATTAAGACTGCAAAGCTTCTATAGCTCACAGAGTAATGTTTGATACTTAAAAATTTAAGAAAAAGTAATTGACTGATATGTGTAATCTTTTCAATAGTACAGTTTTCTTACGCTTATTGACATTCTAGGAATTCAATTTGTTTACCAAATATTCAAGTCAATATACTTTATCATTCCTATAAATTACAGATTTCTAGGTCCAGTTCTTAAGAAAAAAAGAATGATATGTGTGAGAATACTTATTGAATGCAGAGTTACGTAACGAAGCGGTTTACCCTCCCAGAAAAAGTTATCACTTCAAAAAAAAAAAAACACTCAAACCCATAAAATTATATTTTAAGATCAGCATTTGGGACCACACAGATGTGGAAACTCCAGTTTGGGTTATTTCTTACTTCTTCGTAATGTTTGTTCTATTTTATTACAATTTGTTAATTGTTCAAGTTTTAAGTTTTACGTGCGTAAAAAAAATTCTAAGAATCAAACATGATATTACGATCATAGAGGAGCTTAAAAAAGTGATCGACGAAAAAATGTCTGTATGTCCGTCTGTATTAAAAAGGCTGTATCCTAAACGGCTTAAGCGAATATCTCCAAATTTGGTATATGTGTGTGAATCTTTTGGCATTCCTCAGAGGGAAATTGAAAAATTTTTTTTAGTCCATAAAATAACGGTACATGCCATGTTACCGTTACGTTAAAGCCTATTTTGCTCGGAAACGGCTCTAACGATTTTTATTTTTAAAAAATGAGTACAGTGTTTTAGGTACATCCAATCCTATGGTTGAAAGAAGAAATTTTAAAAAATGTGTAAAAACGGGACTTTCCATAGGACCATTTCTCTTTTGCTTTCGACTATCTCGTAAATGGCTTAACCGATTCTTTCGAAATTTCACACATATGTAGGTTTAATTTGCCCAATTTATACTACGTACCAATATTTTTAATGTTTTTTTTATATTTTTAAAGCATTAAACATTTTTTTTTAATTTATATTTTGAAAACTGCTCATTAAATTTGTTTCAAAAATTATGGTTATATATATTTCCTGAATACCTATGAATTGGCGTTTTTGAAGTTTCTTATTAAAAAGTTTTATAAAAAAAACTTTTTTGTCAAAAACCGCTCCACAGATTTAAAAATTTCTTTTTTTCATAAATTCAAATTTATCAGAGAACTTTTTGTATGAGCTCAAAGAATATTTAATATTTTGTTCTTAAGTTTATATTATAATATTATATTATGCCATATCAATTTTTTTAGAAAAAAATATTATAGAAATTTTGTATATATACAAAATTAAGTAAAAAATTACTTTAAGAATATATTTAGATTTTTAATAGAAATATTTTGCATACGATGTGATCGAAAATAGGAGCGCTATCCAGTCGTGAACTTTGTTTTGTTGGTACAAGCTATCATTTAATCCGAACCAAATTTGCGTGAAAAGTCTATTATCGGTACCTTTCCTACAACGTGATTTTTTTTAATTTTTGGCTTTCTCGGTAGCGGTGCATTGGATTTCTGTCAAATTTTGTATCTAAAAAAGATCTAGTAAGCTAAACTAATTCTGCATATCAAAATGTTGAATACATTTTTTTTCTAATTAAAATTAAATCTTGATTTTTTTTTGAAAAATCAATATTTTTAAAAATAATAAAACAAAGTAATTTTAAATTTTATATTCACATGTATATTAATAAACTTTAAAAACTACATACCATGTTTTCAAAAAAACTAAAAATAATACATTTTCTTTCATGAAAATCTGTCCTACAATTTTCGAGATCTTTTTTATAAAATTTTTATTGATCCGTAGCAACTAATCATGTTCTTGTTTTTTTCGAAAAACTGATTAAAGTGGGGGATTTGGCAGTGTTTATAAGTTTAAAAAATAATTTTTACCCACCTATTCCCAATTCCCTTTCATTATCTATATAAATTACGTAAATATTTACATACCTTGGTTCAATCTGTATAGGTAGGTACATATTACACCAGTGGCAAATTTTCAATTTTTCACCACGGAATGACCAAGAGATTATCCAAGGAACAGAGCCTTCACCATGAATTTTTTGGCGAATCATTTGGTGAAATTAACATTGGGGTGTCATTGGAGTTCACCAGTGAATTTCTTGGTGAATATTCATAGGTGAAATCATTGAATATGAGTATGCTGCGTTTTCATTTGTTCTGTTACTTAGGTGAAACATAAAATGAAAGGTTATTGATTAATTCATCCCTTTTTTGGAAGTTGAATTTTTAACAACATTTATTCATGAATGAAATATAACATGAAAACAAAACTATGAAATCATTGATTAACAGTTTTTGCCTCTTTCAACCATGAACACTATTTGGTGAAAACTTCTATGAAAATAATTAATAAATCACGTGCTGCAAATTCGTTGTAGAGAATGCTCTTACTAAATGAAAATATCAAAATAAATTTATTTAAAAAAGTTTTTTATTGTAAAAAAAAAACATAAATTACAAAACAAAACCATAAAAAATTTAGTTCTTAATATTGATTAAAATTAATTCATAATTATTAAATAAACTTTCTTCGCTTTTTTAACTAATTCTAAACTTCAAATTGCACTTTCATCCGTCTTCGACAAAGATCTCGTTGGCACTGATTAAATAAAAGAACAAAACATTTCTTAACGATCGCAGCAGAAGAAGGGACATAGACAATAAAAAATCTAAACCGTTATAAAGCAACAAAAATAGAATTAACTTGCTGCGCTAATAAAGAATTTTTTTTTGTTTCGTTTTTTTTTTTGTTCTTCTTCTCATGAAAGCAACACAAAGTGATCAATGCTTCTTGCGGGCCCTTGAAGCTGTGCAGGACTTTTCCTCACTGAAATCACAATGTTCTTGCATGCAAGAATGTACCGAGGAAAAAGGGCATTACTTTGCCTATAGGAAATCAGTACTTTATTTTCCCCTTTAAAAGTAAGGAATTGCTGTTTTCACCAAAATTTTTCATCGAGGAAGAAATTTGCCACTGGGACACTCCTAATTTACATAATCAAAATCCATTTAAATATACATTTGTAGGTAGGTACTTTGAATCATGCATCCGACAATTCATTTAAGCCTTCATAGAACAACTAGGCTACCTACCTAACCTACTAACAGCGTCAGTGGTTAGCTACACTTGTTGTTAGCTACAAGAGCAAGTTCGTTGGATGCAGTCGTGAATTTTATTTTCATTTGCCTTTAATATGAAGAAATAAAAACAAATTATGTGAATTGCTTGCATTTAATTATTTGAACGATAATCAGTAATTGCAACATTAAAATATAAAAACTACGCAACTGCGGATCGGTTCTTTTTTTGGGAGGAAATCCTGTTTGGCATAGCTATTGCTAAATGCTTTAAAAAAAAAATTTACTTAAAATGATATGTTTACGATGTGATGGAAAATAAGATCAACTACGTACGACCCAGCCGTTCATACTAATTCGTTTTCTTTCCGTTTGATTATGGCCGTGGTTGAGTTTTTGTCACTTTCAAAACTTTTCTCGTATCTTTCTCTGATTTCAAATTATTATTAGGTAGTGTTCCCACTACGAACATGTACATTTTGATAAGAAATTTTATCTTAGCAACACATGCGTATGTACCCATAAGTTTTCAGTTTAAAACATATTTGGCATTAAATTCCCTTATTTTCCGCTGCCCTGCTACAAGTGTTGTACTTATCGCTCTACTTTTGCTCACTCTCTCTATTTGTTACCTAAGCAACGGGTGATTTTTTTGCTACTTGGTTTTTGACGTTTATATTTTTGACAGATCACACATGACAAATTCCACGAACATTTGACATTTGGATTCAGTATTGTTTGCCATTTCATCATGAATAGACTTACGCCTGAACAACGTTTGCAAATTATTGAAATTTATTATCAAAATTCGTGCTCTGTGAAAAATGTGTTTCGCAACTGCACGCGAAACCATGCATCAATTGAGAGGCGAATTTGGTGAGCAGTTGATCTCACGTTTTGGCGCAGTCAATTGGCCACCAAGATCATGTGATTTGACCCCGTTAGACTATTTTTTGTGGGGCTATGTTAAGTCTATTGTCTATGGGGACAAGCCAAACACGATTGCTGCCATGGAAGCCAACATTGGACGCGTCATTGGTGAGATTCTGGCCGAAATGTGTGAAAAAGTTTGCCAAAATTGGACCTTCAGAATGGACCACCTGAAGCGTAGCCGCGGGCAACATTTAGGTGAAATTATTTTTAAAAAGTAAATGGCAGAAATTGATTTATCGATCCAAATAAAAATTTCATTCACTTTTTACAAGTTTCTGTGTTTTTTTGAATTTTCAAAAACCAAGCTCTTAAAAAATCACCGTTTAGTATAAAAGCAGTCTAATTAGTACGTAACCACGTAATATATTTTTGTACTTAATATTTTTAAATTAGAATCAGTTGGCATATACATATTTTCTGCTATCGCTTTTGTGGTTTTAATATCCGTAGAGTATGGGCCGGATTTATTAGGCACTTCTAGGCAGTAGATATAATAAACGTATAATATTTTAAAGCCAGTGTTGTTCTTAATATAATGTACCTATATATTTGAAAGCGGAAACATCGTTGAACTTGAGTTAATCAGAATACTTTGTTATCAACCTTTTAGTCCAGGAAAATTAGACAACAAAATGATAAAACTTCGAAAAAATTCCGATAAAGCTGAATTTTGGTAGAGAGCTTCATTTTAATGGCCTAAGCATTTCCTAAAAAGTACCCTAAATTTGTTGAGGCGCAAACATTTTTAAGGGGTGGGGGGTTATATAGACTTTTTTGAAAAAAAATTTAGGTACGCATTGTAGCTACATAAAAAAAGATAGAGATACTTTTTATTGTACAATTGATAGATTTGGAGAAAAATGGTTGAAATCATTGTGGTGTATTACATTAATTCCAAAACATGTAATAAATTTATGTTTTTGAGTGGGGATTTTTTTTTGTTCTTATTTATGTTTACAAAAACATATTCTATGCAAAAAAAAAAAACAAATTTTAAGTGTGGAACCGGAAGTGTAATGCTGTCATTTTAAGATTTCTAATTTTTTTATTTGCTTAATAACTCCCAAAATCTTTATTTTTTTTGAAAAAAAAACTCTAACAGTGGATTTAAAACAACAAAATTATCTACAAAATGATATATTAGCGACTTATGTATATCGATTTATTCTTAAGTTATAGCGTGTCAAAGTTTTTCCATTATTTTGTATAACCTGGCTTCAGACGTATTTAAACAATCGCCGGTACACAGTCTTGCTTAGATCATGCAGTTCAAACCCAATTTGTGCAACATCTGGAGTCCCTCAAGTTAGCCATTTAGGGCCACTGCTTTTCTTATTGGCTATTAATGATATTGAAATTACCCTAGTTGGATCTTACATTCAAATCTACGCTGATGACATGCGTATTTTCAAACATATAAAATGTATGGCTGATGCGCAAACACTTCAAACTGATCTAAACAATTTTTTCATTTGGTGCCAACCCAACTTTCTTGAGCGAAATGTAAAAAAATGTCAAGCAATGACGTACTCTAGAAAACGCCCTCCGTTATCAGTCCGCCTATATTTCATTAATGATGAACCTGTTTCGATTGTAACTTCCATTCGCGATCTAGGTGTTATATGTGATAACCAACTCAATTTTCGTGCCCATTATGGAAATATTATTAATAGAGCTAATTCTACTCTAGGATTCGTCAAACGCTGGTCCAGAGAATTTGAAAATCCCTATGTTACTAAATCTCTTTATGTCACCTTTGTGAGACCTCTCATTGAGTATACCTCCGTTGTATGGTCACCTTAACATCATATTCACATTCATCGTATTGAAGCTGTTCAACGGTTCATCCGCTTTGGCTTGTATTTATTGGGATGATCCATACAATCTACCTCCATATGTAAACCGTCTGAAACTATTAAGTTTACAGACCATTAGTAGACGTCGCGATAATGCTGACATTCTTTTCGTACACCAGCTATTGACTGGTGGCATCGATAGTTTAAATCTTCTTGACAAATGTAAGCTGAATACTAATATTCGTCGTCTGAGATCTATACTACTCTTCAATATCCCATTTCAACGTGCTGAATATGGCCAAAATGAACATATTACTAGAATGCTTCGGAACGTAAATAATTCTTCCATTTTTGATCTCAGCCTTTCTAAAAACGGAATCAAACATACTCTTCAATTATAATAACCCCCTTTCCTCTTCATCAAACACTCTTATCTATTTAATTGTAGTTTACTTAGTTTAAGATTTAATTGTAATTTAGATGTAAAATTTTTATAATTTATAAGCTTCAAATTAAATTCAAAATAAATTAAAATTAATCAAATTAAATTAATTGTTCGTCATTAAACGTTAAAAATAATAATTTGTTATATTTTGTTCAATAACTCCCAAAACCTTTCTTTTTCTTAAAATTCTAAGAGCAAATAGACAGTAAAATTATCTACAAAATGACATTCCAGTGACGTCAGTATGTCAATTCGTTCTTAAGTTATAGTGTACCAAATTTAGGGTACTTTTTAGGAAATGCTTAGGACATTAAAATGAAGCTCTCCACCAAAATTCAGCTTTGTCGGAATTTTTTCGAAGTGAATGTCTAATTTTCATGGACCATGGAGATATCTTCTTTCTTCTTCTTTCTTATATATAAAGACCAATCCCAATTATGTTTGTGCGTTATCTACTTTTTTTCGACTTGATCGATTTGAATGAAATTTTCAGAAGATCTTTGGACATGTTTGACTGCATATAAGAAATCTGGTTGACGGCCGATGTCTAGAACGGAAGTTATGACTAAAAATGACTAATCATATTTGTTATTGTTTTATTTTGTTTTAGTATAAATAATGTGTTTTGTTTTGTATACACACACTTCATTTTGGTTTTCATTTGTAGCATACAACTACAGAAGACGTTTTGTGTGCATTTTTGGTGGTGAAGTTAAGGAGATATATATTAGATGACGCTGTTCTGCAATCAATGCAACAACCCAATAGATTGCGTTATACCTTGATTTAGGCTGTGCGCGATTTGACAGGTGTCCTTTTCACATTATAATTTCCTATTCAGAAAATGTGCTATTTTTCTTGCTGAAATTGATTCGAGTTTTGCGTATTATTACACTGATTCCGATCTAACCTTGGACGAAGTACACGTCTTGCAATAATTAATCAGGATGTCGGTGATAATCAAATGCAAAAGTTACGTGCAGAAAAAATAAATGGAGATGGAGACGTGCCCATATTTCACAGCCTCGAACTGCACAATCACCACCACAAATTCTACACAAAAAAGTTACTAGAGGAAGAAAAGTTGTAAATGTAGACTTGAATCGGTCTGCTTTGCATTTACTTTCTCGGTGATCCCGGTTGGACATACAATATATTCGTCATTTAGTTGATTCTAGCAACAATTCGGCCAAGATCTCTTTCGTTGCATGTTGCATACTATGGCACCTATGGCATTGCTGCCACATTGTTTGAAGGCGGTCGAACTGCACATTCCGCTTTGAAGTTGGCGATGAATTTTCTAACGGTTGACAAGCCAATTATGCACAATGACCAAGAGTTCGGTGACAGCGAATTTGATGCGAAAATACAAAATCATAATTTGGGATGAATGCACGATGGCGCATAAACGAGATTTGGAGGCAGTTGTCCTAACAATGAAGGACTTACAAGGTGATTCGAGATGATTTGGTGGGGACATGATATTGCTCAGCGGAGATTTTCATCAAACGCTTCCCGTCATCCTGAAATCTACTGCTGCCGATAATTTTAATGCATACTTCAAATCGTCGTCTTGGTGTGGGGTGGACATGTCAAGAAGTTGAAATTGACTACAAATATGAGAGTCGCAGTGCAGATCGACCAATCGCTGTTGAATTCTTAAGAAAACTGCTGTCGCTTGGAAATGATCAAATTGATATCATTCCCGGCAATTTTTTACGAGTTAACAACGTTGAAGAAGAAACTTATCACCAAAATAAAGTTTTCCGCGGCATTGCAAAATATTATAAAAATCTCGATTGGATTTGCGAACGGGCAGTACTAGCAGCGTAGAAAAAGGACGTCGTCAATAGCTTGGTAAATGGTCTTTGTTTTTTGTTTTTGCGCGGGAAAACAAATCGGAAAACATTGTTTATCATATCACTCCCTCCTTATTTGTATTCCACTCAAATAAATCACATTGAAATTTGAACTATCTACGTTTATTATAGCCCTGCAGTTCATTTGAAGGCATTCAATTGGGGAGAGACGAAGTTCGCCTGATCCGCTAGTAGATTTATAAATCAAACTATCGAAATTATCACATTGATAGGAAAAGTGAATTTTTTGCTGTTTTACACATATTTTCTCTCCTGGCTATTATATTGAGTAAGAGCAGATTCAGAATTATTTGTTTTTTTCTGTTTTGTTTATTTGGTGCTTTGTTTGTGATTAGAGTTAATCGATTCCTTTTTTGTTTTAACAAATAATTATTTGTAATACAATTAAAAATTTGCATTATCAACAAATGGAAAAACATAATGACGTTAATTTGACATTTATTCTAATTTGCTCTGAATTTTCTGTTCTGTTTTGTGCTATTTCTAAGTTTTCTTCAGTGAAGACAGCTTACATAAGAGAACAGTGACTTAACCTCAACATAATTCTACATCGTCCAGAGCTACCTATCTTATGCACTCTAAGCAACTGTAGGGAAAGATATAAGGTGTGCCTGTTCCATTTTTTAGAAAGTTTTGTGTTTTTTACTTTGGAGCACATTTATAATACACGTAGATGCAACGTTAAACATTTTAACAGAATAAAATGACATTCAGCGGTTGCTCATATGTCAAAAATCCGATGTCAAAAAAACAGTGGCCCTAAGTGACTGTCTAGGGAATCCCCACAAAAGAACATTCTAGATTTAATATCATTTTAATAAATTAATACCATTTATTATTATTTTATTTTTATTATTATTAATAATTTAATATAATTTTAATAATTATAAAGACTACAACAGCCTTAATAATAACCCGTGAATGCCAAATAATTTCACTTTGTGAAGATGACTGTCAAACGCGTTTGAACTCTTATTTCCAATTACACTTCAGTGGTTAGCGCACAATATAAAGCAAATTTGCTAGCAGTTCGCTACTAATTTTACGCTTCCACAGAGTGTTACGACTCCTTTCTTTTGTACTTGAGAACATTAAAAGTTTCATGGACGGATCGTCATTCGTACA
Source organism: Philhelius pedissequus (assembly GCA_910595825.1). Taxonomy (NCBI): domain Eukaryota; kingdom Metazoa; phylum Arthropoda; class Insecta; order Diptera; family Syrphidae; genus Philhelius; species Philhelius pedissequus. Next base: position 100,664,480 of record OU343161.1, on the reverse strand, counting down.
TTTGCTAGAGTTCTTAATTTCGACATTCACAAGTCCACCGGTGCAGACAGTATCTCCTCTATTGTTCTGAAGAAGTGTTCTTTTACCCTGCTGTTCTTTTTCCGAGTGGATGAAAAACAGCAGCAGATATGTCTACTGGCGATCTGATGGCTTATCTCACCGAAAAATGGCACAAACCATTACATCGTTTTGGAGAAAGTAATATAAGTGCGCAAATTTAAATTATATTTTTTTCCACAGAACAGTTTTTTTTTTACATATTCTCCACAGAACTCACATGTCAAATTTGAACCTATCTACAACCCTATAATGTCAAATTTTAGCTAAGGGTTTAGGGGATGGTTGGAGAGAAAAATGCCACCAAAATTTTAGAGCGATCTAAACAAACTTTTATTACTTACTTTACATAATTATCTCTTCAGATTTAATTCACAAAATAATTGGCCGGTATTGTATCTTAACGACCTAAATTTGAAAGAAACTGTTAATTTAATTGGTTTGTATGAACAGCAAATAAAAATGTGAAATATTTTCGATCAAATAATTTAATCACAGTGAAATGAAAAAATCCTGTTTTCAAATCTTGAAAACAAATGATTGAATGAATTTTTTGAAGTGATCAGGGATTATAGTTAAAAGCGATTCTTAATCCTTATTTCTGTTTTGAATTCCTCTGCATTATAAAATCGATATTTAAAAAGAGTAAATGTCATGTTTGATGAAATATTTATTTCTCTTCACTCTTTACTCCAATTAATTAAGAAAAGTTCACTTGAATGAAATCGTGCTTAAAAATGCATGGTATAAAAGCAGCCGAAAGTGACATTTGATAAAGCTTGCGAACATACCCCTAAGTTTATCCAATAGATACAATCGCATTATAATAAGCACTTAATCTCAGATTTACACGACTGCCAAGATCGCAGTATTTACTGCCCAAATACTGCTGTCATTAATTTAATTAACGACATTCGCTTACACGAAGCTAAAATAATGACAAATCAAAATACTACCATCACTGGCAGTAACGAATGAGCAAGTTCATTCTTTATTGCAAATTGTAATTATTTGAAAATTATAGTCAGTACTGAATTTACACGATGTCAGTATAATGCCACAACTTAACGAAAATACTGACTGGCAGTTTTTTAATGGCAAATATAGTGCAACATTTTCGACCATTTACACGACAAAAAAATAATGCCAAGATTTTGACAGAAATACTGTCAATTTGGCAATCGTGTAAGTACGGCATAAAACTATGTTTTGGCAAGTTCTTGTTTTGGGCTCGTGGCGTTTTGACAGTTTAGCATTTGACCGCTTTCACATGAAGAACTATAAGTTGCCAACAACTTTCAGTTTGTCTTGTCAATATTCAATGATCCTACGGTCGCTCCCTTAATTGTCAGCGCGATATTATTTCGCTCGGCTTACTCGGTACACATTCCGTAGCCATAAATGAAAGAATACAAGATTAAGGCACTTTTTTTTCGCTTTGTTGTTGTAATTTTTGACATTTCGTGTGACGTTACACGACATTAAAAAAGAAATCGATATAAAAGCGAAACAAAGTTTGAAATTGTAAAGTTTGGATTTTGTTATTGAATTAGTATATTTTGTTTTATGTCAAATAACTAAAAAATGTTTGCTGTTTGTAGGTTTAATAATAAAAACAACAAATTAAGAAGAGAGGATGTGTAATACCACAGTTTCCCAAAAGATCCTAAAATGCTGAAAATTTGAATTCATTTTTGTAAAAGAAAAGATGCCTTTAATGCAAGAACAGCTATAGAATCTGTAGTGACCACTTTAATGCAGATGACAAAGAAACGAACCTCCAATTTGAATTGGGTAAGACAATTTGAGCTCGTAAAATAAATAAATAAAAATAAATTCTATCTCATAAACTGCACGGATAAAAAACGCCATCACCTTAAAACTGTTTCCATACCAACAGTATGTAAAAAGCAACGGGAAACGCTGATTTATCTGGCCGGTTAACTAGGGTTTGGCCAGGGATAATAAAACAAAGTAGAAACCCTGTTAGACGCAAGTCGATTTGGATTCAAGTATGTGTTGTAGTACAGATTGAATCAGGCGTAACACATTTGGTGTGTTACGTGACAAGGGAGGCCGCAATGATCATTCTGATCGTGACGAATTCGACTTCCGGTTAATGTCCCATATTTTAGGACACAGCGAGGGTGTTATTTCGGACGCAGCAAATGTAAGCTATGACGATATCGCAGATTTGGAAGCGCCATTGACCGGTTTGCATTACTTTTGTATATAAGCAAATAATCTGAAATATCTGTTTAGGTCCTATGTTTCAAAGGATTGCTTGGGAACCAGAAGAGGTTAACACTGATGACAACAAAGATTTGGCCACTTTAGAGAGCGATGGCCTAGAAAATATGGCCGGATACGTATGCATAACAACATAAGCTGAGAAACAAAATTCCAGCCGAAGAAAATGTTGCATCGTATTCAAGGGTGGACCAGCTAAGTGAAGGCGGCTTGTCAAAGCCATCAACAAAGATGTTGAATGACTTGACGACACTGCACAACATATTCAACTCCTTTAACGGAGAAGACTTAGTAATTTGACCAGGCTACTAAACAAATCCACTTGAATTAGCCAAAGACATCGACTGCGATGTGGTAATAAAAAGACTTTTTCTGCCCGAGGATGTACTTTACAATAAGAACACTTAACAGCACAATTGTAGACTTATAAAAATGCAAAAACGAAAATACAATAAAATTACAACATAATTAAAACATTTTCCATTTATTAAATCCACAATAATCTTCACAAACTGTTGTTTTGCTTAATTTAAGTTAAATCTTCGATATCCATTTAGCACTCCGACTTTGTCGATTCTAAATTTTTTCGAAATTAATGTACATGCAATTAAAGTAAATTTAATTCAACAATATTCAATTATTTAAACAAATTATTTGTTTATATTATTCGCGCATGAAAAAGCCATTAATCCACATTGGAAACAAAACAAAACAACATTTCTATACAATTTTTTTTCTGTCAGATTTTTTAATCCCGGGTGACGTCATCAAAATAAAACGAAAAAAGAATTGTCGTAATCTGGTTTTATATAATTCATGGCCCATACCGAAATCTCATCGAATACATATACCCCTATTATACGCCAGTATCGAACCACCTTACCGACAAATCAAACCGATTCTATATGGACATTTACCGGTTTCCCACATCAAATCGATCTATCATATCGACGAAGTAGTTGGGTGCTGCAGGAGTATTCACACGCACATACGTCGATGTATAATTTTATGTTAAAACCAGCTGGCCAATAGAAAAGTTGTCAAATTTACTTTTAAGAAATAAATTATTTAATTGAAAATGTCTGTACGTCATATTATTTTCAAGAATTAACTAAGCAGATTAATTTTATATGGAAGAAAAATGCAAATAAGATAAATTCAAATTATGAACATGAGCAGACAACAACAAAAAAAAACAAAACAGATACTGTCCCGGTGTACTAGTTCGATCCTTTTTGCACGCCATGTTGACATACCACTTCGATCTCCAGGAATCGAACTTCTGTGTCGACAAAGTTTCTTTTCACACGACCAAAAAACCGTGCCGATACTATAGATCGACGAAATAATTTACACACCATGTATGCCGGTGTGGGGCTGTCAAAAATCCATTGTCAAACATTTTTAAAATATTGTTAACTTAAAAATGGACGATGATTATTTTTTTCAGTCCGAAAACTCATTTGATACTGTTTTTAATAGATTTTAATGTTAATATCTAAAATCATTGCTAACGGAAGAGTTAGTTCAGGTTGAAGCCAGACATTTATCGTTTCAGCCATTATGCATTCACTCGCTCAGTTCAAAACAATCTAAGCAACAGGCAAATTACAAAAACAAAACATCAAACAGTATCGATAAACAATTCCGAACGTATTTACATGCCATGTCGGCACACTATACCGGAACAATATTTATGAAATACTGTGTCGGTATACCTCCTTTTTACACGACCATAAAACATTATCGACACTATGTATCGGTACAGTGTTTCACGGCGTGTAATAAGGGTAATACATTTCAATGAACACCTATTGATTTGTAGGGCATGAATCAAAGAAAACAAGATTACCACACTTCTTTGTTTTTCTTATTTTATAGACGTCACCAGAGAACAATATCCATTAATCCACAAACATCAAACAACAACAATTTGCAGGTTTTTGTTCTGTGCTGAAATTGAATAAGAAAAACAAAGAAGTGTTGTAATCTTGTTTATTTTTATTCATGTTTGTAGGGTGTGTCCGGAATCGAACATTAAGAAAGTGGAATACCGACTATCGGTACAAGAAATCAGTAATGTTCCGCTATTTACCATAAGTGTTTACATTAAATACAATAGTTAGTTATACTGCCACGGAACGGAAGTACTTCTATTGGGAAAAAAAAAAAATTGTCTTAGTCTAGTCTACCAACGAGTGATAAGATGATCATGAGATCTGTGCTCAATTGCGTTTGCTATACCCTAATACTATTGCAACAGAAAAATACAATGGTTCAAAATTCCGCATATTGAATACACTTGTGTTAGACTGAGTTGTGACTTTTGTTTTCACACACTCATATGTTTTGTTCGTAAAATACCAATAAGATATATGATTGCATATCAGCATATTTTGCTGATTACATTTTTATAAATAAAATTGGAGTAAGTTAGACTCTGATTTTTCCCTTATATTTTTTTGTAGAAGGCCAGGAATTCCCCTATTTTTTGGCTTACATTTCGAACGAAAAGGAGATTTACCCACTATATGGCACCACTTTATCCGTGTTTATTAAGTGAGATTTTCGGTCGAACTAACATTATTATACTGCAGTTACATTGTTCATAAATGTCAAACTATTGTAAAGTTTATTTTTTAGCTGCAGACAGAGATCGAAAACAAGCTGAACAAATTATACTAGTACATATTGTTTGCGCCTATTAAAGCACCCTATATTTTTTGTATGTAAAAGGACTTAAATTGTGTTTACATATGTATTTCTAATATGTAATTCTTACCTGAAAATTGTTAAAATATTTTCGGTTTTGAAGTAACAAAAACTTTCCTTTATAATTTTTTTTTTAAATACGACACATGGAAAAAAAAGAATGTGTTTACTTGCATACGCACACGCGCCAGAAGAAAATCTACCCAAATTTGGAACAATTTTTTCTTTCGTAATTCTATCTGTCTATCAATTTTATGGAAAACTGTCATAAAAAAACGATTGTGATATTTTTTGATACCAGCCATGTTTTGGCATAAATACATCGCCAATAACGACCCTATCTTTCAATTGTACAAACGTCACCGTCCCGTGCGTCGTTCGAACTTTGGTTCATGGTTTACCACTTTTACATTACATACGTTCAGTATACTACTCCGTATATATAAATCCTAGGCAACGAGACCATCACTTTAAGCATTACACACATTAATACAACACAATATACACTAATGTATGAGCATCAACAAAAGAAACCAAAAAAAACGCCGTTAAATATACACAAATCTAATGTTATCAACAAAACGATCCAACAAAAAAATTTCTTGTCGAATACACACAATGCGTATACCTACTATATTAATCTCTGAGAATCAATAACGAACCTGCAAAAAAATTTAATAAAAAAAAAACAAAGCAAACATTTTTTTTTCGTTGAATACACACAATTCATGCATGTACCTACAGAATGAGAATCCATAACATCTACCAACAAAAATATCCTTAGCGAACACACATAATGCAGATACAAAAATATCTCCACTCATCTATGAAATCCAAAAAAACGAACAAACATATCACGTCAGATGTCGCGTCAGTTCAGATAAAGGTCGACATGTTGACAGCTCCAAAGACATTTTTTTCCCCAAAGGCCGCAGAAGAAGTTTTACTTCAAAAATTTCCGTATGACTAAAAGCTAGTAGAAGAAGACATCATAATTTCTATTTGACACGGCCACGCGTGCCGGTCGTACAAGGCCCAGTTTTTCTCTTGGCGGCCTTGTCCCATATTTGCAAATACGCACCAAACTAATCGTCATTTCAAAATCTACTCACAGAACCAAAAATAAACAAAGCTGTTTTATTTGTTTATACTTTTTATATAATTTTACTACTATATAAGAAGTTACATAGGCTTAGTAAAATTTCAGTATAGATTCGCGACTTATAACTTGCTCTTTAAATGAAATTTTTGTTTTATTTCCATATGGCTATGGCTGCGGTTACTTACGCCCAAAAATCAGAGGATGGCGATGCTGAAACTTCCGAAATAAATAAGCAAGCACGTGAGACCATCAGAATTATCGAACAAAGTTCTAAGGACAACGAAGACGCTTTGGTTTACGTTAATGCAACAATTGCCTTAAGAGACGCATTTGTGTATGGAATAAAAATACTTGCACGTACTGAAGATAGAATTATAGATGAAATTACAGCAGCCAATAAATCAGTATTTGAAAATCCTGAATCTGTCAAAATAATATTGAACAAAGTTTTAAGCGATGCCCAACTGGTGCTGAATGAGGCTGGAGCTCCCATATTTAAGTCATTGGGAATGGCTTTGGGTCTTTCGAGCGATGGCGCTCAACAAGGTCTTGTACGTGCAAGTGTATTGATACAAAGAGCAGGACTTTCAGCACTAGATACGTGGAATAATGTTGAAATCTTAATCAAGCAGGGAATTAATGGCAGAGATAATTCAGATCGAGTGTTAATTAAAGTTGTGCGTTTATCGGTCGAATATGGGTTCTCAGTTGTCTATAAGGGTCTTCAAAAATCCATCCAAGCAGCAGATCAAGCACTTAGAGATGCTGAACACATGCCGGAGGTAAGACAATTTGAAAATCAAAATTTAGACGTCGCCGCTAAGGATCCTGAAGTATCAGATGCCATAAACGAGATTAATGAAGCTGCGAATAAAGCACTAAAACGTGGAGCTGATGCTAATTTAGTTCAGAAGCTGGCCGATATTCTTATATATTTATTAAGTGATCTTGCCAGAATTGCAGCCGAGGCCAAACAGACTGTAGAAAATACTGAAACAATTGCAAAAGTTGAACCTTTAGCTGCAAAGCTAACGTTCTTGAAGAAAGCTGAATATTTTGAAGGGGAAATCAATGATGTTGGTGCAATGATCTATTTGGCTCTTGGAGATGTAGCACTTAAGTCTGGTAATGAGTCAAACAAGGAAATAGAAGCGGCTGTTACGTCTATAGAAGAAGGCGTAGTTGAAATTATTTGGAGACTTAGAACTACTAAAAATTTAATAGTTTGTGTACTAAATTATCAAGGTGATGCACAGACGTTCTTCGCTTTTGATGCTGCCATTGAAAGTGGGAAGTATGCTAAAATAGCTTTTGTTCAAAAGATAGTCAAGGCTGCAAAGTTGGAATTTAGTGTGCTGTAAATTATTATTAGTGGTGCATTTTACAAAGAAGTTTTATTCCACCTTGGCTTTTGAATTTGGCTCAAAAAATATAATTATAATTTATAGAAAAAAAGTCAATTAAGTTAATTTTGTTTCCATTATGAAAACAATACTTGTAACTGTCTATGTACTATATTCATTATAAACAAATAAAATTATATTTTTTACTTTCATCATATTTTTATTACAAAAAATATACTTTTTTTTTTTAATTTTGTTTACATATATAAAAAAAACATTTACCCTAGTAAAATAATATCGTCAAATACTCTGAAATTGTTTAAACAAAATCAAAATTCAAAAACTTTAAATAAACTAATTGCTCGCCATATATTTTTTTATACATATGTATATATTGATAATCCACTTTTTTTCCTAATAAAAAATGGCGGCTGGATGCTTCAGTTTTTACATTCAAGTTGGATATATGTACATTAAAACCTATCAAATTTGACCACCCTTGGGACCGAAGAAAAGTGGTCCAATTAGGAGGCGGTCCGATTGTAGAGTTTTTTTTTTTATAATCTACACGCGCTCAAGGGATTATTAATACCCTTTAAATGTTTCAACACAGCGCGGGTGTGAAGGTGAGGTTAAGGAAGAGAAAGAATGATAGGAAAGATGTGTGGCGCGATATTCGGAGATTGTAGGTGGTTGTTGTCTCAGATTTTATCTCCAGGGATGGCGGCTGAACTAATGCGGAGAGTATTACCGTGTCTAATTTATTTATGTCCTTTATAATTCGCATTATTTTATTTAGTTCTTTGTCATATTTTATGGGTATGCTAGTTTACTCAATCACATGTTGTTAGTTCTATGCCTAAACAGCATATAATGAGTAAACCAGCAACTCATTGCATGACATTTATTTTTAGAATTGGTTTTTAATGGAAAAACAAGAAGACATAGACTACGGCAGGGATCGAACCTGTGACCATGAGGTTGACAGGCGAACACACAACTATCGCGCCACGGCCATCCCCTTTTTAATCGGACCGGTCCACTTAGAATAGTCTTCCCTCATGCATACATTTCTGTTTAGAGTGTATATACCATATTTGTGTGTAAATACGAGTACAGTGCGTATACCACATATAAAATTTCAGAAAATATACAATTAGATTTGTTGATATGCCATTGCTTTTGCTTGGAGAATTGTACCAGAAATTGGCACATTCTTTTGTCTAGCTATGCAAAACCATTTGAATTTCAAGACATCAATTTCGTCAAAATATACAAATGATTTCAGACAATTTGGATTTGAGATTTCCTGCAATCAAATTTCTTTGCAAGATTTCTCTGAGACAAACTTCGAAACACTTAATAACTTCAACCTTATTTTTCTGATCAAGCCCACAGTAATTTCGATTACTCATTGTACCTTTCCTTTTTTTAAACTTAGTAGCTTTATTGAAAATTAAAAACAAACACCTTTAACACATCAATTGCCACTGACTGATCTGAAACCTCTGCCTATAAGCAAATCTCTGCCTATAAAGAAATCTAAAATTACAAACTCATTGGGAAATAACCAATAAACCAAAAGTAACCGGCGACGGCGCACAGTGTCAAATTTTCCGAATCTAGTGGAACTTAAGTCTGAATCCTAGTTATGTCATCTTGTTATGCTTGTTTTTTGGGGAAAATGATTTCTTTTTGTCATATTAATTAGAAATTTTACATTTTCCAAATTAGAGATTAAGTCAGGGCGAAAAAAATAAGAGAACAAAACTTATTTTGCCAAATATTTAATTTTTGTATTTAGCAGTTTTGAAATAATTTTTTTCATTTAAAAAAAAATCAAGTACAAACGAAAATATGTAAATGAAAATAAAAATTCCGTACATTTCTATTATTAGTTAAATAAAAAAAAATCTTTAATCAGACAAAAGCATCTTCGGTGTTTTTAGCAATGAAATAGTTTCGTCTGTTATACTATGGCTTTTAGTTTTTGTAAGCTTTGATCTAGTGGAAAGAAGAGGATCTGATGACAACAGAAATCGGTTTAAGGCATCTCTATTTGTATTTTTTCTGCTCGTCTTTCAACTTAAGTTTTCCCGATTTCGTGTATACTCTTTATTATTTGCCTCTTGAGCTTCTTCAGCGAGCTGACCCAATGGAAAAATGCAAGACTTTATGATTTGTTCCCCGTGAACAAGAATTTTGCGAATACTTGCAGGCAAATAATACCAAGGATACAATGTTAAGTAATATTTTTTCGTTTCTTGAGAAAAAGCTCCAAATTTTTCTGCGTCAATTTCCATATCGTAAGATAATGCTTCTAAAATGACAAGAAAACGTTGAATAAGTGTAAGATCAATGCCAGTAATTGAAGCAGTTAGCTCAGAATTTCTAAAAAATCTTCTGGCAGAATTTTCGTCATTTGTATTGCCTGCCGTTTGTTTCGGCATACAACAAAAAGACCCATTTCCTTTCGAAATCGTTCTTGAATGTACGACTTTCTTCCCGCCACTGAAGCTTTTCCTGTGGTGACTTAGCTTGCCATTTTTAATTCCGGTGGGTAGCATTGTCCTTTTGCTTTCATTACCAGATAATAAGGGGGGTATAAATCACTTCCAGCATCTTTAGCATTGTGTCTTATTATTTGGTATTGTTAATAGCTTAATTTGGCATCTATAATAAGGCTTAAAGCTCCTTCAGGTAAGATTTTTGGTTCATTTTTTTTTTCAATTCTAGCCTTCTTCAATTTTGTTCCACGAGCTGATGAAGAAGACGAAAGCTCTCGAACTATATTGGCTGTGTCAATCTTTCCACAAGACCTCAGGCTCATTTCACGAGCGAGCGCAATTTCCTCACGCGATTTGGTGACCACTATTTTTATTTAATCACGGATTTTTCGTCTTTGTACTTTTATGTTGCACTCTTCAAATTGTTTCTGTGGCCTTCCAAATTTTGTTTCTTTTGATTCTGCACTTGTACTTGGTTGAGCTTGGTACTGGCAAGCAGTTGGTAAAAAATAGGCTGTTCGAACCACTTTTGATTTTATTTTACAAATTTGGAGTGGATTCTATAGCTCTGCTCCCATTTGTCTTATAATACCAACAAGCCTACCCACAAACATCTCCAACTCTCGGCAGGAATGTTCAATTCCATTTTCTGCAGCAATGTACTCAGCAACTTTTCGAAACTTTTCGGTTTTTGGAGTTTGGTACCAAAGTTCAAAAACTGTCATCCCATTATTTCTCCGGTAAATGGTAAATGTTTGTATGGGAGCAGCAAATGTTTGCAAGAACTTACCTTTGATTGTAGTCAAGAAAAGCTTACAGAATAAATCTATGCAAAATTTAGCCCGGGTACACGAAGGTAAATGTAAAAAAATTGCTTCCAAAGTTAAAAAAGACGATTTTTTTTACTGTTTTACGAAAATACGAGTATATTTAAAAAATAAATATAACAAAATTGAATTCTTAAAACTTACTCAAATCTGTAGTATAAACTTCAAAATTAAAAAATAATAAATCACTTTTTAATTTACAACACGCAATTAGAATCAACAAAGCTTAGTTAATCGGCTATGTGATGACTTCAATTTTTTGTTTCACAGAGTGTATCCCTTTGACAACTTACCATACAAGATTAAACCGTTATGTTTCGAACTGATGAAAATTGGTATTATGCTTGTTAGCTAAACTTTATTTTTTGCATTAAGTTCCACTAGAATCGCAAAATTTCACACTGTGCGGCGGTACCAACAATTAAAAAAAAATGCGATGTATACCTATTACGAATTTCCTACGCTTGGACCAATTAGACAGGTGAAAACATTAAGCAACGCATGTTATCTAAGTGGCCCATGGTCCGATTAGCAGGTGCCCCGATTATAAAGGGAAATTTGTATGAAAAATAGCAGGGAGTGATCAAGGTGCGGTCCGAATATGAGGTGGTCCGATTATAGAGTGTCCCCATTAGCAGGTTTTACTGTATACGGTATCATATAGAAAAATAAATACAACCCAAACACAAAATAGTTGGCCTACTCATCAATTAACAAATTAACTCTTTTTTAAGTATCTATATTTTCTGGTCCCAAGCAGTTGTTGTTTAATTTTTGTTGGTCAATGTGTTAAATTACAATTAGTAAGTAAATTAGACCAAATACAGCTAATAGCCTTATTCTGGCAACCTCACTAAACCCTCATAAGTCACAATAACCTCATAACTTTTTGTGACTTTTTTGGTATTCTGGTAAAAACCTCACAACTTGTGAGCATCATAAAACTTGAAAATAATGATCTGCTTCTTGGCACATTACAACTCACCTACTTGACATATCTGTGGAACAAAACTATAAAAAAAAACGAAATAAGAACAAACATGGAATTGAATTTGATTTTGATACATCTTTTAGAAGAAGTTTCATCTATTAATGAAAAGTAAAAAGGAAGAATTAATAAAATTGTGTTAATTGATTTTTTAGTAAATCAATCTTTGATTGTAGCACAATAGAATTCTAAGATAAATAATGGATATTATAGTGATCCGTTTGTCATTCAAGATACAATTTTTTTGAAGATCGACAATCGATTCGTTTCGTTAGATTTCCACAAGAAAACTTGCCACGTAAAGGAGTAAAAGGAGTTATTTCTTCAAGTGTAAACATTGTTCGAGAAAATTTATATCTTGTAGTGTACGAGACATTTATGAAAAAAACTCATGATTTAAATGAATCTAATGCGAAGCAGCAATGTGGAAAAAGATAAATTTTTTAACCACAATTAGAAATCTCTATAAATTTTTAATTATTTCAGCTTTCCAAATAAACTGAAATTAAAATCTCATGATTTCAACGTACACAGAATTGTATTCTAAAATCGAATGCGTCAACTTAGCACACTTTTCTCCGCAACACGGCACTAGAACGACACCAATGCCCGAGTGCATAAATCTGAAGGTACAATATGTAATATCTGCATCACAATCGGAAGATAAAAGATACCAAGGAATTTCAAGAAAATTGAGGAAAGCCCAACAACATTTTTTAAACAAATTTTAGGTAATTCATCACTTTTGTAGTTTGCAGATTATTTCGATATTATGTTTGTTTTGACAAATCAGCTGGCCGCCATCACTAAAAAAATTCACCATCCGGTGGTGAGTTTTCTTGTGAAGTTTCTTATGAGGGTCTCAACAGAATACGAAATTGTGACCGCCTCATACGCCTCACAAAAACAACCTCACAAAAAATTGTGAACTGTGAGCATCACAACGGCAGAATAGGGCTGTAAATTTGAGAAAACACATATGTACATATGGCTCCAGTTCGCATTCTGTTAAACAAAGATAGGTCAATATGGTTGGACTACTCTCTCTTGGATGCCAAAAAGTTGGCCTACGACGCTTTAAATAGATTTTCAATTAACCGTTAATGACAAGCACTGGTTTTGTTGTTTATTGATCTCTTGTTTTATGCAAGCCATCTACAGTTTAATGTCAACCATAGTGCGTGACGTTGCATTATAAGGAGAATCCATAATTAAAGCCTTCGAAACGGGATTATTGAGCTATAAAATCGCAAAACAATTGAATTTACCGCGCTCATCAATTCGAAACATTATATCAATGTATCTTTTAATTTTGATGACCTTTTGTTACTTTAAAATATTGTAGAATTGGCTTCAGGTCAAATGAAAAAATTATTTTTTCTTTTTGTCAGAACGTTTCGTCCATGTATATGGACAACATCAGGTGAACAATGGTTTCTATATAAGCATTGATAAATATGTTGAAAGACGTTTACAAAATATTCACAATACAGACTAACTTACAATTATTGTTACATTTAGATAATATTAAATACATAATTTCTGTAGCTTATTTGAAAATTTAAGTTTAACTGACAACTGACAAGTAACATGTCCGTCACACTCATCGCATGTGCAGGTCATATTACAGAGCTTTTATTTTTTTTTTCCTTTTCTCCACCAAGTGCTTGTAGTGTGGGCTTCTTCCATGTCCGTTCGTATGTTCATTGTGTTGTCAGCCTTGATTATGTGCAACGTTTCGATGATCATCATTTTGTTTTTGTGTTCTTCTCGTTGCATTCTTTGGACGTTGGCTTGGTTACTTGGTTAGGGGAGTACTTGAAAGCTATGCAGTGTGATGCCAGTGCTGTCTTCTGTAGTGTGTTGCTTTTGATATCGGATTTGTGCCCTGCTAGTGTATTTTTAAGTTTTTGTTTCGTTGTTCCTACGTAGATTTGGCTGCATTCTTCGTCAGTGTTTCCATTACAATTAATTTTGTAATTTAAATTTGAATGTTCCATTTTGTCTATTTTAGTTTTAAGGTTGGTATAAGGTTGTGAAGTTGTGGTTGTGCAGGTGAGGTGAGTGAGAGAGTAAGTGAAGCACACGGTTTTCTCAAGTGCTCTAGTTGATTTTTAAAATTATTAAAAGAAATTTAAAAAAAAGTTTAAAACACTTATTAATTATTTAAAAAGTCAAAACGCCACAAACTTTGGCTAAAAACATAAGCGAAACAAAAATTTTAGGTAGGAAAATTTTAAATTAAAAATTCAATTGAGAACGCCGACATTTTTCACCTGGCCCGCTACATGCCACCAAAAAGAAAATCAACGGAAATATCGCCAATAAATACACCGAACAACAAAAAAAAAACAATAACTCAAACAGAAATGGCTCTGAATGCGGATGACATCAAATCAATCGTTGACCAATGTTTAAATCATCATCTCAAATACATTGCAACGAAAGAAGATATCTCGTTAATTTCAAAAGACATGCAGCTACTCCGTTTGCAAAACACTCAACTTGCAGAGCGAATCTCTACACTTGAAAGTTATTGTGTCACTTTGGAGAAACAACTCGAGGCTGTATCTAAGAAATCTAATGAAAATTCTGTCGTCATGCATTCAGATAAGATGGAAAACAAGCTTAGCTTTGCAACACAAGCTTGTTTAAGCCTTCTTAATCTCAACGAAAATACAGAGTTATCACTACACGAAGCACAGGAATACACAAACGGCAAACAAAAAAAACAACAATGGTTCTTAAATTCGAAAGCGCCGCACCATCACAAAAATTATGGACGCTGCTCCTAAGCTCATGAATACCGGGGTGTACATACATCGTGGGCAATCACTAATTTACCGCACCAAGAGAAAGCAACTATTTGACATAAAAAATAAATTAAGCACAAAAAATCCGAACACCAAAATCTTTGTTAAAGGTGCTAAACTACAAATTGGCAATTTCACTTTTGCGTATGACAGCCTTCGAGGTATGCAAATATCCTCAAAACAAGAGCTTGATTACATCAAAACAAACCTTGGTGATGATTCAGCATGTTTCTTTGATGTAAGCAACATAGATGTCAACTCCAACAAAACCAGGAATTATGTGACACCAGCGCCATCTGTAGGTGGTCACGTATATAATAAAGGTGCAGGCCCTAGCCTAAGACACAAATAATTTTAAATTTAATATTTTTTTTTATAACATTACAGGTTTTAAAAACAAAATAATTATGCCCGAATTGTTTAATCTTATAATTAAATATGCCATTTTTATACTTTTGGAAATTTTTTTAGAAAACGAAAATAACCTGCATTATACTAAATATTTTAACGATTTTAATATAGAATGTATACCAGCAATCAGAAACCATACACTTGGTAGAGCTAGCAGTGGTCTTATGTTTGGTATTAAAAACACTTATAAAAATATTAGCATAAATTTTAAAAACTTTGAAAATTTTATAACTCTTATAGAGATTATTCATCAAAAAAAAAAATTTCAAATGCTTCCGGTGTACTAGAATTATAATGATTGGAATAAGAAATATAATGAGCTATACAATTTTCTTAATAGTAACAATTATGAAAATTTGATGATAATTGGCGATTTAAATGGTCGGATAAGTGACTACCAGAACCCAATTAATTTAAATAACGGCAATTTTTCAATTGAAAGAAAATCTTTAGATACTTGTCTCATTCAGAATGGTAAATATCTAGTAGAAATGATTGAAGACTTTGGATTTCTTCTATTAAATGGAATAAGTTCTAACGACTCAAATGGTAACTTTACATTTATTTCTGCCCAAGGTTGCTCTGTGATAGATTTATGCCTTATCAAAGGCGATTGGTTAAGCATAATACGAAACTTTGAAATTCTTCCAGAAAATTTCTCGCAACACCTCCCTATTCTCGTAACTTGCGGTTTAGATAACTTTATTAGCCTACAGTCGACAGAAAACACTCTCAGATTGAAAGGGAGTGATAAAAACTTAAACAATTATATTAGAAAGCTTAATCAACATATAGCAAGCTTACCATTCATAGAAGCGACCAATTTAGAAGAAATATCTACTTCGATACTTACAACGATTAGACAATCCTCAAATTTCAACAATCAAAATAGTGCTAGGAACACTTTTTATTCTAAATGGTACGATAATGAATGCAAAAAGGCTAGGAAAAAATCTTTTGCATTTTTGAAACTTTTCCGAAAAACAAATAACCCTAGCACCAAATATATGTATTTACAAGCATACCAAGAATACAAACGAATCTGTACTCAAAAAAAGAATAGATACATACAAAACGTAGCTTAGAAACTGAGTGTCTGTAAAGATTCAAAATCTTTTTGAAATTTTGTTCGCTTTTTAAATGGTCAGAATAATAATAATACACTTTCGATTGATGTTAATGTTCTCGTCTCGTGTCAATCAATGATTTATTGACAAAAAGAAATGTTTGTATGCTTTTTTTTTGTCGATTTAAAGGCTGCATTCGACACAGTCAATAGAAAGTCATTGATCTACAAGCTTTCAGTAATAGGTTTATCAACAAAGTTCATAAAATTCTATGAGAAGATGCTTGAGAACTCTAATGCTTTTGTTCAGAACGGCCCTAGGAAATCGAGAGATTTCAAATGTCAAACTGGTGTTCCCCAAGGCTGTGTTTTAAGTCCTTTGTTATTCTCTCTATTTATAAATGATGTTGAAAATCACATCCCAGGAGGTATTGTAATAGGTGATGTAACTATTAAAGTTCTTCTTTATGCAGACGATCTTGTTATCCTGTCAGATAGCCCACTTACTTTACAAATTCAAATAAATAAACTAAAACAATACTGTGATAGTTGGGATCTCAAAATCAACAGCTCGAAGTCGAAAATTATGATTTTCAGATCACACAACAGATCTATATGTTATGGCCGCAACTGGACTCTAGGGAACGATATTATAGGAGTCGTGGAAAAATTTAAATATCTGGGATATGTACTAACATATAACTTAAATACGCACGCTCATGTTAAAGAAAAAATAAAAGCTGCTAAAGTTGCTTTAAACAGCATGTGGTCTAATTTTTTTAGAAATATTATTGTAGACTCAGTTTCAAAAATCAAAGTATTCAATGCTACAGTGAATAGCTGCCTCTGCTATGGAAACGAAGTATATGGGTATGAACAGCTAGAAGAACTAGAAAATGTTCAAAGATATTTTTTTAAACGAATCTTCCGGTTACATAAGAACACCCCAAATTATGCCATCCATGTGGAGTCTGGCTTACCTCAAATATTTCTGAAAAACTTAAAGGCAAATGCGGATTACATTGTAAAGGTAATGAATAGATCAGACCAAAACCTCCAAAAACGGATCCTTAATAAAGTTTACACTCCAGTAAAAAATTGGTACGATCTAGCTGTTACACACGACTTTCCGATCTCATTACGAACTGATAATAATGAAGCTTGTATAGATGAGACACTTTTCCAGAAATGTTTAGAACGTGGTTCTCATTCAGCTTCAAGGAGTGTTTATAGACAATTAAGTTTTACTCTAGGCGAGGATAACTATTTTAGAAACGAGTTTTCAGTTTCAGAAATGAGCTTAATTTTCAAAGCCAGAACTGAAATACTGGATCTGAATTGTAGACCATATAGATCTGACTTAAATCCTATCTGTTCTCTTTGCAACCTTGGTACGAATGAAAATATCTTACATTTTATAGCGTTTTGTCCAATTTTAAAGGAGATCCATAGACTTCACTTTTCCGCAAGTTCCCTTTCTTTAGAAGAATGTATAAATATTTTGAATGGTGGCCGTGGTTGGAAGTCTCTTGTAGGATATGTTTCGCACGCAAAAAAATATCGAGATGAGTATTTGAACATGTTTTGAAGAATAAAGTCACCACTACTATTTGAATAGGTATTTTAAGAAGCGCAGGTCACAGATTATTTTTGTTTTAGCTAAACTAAAAGCCCTTTTTCACTTCTTTATATGTTTTTTGTTTTGACTAAACTAAAAGTCCAGATTAATTATTTTTTATTTCTTTCTAAATGTTTATATACAAAACGGTTCTAAGCTTTAAATATATCTGAAATATTTAACCAAAATTAATTTATCTTTGTTTTGACTAAACTAAAAGTTACAGTTTGTTTATTTATTATTCCCAAATTAAATATATGTGAATAAAAAAAACTTATAATTGACTTTAAATGAGCACAACTTTGTTAAATCAAACTCTCTTATTATATTTTACAATTTTTTATTGTATAAGTAATTTTTTTTACGGCAGACATCATAATTGCTATGCTTTGTAATTACTTCTTATATCTAAAATTGTATTTTATGATTTGAAAAATAAAGAACGAATTGAAATTTGAATTGAATATTCGTCGATTTCATAGCTAATGCATATTTCTGTGTTTCTAGAAGTTTTGCATTTTTTAACCGGTCTGCTATTTCTTTAATATACTTAAAGGATTTGTTAATCTTACTGTCTCTTTCTTTTTCTTCTAGTGGGCGAATATTTCGATGTTTGAAAATACTCTATGTATCAAGTTTTTGGCCGTGGTGAATATTATTTGTTTTGGATGCTGGGACAGGAAGTTGATAAGTCTGACGGAGGAAGTTGGCTTTTGGAACCAATCCATTTTAAGGTGTCCTTCTTCGCAAATGACCACCGTGTCCAGGTAAGGTAATTTCTTGTTTGTTTCAGTCTCTAGTGTAAATTGTATTTTTCTATGGAAACTATTAGGGTATTTAGAATTATTTTTTCGACGTCGTTCGCTTTTACTATTGCAATTGTGTCAACAACATATTTTGACAAGACCTTGGGTTTGTTTGGTAATTTTTCCAGGCAGTTATTTAGGAGCTATTCTAGAATGATGTCTGCTATTATGAGTGAAGCTGGGTTTCCCATTTGCATACCAGCTTTTTGTTGGCATAAGTTGGCTTTAAGTTTTGTTACCAAAAACCAAATTATTGTTGTCAATTATGCAGAAACTTAATAGTTCAAGAAATTTCATTATCTCAATGTTCAAAAATAGCGGAAATGTGGAGATTGGTAAAAAAATGGGTCGCCCATCAATTGCGAAATCTCGAGATTCTCGAGTTTTAACGAAAATAATAAAAGAAAATCCACGTCAAACTGCGGCTGCAATAACTGTTCAATGGAGAGAAAAAATCCAAAAAAGTGTTTCAGTCGACACTTGTAAGCGGACAATGAAACAAATTGGATACAAATTGTATAGGTTTTGTTTTAGATTTATTTAAATTAGCGCTGTTTTAATTCGCTTAAAACATTGGCCAAATAAAAACTTTTAACACCTAAACCATTGTAACGAAGTTACAAATTCAATTCAACAAAAGCATCTTTCCAATATCCCCCACACATTACATGCATTCATCGACCAGTCAACTGCTACTTTAGTTTCGATACACTAAATTCAACTCACAACAGATGTACAGAGATCATCAATCTAGCAGACACATGACCATACGATTTGTGATGAAAACAGAAGAATGATCGAACGTCACGCCATATAAATTATACGGGTTAAGTTTTGCTGTGCTTACGATTCACACTTTTTGCTTACGGGGAATTTATTAAGAGAAGGTAACATCGGATTGGAAACGGATGGACGTCTGCCTTTAGTGTTGCATGTACCAATCCGGTGTATAAAATGTAGGTACACTACTGAGTGTGTGGATCACTAGTTAGGAGTTTCGTAATTGTTTGGCCTTGCGCCGTAAATTTTGAGCATTTGGTTTTGACCAGGGCCGGGGACTGTATCCCAACCTATATTAGATTACTAGTTTATTTTAATGGAAACTATGGTAAGGTCTTATATGAAATACCGTGTTATAGTATTTTTGATTGAATTTAATGTAATATTTAAAAACTTAATAAAGATTTATATTTAACGGAGTTCTGAACTCTTCATGCGTCGAGTTTTTATTGCTTTCTTCAGTCAGACCTTGGACCCTCTGACGCTACCTCAGCTCTAAACTGAAAAAGCATCACACCATAGAATGGACAATAGTGGCCCAAACGACGTAAGAACTGGACTTTAAGTCAATGGCGGTCCGTTATTTTGAGTCATGAGTCCGGGCTTAAAGTTTGGGTGGGCGACGAACGAAAGCGATTCATTAGAAATACAGAAAAGGCTTCACAAAAATTGCTTTAAAAAATCGGTCAAGTTTCCAGCATCTTTAATGATATTTGGATGCATCTTTAGGCGGGGTTTGGGCAACTTACATTTTGTAAATGAAATTGTAAATGCTGCCAAGTACAGGGATATTCTAGAAAATAAGCTTATTCCATGAATATCACGACTTCAATCTAGTAATGGAGACTATATTTTTGACCAGGATGGTGCTTCTTGCAATACAGCAAGCTCTACAATTGCGTGGTTATCTGCTGTATCAATGCCCGCACACGAATGGCCTTCCAGCAGCCCTGACCTTTCATTAATTGAAACTATCTGGTATAAAATGAAGAAAAACTGCGGAAAGAACCATGTCGGACTATTCAAGACCTAAACGCTAAAATCATTTCAATATTTGGGAATATTTTGGTACAATTATCAAGGCCAAAGGCGACGTAACACCCTGGTGAAATAAAAATTAATACCCGTAGGTCAACTATTTTGCACTTAAAAAGAAAGTATTATTTGTGATCTTATTTTTATTATGCATCTTAAAATGACAAAATATTGAGTTTATTTCCGATGGAATTTAAGAATCAGCTGACTTATGTTTTTCATCATAGGTAGTCCATATATTTTGCGCTTGGACTCGTAACTATATATCTAACACACACTTTTGAACTTTCTATTCTATGACTTTTTATACTTTTACATTTGTTCACTGTAACAATTTCACACTTTCAAACTAGTTATGTTTTCACACTGTCATACTTTCACAACCTAACACTTGACACTGCCTGACTTTTTCACTGTGACACTGCCTTATTGTCTATCTTTTCACATAATTTACTTTTGCACATTATCGATCGTTCTTTCATTCGATCCCACTGCCGATCTTCTACGCCTTCAATTTATCACACTGTCTAACTTCTTCAGTTTCAGTGTCTATATTTCCATACTATCTAATCTATAGTTTACACTGTCCTCTTTTAAACGGACTATAAGGAATTGTATTTCCCATGAAATGTTTTCCATAGTCTAAAAATAGATATCGTGAAACACTTTCGAAGTTAGGGAAACCTTCCGAGAGAAAAAAACACCTATCGTGAACGAAAACTTTTGTATGGGAAATTTTGTGCCTGTCATTTTGTGCGGGAATTCAAAGCAATAAACAACAATGTAAAGATCGCACGAACTTGCTCATATGTTCAATCACATCGCATGCAAAAGGTTTAGATTAAGAATCTAAATATATTTTCATAGTCGTTTTTTACTTAATTTTTATTTATTTATTTATTTATTCGTCTTAAAAGCTACACACTCTATTTAGACTATTTGAATTAAAAAAACATAATTTAACATATAGCATTATAACAAATTTAATAATTTATGTTTCAAAACATTTCTAATAATATTAAAATCAATTGCAAAATCATATTCATTAAAATCCATACAAGCTCTTGTGATAAGATTATGCTTGGCATATCTAGTACTGTGGTAAGGAACATTTACAAAATCACAGTTACGCGGGCGCAAGTTTCGAGAAGGCGCATAAATAAAAAACATAGATAACAAAACCGGACAGTCAATAATACAATTTAAAACATCAAAAGCAAAAAGTATTGAGTTTAATTTTCTTCTCTGAGCAAGAGGTTTTAGATTAATTAAAATACACCTCGTCTCATTTTTCGCAAGGCAAACTTTGTGAACCTTTTTTGAACTTTTTCTATACGACAAATGCTAGACGCGGTAAAGGGGCTCCATATAACAGTACAATATTCTAAATGTGGTCGGACAAGACTAGAATAAAGAGCTTTCAATGTATATGGGTCTTCGAAATCTTTTGAATTTCGAATAACAAACCCTAGCATAGAGTTTGCTTTTGAGATCGCATGGTCTATGTGATTTGAAAAATTCACCTTAGAATCGAAGATTACGCCTAGATCCTTATGGCAATCAAATCTTTGTAAAATGTCGTTTTCGAGTTTATAATTATAATATAATGGACTATGATTTCTAGAAAATGTAACAACGCTACATTTTTTATTGTTAAAATATAGCCCAATGATATTACACCATTTAATTAAATTATTTAAATCAGTTTGAAAGTTCTTTGCATCGTTCAATGAATTTATGGAGCTGAATATTTTCAAATGATCAGCAAATAGAAGATATTTAGAAAAAGTAAGATGTAATGGTAAGTCGTTAATAAAAATGATAAAAAGAAGTGGTCCAAGGTGACTACCTTAAGGAACACCCGAAAAATTTATAATTTCCTTAGACAAGGCATTATCAATTTTCACCACCTGTTTTCTACCTACTAAATAACTCTTTATCCACATTAGGAGCTGAGAGTGGAATTCATACATCTTTAGTCTTCTTAAGAGAACACTATGTTGAACGCGGTCGAAAGCCTTTGAAAAATCAGTGTAATTAGAGTCGACTTGAGAACGCATTTCCATCTGAGATAGACAAAAACTTGAAAATATTGATAAATTTGTAGTGGTGGATCTACCTTTTAAGAAACCATGTTGGTAAACTGAATATTATTATGAATAAGATTATACAATTTGTTTTTTACAACAGCTTCGAAAACCTTAGGAATTAACTGCAGTTTTGCAATTGGTCTGTAATTTTCAACCGAACTTTTTGTACCTGATTTATTTTTAATTGATTGATTTAATTTTTACTTGCGAGGGCAAGTTTTGCATTTGAAAAAAAAAAATCAAACTCGAGATTTAAATCAAACATTTGATGATATAGAGAACACATATGGGCTAGTAGCGGTCTCGTCGTCGAGGAGACGAAACTTCTTTATTGGCACCTGAGAGTGAGACGAGAAAATATTTTTCGCACCGAAATTCGCCGAGTCTCTCTGTCTCTGGTATCTCGACGGTATTGGCGATAACACACTTATAGTACATTTACCATGTTGAGAGCTAAAAGGTAAGAATCAAGTCTAAAAATCTGGGTCAGTGATTTTGATCACGGATCTAAGAATAAAATCATGAAATCTGGTCCGGGATCAAAAAATCCATTAAGGACCGAAGCTAGGTAATTTTCCTAATTTCGAAAAAAATGTCAATTTTCTATTTTTATTGATATTTCCATTAATTGTCGAAGGTAAAATCGTACCGAATGGTATATAAATATATAGAGAACTTTATTGTTTATCAAATATAAGACATAAATTAATACTTAAAAAGAGGATAAAACGGGGACCGAAGAAATATGTGATCTTTGCTTCTCGAAAGCCCCGCGTAAACTACTTTTCATGATATATTATAATAGTGTCGTTTCATCGGATGACGGTGTTGCCGCTTAAATAATGTTCGATTAACTTGAAGGGCAATTGTACAATCCTGGCTCAGCCTTAGTTGAATATTTGAAATCGCCTTAACTCTTAAGAATTGTTGTAAGTTGTACAATCGAAGCTTATACTATGTTCCCACCAAAACGAAATCTGAGATTTCAGTAGGAAGCTTTCGAGATTTCAAATTGGTGTTCACACCGCAAAATCCCGGATTTCGTCTATCAGAAGCACAACAGCAACCATTTTTGTTTATCTAATCCATCAACCCATACTCTCTCTTTTTATCTCCTTATCGTTAGAGTGAAAGATCGTAATTTGCACATATAAAGCTTTCTACATATGTATGGTAATAGTAAAGTTCAAAATGAACTCGTTCACTATAAATGACCTGCATCGGTACTGGGATTTCATTGTGCTTTCAACGAAATCTCGGATTTTGAAATCGCAAAACAATATGGTGAAATCCGAAGATTTGCACTTACATTTACGAAATCCGAGATTTCGCTTCGGTGGGAACATATTATTAAACTTAACTCCCCGCTGCATTTTTAATTATCGTGTTCTCTGTTGTGCTCGTCAGCTAGACTTCGAAATATCAAGCAATATAAATAATAGAAGAAAAACGAAAATAATGTCTATATATATAATTTGCAGTATTTTTTTTTTTTTTTTTTTTTATAACTTTGCACGTGCTCAAGGGATTATGAATACCCCTTATATGTTTTTCTTAACACAGCGCGGGCATCCGGTGGAAAAAGAGAAAGTAGGATAGGAAAGATGTGTGGCGCGATGTTCTGAGACTAGAGCTGGTTGTTGTCTCAGATTTATCTCCAGGGATGGCGGCTGAACTAATGCGGAGAGTATTACCGTGTCTAATTTATTTATGTCCTTTATAATTCGCATTATTTTATTTAGTTCTTTGTCATATTTTATGGGTATGCTAGTTTACTCAATCACATGTTGTTAGTGTTACGCCTAAACAGCATGTAGTGAGCAAAGCAGTCACTTATTTTATGACAATTTTGAGAATTGGTTTTTAATGGAATATAAGAAGACATAGACAACGGCAGGAATCGAACCTGCAACCACGAGGTTGACAGGCGAGCACACAACTATTGCGCCACGGCCAGCCCCCTGGAGACAGTTTCAATTTAACAGGGTATACGCCATGACATATTACTACAAATTAATAAGAATTTCATGTTAATGTTTTTTTGAAGGTTTCTAACTGAATAAGCACTTATACACATTTGGTTTTATTCAATACACAATTTCTTCAAAAAACTGTAATTATAGTAATTATTACTTTAATTTGTCTACATGGACACTACATCATGCAATAATTTCCCACAGAAATATGTCTTGAAATGAAACATAAATATTTATGTTCAACTTAAAGCGCTGATGCACAAACTGTCACATAAGAGGTTATGTTCAACTTAAACGCTTAATCGAATTTGTATCAATAGATATTGTCAATATTTGCAAAATGGCTGATGATAAAAATAGCTGTTGCCAAGAAATAAATCTCAAGCTATCAGACGACAAATGTCAAAAACATATTTATTTATATGCAAAAAACATACAACAACTTACATGGATACTTTCATAAATCGGCTATCACCTATTCCAATCCAGAATCATTATATTATTTATGATTCTGAATTGTGCCTTTATGGGATGTGGATGCGTTTTTTTAAATAATTTAAAAATGGAAAATTCCGCCACAATTTATTATAATGGTTCGAAGATTCCTATCGAATCGATACCACAAATAAGTCATAATAAGATTTTAAACCTTCGTACGTTTCACCCCCTCAAAAACCCATTTGTTTACGCTGTTGTATTTGTAGCTTTGAAACTCTATCCATGAATAAATGGGAAATCTAAAAGCAAAACAAAAACAAGTTACTAGGGCTGTGTTGGCTATGTGTCTATAGGAAGAGGAACAGAAAAGATTCTTGTGTGCGTTTTTATCAATGTGTCTATTGGAAGAGGAACAGAAGAGTTACTTGTGTGCGTGTTTCAGCTCGTAGGCAAATGTCAAATGAAAGCAGAGGTTTCGGGTCTTTATATTATTAGTTTATGATCGATACTGTCAATATTGAAAATGCAACTTCCCACCTATCTCTATTCTGCCAGGAGTGTCAAAAGGTTCGATTTTGGGACCGGTTTTGTTCAACATATATTTATCTTACTTTCCTAAATTAAATTTAATCATTTTGGGTATTATAATTCACCTTCAACAATCAATTAAGTATTTAGGAATCACCTTAGACGAAAGATTCAAAACCAACGGGAACAAAAGAGTTGCTTTGGAGAATAAGGGGAAGCCCGTAACTGCAATGCTAAAAAACCTCCTCAATTCCAAGGAAAACGGGACGAATCTCCTCATGTATAACACATTCCTTCAACCCTTACTGGACATACGGATTCCGGGGTTGGTTTTTGCATCACACCCAATGTTGTTTCTTTGAAAGAAAAATCAACCGAAAATGAATATATCTAAAAGCCGCAGAGCTAATGGTAAATGGTATAAAAATGTACATATGTTCTGCAAATTTTACTAGGCTCAGTAGTCAGCGACCAAAACCAGTGCGTCTTAGAAGGACACGATAGCATCTAACTGATGAGCCCATCGTGCCCGGGCGAAACGCATTTTGGACTAAAGGTCATAAAATATTTTAATTTGACAGAAGGCAATATATTTATTTGGTGTTGTATTTTATTTACATGTTTGTTGTTAAAAATTAATCCGATTTAAATCGTGTGATAATAATACGCAGCTAATTACTTGCAGCTTATTATACCGCAAATTAAGAAAAAAAAAGTATATGCGTTTCGGGATGCCCGACAGAAGTCATAACCTAAACAAATCTAAGTTGAACTATTTAATATTGAATTTGCTTAACCTGAGAAAAGCTTCAAAAGTTCTTCGTTAATATGATTAATTTCAATAGATCTCCGTATGCGTGAGAGAAAGGGAAGCCAGACAGACTGGCGCCGTAACGCGTTATGCATTCAAAAATGTTGATGTTTTATTTTATTAATTTCATATAAATACATCATTGAAAGTTTTAGAAGTCAAAAAGGCGTTTTTTTATCAAAAGAGTTTAAGCCGTTTTTGGAGATAACTAAGATTGTAGAAAAAATTGTACGGCAAGTACCGTTATTTTAGGGATTCAAAAATCTATTTTAGACAACCACATAAAACGCTTAAGTGCCAAGTTTGAAGAAAATCGCTTTAGAACCATTTTCGTCACTATTTGTCAACTTGGCGCAAACTCTCAAGTTGGCCAACTCTAGAGTTGATATAAACTTGAGAGTTGAGTTACAAGTTGAAATTTGTTTTTCTTTACTATTTTAAATCTCAACTCGAGAGTTGAATTCTAAAAGTTAGACCCCTTTCACACAAGGAAACTGAGTTGCCGGCAACTGGGAGTTTGTTGGTGAGAAGGGCAAGAAGTAAGGGGAATGAAAAAAATCTCCCGTTCGACGATTTGAGGAGATTTTTTTGACGTTTATGCTTTGAAATTTTCTTAGGTTTCTATTTTGACTTCTGTCTCTGATATATGTCAAACATAGTTTTCTTAAAGAGAAATTGTTTCTTACAATTATATTATTACATTAACCAAACCAAGTGAGCTACTTAAATAAATTCATTGTGAAAGAAAATTTTTAGTTTTAATTCTTGTAGGCAAGGCATTTAATTCAATCCATCACGAGTTGGTATACATTTTATACATACAATTATGCGCCCAGACATAGAAAATGGACAACTAAACGCACGG
This sequence comes from Philhelius pedissequus, assembly GCA_910595825.1. Classification (NCBI taxonomy): domain Eukaryota; kingdom Metazoa; phylum Arthropoda; class Insecta; order Diptera; family Syrphidae; genus Philhelius; species Philhelius pedissequus. The sequence continues at coordinate 100,637,457 of OU343161.1, read as the reverse complement.
ACCAACTAAGCTCTCAGCTTGTGGCTTCATCATCACATTTTGTTTATAATGACGTTCCAGTATTAGCGAGCAGCAGCAGCAGCAGGCAGCACAACAGGTATCGGTCATATCATCCTGACAGTGGTTTATGTGTCCAACTGTACCAATAATAAAGCTTCGGTGCATTCCAATACGCCCAATACAATCTTCCCATCATCATTATTATGTGTTGGATCCAAGATTTGGATGGCAAGAGAAACGCACAACAAATCTGCACACAAATCAATTTTCTCCTGGTTCATTGTTTTTCCGTGACCTTTTAATATGTTAATTTAGCAAACCATTATTAACAACCACAATAAAGAAAACAACATTTACTTATATAATCGCACCAGGTTTCTCTATTTTGTATTTATTTTTCTAAAAATAAGCTGCGGTTAATTTATAACTCAAAATTATGTAGAATTTTCCAGCCGCGAAGCAAATTGTTTGTTTACAAAACGCGAATGTCAAATCAAAAGCAATTCCAAAAATGAGCAACTCAGTTTCCTCATCAATTTATTTCTGTGAAAGCTACAAGGCAATTAAAGGAAAACGTCAAAAAAATCTCCAACAACTGGTTTTCCTGTGTGAAAGGGGACTTAGTCAACTCGTTGAAAACAGAATGAAATTCAAGTACTGATGCAGGCCATTTATAGTTAACGAGTCCATTTTAAACTTCACCATACTTAGGTGAAAAGCTTATTATGTGCATATTACGATCTTTCACTCTAACGATAAGGAGATAAAAAGAGAGAGAATGAATTTTTATATGACAACGTGGCTTGGGTTGATGAATTAGATAAAAAAATGGTTGAGAGACGAAAACGTGGATTTGGCGGTGTGAACACCAATTTGAAATCTCGAAAGCTTCCTGCTGAAATCTCAGATTTCGTTTTGGTGCGAACATAGTATTTATTAGATTTGAATTTATTATGTGGGCTAATTTCGGCAAACCATATAATTTTGGACCGACGGATTCGAGTCCGTTTAAAGGTCCAAATACGCACGTTAAATATCTTTTAAAAGTGCAGCTGTTCCTTTTATGCTATTAGGAAAATGAGATTTATTCTGTTCTTTAAAGTTGAGTGCAGATATTGTTACGTGTCGCAAAATATTTTAAGTGACTGAACGGTCGCGTACGTAACAAACGTACAAAAGTGAGGCTAACATTCAAAAATTTGAAACCAGAACAATTGCTGGGTGTGTGCCACAAAACTACAATATATAATTTATTATTGATATCAATTTTATTGTATAATCCGTAGTATAAATACAATGATTACATAATACATATGACAAAAAAGACTACTAAAATTGCACAATGGTTTTAATCCAGTAATATTAACGAAGGTATTTACGGTAGTTTCTAAGATAGAAGATTACGTATGGCCATTGGATTCTTTCAGATAATCCATACTTGAATGTCCTAATTGTCCCGACCCTCGAACACATTCTATATTGTCTTCTTTCAATCGCCAAAAATTCTTTTTCTTCTTCATCTTTGCTTCCGGAAGCAGACGATGAATTGATTATTATTTTCCCAATAACAATTTTCTCGAAACATTTTATTTTAAAAATATTTTTATTGAAAACGAAACCGAGAATAATTTTGTGACAGAAGATGCAACGAAATATATTAGAAATTTGAATTTGCCAGAAAACTCTTAAGTTTGCTCTCTCAACTTCTACTATTTTCGGAAGTTGAGAAAACCAGAAGTTGATCAACTCGAAAGTTGACAATCAAAAGTTGAAACTATCAACTTTGAGTGAAGCAAAACAAAATCACAAGTTGAGAATAAAAAGCTCAAGCTCAAGCTGAGTTCAACCTGAGTGGTTTAGATTGATCTACTGACAGACAGACTGCCGGAATTGCGGGCCCCACTTTTTTGGGTGTTCTCTATCAACGTTATGTCAAGTTTAATTAAAATCTCGAGTTTGATTTATTTTCCAAATGCAAAACTTGCCCTATAGTGCCTATGTATATCGCAAGTAAAAATCGCTACTACCCCACATTTTGCATTCAAACACCCCTTCTTGATACCTACGTACTGGACTATTAGTAACATAATTTCTTTTTGGCTTTCCGGAAACAGATATAAAAAGATTTGTATAGGAAATCTTATTATCAAAAAAAAAAAATAAATATAAATTAGATTAAGTAAAATCCGCTAACTGCCATGACTACTCTGATTATTTCTTTTCGTAACTATTGAAATGGCACCACAGGAAATGAAATTTTATGTGTGGATAATATTTTACATTTTAATTTTGTTCTCGGTAGGTATTATTCATGACCGTAGCCATCAAGGGTTACCACAGAACATTTATTTTAATAGGCACCCCTACAAACTTTATATGATGTTTTGTATTTTTTCTAAAATTATACCCAAAGGCCATTATTAAAAAGAACCAAGAAAACAACTGATTATGAGTTCCGCGTTCGATTAGACCTTTCTAATACTCAAGGGTTTCTTTACATATAGAAGACATTTCGGCAAATGGTTAAAGCATTTCATATGTTTGTATTTAACACGAAAATGCCTTTTCTCGCGACACGGCCCTGCCCTGAGACCTATCCACTTTACTAGCATTCTTATCGTCACCGAATAAATAAAATTCCACGCAATTTATGAAAAAGCGTTTTCTTTTTATATAATTGCATATATATATTGTTCCAAGCTTCATATATAAAGCGTTACATCGGTTAGGTAAATTTTCAGTATTGATTCGCGGCTTTGAAGTCAATTATATAATTTGCTTTAAAAATGAACTTTTTGGTATATTTCCTTCTGGTTATTCCTGCAGTTGTTTTCGCCCAACAACCAGAATCTAGTGTCGCAGTTGTTGAGGCTTTTGGTAAGGAAAATAAGAAAGTACGTGATACCATCAGGCTAATCGAAAAAAGTTTCAAGTTAAACGAAGACGCTTTGGTCGGTAATGCAACAATTACTCTAAGAGACGCCTATATAAATATTACGAAGCAATTATCAATACATGAAGAGAAGCTCATCTCTGAAATTGCAGTCGCCCAAAAGTTACTACTCCAAGATCCTAAAGCTACTAAAAAAATATTGCAGACAGCTTTTGAGGAGGTTCGAATTTCATTGTTCAATGTCGGAATTCACATATTTAAAGCAATGGGAAAAACGTTGAGTCTAACAAATTATGAAGCTCGACCAGGTCTTGAAAGGGCAAGTGTATTAATTCAGAGAGCAGGACTTGCAGGGCTAGATGCTTGGAGAGATGCCCAAATTTTATTCAATCATGGAATTGATGCCGGAAGTAATACGCATCAAGTGTTATTTAAAGTTGTGAATTTAGCTATCCAAATTGGCTTCGCAGCTACCCATGGAAAAGTTCAAGAATCAATCCAAGTAGCAGATAAATCACTCGAAGACGCTCACAACAGTCACCTACTAAGACGTGATGTTGCTCTAAATTGTGAAACCTCCATCAGCACTGTAAGTGATGCTGAGTGTTCAGGTGCCATAAAGGATATCAATGAAGCTGCGAGCAATGCACTGAATCGAGGTGCTAACGCCAGCCTGGTTCAGATGCTGAGGGATGTTTGTGTATGTTCGCTAGTTGAATTTGCCAACCTTACAGCTGAAGCCGAAAAGGGTTTCGAAAAAATTATAACATCTGGAGGAATTGAACCTTTGGCTGCAAAAATGACGTTCTTCAATCAAGCCGAAGCTCTTAAGATAGGAAGCAATTATGTAGCAGCAAGTTTATATTTGGTTTTTGGCGATTTAACTCTTAAAACCGGCAATCTGGAATCAAACATGGAATTAGAAGCGGCGATCGATGCTGTTATGGAAGGCATATGTCAAATCTTTTTGGGAATAGAAACTGCTGAAGATTTAATAGGTATTGGAATAAATGATGCACAAAATTTAGCATTCGAAGCTGCCGGTGAGAGTAGATTATACGGCAAAATTGCATTTATACAGCAAATTGTCAAGGCTGCAAACCTTGTATTTAATGCCCTTTAAAGTTACTGCACCCAATTAAATACCCACTTTGTGAACTAAATTTGATAAAATAAAATTTATATTAAATAAATTTTACAATCATGTACAACGAGTCTTTTTGCAAGTGTTTATTATTTATTTTAGCTTCAATTCGTACAGCAAACTGAATTTCAATCAAAGATGTGTGCTTAAGGAAATATGGTAATTAATAAATTTGAAATAAAAGGGTCTGTAATTTGCAATACCAATATGAAGTTACCAACATTAAATTAATACCAAGAAGACAATCGCAGTGACTTAGAGAAACGCTGTACAAAATGTTTTAAAATTCGAGATCGGGCCAAAATTCTGACTTCAAAATACTGCTTTTTTCTGCTTTTTTAAAATTCTGCTTCTCAAAATTCTGTCCGTCAACAAAAAAGAAAAAAATTTGCTTATTTTTTTTTTAACTTTTAATTAACTTTTTTATTTACAATAGCAAACGAGAAACAAAAATAAAACAAAACAATCCATTAGGTAAACTTAGGTATGAACAAAAAATTACAGAAAAAAAAGCAAACAAGTAAAAACCAAAGAGAACAATGTTTTTTGAAATGCACCTAAGAACCTAAGATAGCCAATGTGACTTAGATCGTGTCTCGTTTTTATAATTCTATTTATTTGTTTGTTTTTCGAAACTCTTTTTATTTTTTTCTTTAATAATTGTCTTAAGAAAAAATATTTCTTTTATTAAACTCTTCAGAAAATAAGAGTATGATGTGCTTATCAAAACTCTGCTTTGTTTTCTTTATTATTTGCAGAATTTTGTTGAGCAGAATTTTGAAAAGCAGAATTTTAAAAGCAGAATTTTGAAAGCATAATTTTTTATAAGAATTTTGACCCCGGTAGAATTTTAACCCCAACCTTTAAAATTCACTTCTTTGCTCTTGACTTTTAAAATAAATTTATAATTGAAGATTTAAAATTTTAGTTTTATTTATGATTTTTATAGTGAGATTCATGGAAATGATAGTTAATTCAAATATGCCAATTTATAACAGTTCTGTTGATGTGACAGTTAGGCATTGATTCTTCAAGTCAATTTACAAAAAAAATATTGGGAGCGGGGTCAAAATTATGGCTTCAAAATACTGCTTTTCTTCTTTAATCGATAAGTCTAAAACCGGAAAAGGTCCAGGAGACGATCGAGTACCAGTTGAGTTTTTTTTTTAAATTGCTCAAATGAATTCCTGTCCGCAATAACAACTGAGTTCAATAGAATTTTCGAGTCGGCAAGTGTTCCAGCAAGTTTCAGGAGAACAATTATGTTCCCATTACATAAAAAAGGAAGCTATGAGAACCCTGAAAACTATCGAGGCATACCGTTCTTGAACGCTTCTGCCAAATTGTTTAGTACACTGATTTTCAACAGGCTCACCCATTGGATTGATAATAAGGGAATATTAAATGAATTTCAAGCTGGATTTCGGAAGAACTATTCGATGCTGCATCAAATATTCACTTTGATGAATATTGCAGAGAGCTTCAAAAGAAGGAGTAAGAAGCTTTATGTTTCTTTGTTGACTTTCGTGCTGCTTTTGATTCAAATTCCCGGGAAGCTCTTTTTTACAAGCTTTATAGATGTGGAATATCAAGCAAAGTTGTTAGCATAGTAAAATCAATGTACGATAATAACGTGGCCTATGTTTGGGATGGTGAACACGTTTCTGAAGAATTTAGAATACAAATGGGAGTCAAGCAGGGATGCGTCTTGAGCACGTTGCTTTTCATCATATTTATAAATGATATCCTTGAGATTATTAGAGGAGGAATACAGTTTGGAAGTTTGAAAATTCCTGGTTTAATTTTTGCAGACGATATAGTTTTCCTCTCCGAATCTGTTGCAGGAATGCAGCTTATGATAAACAGACTTTAGAGTTACTGCAATCTCTGGAATCTAAAAGTTAATTTAGATAAATCCAAAATGATAGTCTTCAGAGATGGTGGTGGTAGATATGCCCGCAAGGAAAAGTGGACTTATAAAGGTGAACTTGTGGGTATAGTTCGTGAGTATAAGTACCTTGGAATATCAATCACAGCGAATCTTAGCATGAAAAAACACTTCCAGCACAAGCTAGGTGAGACAAAAGACCTGTTTCTTCTATTTGGGGTCGATGCTTTAGTAACAGGTATATTGAACATAGTTCAAAAATAAAGTTATTTCGTGCTACCGCTGCTGCTATATTGAATTATGGTCGTCAAGTTTGGGGTTATAGCCAAATGGAAGCTGTTGAAAGGGTTTTGAGATATTTTCTGGAACGAATTTTTCACTTACCAATAAGCACACCAAATTATATGCTTCCATCTTGAAACAAAAGTACCACCATTCTTTGTACAAACTCTTAAGATGCATTTTGAGTATATAATTAAAGTGTTGGAGATGGACGATAGGAGGTTGCCCAAACAAGTACTTAAACATGTGTTAGCTACGAGAGGACAACTTGTTAAAATATGGGAAGAGCTGAGGTCGGATATAGCAGATTCCGAGAGCATTTCGGGTGATATAAGCCCTGCGGATTTAAGGAGCGTGTTTAATGCAATATTGCAGAAAGTAAGCCACTTTGCCTATGAAAGATGTCTGATGGATGCACAATCTTCCCAATATAAAATGTTGTACAGCCAACTCAACTTTGACCTTCGGGAAAATACTTATTTGCAGAATCGTTTTACTCTGAACATGATAAATGTAATTTTTAAAATAAGAGGAGAAATATTAAAGTTAAATTACAGCCCACATCAAGCAGACCTGCCAATTCTCTGTGATCTATGTAATCTCAGGGAGAGGGAGGATGTATTTCACTTTATTGCAAGATGCCCAATCTTAAATGAGTTCCGTATGAGGTACTTTGGTGTTAATTCATTGAAAATGAAAAAAATTCTGCTTATTTTTTTTTTTGAAATTTGATTCACTTTTTAATTGCGATATATGTATATAGGTAATATAAGGCAAGTTTTGCATTTGCAAAAAAAATCGAATTTTGGATTAAAAAAAAAAAAAAAATTGTTTTTGTGATCGAACATAAGAGCAAGTAAGTGCGATCCAGTCGTGCATTTTATTTTATTTACAGTAGCAAATGGGAAACAAAAATAAAACAAAATAATCCAATACATAAGCTTATATATTAAAAAAAATTACAAAAAAAAAAACTCTTAAGAAAGTAAGACTACATATTCTGCTTATCAAAACTTTACAAATAACAAACAAATTTCCAAACCTTTGTTTTCTTTATTATTTGCAGAGTTTTTAAGAGCAGAATTTTGAAAGTAGAATTTGGTTAAAAGAATTTTGACCCCAACCCAAATTTATTTTCTGACTGTTTTGCTTTTAGGTAATTTGATATTCACACAGCAGACTTCGCTTAACATAAGCGGAGGAAGGAACAAAGTTACCAGCTTGCCATTTTTATGCACGTGTCTAGAAAATAAAATGCACGACTGGATCGTGCGAACTTGCTCTTGTAGCCAACAACTTTACTCTAGCTAAACATTGAAGGTGATAGATTTAAAGCCGATGTAGGTAATATTACCTTGATTCTTTGTCTAATGAATTGTCGAATGGATGATTCAGGGAATAGTTACATGTACCTATATGATGTAAGTTAAGAGAGAAATATGTACCTATAGGGTTCACAACGAGACGAGACCAGGCGAGACTTTTATTAGTCTCGCCTCGGTCTCGTCAAAATTGAAAAATTTCAATCTCGTCTCAATTTCGGTCTCGGTTTTGCCTAACCAAGTCTCGTCTCGATCTAGTACTCGCCTTTTTCTCGTGAACATTTTAATGTGCAGTCTCGTCTCGGTCTTAGTCTCATTCATCCTTAGGCTGCGCATACAGTGGTGCGACAAAGCGATGGGACAAGGAAAGGATGAAATAGAAAACAACATAAGCACTGAAATTAAATAGTTTGATTTTTTTTCTTTACGTTTAAGTCAAAACAAACATTTTTTTTTTAATTTAACTATATGCCTGTAAGACCTAAGGTCTTTTAAATGCAACCTGAATTGCACGGCACTAGCTTGGCGCAGTTGATTTGAGAACCAGGTATTGACTGTCTCATTTTAACCAATTTTCGCACAAACTCGCTTGAAAAATGGTCAGAAGAGTTTGTGAGCGAGATGCATGCGATAGGTATGTGAGAAACTCACAACACTCGTATCAAATATCGCTTCAGTGTCCTTACGGGTATAAGACCAAATCTATATATTTTTCTCGTACGCAAACGCTTCTGGCATCGCATCGCTTTGTCGCACCACTGTACGCGCAGCCTTAGTCTTAGTTTCTATCGTTTTTTAGTATAAAAATGTAAGAAAAGACGCGTGGTCAGATAGAAAAGGTAGAGTACGGTATCTCAGTCGTTTGTTGATAAGAAAAATGCGGGGTTTGGGGTCTTGTGTGAAGCACGAAGAAAATGTATAAGACATACTCGTGAGGCAACAAACTACCTTTCGACGTTTCGACAATATTTTGTTCCAAGTGTCCCTTAAAAGTCACCTTTTCCAAAGGGGGAAACAAGGTTTTTAATTTGAGCGATTTCTATTCCAACGAAATGCATACATAAATCCTTCTTTGGATTTTCGCAGTGCTACTATAAGTCCAATACGTGGGTATCAAGAAGTCATGTTCTAATGCAAAATGTGGAGTAGTAACGATTTTTTAGTATGTTGTTAGGCTTGGGGCCCTAATTAAAAATCAATGCGCTCGAGCCGCCATCTTGGATTTTAGGTACAGAAATTTGGTTTTTCGATAATAACTCGAAGACGGTGGGTTTCACGACAAAATATGTCTTAAACAAAGTTAAATGGGACAAAATTTCCTACATTTTTCGTATAAAACATTTTTTGTAGCACACATATGTAAGGAGTAAGAACTCCGTGAAGTTGCAGAATTTTGAAAAAAAAATGTGGAAACCTTTTTCTGGTTAAGTTTTATTTTACTATTCTTATTTAGAATTACATTCTTATTAAAAAAACTAAAAGGCACTTAAATATTATCATTTAACAGTATTATAGATACTTAAAGGCGAAAAGTACACCGCATATTTGTTATAAATTTAAGAATAGTAAATTATGATTTTAGAGCTTTACGAAAATAATTTCTACTACATTTTGGTACGTTTCAATTATCCAGATTGGTTATTTTATGTGTCCTTGTCGTATTTTTGGTCCGTAGTTTTGTCCAGGCATAAAATTTGTATTTGTAAGGCCTTGACTAGCCAGCTGATGAGTAAAAATGAGATCGCCGGGATGAAACGCAAATTTTGTGGACTAAAGGCCGTTAAAAGCTATTTTGAATGAAACAAATATTTCTTCTAGCGAAAACCGAAACCCACCTCCGAGCCCGCGAGACAAACGGGGGATATTTGGAGAGAAATCTTAAAACGTTAAATTAAAACTGAATAAAACATTTATTATTATTTGGTTGTCGTTTTAATATATGTACTTACATAACTCCTTATCAATATAATATGCTTATGCTAAATACAGCAGTTCTGCACTTCGAGCTAGAAGGGTAATAGTTGATAGAGAATAGCCCTCATTACGATTACTTATTTATCCCTTTCATTACACTAGGACGAGACTATAAATTATTCATTCTAATATACATACCTACGTTCATACATACATAGGTTAAGTACTATGCTCCTAATAGCAGAGGTAAGAATCTAAGATTTCAGAACAGAAACGCTTTCCCACCCACATACCTATAATTTCGCCACATATCCACATCAAGCCGTGTTCTCATATGTGTTCTTAATTCCTCAAATTTAAATTTCAAACAAAAAGCCATAAGTACTATCTATCTTTTACTTTCTGTGAGTTAAAGTGAAAGAAAGATCGTAATTTGCTCAGAAAAAGCTGTTTACCTTTTATGGTGAGGTGTGATGAAGCTCAGAATGAGCCCGTTCATTATGAATGGCCGCATCTGAAATGTGATTTCATTGCCTATAATATAGTGAAATGCGAAGATATGGACTGAAATCACATACTAATAGCAATAGGTATGACCCTCTGTTTAACAAAAATATTAAGTACAGGCACTTTGGGAGTGGGCTTTTAAACTAGGAGCACCAGATAACTTTTGCGCTATATAAAGATTGCTTAGTGAAGAAAAAGTAAGAACTAAATGAAGGGTTATCCATTTTGCGGTTTCAAAAGTATAGGGCTGGAATTCGACATCTGTCAAACTAAGTTGTTAAGCCAATTTTTTTTTTTCAGTTGAAAGTCTGACAATTACGAAAATGGATCGCTTGACTATCGCACAACGCAAACAAATTGTTAAAACCTCCTACAAAAAAAGGTGATTCTGCCACAGCCACATATCGTTGTTTAAGACGAGATTATGGTTTACATAATCGTCCAACAACGCAAGCAATTGGCAAAATTGTGAAGAAATTTGAAGAGACTGAATTGGTTACAAATATTGTAAGGCCTGTGCATCATTGTTTCGCATGAACCTCTGAAAATATCGCTGCTGTATGTAAAAGTGTTGCCGAAGACCCGAATGTGTCGATTCCTCGTCGTTCTCAGGAATTAGGACTGTCTTACGGCACATTATGGCGTAATTTGCATTTGGATCTACACCTACATGCATATAAAGTCCAGCTCACACAACAACTGAAGCCAGCTGACCATTCACAACGTCGTAGATACGTCGAATGGGTGCTTGAACAACAGGCGGTAAACAGCGATTTTTCGAACAAAATTTTCTTCAGCGTCGAAGCACATTTCTCACTCAGTGGATATGCTAATAAACAAAATTGTCGTATTTGGGGTTCTGAGAATCCTCAAGTAATTGAAGAGAAGCCATTACATCCACAAAAATTCACTTTTTGGGGCGCTCTTTGGCCCGGAGTTGTGATTGGACCTTACTTTTTCGAAAACGACGATGGAACGACTGTCACCGTCAATTCGGAGCGTTAGGGTCATATGATAACCGACTTTTTTTGCCTGCTATTGAAGAATACGACTTGAAGAATATGTGGTTTCAACAGGGCTGTGCCAAACAACTCGTGCGAATATGGTTTTATTGCAAGAGACATTTCCTGGCCGCGTAATTTCTCGTGCGTCGTGGCGATATCAATGGCCACCAAGATCATGCGATTTGACACCGCTGGACTTTTTCTTGTGGGGCTACACTAACGACCCTGTTTATGCAGATAAACCTTTAACTCTTGAGCACTTGAAAACCAACATCCGTCAAGTTATGGCTGAGATACCGCCCAATATGTGTCAAAAAGTGTTGAAGAATAACCTCAAAAGAATCGATTCTTGCAACAATTCGCGTGGTGGTCATTTAAATGATGCAGTGTTTCACACATAATGTCAACGTTCAAACTTTATAATAAATAAGAAATATCATGAAAGAAAGTATTTTATATGTGTCTTATCTACGTTTACTTTTGAAACCGCAAAATGAATAACCCCTTATATATCCTTCCCTGGATTTTCGCAGTGCGCCTAACTGAGTATAACTATATACATTATATGGTTTGATATTTTAACGCGCATAGAATATTTCGCAAAATAAACTTGTGAATATTATATAAATTGAACATGATTACTAAGAACAATTTAATAAAAAAATATATCTTCTAGTGAAAATCAAAACCAAACCACCTAGAGCACCGAGACCTGCGAGACTCTCGGCGAATTTCGGTTGTCGATGCAATTTTTAACCAGAAATAAAAATTAAAGAATCGAATGTTTTTCATAAAATTTTAAATAACAGTTTTATGTACATAACCTTGTCGAATTAAATTTTGAATCGTTCGATCAGCTCATTTCTTTTTTTACTGTCAAGAAAGTCCACTATACTCTGTTCAACAAAAATAGACAGTACAAGACGCTTTTCTCTCACTCTGACTGAAATAGATGCCAAAAACTTCGTACTGGATTAAATCTATTACATGGTTGCAGTAGTAAGCATACTAAATTACTGATTCAATGTATTTATTTTAAAACCACACAACGCGTGTGGAGTCTTGAGTGCATGGTGAATGCACAGAAGCGGCAGTGTGCGCTTATAAGATTACAAAAATAATTTGTTTGTAACTCAGTGGTTATTTTTAGCAACAACTTCAGCAACAGGCACTAGTGTATTTCCAAGAGCTCTCTCATAAGGCCAGTACTGACCGCGGTTGCAAAAGTCGATCCAATTGTACTTTTTTCGATACAGTCGACTTTGTTGAAGTACTTACACAAATACAATTTTATAAAATCCTGTTCTTTCACCGATTATGTACGGAATCTTCAAATTATAAATATTGGTCAAAGGCTTGAATCCAGAAATCTCCAAATTGAAAACAAGAAATATTCATGGAGTTGTCCAAGTTTATTTTCTAAATAAATAATATTAAAGCAAATGAAATAGTGGAAAAATATCTTACAATTTGGTCTTGGGATAAGAGATGAAAAAACAAATGATATATTTTAAAATTAAGATCTTGATTTGAAAACAGTTAACAAATAAATGAAAAATTATTATAGAAACATTGAGAAAAAATATTGAAATTTAAATACAGACAAAGTGATTGAAAATTAATAAGAAAGTGTTTTTTGAAACAATGTAATAAAATAAGTTAAATGAAAAGTTGAAAATATAAATTAAATAAAATATTAATACGTTGGCTTGATGAGATCCCGGGGGCCATCTGAACACTATGTTGAAAACTTCAAGTCCAGAACAGCAAGCCCTCCAACTGACTTCTTCAATTTTATTGAACCATTCGACAGTTTGACATCCACAATTCGTACAATATTATCTGGACCTGGGTAAACTTTCATTACACGACCCAGTTTCCAAACTGATCGAAATTCATCTAGTTCAACAAGAATGACTATGTCATATACTTCTATTTGTGTTTTTGTACCATTTCTTTCTTCTTATAATATCAGGTAAATATTCTATATACCAACGCTTGACTAGTGAGGACGTCAAATGCTGGGCTCGTCTACTGTAAAGTCTGCTACAAGCATCATTTTCAGTGAAAACGCCTGGGGCGGTAACATCTTTATCTTCTTCTCCAAAAAGCATTATATTTGGAGTTAATGGTTTCGGATCTTCAGGGTCTACAGGCAAATGCGTTAAAGGGCGTCGATTTATTTGTGATTGGGCTTCCATAAGTGCATTTCTTAGAACGTCTTCACGTGGAACTATTGCTTTTAAAGTAAAATTGACACTCTTTTTGATTGAATGAATTAAACGCTTCCATGAACCGCCCATCCACGGAGAATAAGCTGGAACAAAATGCCTAGGAATGTTTTCATAGTTCGCAGAATATTCACTTAATTTACACTGCATTTCTTTTAAGTCCTTGTCCATCATATTCTAAGCCCCAACGAAATTAAGTCCATTTACACTGTACAAAAATCGAGTGACCACTTGGTTAATGACAAGACGACGGACAGCCATTATATATTGGTCTAAATTAAGATCGCTGAGACGCTCAATTTGCCCAGCTCTGTAAGTAAGACACGTAAAGATCATACCGCATCTTTTCACAGTGCCACGTCCGAACTTGACCAATAAGGAACCAAAACAATCGACTCCAACGTGAGTAAAAGTCTTGAGTCAAACGATAAACGAGCTTCTGGTAGTTGTCTCATAAGTGGCATGATGGCTTTGGCTATTAGTCTAAGAGCCAACAGCAAATTTTGTGCGTGAAGATATAACCAAAAGTGGTTTATATGAGTATGAAGCCCTCAAATAACTAACGACAAATATGGAAGTCTGGCAGCATTTTTTTGCAGCTAAGATTAATAATAGTATGCCAAAGGTACATATTTTTCTAAAATGAGGATCATAACTATAACCACTTGAAACTGGCATTAAATTAAAGGGCAGAATGCACTGAATACAAATAGATAGGTGCCAGACGTTTTAGGTGCAGCTTTCCCCTTGTCAGACGTACTAATAGTACGCAAAAAATCATTTTTTAAACAATTGGTATAACCATATGTGTGATACATCAAAACATTTGTAAAATTGTTCTTATCACAAATAAATAGGTGCCAGACGTTTTAGATGCAGCTTTCCCCTTGCCAGACGTACTAATAGTACGCAAAAAATCGTTTTTTTAAACAATTGGTATAATCAAAAGTCGTTATTACACCAAATGATATTCTGATTTCTCTACTTTGATTATGCGAAACAGCAATCTGTTTTGTACCGCTATACTTTGAAAAAAAAATGCATGACACAATAAACAACCTTGCTGATAAGATAAGATAAGATAATAAACAACTTAGTTGCAGTAGTAGTTTTGTTGACCGCAAAGTGAATATGTCTGACGAAGTAAATAAGAAATGTGTTCTCCATTCAAGTGATATCCCAAAACAATGCGGAAAAATAATTTTGTTTACTGAAAAAACATTGCAGAAATGCTCTGAAGTTTTGAAAATTACGACAAATCGCAAGTTTTAGTTTTCTGATATAAAGCCTCCAGTTGAGGTTGATACTTTAACTGGGTACATAGTGCGTGCTACCGGCTCTTTACTGCAATTTCCAAAAAATTGATAACATCTCCGATTGATACAATTCACGTGGAATGTAAGTTATATCCTTGTTTTTTGTAGTTTATATAATCCCATATTACTCATAATCGCGTATATGTATGTTATATAGTGGCTGAAACTACCAAAAATAATAGATGCAGTCCAAGTGTTGCTATTAAAAATACTCGGACTATATCCAATATCACGGTGGATCCGAATAACAAAGGTTTTTTTTGTAATTGCATTTCGAAATACTCATATGAAAAAAAAGAAAAGGTTATATGTGTCCGAAGATCTACTTTAGAACACATTGTGTGCGAAGCAATACTTCTTGGGAATGATGCAGTGTACCAAGTATTGATAAATGGTGTCGGAGACGATGAACTGAAGTATCATAAAATATGTCTTGCTAGATTTCTTCAGGAAGCTAATAATTTAGAAAAAAGAGTTGTGAACAGCAATTCGGGATGCAGACATTCACACAAATGCGCTCTTTCTACTATCTCACCTTTGTTGAAGATCACCTATTCCAAACTATACTTAAAAAGGAAGCTGTTAACCATATACAAGGAAAGAATCGTCGTGATAAAAATTCAAAAACAATTAGTTATTTTGAATACTGATATGAACGAATACGAAGAAAGTTTGCTAACCGATAAGTTGGCAAAACTAAATTTAAAATCCATGGTCAGGTAGCTCATATTATTATAATACACGTGGAAAAAGTACTTATTAATTCATTTGACAGGAATATTGCTTACTATTACCTACTCGTACCTATTATAAAATAAAAATCAATTTATTATATCTATAAAATAATTTAATTTTTAGGACTCTATTAGTACGTCTGGCAAGGGGAAAGCTGCACCTAAAACGTCTGGCACCTATCTATTTGTATTCAGTGCATTCTGCCCTTTAATTTAATGCCAGTTTCAAGTGGTTATACTTATGATCCATATTTTGGAAAAATATGTACCTTTGGCATACTATTATTAATCTTAGCTGCAAGAAAATGCTGCCAGACTTCCATATTTGTCGTTAGTTATTTGAGGGCTTCATACTCATATAAACCACTTTTGGTTATATCTTCACGCACAAAATTTGCTGTGGGCTCCTGGTCTATATGAGCCGCTTGCACACAAATCACTTTGATCTCACTCTATCGATAGCTTTTCGAATGAAAATAATCCACGCACGATCTCGAATGTCTGATATAATTGTTGCAGATCCCACGTGACAATTAAGATCATGATGATGTTGTATGAAAACATTAACCAATAGATGATTATTCGGAAGAATGGCTGGATTTCTTGAAGCATAAGAACAATTGGCCTTTTTTGCACGCAAACTCATTCGAATGGTTCCTTCTTCGTCTAAAAACGGCGACAAACTTAGGATGGGACTTCTTGAGAAAACAGACCCATTCTTTCGAAGAGATAATAAATCTTCAGGAAAAGCTTTACACTGAGTTTTTCGAAAAAGCCAATTTTCACCACGGATGTATTCAGTCGGCGTTATAAAATCTTGATTTTCAAATGGGAGCTTCCTAATGACATCTTAAATCAATCAAACCGATAACCCGAACAGAGGATGACCATCTTGCTTTAAATCTTGCACACAAACTATTGTAAACATCAAACGAAGGTAATTCAGGTCTAAGGTGCACTAAAACAATTTCTGGCGAATCTAGTTTTGGTTCAGATTTGTAATGTTTAATAGACCATTTAGAGACTTCTTACCTTAGAAAATCTAGCCCAACAAACCACCTTGTAAGGTGATTCCCCATGGATTCATCAAACCATTTTGTTCCATCATCAGCAACATTGTCATTGGAACTGACATAATACCACTGCCGAGGAGAAGTAGTATCAAATATCTCTCCAACACGAGATGCAACAAAAGTAGGAAATTTGTATGTAGTTGAATATACCCAAGAGAGAACGCTATTTGAATCTGATAGAGACATGCCTTCGTCAAGTTTAATTGTATGAGATTGCTTTATTGTGGATACCAAATGGACTCCAAGGACTGCAGCCTAATCGTGGAATAGTCAATTGCTTTGCAGGTGCGAATTTAGCTTTGCCATTACTTGCGACATCTCTACTTTTCCATTTTATTGGAAGCGAAAATAGGCTACAACAGCAAACGCTTTTTCTGAAGCATCAACAAAAGTAATAAGGCTTACCTTGCAATCGTCAGGACTCATTGAGATGTATCGCCGTAGAATTCGGAGTCTCTCAATATTCTTCAGCTCATTGATGAAAGTTAACCATTTGGTTTGCATATCGGATGAGACTGGCTCGTCCCAGTCAAATCCCTCTCGCCAAACCTCTTGGAGAATGATCCTTTCTCTAATGATGTAGATTGAAATAAGACACAACGGATGGAAAACACGCATAATCGTACGAAGGATACGTCTTTTTGTGATGGAATTGGATGATACGAGTAACATCTAATGTAAATCATTATCAATTGAAGAAAACGCAAATAATATGTTTATATTATTTTTGTTTTTGTTTTAGTGGACTGTGTGGATTTAAAGCCGGTAAACATCGGTAAGCATCGATCAAAAAATAATGCGTCTTAGAAAGGTACTACAGCATCTAACTGATGAGCCCAGCTATAGTACCTGGGCGAAACGCATTTTGGACTAAAGGTCACAAATTCATTCAATTGGCTGTAAATCATTATCTTTGCCAAGTTTGTAAAGAAAACAATCGGATGAAGGTTGCCAGAACATTCCTAAAACCTTGGGAATATAACCTTCGCATTCGTCTTGGTCAATGCTGACTATTTCTGTTTCGACATGAGTTTCTGGCATCTGAGAAAGAAGTTCGAAACTGTTGGATTGTACAGAAACCAGATCTAAATGGATTTACAAATTCGAATGGATCTCTGGTGACTAAGACTGCTTCTTAAAATAGTCATCAACATAGGCTCTTTTTGTCAAGCCATCCACAGCTTCAGAACATTCTTTTTTGAGAAGATTAGCATGATGGTTCTTGACGAACTGTGCACCTAGGACCGAACATCATAACTTTCATTATGTAAACCGATGGCTTTCTTGAAATGTCACCATCTCTCCAAGGTATTCTTTGACATTGCTGTTCTTCCTTTTTAATCCTGATTTGGTGGAACATCTCCTTAACGTCAGCATTTACAGCAATCATACGCTCTCGGAATTTAAAGAGACCGGCGTGGAAAGGCACAAGGTTGTCAGGTCCTTTCAAGAGAAAAGTGTTGAGTGAAACACCATTAACTTTAGCAGCCACGTCACATACACATCTTGGTTTTATTGGGAGTTTATTAGGGTTTTCAACAATAAAAGTCGGTGTGTACCAATTTCTAGGCCACTGTATTGATAGCCCTTGTTTCGAAGCGATTCTGGGGTATCCCTTTTCTAAAAGAGTTCGCATGTGATTGGTTTGCCATTCTAGTAAGTGGGGTTTCTTTTTTAAGGATTTTCAAACCCAACCAGTCTTCTGAAAGCCATCGAGTAACTGTCTGGTAGCTTTACGTCATCAGATTTTCCTAAGAGGCCAATTTCATACTGACCATCCACTAGCTTTAGAGACGATTCCATTATGTCCACAGCTCTTTTTTCTTCACGATTCACAAAATCCCCTTTTGGTGGCTTCACTCCAAACTCTTCTGTTGAAAAATGCCGTTTCACCAGATCGTGTAAGCTCTCTTCATGTTTGATTGCATCGTGAAAAAAGAACTTCATTTTAGGTAGAGGAACATTGTGAACACAAGAAACGTGTGGATGAGAGATATGACCACTGCTAAAAACGATTTATCAGAGCCGCGTTTTTACTGCACAGGGCTCTTGATCTTTTCCATGACGTTGACCTTGACCCATAAGGAATTTCGCTTGATTGAGGCCAATCAAAATCTTAGGCTTTGCATCAACTAAATCCACCAAAGTGAGACCACGGAGATGAGGGTACTTGCTTTTTAGATAAGAGACATCTATCGATTGGCGTGGCAAATCCAAATCTTTCACAGTGAAAACATTTTTCAAGATATGACGTTTCGGATTTTTGACATAAGGTACTTCTAAACTCGTTCTCAAAGAATTTTCTTTGAAGCACCATCAAGATGTAAGTCCTCATAAACGTCCTTCTCAAGCATCGTTAAGGATGAACTATCATCGAGAAAAGTGAAGGTTTCCACAAAACGGTAGTTTCTACCATGAAGTCGGATTGGCGCGATCTTGAAAAGCACTGAAGTATTCGAGCGAACATGAGACGAATGAATGTGTGGCTGTGGAACAAACGGCGAAGGAGGAGTATTGAGAACTAAATCGAATCCTTTGGACTGATGCAACAAAGGCTGATGACGACCAGGCAACCATTTAAACCGCAAGATCTCTTCTTGGCGCAAAACCTCCAATTGTGCTTTGAAGGATCTAAACAAGTAAAGCTAATCAAATTTTCCTTAACAAAAGCAAGTCTCTCCGATTCCGATAAGTCCATAAAACTGGCACATTCATGGAGCTTATGTTGTTTTTGTGTGCATTTCTTGCATTGAGTTTTAGCGACAGAATTTGAAGTTTGTGTTTGATGAGTTAAAACTTGTTTTGAAGATCTTGCTGAACCTTGGCTTTTCTTAGCTTCAATATTTGCGACAGTAAATGGCTTCATCAAATCAGGCGGCAAGTCGATAACCTTTTCGTTTAAGAATTTAGCAAATTGAACGAAATTTTCATCTAAGAAACCAGCTTACTTTTTCTGCAACTCTTGATATAAACCTGCTCCAAGCTTAGAGGCTAGATTGGTCATTACGTACCCGTGGGTGAGGTCTTCTTCCCTATTAATAAACCTGGCATCCGCAATATAACCATTCAGCTTCACTGCCCACAGACGAATTTTCGGGTCACTCTTAGAAGCTAACCTTGGAAGTTTCAATAAATTCGTCGTCAGATCGTGAACAAGGACATCGCATCGTCCAAAAATGACATGAGGGGAATTCATAATTGCGTCAGCGTCTGATGAATATTTTTATCGATCATATACCAGTTGGTACGCTCCCCCATTGAAACTGAAAACTGCCTTACGCAGTCGAGAAACGTTTTCTTTGTCACTGAATTTACCTTTAATTGTGGTGGACTTCAACACCTCTTCGAATAATTGCCATTCACGTATGTATATTTTCGCCTGAAAATGTTGGCAGCTCTTGAACATTATTTCGGTTTAGGATAGAGAAGCGTAGCCATTTATTGACATTGAATGGTAGTTGTAGGAACAGGGAAATTTTCTATGACTGGACTAAATGTATAAAAACGCGGTATAGATTGTGGAACTTTGGAAATTCGACTATTAGGAATATCGTTTAGCAAAGTCTGATGATTTTGCTGAATATTTTTTAAGATTTCCAACCTATCGGTGTTCTTATGTACATTTGCTGGAGAAACACATGTTGGTATACAACAGAAAGTTTCACCTGACGAATAAGGAAGGTGTTGTTCTTCTTGTTCGGGATTTTCTGATGCGGTTTTCTTAGCAATACAATCACTTTCCCACAGAACCACGGGGCATTAGTATCATAGAAATCAGGATTGAAACCATGGCACAAATAGTGCCACCAACGAAAACATTTGTCACAACTTACCATTAATTCGTGATCTAACTTTATAACGGGTGATTTTTTTGCTACTTGGTTTTTGACGTTTATATTTTTGACAGATCACACACGACAAATTCCACGAACATTTGACATTTCGATTCAGTATTGTTTGCCATTGCATCATGAATAGACTTACGCCTGAACAACGTTTGCAAATTATTGAAATTTATTATCAAAATTCGTGCTCTGTGAAAAATGTGTTTCGCAAGCCGTTCCGTTTTTTTATCGCAAAATTGTCTTCAGCGACGAGGCTCATTTTTGGCTAAATGGATACGTGAATAAGCAGAATTGCCGTATTTTGAGTGAAGAGCAGCCAGAGGCAATTCAGGAGCTACCAATGCATCCCGAAAAATGCAAAGTTTGGTGCGGTTTATGGGCAGGCGGCATCATTGGGCCGTACTTCTTCAAGGACGATGAAGGCCGCAGGGTTACGGTCAATGGAGAAAGGTACCGTTCGATGATAACAGATTTTTTTTTGCCGAAAATGCAAGAATTGAACTCGGTCGACATGTGGTTCCAACAGGACGGTGCCACATGCTACACTGCACGCGAAACCATGCATCAATTGAGAGGCGAATTTGGTGAGCAGTTGATCTCACGTTTTGGCGCAGTCAATTGGCCACCAAGATCATGTGATTTGACCCCGTTAGACTATTTTTTGTGGGGCTATGTTAAGTATATTGTCTATGGGAACAATCCAAACACGATTGCTGCCTTGGAAGCCAACATTGAACGCGTCATTGGTGAGATTCCGGCCGAAATGTGTGAAAAAAATTGCCAAAATTGGACCTTCAGAATGGACCACCTGAAGCGTAGCCGCGGGCAACATTTAAGTGAAATTATTTTTAAAAAGTAAATGGCAGAAATTGATTTATCGGTCCAAATAAAAATTTCATTCACTTTTTACAAGTTTCTGTGTTTTTTTGAATTTTCAAAAACCAAGCTCTTAAAAAATCACCGTTTACATGTTGGAGAACTGCAACATTTCTTCGATTTCGGCATTGTTAAAATGTATTTTCAAATTAAAATATAATAATGTTCTTTCACCGATTATGTACGGAATCTTCAAATTATAAATATTGGTCCAAGGCTTGAATTCAGAAATCTCCAAATTGAAAACAAGAAATATTAATGGAATTGTCCAATTTTATTTTCTAAATAAACAACATTTAATAACAAATGAAATAGAGGAAATATATTTACAATATCTTAGAATAAAAGATAAAAAACCAATGATATATTTTAAAATTAAGATCTTAGTTTGAAAACAGTTAACGAATGAATGACAAATTATTATAGAAACATTGAGAAAAAATATTGAAATTTAAATACAGACAAAGTGATTGAAAATTAATAAGAAAGTGTTTTTTGGAACAAGTTAATAAATAAGTTACATGAAAAGTTTAAGATATAAATTTAATAAAATATTAATACGTTGGCTTGATGACAAATTCGATACACTTTAGCTCTGCCGCTTAAGATAAAAGGTATTTTATTCATATAAAATATGTGTTGAGAAATTTAAAAATTACAAACTTCATTTTCTACAAAAATCTGAAAGAAATTCAAGTTGTTCATTAAATTTCTCTGAATCAGAACATCTGAATTTAATACTATTCGATTTTGGTATTGCTGCAAAATGTCAAAGTGAGTGAGTGCCTGAGCGTCGTCCAGCCGGTAGCCATTTGTCGTATAGTTTCGTTTCGTAATGTATTTGATTTGATGTTGTTTTGTGTTTGCTTTATTAATTTCTATTCTATTTGTTTATTTGTGAAATTTTTTTTGTATACAAATGGGTTACTTATTCAATAACTCCCAAAACCTTTAATTTTTCTCAAAAAAACAATTATCTACAAAATGATATTGACAAACAATTGACATACTGAAGGGCTTAGCTTGTAGATAATTCTACTATTCAGTCTACAACCTGTTCTTAGGACATGGTGAGAAAAAAAAATTAAGGTTTCGTGAGTTATTGAACCAAATAAAATTAATTAGGACTTTTAAGACGGCAGCATTTCCCTTCCGGTTCCACCCTTAAAACTTGTTTTTCTTTTTAATAGAACATGTTTTTCCAAATGTAACTAAAAATAAAATAAAAAATACCCCACACAAAAAACATATATTTATTACCCTTTTTTGAAAAAAAATGTATACTAAACGGAAATGTTTTCGACCATTTTTCTCCAAATCTATCAAATGTACGATAAAAAGTGTCTTAATTTTGTTTGTGTAGAATGGCATGATTTACAATGTGTAAGAACATTTTTTTCCAAAAAAACCTATGGTTTTCGAGCAATTTAGAAAAACTTTAATAAGCCCCTCTAAAATTGTTGGCTCCACTCCAAATTTAGGGTACTTTTCAGGAAATGCTTATGACGTAAAAATGAAGCTCTCCACCAAAATTCAGCTTTGTCGGAATTTTTTTGAAGTAACATGATTTTCTTATTTAATTTTCGAAAACTATTAAAGCATTGAAAATTTACCAACTATTTTCTTCTTCCGCATTCTGAATCAATTATTTTTCTGACCAAACCTGTACAATTTTATATGGAAACTAAAATAGGCTGCTATTGACCGTTAAAATACTATTTTGGCTTAGGTGATTTTGAAACTTTTTACGGAAAAGAATGAAACCTCAACTTTATTTCAAAAAAATTTAAATGATGATCTCGTGAAACTTAATTTCATATTCTTATTATACGTACTGAAAATTATCAACGACATTAATATTGAAATGCAATCAGAAGAGGCAAGACTTCATCTGTTACTTCCAAGAATGACGTTTTTATTTAAAAGACGATTTTCATGAAAAATTAATTCAAATTTGTATTAATTTTAAAGAAAATCATTATGCCCTTACAAAATATATACTGTGGAGCTGATGCTGAAATTTTTTATACATAAAAAAAACTAAATGGCACAGATCATATATCAGATTTTAAGGTGCGAGCAAAAACATTTTATATATTATTTCTAGAAGTAGTTTCTGTTTCCATCGTTTCATTTAATGTAAAATATTTCCTAAAAGAATAAAAAAGCGTTGATCGGATTAATAATGAATTTTGAGCACTAGCTGATTGTGAAGAGGTAAATAAATTTAAAAAGTGTAATATATCTGAATTTTGGGTTAAGGTAAGCCAGATTAAAAACGAATGTAATAAATATATGTTTAGTAACATATATAGAATTGCAGAAGGTGTTTTATCATTCGCACATTTATCAGCTAATGTGGAAAGATTTTTTCATACCAAAATATCATAAGAACCAAATGTAGAAATCGGTTAAAAGTGGAAACTTGTTCTGCGTTAATAGAAACTAAAAATGTAATGCAAAATAATTCTTGTCACAATTTTGACGTAAGCAGTCACCTATTGACAACAAATGTGCAAAATGATCCTCTTAAACCACAAGAACTACTGGAATAAAACAAATTGTTAATAGTATTTATAATTTTTATTTTGGTAACCTACAAATTTTGTATAAATTTATTTCTCGCTTATGTTATTTATAGTTAATATAATAATATATAATCGTTAACGACGCAAGCCTAAACAAAATTGAAAAAAGCATTAAAGGAGCATACCATATACCGAACAACAGGCGAGGAAAGAGAGAGAGCCTTGGTTTGACAAGGAATGCATGCATGCAAGAAGCCTTTCTTACGCCTGGCTGAGTGCATATCGAAAGTCCAATACAATTTTTACAAAATACCGCTATAATCAGAAATATAAATTTCTCTGTCGAAAAAAGACTACTCGGATACCCAAACACATCAGCTTGCAAGGTGTAAAAAGTCGTCTGAGTTTTGGAACCTGGCCCGAAAACTTAATGGAACGAAATTTATTATTAGTCCGGGACTTAATTCAAATAGACAGCAAACACATTTCGAGCAATTGTTAAGCCCTGATGCGCCAAACAAGTTTCTGAATCAGTATGCCAAGCCTGGCTTCAAAAGTAATATATTAGATGCACCAATTACAAAGGCAGAAGTGTTAATTTCGATAATCAACCAAAAGGATGGAAAGGCTGCGGGCTCAGATGGTATACCCGCCGAATTCTACAGATATGGTATAGATACTCTAGTTGTAACTCTGACAGCAGTATTCAACCAGATCTTTGAGGAGGGAACCATTCCAAACCAGTTCAGCGATGCCTTAATTTTCCCAATCCACAAGAACGGAAGCACGGAAGATCCGGAAAACTACAGAGCAGAGGAATCTCATTTTTGAGCTCGTCATATAAAATATTTACATCGATCTTGCTCAAGCGTTTAAATGAATGGATAAATTCTAATAACCTGCTCAGTGAGTTCCTAGCTGGCTTCAGATCGCGATACTCCACCGTCGATCACGTTTTTGTACTTCGCTCGATTGCTGACTCGTTTCTATCGAGAAATAAGAAACTGTTTGCATTTTTCGTTGATTTTAAGGCTGCTTTCGACACCGTGGATCGAAATGCCCTGTTTTACAAGCTTTTTCAGAAAGGAATGTCGCTTAAGTTCGGTACAGTATTGCAAAATGTATACAAGACTACCAAATCAGCAGTGTGGAATGGTAAATTCCTATCGGAGTGGTTCCAAACGAAATCGGGAGTTAGACAGGGCTGTGCACTCAGTCCAAGCTTGCTTGCACTCTTCATTGAAGATATAGTCGCAGCATTACCCGCAGGAATTGAGTACGCAGGCATTAACATTAAAGCTCTCCTATTCGCTGACGACATTGTTCTGTTCGCGCATACACCGCATACCCTCCAGCTAATGATAAACAAGCTTGCTGATTATTATAAAAGGTGGAACCTAGTGGTAGATTTAAATAAATCCAAAGTGATGGTTTTTAAGAATGGCGGAGGAAGATCGTGTGCAAATGAGCTATGGCACAATAATGGTGAAAGAATTGAGATTGTGAGATAGTACAAATATCTAGGAGTCTGCTTTACTAAGAATTTGAGCATGGAAAAACATCTCACTGACAAACATGATAAGGCGAAAACTGCTATAAACCTAGAATGCAAGCAATGCTTTAATAATAAGGAAATTATACATACCAGTAAATTCAGAGTCTTCGAAGCTGTATCGGAATCAGTTATGGTTTATGCGGCGCAAGCGTGGGGAGGTCAGAAATATTAACAAGTGGAAAAACTGCTCAGATTTTACATAAAACGGATTTTCCACCTTCCTTTGAGTTCGCCAAATTACATGATCATGTTGGAAACGGGTTTATCGCCTTTATTCGTCAAAACACTCAAGCTGCAGGTCGATTACTTCCTCAAAGTTCTTGATATGCCAAGTTATCGTCTTCGGAAGAAAGTAGTTCTTCAAACAATCCAATCCCGAAGTGGATGGTTTAAAGACTGGATAAAACTAGCCGAGCAGGTGGATATTGATCTGAACTATAGTACCCTCGCCTCATGGAAACCAACCTTATACCACTTAATAGCTCGTCTAGATGAAGCCTCAAGAGAGCAAGCCAAAAGTTCACTGCACCGAACGATCTACAGTAGACAAGATTACGATCTCCGGGAGAGAAACTACTTCCACGAAACTACACTAC
The DNA here is from genome assembly GCA_910595825.1 of Philhelius pedissequus. NCBI lineage: Eukaryota > Metazoa > Arthropoda > Insecta > Diptera > Syrphidae > Philhelius > Philhelius pedissequus. The sequence goes on along the minus strand of OU343161.1, from coordinate 100,611,749 downwards.
CGAACAAATTTCATGCATGTTCAGGTTAAGAGCAGAACTCCTTAATCTGAAATACATTCCCCACCTGTGCAACTTGAAAGAGCGCGAGGATGTTTTTCATTTTGTCGGACGATGTGCAGTACTGAGAGAAACAAGAAGACATACCCTAGGCAGTGACTTTCTTTCAAATAATGAAGTTTTAAGCCTTCTACAGGAAACGGATGTCACAAAGTAATATGCATATTGCAAAACAGCACTAAAATATAGAAATCAAATATTAAATGAAGCGTTTTAACCTTAAACTATTTAATTTAATTTAATTTATATAAAGCTATAATTCTAGTTGTCAAACAGGCAGACGGCTATGCCATGCAACATATTGATTGTAACGGGTGATTTTTTTGCTACTTGGTTTTTGACGTTTATATTTTTGACAGATCACACATGACAAATTCCACGAACATTTGACATTTCGATTCAGTATTGTTTGCCATTTCATCATGAATAGACTTACGCCTGAACAACGTTTGCAAATTATTGAAATTTATTATCAAAATTCGTGCTCTGTGAAAAATGTGTTTCGCAATGTTTTATCGCAAAATTGTCTTCAGCGACGAGGCTCATTTTTGACTAAATGGATACGTGAATAAGCAGAATTGCCGTATTTGGAGTGAAGAGCAGCCAGAGGCAATTCAGCAGCTACCAATGCATCCCGAAAAATGCACTGTTTGGTGCGGTTTATGGGCAGGCGGCATCATTGGGCCGTACTTCTTCAAGGACGATGAAGGCCGCAGGGTTACGGTCAATGGAGAAAGGTACCGTTCGATGATAACAGATTTTTTTTTTGCCGAAAATGCAATAATTGAACTCGGTCGACATGTGGTTCCAACAGGACGGTGCCACATGCCACACTGCACGCGAAACCATGCATCAATTGAGAGGCGAATTTGGTGAGCAGTTGATCTCACGTTTTGGCGCAGTCAATTGGCCACCAAGATCATGTGATTTGACCCCGTTAGACTATTTTTTGTGGGGCTATGTTAAGTCTATTGTCTATGGGGACAAGCCAAACACGATTGCTGCCTTGGAAGCCAACATTGAACGCGTCATTGGTGAGATTCCGGCCGAAATGTGTGAAAAAGTTTGCCAAAATTGGACCTTCAGAATGGACCACCTGAAGCGTAGCCGCGGGCAACATTTAAGTGAAATTATTTTTAAAAAGTAAATGGAAGAAATTGATTTATCGGTCCAAATAAAAATTTCATTCACTTTTTACAAGTTTCTGTGTTTTTTTGAATTTTCAAAAACCAAGCCCTTAAAAAATCACCGTTTAGTTACCAAATTATTGTTAAAACTTATGTTGAAATAAAATCAATTTAATCTAATTTATAATCGTTAATGTTATCTTTTTCTTTTATTTAAAAAAATGTTATTTTTGAAGTTTTCTTTATTATAAAGACTAAGTTGTTAAAAAAATCCAAAAGTAGAATTCGATACACTTTTTTTAAGGCGTAAAAGAATGTTTTGATAGTAAGCGAATAGACGTGTTTTAGTTTTGCGCACCCTTAATCAAGTTTTTTCACACCATAAGTTTCCTCACAAGCTCATCTTCTTGTTTCAAAACATTAATATAAGTGACCCTAAAGTGATTTTATCCCAAAAATATTTAATTAAAACTATCGCACTGTGTAATATTAATCAAAAAACAAGAAGAAAAATCATAATCATAAATTGCAAAATTTTTATTAAATATGGCTAGTAGTGACGTAAGTGTTCGAAAAGTAAACCACTTAGTTCTTCTTTCAAAAATTCGAAAAAAACCTTTGAGGAAGACAGCATTATGTGGAAAAAAATGGAAGAAAACTCCATAACTCAAGAAGTAATTTCCCTTCTTGATAAAAAACTCGAGGGAACTGTCGATCGAATCACTGCCTCGATTAACTCACAACTTTCCAAAATAAAAAAGGATATAACACACCTTGATACCCGTGTTAACGAAATTGAGACAATGCAATCAAAGATAAACTCCGAAAACAAGTTGCTTAAAAGCGATTTAATCAATTTCAACAAAGCGCTTGCAGACATCAAAATCGAATTATCTTCATTCAGTTCCAGATTAAACGAGCACGATAATGATATGGTTGCACTTCGAAGCGCTTTATGCACTATGAGAAAAATGCAAGAGATACTGGAAAATCGAAATATTTCTTGTGACGCTGTGTTAAATGGAATACCATTTTTGCCCGACGAAAATCTTAAGGGAATCTTCAATCACTTGTGCTTAACATTAAACCACCAACTCTTGTTAACATTTTTCGTACCCGCCCAAGGAATATACACAATCCGAATTCCTCGATTATAATTAAAATTATCTCACCGTTCTATAAAAACACACTACTTCGTTCCATTGCCACCTACCGAAAACAAAACAACTATAAGTCACTCAGCTTACGAGATGTCAACGTTGGTACGAAAATTGACAGCTCGATCATTTTACGTAAATGCTTAACTAAAAAAAACAAGAAGCAACATCGCGTCTCTAAACCCTGGTTTACAAGTCGTATACAAGAGCTTATGAATCAAAGAGATCAAATCAAATATGGTTTTACTATCATGTTGAAGATATTCATATAATTTATAAAACTTTGCGGAATAAGGTTGTTCAGGCAATTAGAGATGCAAAAACAAATCGCCTAAAGATTAGTTCGGATGGTCGGAATCTATATGAAAATCTTCGAAAACTCGGAATAGGTAAACAAACACCTAAGTGTAAAAACCTTATTGATATAAACGAACTTAATCTAAACTTTCTCTCTACACCCAATAATCTGTGCCCTGTAGAAATTTCGGAAACTCTACTAGTCTACATAGGCTCTTTACTGTTGCTCCTTTTAGCTTTTCAAATGTAACCTGCCTGGAAGAGGTAGAGAGTTTTATCTCTGTAAAATCCAATACAATTGGAGTTGACGAACTTAGCCATGTTTTCTTAAAATCTACTCTGCCCATGTTACTACCGTACTTAACTCATGTTTTTTTTTTATAATCTAACGCGCTCAAGGGATTATGAATACCCTTTAAATGATTCAACACAGCGCGGGCGTGAGGGTGAGGTTAAAGAAGAGAAAGAATGTTAGGAAAGATGTGTGGCGCGATATTCGGAGACTGTAGGTGGTTGTTGTCTCAGATTTTATCTCCAGGGATGGCGGCTGAACTAATGCGGAGAAATTTCCGTATCTTATTTATCTATGTCCCTTATAATTCGCATTAATTTTTTTTAATTCTTTGTCATATTTTATCGGTATACTAGTTTTACTCAATCACATGTTGTTAGTTCTATGCCTAAACAGCATGTAAATGAGTAACATTATAACTCATTGTATGACATTTATTTTTAGAATTGGTTTTTAATGAAAAAATAAGAAGACATAGACTACGCCAGGGATCGAACCTGTGACCATAAGGTTAACAGGCGAACACACAACTATCGCGCCACGGCCACCATTCTCATGACAGGAACATTCCCCTAGCAGTGGAAAATGTGCAAAGGTTATACCGATTCCTAAAAACGCGCTTTGCAATGAGTTTCGACCAATTTCTATTCATTCATTTCTTTCAAAAGTATTGGAACGAATTATTCAAAATCAATTCAATGAGTATATTACTCAGAATAATCTCCTAGTTCCAATTCAATCCGGTTTCCGCTCTCAACACAGTTGCACCACGGCACTCTTGAAGATTATAGAAGATATAAGGGTTGAACTTGATGTTAATAATGTAACGTTTCTAGTCCTTTTAGATTTTTCTAAAGCATTTGACATAGTTGACCATAATGTATTTTTAAACAAGCTGCGTCAGGAATTCAATGTATCTGAAGAAGCAATCAAATTATTATCATCCTTTCTTAGCGATAGAAAACAGGCAGTTTACATTGAGAACAAATTTTCAAAATTTCTCCCCTTACTCAAAGGTGTTCCTAAGGGATCAATCTTAGCCCCATTGCTCTTTTCACTTTATATAAATGAAATCGCGTCTATTATTCGCAATGCATCGAAGCACTTTCCGCATTGGATGACATTCAAAAATATTAAAGTTGCTCCCTAGGTCTCATCGAAAACTGTGTATTCAGCATAAATGAGGATCTTGACCGTATTTTCAAGTGGGCAGAGTCTAATGGTCTGGCTCTTAACCCAGATAAATGTAAGTGCCTAATTATTTAAAAAAAAAACCATATGACTTATCCTACTTTCCGCCAATCATGCTTAATGGGACCTCGTTAGAATATGTTAATACTTATAAAAATCTCGGTGTTATATTCAATAGAACTTTAACGTGGAATGACCATATAAACTCTATAGTAGGTAAGACTTATGGTACTCTTAGAACACTTTGAGACACTGCTAAAAGGCGATTTTTCATCCCTGGTACTGAATATTTTTGCTGGACACAATATAGCTAAAATGTTTGGGTAAATTCTTGCTTGAGGGGAAATATTAAAAACAAATGCACGACTCGCATGAACTTGCTCTTATGTTCGATCACATATATTTTTAAAGTCATTTTTACTTTATTTTTTCACAAAGTTTCTTTAATTTTTTTTTCTAAAAAAAAATTGGTATGTCAATCTTAAATATTTAATAATATTAACTTAAATACAAAAAATTAACAAAGAAAAAATAATTCAAAATTCTGAAATAAATACTTAAACTAATTTGAGCTAGAAAAAAAGTACGCCAATTTATTTCTTGGATAAATTTGCATTTATGAGAAAAAAAATTTAAAAAATCTTTGGAGCGGGTTTTGAGAAAAAAAGTTTTTTTTAACTTTTTGAAAAAAAAAATTCAAAAACGCCAATTCATAGGTATTCAGCAAATACATTATAAATATAATTTTTGAAAAAAAAATTAATGAGCAGTTTTGAAAATATTATTTTTTTTATTTTTTTTTCTTAAAAATGCTTTTAAAAATACAAAAAAATATTAACTAAATATTGGTACGCAGTAGAAATTGAGCAACCTAAGGTTATATATGTGTGAAACTTTTTTTTTTGTTTATGAGATAATCGAAAACAAAAAAAAAAAAACGGTCCTATGGAAAGTACCGTTTGTACATTTAAAATTTTTTTTCAACCATATGATCGGTCGTATCTAAAGAGCTGCACTGATTTTTTTAATCAAAGTCGTCAGAGCCGTTTCCGAGAAAAATAGGCTTTAACGTAACGGTTATATGGCAGGTATCGTTATTTTTTGAGCTAAAAACAAATTTCAATTTCCCCTCTGCACAATACGTAAAAAACTCCATAGACCAAGTTTGAAGCAATTTGGCCCACCCGTTTCTGATGTAGGTTTCTATACATACATACAGTACAGAACTTTTAGACCATCTTTTTTCGTCTTCGCAATCATCGTAATGTCATGTTTGATTGTTATCTCAAAACTTTTTCGACGAATGCATAACTTGCCTTATAGTACCTATAATCGCAAGTAAAAATAGAAAAGTCAAAAGCTCAGGCAAATTCGTGGGGGATTCCCAAAAAGAGTAAAGAAACAGACCTATTAATAATTGTCAACGATTTACTCGAAAATCTATGAATCTGTTTATAAAGTTAAACCCCAGGTGGAAAACGAATATAAATGAAGCTGTCAATTGGCACCAATTCTTGTAAAATTCCTGTTCCAGACTAGCAAATTTGATATTTTTAGGCAGAAGAGAGCGCTCATGAGAGAGTTAAATGTTTCCACTTTCAGGTCAGTTATTTATTGTAAGCAGCAAATTTACAGTGTCAGGTAGACGTTTAAGAATGGACAGAAAATTATACTCAAACCGTTTTAGATTTGTTTCCATTTTATTAATCTCTGAGAGAATTTCATCTACACTCATTAAAATTTAATAAAGGGTGGATCAGACGTATTATTTTTAAAACTTTGCAAAACAACGTAAGGACGGGCCTGCTAGTTATACGCTGTGATTTGTGTGATTTGTTGCATTTTTTGTCAGTCAATAAATAAATTTGACATTATTTTACCAAAAATTTCAAAATTTATTTATACTTGAAACAACTCAGACAATTAGCTTAGGAGAATCCTCTGCTTTGACCTTGACTTTGCGATTTATCTTTTATTAGTCTTCTTATCAAGCAGCTATAAATAAAATGCATGTATTTTTCTCATAAGTCAATAGACTTATTTGATTATGACTAACGAACTCTTTTGTTATAATTAATTTAGCCGAAAGCATATAGAAAGCTAAATTTTTGATTTTGATAAACAAATCAGTTTAAAAATACAGTTTGCCACAGCATGACGTTCCCAATTAGTCTATTTCTGCTAAGAGCTTCAGTTTTGAGTTTTGTAATCATTGCATTAGAGTGTAAAGAAAACTTCATTGACAACAAGTCCTCTATTGTTGAAGAAACAAGTGTAGCACCTAGAGTTTTAGTTACCAAGCCTCTTCTGGAAATTACTAGAATAGTTAGGCTGAAAATGAAATCACAAGCAGCCATTATTGAAATCCATAAGGACGCTGTTCTATGTGCGGAGTCCGGAGGTTATTTGATGGCGGTGAGTGCAATTGAAGACGGATTGAAAGCTGCAATAGAATTAGTTGCTGCTTCATCAGATGTAGCTGGGAAAGCACTTGAGAGGGCCATAGCAAAAGCTTGCGATAACCCAGAAGCTGCTATAAAAATTATCCAAAAAGGAATGAAAACTGCTCAGGAATTAATTTATGATGCCGGATACCCGGTTTATTTTTCGTTTAAAGCGGCGGCTGAGGTAACTGACGATGAGTCAAAGAAATTTATTAAATTAGGATTGCAATTTCCTCAACAAGGTGGAGCGTATGCAATTGCTAGTCTCGGTGCCGCTGAGTCTGTATCAATAAATGGATTCAAATCGAATACAGCTGCAGCTACTAAGGGTCTTGATTATGCGCAAGAGGCATTATTGGCTGGTTATGAAGCAGCCTTCGAAAGCCTAGTTTTGGCTGGTAAGTCAGCTTACAAGGGGCTTTCCGATAATGTCACAAGACCAAATGAAAAAGATCAGCAAATTTGTAAGCCCCGAACAACTCCTCGCAGTGCAGAAGCTGAAGCTGCTAAAAGTGCAATTATTTCGAAAGCTCAACGAGCTTTAAAATCTATGAGGAAAGGTCCAGTAGCAAATGCTCTTAACACAATTAAAGAAAGTCTAATATGTGGAATTGAAGCTGCTGCAGCTGGAGAGTCGTCAGCATTAAAAGCTCTTTCAATTGCCACAGAAATGGCTTCTAATGAACCTGATATCGCAATTGGTACATTAAATGCGGGTTTCACGTCTCTTAAAAGTGCAATCATAACAGCTGGAAATGAGACATGTCAGGGATTAGATGCAGCCCGAAACATATTGAAGAATAAGAAAATCATCAAAATTGTCTCTGATATTTCTAGAGTTGGGAGCGGCATTTCTTCATCTTTAGCGGGAATCGAAACTGCGGAGAAGTTAGTATCTGCTGGATTGAAGATTGGAGGGGATGTAGCGGTATTGGGACTAAAAGCCGCCTGCAAATCTGTTTTGGCAGTATTATTTGTATTTTATTCTATTTTGGTAACAATTGGGGAAGAAGCTTTCTAAAACAATTAAATTTAAATTAAATAAAACAATACACATATACATATGTTTGTACCTCCTATTTTGTTTGTTTGACGTACGAGTATAGATAAGGTTCATAATTGAGAACTCTATAATGACTTGCAAAATTTTCTGCGTGTTAATTTTACTTGTGATTATAGGTACTTTAAGGCAAGTTATGCAGTCATCGAAAAAAAAATTTTGAGATAACAATCAAACTTGACTTACGATGATAGCGAAGACGAAAAAAGATGGTCTAAAAATTCTGTCAGTCTATCAGTCTGTCAGTCTGTCAGTCTGTCAGTCTGTCAGTCTGTCAGTCTGTCAGTCTGTCAGTCTGTCAGTCTGTCAGTCTGTCAGTCTGTCAGTCTGTCAGTCTGTCAGTCTGTCAGTCTGTCAGTCTGTCAGTCTGTCAGTCTGTCAGTCTGTCATTCTGTCAGTCTGTCAGTCTGTCAGTCTGTCAGTCTGTCAGTCTGTCAGTCTGTCAGTCTGTCATTCTGTCAGTCTGTCAGTCTGTCAGTCTGTCAGTCTGTCAGTCTGTCAGTCTGTCAGTCTGTCAGTCTGTCAGTCTGTCAGTCTGTCAGTCTGTCAGTCTGTCAGTCTGTCATTCTGTCAGTCTGTCAGTCTGTCAGTCTGTCAGTCTGTCAGTCTGTCAGTCTGTTTCTCAAAAACCACGCGAGGGCCATTAATTTTATGTTGCACAACAGCAAGTTATGTCAAGTTAAGTTCTTAGTATTTTTTGTTTGCCCTATGCACAATCCACAACTTCAAAAGTTTCCATTTAGCATGTCCGTGTCTGAAAATTAACTTTAGTATTCTTTTATTTCCATTTTAAAAATAACAAATTAATTCAGATCTTATGTGACTTTGACTTTTATTAATTTAACTCAACTTACCCCAGCTAAAAACCTAGATCCACTTCAGGGCGAATTGAGGGCGACCCTAGGCTTCAAAAAACACAGAATTTGTTTATCAGGGTGACTTCAGGTTTTTCAAAACACGTTGTTGGGCGACCCTAGGGCGACTTCAGGGATCAACGAACAAACCTATTTTTTTAAGTAAGAAGTTTTTTTTTAATAATACAAATTCTCTATACTACTGAAATACATCAGCCAAGTAGAAGACTTAGCATTATAATATTTGGACTTGTTGAATTATTGATTCAAAAAAGCTTTTAACGGCCTTTAGTCCAACAAAAATTGGCGTTTCGTCCCGGCGATCTCACACGGACTCATCAGTTGACTAGTTAGGACCTTTGTCAATACGCAATTTTTGCCAAGTTCAGTTCATCTTACATGGGCAAAAAACAAAAAATTCTAATTTAATGATTAGGAATTCTAGTCCTGTTGGATATAGTTCACACTAGGTATTCTTCACGAAATCTATGTAAGATGAACTGAACTTGGCAAAAATTGCGTATTGACAAAGGTCCTCACTAGTCAACTGATGAGTCCATGGGAGATCGCCGGGACGAAACGCCCATTTTTGTTGGACTAAAGGCCGTTAAAAGCTATTTTGAATCAAACCTATTTTTTGTTTATTTTTAATGTTCAACTTGTTCCCGACGGTTTGTCAGATTCCCTTCCGTTTACCCTACAGTAATTGACAGTTTCTTAGTTTAACTCCGAAGTAACGGGGGATCGAAAAATCTGTCCAAATTCAAGGTACGCCAAAATCACTAACAACTTATTCCTTTTGCACCACTCTGTAAAATTAGCTCCGCCTTGATTGGCATACAACTGTTCAAATGGAAAACTCTTTAGGAATATTTTGCTTGCATCAGCCAAAGACGGCATTCGTTTGAAGTACATATGTATATTTCGGTATATCTCAAAGACTTCATGCGTAAAACATTGTGGTATTATGTTTGAACGTTTTGACAATTAGTGACACAATACTTGCCGATTAAGTTCTCTTTTGGGGACCAAGGTTTTTTTTTCTTCCTAAATTTGGCTGTTTAAATACAATGATGTAAAAACAGATTCGTAAAAAAAATCTTATTGCTGACTAAGGTTTTTTGACGCACTCGCTTTTTGTTCAAAAAATTTCACCTGTTTAATTTCTTAGTTCTAATATTTATTTCATTATTCAAACAGAAAAAATGTGTTGCTTCATAAATTTGATTAATGAAACACAAATACACTTAAAACACATTTTATTAAAATAAAGATTCGAAAGTATAAAAGGTGAGCTTTCTTTGACCATGGAGTCAGTGTGTAAGTGTTTATCATTGAGACAGCTAGGCACTACAATCTAATACTTGTATCTTTAAAATGGAATTTCCAAATTACCGTTTGTTAGTTGGAGCAATACTTTTACTAGTTGCTTTGGTGAATCACTCTGATTCCAGTACAATTGGTGACAAAATATCCGAAGCATTTCCAGATGCAAAAGAAAAGTTTGATCTCAAGGCAGCAGTTGGTGGAGATGGAAATATTGTGATTGCCATGGGTGAAAGAGCCATCAAGGAAATTCACGAATTCGCAGCTAATCATACCCGAACTGGACCGATTGGACAAGCTATGCTAATTTTTAGAAATGGCTGGGAAATTTCAATTAAGATGATTGCCCATGGTCTAGACGAAGGATTTGATTTGATTGATGGTCTCCTGGACAGAGACATTAAAGATAAAACAGCTGCACTGAATGCCATCAATAATGGAATAGATGACATAAAGACTTTAATTTATCAGTCGGGGGTTCCAGTTCATGCATGCCTTGGAGCTGGCAAATTAATATCCAATATCACAGATAGAGCAGAATTCAAGTACGCCATTGATAAAGTTCAAGAAACTGGAACTGGAATCTTCGATGATTTGGAAGTTGTTAAATTCTTTGCAATTCAAGGTCTGAAGGCGGACGATGATGAAGTAACTAAAAAGTGTCTTCAGGCTGCCCATAATGCTATTAAGTCTGCTGCTGAAATTGCCAGTACGAATTATGTTGTTGGAGCTAAAAGTGCCTTTGACTATCTATCAAGTTCCGATGAATCAACAATTATGCTACATGAATCTAATGAAAAATTGATTTCTGATGCAGCTAAGGCAGCTGCAGCAGCTGATTCTGATACAATAGAAGCTTTAGCGGCACTTGAAAAAGATTTTGAACTTGCCACTGAAGTGGGTATTGACGGTCCAACTTTAAACACGGTAAAAGCGGGAATTACGGAATATATCGAATACTCTGCATGGAGTGTTGCTATATGCTATGATGCTATAGAGCAGGCCAAGGCTTTAGCAAAGACTGATCCACAAGGTGCTATTCGTATATTCGCAGACGCAATCGAAAAAGCCAAGATAATTTTAGTAGACGGCAGTATCAAGGCATACGAAGGTCTGGGAGCAGCTGCAGCTTTGATGGAATCTATGGACCTTTTCAATGAAGCCATTGAAATTGCAGAAAGGAGTAGAGTTGAAGGAACAAATGGATTCGATTCTGCAAAAACCGTCGCTATTAGAGGAATCTTAACTGGTGGAAAAGCAGCAGAGCATGCTCTTGACGCAACACATAAATTGCTAGAAGCTAATGAAGCAGTTATTTTTGATCAGCTTCATGCAGTCAGAAATAAGACATTCCACCAAATGAAATACTGAGAATGAAAAGTAAACATGAGATATTACGATAGAATATTCTCATGAGCCTTTTGTTTTCAAATTTGTCATCGTTAATTGTTAGATTGTTTATTATCTGAAACAATAATATAAAATTTATATTTAAAATGTTTCTTTGTTTGTTTAAACGATTTTTTTTAGCAATCAGTATTTTAATTGTAAGTTATAAGACGTTCACCTCGTGGTTGATATAATGGTTCAGCAGTTCTCGAGCACTGATTGGAATGTTGGAAGTGTCTCAGCTCAGATTTTTTAACAGTTTATTAAAGTAGTTTTCACTTGCTAGCTGTTCTGGAAGTGCAAAAAATCTTCCTACGTGTGAAATATTCAAGATGCAATTGAAATTATTTAAATCGTTAGGAAGTTAAAGCCTAAAATAACACACACACACATACAAAAAATTAAATAATAGAATTTTCATTTTGAAATAACTTGGAATCCATTTGATTTTGAAAGATAAAGATAACCATCAAATTAATAAAACTCGTCGATTTCTGTTGAATAGCGTTGTTAAAATGATTGTATTTATCTACATACATACATGAAATAGTATGAATGCCGTTTAAATCAGACTAACACTTATTTTAAAATAATATGAATATTTATTTCGAATTAAACACATTTTTAAGTAAAATAGAGATTCACAATGAAAAAAAAATAAAGTGCATGACTGGTTCACATGTACTTGCTCTTATAATCGATCACATTGTATCCACAAGATTCTTAGTAGATAGGATATTTGTCATTTGCCAAGAGGTGAGATAGTATTCGCGTTTTTTTAAGAGTTCTCCAGAAGGCTTAATCCCTTTTAACGTAAAAATAAATAACGTAAACAAAAAAAAAACAAATAAACACTACACAAAAATAATAATTTCACCTCAAATTCCACTGCTCTATTTTAAATATAATATTCATATATCCTCTCTTCCCTTTTCTTTTTAGATTTATTTTCATGAATAAAAAAAACTACTTAGTAATTTACACTTGTTGAAGTAGTAATTTCTTATCTTAATAAAAATAGCCAACAAAATTTGTATAGCTACATTTTAACCGTGTTCCAAAAAAGAAAACGAAAACATGTAAGCAGAAAGCACACACCGACAACACCTTTTTCCTTAAACTTAAAATGTATGCTGTCATAAGCTATAGTAAAGCTTCAATTCTGAAAGCTCCAAAGATTAAGGTATTATACTCTGTTCAATTTATATTTTCAGTACAGGTCCTATGGGAGAGCTTTTGCATGACACTCAACTTAGGAAATTGCTACTGAAATATTCCATAAATTCACGTACATTCCACCATAACCTTTCTGATCCCCGGATGTAAGGAAGGAGACTGATCGCCAACTTTCTATTTGGTTTTTGCTTTGGAGCTTTCAGAACTGAAGCTTTCTTTGAGCTTATGAGAGCATATATTTTAATTTTAAGGAATAGGTGTTGTAGCTGCGTGATTTTCTGCTTACATTTTTTCGTTTACAATATTTGTTGGGTATTTTTGTTAAGGGAAAATTATATTTGAGCAAGTTTTTATTGGAATTCGGTGCTTTAATTAATTGCAACTTTAAATTACGAAATAGTTTTTTTTCTTCATAAAAATAAATCTAAAAAGAAGTTTCGTATGTATATTATATTATATTTCATAGAGTGCAGTGAAATTTCATGTGGAATTATTATTTTTGTGCAGTGTTTATTTAATATTTTTTTTACGTTATTTATTATTAGGTTAGGCCTTCTGGGTAACTCTTAAAAAAATACACCTACTATCTCACCTGTTGGTAGCGTGGGAAAAGATAGATTAAATTTTATTTAGATTTAGTTTAATTTTTTTGAAAATAAGTTTACGATCTACATGTTTCTGTTCATGAAACCTAAATTAACAGTTGTTAACCCTTCCAACATTTGTGAGAGAAATATAGCAATTTATAATGATCACTACGGCAACTATGGGAAATGGAAAAGCTTTATATAAATAGAGATGGCTTATTGAAATCCATAAAAGTAAGTGTGAAAGGAAAATATCCTATCTTCCCTGTACTGAAAATATAAATTGAACAGAATATAGAATTTCCATCAACGGAGGAATGGCAATCAATGTGTTTTTTCTTTAATAAACACAATAAACGAGAGTTAAATTGGCGATCAGTCTCTTAGCAGAGGGGAGCAGACAGACAGGTTATGGTGGAATGTACTTGGACTTATGGAATAAGTAGTAATTTCCTAATTTGAGTGTCATGGAAACAATAGCCGGCACCAGTGTGTTTCAAAAAGCTCCCCCATAAGGCCTGTACCAGAAATATAAATTGAACAGAGTATAGGGTTGTTTTCGGGATAATTAAAGTTTGCCATCTTTGCACCAACAAATTGTATGGCAGGTACCGTGGATATAAAAAAATATTAGAAACACGAATCGAGCCAATCGCCTAAGAAGCTTAAGAACCAAGTTTGAAGGAAATCGCTTCTGCCGTTTAGGCTGTAGATCGTTCTACAGATAGACAGACAAACTTGAAGATTACTCTTTTCGGCGTTCTCTATCATAGTAATGTTAAATTTGATTAAGATCTCGAGTTCAATTTTTTCCAAATGCAAAACTAGCCCTATAGTACATACATACCTTCATATATCGCAAGTAAAATCAAATGCACAAATGCTCTTGTAGCTAACAACTGTAATATAGCTAGCATTGACGCTGTTTAGGAGGTAAGTAGTCTAGTTTTCCTATATGCAGGCTAAATGTGATTTTTTAAAGACACATAACCATTAATAAATGTATAAGGGCCTACATTGTATTAATAATTATTAATAATAATAAGGTAAATATAAATGGATAATACGCATAATTCATTGTTTATATATTGCTTAGTTGTTAAAGTTTGGGGAAACAAAGATGCTATTTGAAAAAAGCGATTAAAAAAAAATATTTTGTATGTATAAAATTTTTAAAACGTTTAAAAAAATGATACGACATTTTGAAGCTGTCAAATTAAAAAATCACTGATTTTTACTTGCGATTATAGGTACTATAGGGCAAGTTATGTATTCGTAAAAAAAAATTGTTTTCTAATAATCATTAGTACAGTTCAATCTCAAGCTTAAACATATTTTTTTGCATACTTATTAACGGTACTTCCCATAGAACCACTTTTCATATTTTCGAGTTTCTCAATATTGGATGAACCGATTAAAATAACTTTTTTTATACAGATGCTCCCTAAAATTGTTAATAAAACTGCATACCAAAATTTTCAAAAAAAAGTTTTTCGCTTTTAAAAAATAAATAATTTTTTTTTTTGAAAAAATCGCTTTTTCATAATCCAGTCATATAATTTCTTTGAAATTTGAATTTTATATGTATATTAATAATATCTTCAAAATGGCGTTTCAATTTTTTTTCTAAGAATCTTCTCAAAATTTTATACATAACAAATTAATTTGTTAAAAAACCGCTCCAACAATTTTTGATTTTTTTTTAATATATTCTTATTTATCCAAGAATTCAAATGGCATATTTGTTTTTTCTCAAACTATAACGACTAAGCAACACAAACATTTAATTATGTGTATTATCCATTAATTCCTATACCTTTATTATTATTCCTTTTTACGAATTTTTGCGTACGTCACTATATACTAAATACAATGTTGGCCCTCATACATTTATGTATTCATATGACGTGTCTTTAAAAACCACATGAATCTTATGTATGCATATTGCACCTAAATTATGAAGTTGTATGTGTATAGCTACCTACCCTAGGTAGGTAGGATTGCATTCATTTGAATGCAATCTTTGAATTAACTAAATGAATTCACAATCTATGACTTCAAAATGAATCGCGATTTTATATTTTGAAGTTGAAGTCTATAAGTGAATACAAATGTTACACATTTCTGGAGATAAATCAAATTAATTAAATTCTAAAATGATTTAATTCGCTTGCAACTCTGCTAACTACCTACTAACAGCGTCAATGCTTAGCCACATTGAAGTTATTATAGCTACAAGAGCAAGTTCGTACCATCCAGTCGTGCATTTTATTTTATCTAATTTTCCTGAATTACACACTCTTTAAAAAAATATATAGTCACCCACATTTCTTTCACTTTGGTATGCGCGGAATACAAGAAAACAATACATTAAAAGTCAACATAAACAAAATATTTGGTGGGTAAGTCAAACAGAAACAATTTTATGTTAAGCAATATTTACCAATATTTAATATTATTTTTGATTATTTCGTGTCCGAGGGCGACACGTGGAAAACAATTTCTGGAATTTTTTATTGATTTCTTCTCGTGTTGCCAATTTTATTATAACATAAAGAAAAACTGTTCAAATATAAAAAAAATCATTTTATAGATTAGCAAAAACTAGAGATGACATAATACAATGGTTGGGCAAGAATTAATAAGAATTACTGTAACAGTACAGTTTCTTAACAAACGCCTTTGTTATATTATTTTTATAGAAGTCCTGATAAAGGATTAATGATTTATAATAAAGCTTTCCTTGGTATCCCGAGAGATATATTGAGGCAAGTAATTTTGATTCCATTAAGATATTGGTATTATTACTAATAGACTGTCGAGTTATTTAAACTCGAACTTTTAACTTGTTCAACCAACATCAGAAATGTTACAAGGAACAAGTTTTGCCTCGCCAATATTTTAGAAGCAATATTTTGCAATTGTTCAGTACATATTACACCAGCCTTAGCAACGTCAAGATCGCAGTTTGGCCAAAATCCTAAAATGCGTGTTATTGGTGCAACCCTCCAGTACTTGAGAGCGTAAAGGATTTTATGGGACAAATCTTCTTTCGAACTAGTGCAGTTTCTCAAGTTCTTAAAGACCTTGATTCGCAGAACCGCTGGCTCGCATATTATCCCTCACATCTTACTGAAAAAGTGTTCTTCAAGGCCTGCAAAACCACTTTTTAACGCGTGAGATATTCCATCTGTACCACTCAGCATTTGTCCAACCTGTTCCTAAAATAGGCGAATGTTCTTCAACCTCTATCTACCGTCCAATTGAACTTACATCCCATTTCTTTCCAAAGTCACGGAAACATTGAATTACCCAACTTAAGAAATATCTTGAAAATCGAAAGCACCTTAATAACCGGTCGTATTGCTTTCGTATAGCAATTGGTCCACTGGTAAAATGGTGGTATATCTCACCGAACAGTGGCACATATCTTTACACCGGTTTAGAGAAAGTAAAATTATTGCGCTGGATATTTCAAAAGCATTTGATAGAGTTTGGTATCAAGCTCTCCTATGGAAAATCCGTGGATTTGGATTGGAAATACTTTTCGAACGGCTCAATACAAGTTTTATTGGACGCCTTCAAGTCTGATATTCTTAAATTGAATGCTGGTGTGCCACATGGCTTAGTTCTGTCTCCGGCTCTCTTTATCATTTTCATTCAAAGAAAATTATGAATTATTTGATGGTTATTTTAACGAGTACGAATTGGTATGTGAGGAAGCGGTTAAAACTAAAAAATATGGAAGAGCAAGTGGTGGACGCATCTACGGGCTTAAGAAAATATACAAAGAATTTTTGAATTTTGAAAATATACAGGGACATATTATTATTAACTTCAAATTAGATAACATGTGTAAACACTATATAATACCAACATATTTAAATTGCAACCACTGGGAAAATGATTTCAACGCTTTAAGTGATGTAGTTTGTCACAATCAGAAAACCAAAATGATGCTGAGAGGAGACCTTAACGCGAGAATTGGAAGTGAACAAGGTACATACAACGAAACGGGGCAACATCTTCAAACTACTCGGGAACGAAGATCTAAAGACACCAAAACGGACAGTAAAGGAAGAACTTTATTGGACTTTGCGGAATCATTTAATTTCATAGTTCTAAACGGAAGATCCAAAGCTGACATCAGAGGTGAATTTACGTTCGTAAGAGGGAATGCCTGTTCGGTAATAGATTACTGCCTTGTATCGGAGAATTGGCTTGGCAATATTTCTGATTTCGTTGTCCACTCACAAAATTTTTCGGACCATATGCCAGTATCAGTGTCACTGAAAGCTAGTGCAAAAATGAAGGTTTGGTAGATACAGAGATCAATTATCCCAGACTGGTGTGGAGAAATAGCAACAAAACTGCTTATCAATTAGCCATGAACTCGGAATTAAATATTCTGCAACAAAATGAAGAAACTCTTACGATCGAAGGTTTGCAAGAAATTATTCGTAAAATCGCACCCAGGGTTTCTACAAAAACACAAGTAATGCACGCAAAACAAGAATGGTTTGATAGTGAGTGCTTTCGAGCTAGAAGCAAAGCCTTTGCGTTCTTAAAGCTTTTTAGAAAATATAATTCTACCTACTTTATACAAGAATACACGAAAGCAAATACTTCTTTCAAAGTGCTATGCGTCGAGAAGAAAAAATGTTTTACGAAGAAAAAGTGCAAATTATTATAGCTAGCAGGAATATAAAAGAGTTTTGGAAAGCAGTTCGGTACATAAATGGTTCAAAGTTAAGAATCGGTATAAATATACCAGCAGCTGACCTAAAACAACACTTCCAATCCCTTTTGGACGTAGAACGCACAGCGTTGTCCTTCCAATACTGCCCAAATCATGCAGAAGATCAGACCATGGATCAATCTTTCTCACTAGAAGATCTAAAAGCAGTATTAGTAGAGCTGAAGGAAACTAAAGCACCAGGAGAAGATCTCATTCCACATGAATTCTACAAGTACTGCACCGAGGAATTCGCCTGCTGTTTACTTCAAGTGTTCAACGACCTTTATAAGAATGATTTTTTTCCTCCATGTTTTGATTCAGCGGTTATACTCCCAATTTTCAAAAAAGGAGATCGTAATATGGTGGAAAACTATAGAGGAATTTCATTGCTTAACACTGTTCGAAAGATTTTTGGAGGACTCTTATATAAGCGACTTACCAATTGGGTGGATAGAAACGAGTTACTGAGCGAATGCCAGGCCGGTTTCCGCGAAGGATACTCAACTGTTGACCACATCTTTACGCTTAGTACTATAGTTGATATCTACCGCTCACAAGGAAAGAACATTTATGCTTACTTTGTAGATTTTAAAGCGGCATTCGACAGCGTAGATAGGGAATTATTATTCTATAAACTATCGACAATGGGTGTGTCCACAAAAATGCTGAAAAAGTTAAAAAAATTATATGCAAATTGTGCTGCTAGTATCTGGGACGGAACAGTACTATCAGAAAGCTTTTCAACACCTACTGGTCTACGGCAAGGATGCACCTTAAGTACACTGCTATTCGTTCTATACATTAATGATATAGTATCATCCTTAAATGGAGGAATCGAGATACGTACTATTATTTTAAAAACTCTCATGTATGCAGACGATATTGTCCTTTTAGCGGACACACCTATAAAGCTACAAATGATGATAACGAAACTTGAAGATTACTGCAAATTGTGGAATCTAACCGTTAACCGTTCAAAATCTCAAATTATGATTTTCGGTAGAGGAAAGAGACAAATTATATTTGGAGGTACGAAAGAGAGCCAGTGGAGATCGTGGACAGCTATAAGTATCTAGGCCTTATATTGACACCCCAAAACAACATGAAACTGCATTTTTAAGAAAAACTTAAAAAGGCGAAAACCGCGATTAACGCAACCTGGCGAGAATGTATGCAAAATAAAAACCTAAGTCTTTCAGCTAAACACCATATCTTTGAAGCAACGTCAAGGGCAGTCATGCTTTATGCATCCCAAGTATGGGGAATCGCACAAAACGATACCGTAGAACAATTATTACGATTTTTCCTAAAAAGAATACTGCACCTTCCGATGACCACGCCCAATTATATTCTACACATAGAAACAGGTTTACCTACAATGTATATTGCAACATTGAAGCTTCACTTCGACTATGTACTTAAAATATTTAAAATGAATGAAACACGACTACCCAAAATTGTAGCAAAGGTTGCCCTGGATATGAAAACTTCCTTTTTTGAAAAGTTGACCGAGCTAGCGGAAAGAACTGAGTGCCCTTTGCAGCTTGAGACTATAAGCTCCAATCAGATGAAAACGGATTTATATAACATTATTAAAGTTCTCGATGAAAAGCAGCGCGAGTCATTTATCGAAAATGCACGATCCTCTGCGTATAGAACTTATTACTCCCAACTAGAAAACGATCTGGGAACGAAAAACTACTTTGAAAATAATGCTGGAGTGGATAAGATATCTACCATCTTCAAAATACGTGGGGAATTACTACATCTCAACTACATACCTCATCGCCCAGATCTACCTATAGAATGCAGCCTTTGCAATATGAACACCAGAGAAGATACTTTGCATTTTGTAGGTGTTTGCCCAATACTTATCGAGCTTAGAAAACTGTATCTGGGTAAAGCTATTTTCTCAACCGAAGAAGTTCTTAGCCTTTTGAATGGAGAATCCTGGACAGCTCTTCATAAATTCGTCAAAGCTGCACTCCGATATAGAAATCAAATTTTAAGAGAAGACTTTTAAACTTAATGCACACTTCACAAATTAATATGTAGAACTTAAATAATATTTATATGCTCTGTAAAATATTATCATTATCTTGTTATCTTAGTAAATCAATTAGTCAATCTGGCAGACGGCTTTTGCCATGTCATATAAGATTTGTAAAAACCAAAAAAGGTAAACTTTGTAAATATTGAATTTTAATAAATCTAATCTAATCATTTTCATTAATGCTCTCTTAAAACTTTTAATCCACTAAATTATTTTTCTGATGATAGTTGTGGCTCCCGAAAATTACGCCAAATGAAATTGAGCCAGATTTTTTTTTTGAAAAACTGCCAAAATTTGTTCTGGCTTAAGATTGGAAAAAAGAGCAGATTTTTTTTCTGGAACATAAGCCAGAAATATTGGAAATTATGCCAGATAGGTGTGGAAAAAGAGACCTGAAAGAAAAATGGAAATAAAGCCAGAAATGTTGATATTCTGTCCTAATTTCCAAATAACGTTTTGGAAGAAAGGCCATAAAATATGTTAAGGTATTTTCAAACAAGACGAATGTTGTGGGTTGCGCGTCTCGTCGGGGCGGGTCCACATGAAATATTTTGTTAAATCTTTATTCAAAACATAAAATAGATTTCAATGTTTATGTTGAATTTTAAAACGATAGAAAAAAATGTGAAGTACTTTTGGCACATTTTAAAAAGAATTTTTTAAATCCACAAAGAAATTAGCGTATACCAAAACTTGTGCCCACCCCAAATCCTATATTGAACAAAGCAGGTGGTGGCAGGGGTGCAGTATGTCACCCTTACGCGCCGAAATATTTGTACACCGTGAACCTAATGCAAAAAAACACTTCACAGTTTACACAAGTCCGAATTTTTTCTGTTTTTTTCCAATTTTTTTTTCTGGCGTTTTTTCCATTTAAGAAAATGGAAAAGCACCAGAATTTTTCCGGAAAAAATAAGAGAAATTTAGGAGAAAATATCAATATTCCTAGGAAAAAAGCCCAGAACTTTGTAAAAAGAATTTTCTGGCGTTTTTTCCAATGAAAATTCTGGCGTAATTTCCGGGAGCCTATAGTACCCTCAGCTTTTAATATTATTGTTTGAGTCACTTCCATGTTCTTCATGTATACAACTGCAACGACAGCATTGTTCAATGGGAAATATTAAACTGTACACATTTGACATATTTGATATCGTCAAAAACGCTGCAAAATATTTGGTTACTTGATAGTGCAAGAAATTCTGTTCCTCGTCAGATATAGACTTTATTCGTACAGAGTTTGAGTATAACTCCCAAAACTCATTTGAATCATTTGTATAGAAATTCAAAATAGAGCTCTAAGAATGATAGGCGATAGAAATATATTGGAAACATAAATACATTTCTAGAATATGAAATGTTATACGTCTTTCAATTTTTTTTATCGCTATTTTGATAAGCACTATTCTAGCCTGTGGCATTTCTCTCCTTAAACTATTCGACCGTAATAGCCGCACTTCTAAAAATGCTCATCAGTTTGCGAGCCCAACTTTCGGCGTATTGTTAAGTACAGATATTCTTTTTTTAGCCGTAGAACGAGAATGTAGAATACTTTACCCGGCTCTATATTCCACTTCCATTTTGATATTCAGAAATTTATAACCAATGTACATCGGTATCTTCTGTTACATTCTTCCCTATATTCCTAAATGTGTTTCGATACGAAATGTCAATCAGAAATAACGTTCTCACTCGAACGTCAATGATGCTCAAGAGTTTCCATCGGTATTTATTTAGGGCTGGCAACGAGACGAGACCAGTCGAGACTTTTTAAGTTTCGTCTCTGTCTCTTAAAAATCGAAAAATATCAGTCTCGTTTCGTTTTGGCCTCGGTCTCGCCGAACCAAGTCTCATGCTGGATTTATTACTATCGGTAATAAGATTTTCCGTGGAGCTTTACTGTTATTTCATACGATTTTTTGATCGATGGAATTTTATTACGTGGGAGATTCACGATCGCCTAAGAAATATCAGTGAGAAACGACATTACCACCTGTGAACTTCTTCATAGGGGTTTTTAATCTGTTTGAAAAATAGATTGGCCATCAATGTTGCATGTTGCAGATATTGGTACTAATGCAGGTTTAATGTTGAGTGATATTATTTTGTAGCAAAAAGAAGAAAATACAGTTTTCACCTTGTACCAATTTTTTCGTAAATCTAAGTTATGGATTTTAATTATGTAAGCTACATAGAAGAGAAATAAGTATGTACCTATGTACATACATGGATAGATACTAGGTATGTTTTAATGATGAAAATTTAGGATGTAGGTGGGTATAGGTAGCTATAGGCATATAACTTTCTAATTTAGACAGGGGCGGACCGAGGGCCAAAAGGGCCTCCTGGGATTTTTAGGAAAATGGCCACAGAATCCAAATTACTATCAAAATTGTTAAAAGTTGATATGCAGAAATTTATTCTTGTTTAATATTATTATATTATTTAATATTAATTTTTAAATATACAAAACTGTAATAATATCTATGTTCAATTCATAGAATGTTTTTAGCAGTGCCAGGTGGCATTTTATATGAGTCTTCGAACATGAATATATAGCTTCAAAAGTTTTACATGGCTTACTTACTAAGCATTAATTTTATGACGTTAAGTGGGTGTGACTTTTAGCTTAGCCAAAACATAATTTTCAAAAGTTACAAATTTTAAATATAGGTCTGCAATAAATTGCGTTTTCCTGTCAGTAAGTTATGTTATCATTAGATTTTTTTTTTTAAAGGAAACCTTGTTGACATAAGATAAAAGTTTTCTGTTTCTAGGAACTGGTTTACCCAGTTCACAAAATTCACGGAGACATCAAATATCTGATAATTAAATTTTTTATTGATATGAAACAGTAAAATAAAATTTAATTATTTTTAAAACCGAATTTCAAAATAACACATGTTTACCAACCATCAAAAATAAAACAAAAAAAAACGAAAGAAATTTTCCAAAAATATCTGCAATCTGTCTTAACCTTACAAATAACAAAAAAAGAGCATGATAATAGGGCTATCGTGTATAAAAGTTCCCTCGGAATTTTCCCCATCTTCTAAATCTGGAAATTCCCTGAATTTTCGACTGCTCCTATTTAGATCGAATTTGTTTTATCAGAACGATAGCCCAGCTGCTATGGAATATTCGTTTTCTATGCAAATAAATTCTGTGAGAAACTGCAACCATAATTCACGTTCACATATTTCGACGATGGAAAATTTCATTCAACAAATATGCCAGATACATATTTATTTTAGTTTTTCAGTATAGAAAAAAGATATTGGAAACTGATTATAGAAACTGAATAAGGATATAGATTTATCACGAAAAATACATTTTCTTCCCAAATTTTACATGCTCGTATCAAAAACCGTTAACCCGTGTAGTTGTTGAATTTGAAAAAACCAAATGAAATGAAATAATTTGGAAAAAAACGCCAGAATAAACATTTTGAATTTTTTTCCAAATGGAAAAGGAAAAAACGCCAAAAAACACAAGGTGCAAAAAGAACGAAGCATAAGAGGGACATGCTCTGCAACCCCCGCTTCTTGGCCGAATTGAGGATTTGGGGTCGGGTCGACTTTGCGTGTATTCCGAGTTTTTTGTGTAACACTTATCTTCTGTCTAACTTCCGCTTTATTTCACAAGCAATGTTCGGCACAATCTATTTATTTTTTTGGGCCTAATTGGGTCAAGCTATACATTTTGTTAATCAGCGCCAGCGATGAGAGTATTTCATCACTGGCATTGTACTCATCAAATCTCTTGGACACTATTTTTGTTGTCTTGAATCATCTAGCTGCGCAACCGACCGTGCGTCAAGCTATACAAAACTCAGCAAATAAATCGAATAAAAGCGGGTTATTTTCTTCCATAAGAAAGCACAGAGAGGTGTCAAACGCAGTGAATAGTAAACGAAGGAAGAGGAAAGAAAACAAATTTGTTCTATCCAGCGATACATTTTATAACCCTACATTATTCGAGTTACATTGTTGTTGCTTTAATTTTCTGTTTGTTTATGAATTGAGTTGGAAGGCAGATGTGTGTCTTAAGTAGAACGGAAGCCAGAGTGGGTAAAATATTGTTCACAGCATATGCAGGTGCAAGTTTATCCTTCAACCAGCCGTTCCGTACTTGCGTTCCTTCGCAAGCTTTTAATATTTTTTTATATAAACATTATAAACAAAATTCTATGGTCCTCGTAAGATCCATATGGGACCTACAAACAGAATCCGGTGGGCCTCGAAAGATCCACAGGGGTCACAACAGATTTTCATAAAGGGTCCGCCAAATATTTTTTTTTTTGAAAATGCTAAAAAAAAAAATAATGAATATTTTCTCAATTTTTTTTTTTGAAAGTACAATCCTTCCGGTTAATAATGGAAAATAATTTTAGTCAAATGGCTGCCTCGGCTGGCCATACAGTAGCCTACACGATCGGTCCAATTAAGCACATTATCGATTGTGTGCAGCTGTATTTCACCAATGGCTTCACGAATATTTTCCTTTAAAGCGTCAATTGTCTCTGGCTTGTCGGCGTAACACTTATCTTCTACGGCGCCCCACAAATGATAGTCTAACGGTTTCAAATCGCAGCTCGGAGGTGGCCAAACGACATCAGCTCTGCGGCTGATAATGCGATCTTCAAAAACAGAGCGCAAAACATCGAGTGTAGCTTCGGCTGTGTGGCACGTAGCACCGTCCTGTTGAAACCAAATATTGCCAATATCCTCCTCTTCAATTTTTGTGAGAAAAAATTCGTTCAACATGGCCCGATAACGATCGCCATTGACTGTAACGGCCTCCTTGCTCATTTTCGAAGAAAAATGGCCCAATTATGCCTCTGGACCAAAATCCGCACCAAACAGTGACTCGTTTTGGGTGTATCGGCTTTTAAAGAATGCGTGCGGTTATTCTGTACCCCAAATGCGACAATTTTGCTTGTTTACATACCCGCCAAGATCAAAATGAGCTTCAACTGAAAAGACGATTTTTTGGCAAAATCGGCATCTTCTCTAAGTCGATCGCAGGCCCACTTAGCGAAGCGAAAACGCATTGGATGGTCAGTTGGCTTCAACTCCTGAACCAATTGGACTTTGTATGGCGTCATACCAAGGCAAAATTCGTCTCAATGATGTCTCCGAAATGTTCAATTGTTGAGAACGACGGTGAATTGATGTTGATGGCGCTTCACGCACACTTTCTGCCACAGCAGCAATATTCTCGGGTGAACGAACTGTTTTTGGCTTTTCACGCTTTGGTTTATCGATGAGGATGCCAGTTTCTTTCACTTTTTTCGCAAGATTACGGACATACGGAGCTGACGGTGCTTCTCTTCTTCCAAAATCCGTACGCAATTTTCGCACACATTCTGCAACATTATTTGATTTTCAACTAATGTCGCAATATTTCCCAGCGTTGTTCAAGCGTATACACAACCATATTCGTTCAGCGGAAAGATAAAACTAATTATCTGTCAAATCAGACATGAGCTCGGTGTTACCAATCACGAAATAAGCACTAGTTGAAAAAAAAAAACGTTAGATGGCGGACCCTTTATATTGACTAAAGGGCTAGCAGCTGACTTGCGCCACTATTCTCTAGCGGGGTTTGATCAAGAATTCATGAAAAAATACTAAATTTACTGTAAATTCTCTCTAAAGGAGTGTATTTTATGAGAAAGTTTTCTTTTCAAAAATAGAATTTCAAATGCTTTTAAGAATTTTTTTCTTGCCCAAGGGCCTACCGGTAAGAACAAGAGTGAGCGGTGGCCCAGTCCGTCCCTGAATTTAGATATAATACCAATACGATTCATGTGATTTTTAAAAAGACACATATACATATGTATATGTATATATAAATGTATGAGGGCCTACCTTGTGTATGACGTACGCAAAAATGATTAAAAAGAACAAGAAACGATTTCTTATAGTTTTTTTTCACAAATTTCAATATCATACTGATTTTTCATTTCTATTGTTGCAGATTTTGGCGTCTTTAGCACGTTTTCTTTAAATTTTCCGACGATTAAACTGTCTTCTCTTTTGGCTGTCTTGCGTGGGCGTCCTGAACGTGGTAAGTTTCGGATTGATTTGTGATTTTTTTGTTTATTTATTTGGTAATACACGGTTTGACGAGGCACTTTGTATAGTTTGCTTAAGTATTCAACCGAAATACCAGCATCATACTTGATCACCATTTCATTTCTTAAAACTTCGCCTATTTCCGCCGTTTTCCCCATTATAATCAATTAAATTGAAAAAAAATTTAATGTAATAAAATTTCTGTATTTAAATGTGCTTAATTTTAACAATTATTAACTTTGATCGCACGCACGAAACGAAATGAACTAAAAAGAATATGATGTCAAAATACTTTTTTCCAGTTAATTTCAACTCACTCCATACATTGAACATGATTAAGAACGAATGCGTAAGGAAAAATAAAATATTTTGTAATTTACAGATACAATCACGTAGATATTTTGTTTCGAGCATCACACGAGTTCCGTTATATCTCTCAGCTCTTTAAAACAGGCAATATAACAAGGAAAATATTTTTGTCAAAATACTTTTTCCGACCATTTTATATTAAATTTACATTTCAAAAAAAATCAGTGGCTGGTTTTTGAAAAATCGATATTTCAAAAACGAAAATTTATTTACTTTTTAAAAATGGAAAAACCTTTTTTTTGAAAATTTCAGTATGCAGTTTTATTAACAATTTAAGGGAGCGTTTGCATAAAAAAAAATATATTTTAATCATTTACGTAAGAAAACATTTTTTTACCTGAAAGTGGTCTGTACTAACTTAAGAACACACACATTTGTTTATAAAAAGTCTTGGCGCCGTTTTCGAGAAATAAATTTTTTCTGACGTGTTTTTTTTTAAACATTTGTATGGGTGGTACCGTTGTTTATTATTTCAGGAAAATAGTTTTTTTTTCTCAATTATTCAAGATAATGTCAAAAAAAGCACCATATACGAAGTTTTGCAAGAATCCATTGAGTCGTTTTCGAAATTTTGAGTTTGCAAGAAAAAAAAAATGAATTTCCAAGAAAAACTTTTTTGAAAATTTTGGCTTACAATAGTGTTAAAACTTTCTACGAGCTTCTGCACAAAAAATTTCAAAAAAATTAAATTAAACGTTTCCCAGAAAATCGAAACTGGATCGTACGAACTAGCTCTTGTAGCTAACAACTTTAATGTAGCTATAACCATGGAGGTTTAGTTAGTTACGTGTAGTTATCCTATGCAGGCTTAAGGTCTATGTAGGTAAGATTACCTTGATTCTTAGTACAATGAATTGTCGAATGGATGATTCAAGGAAAAGTTATATAGGTATCTACCTACAAATGTATATTTAAATATATTAATGGATTTTAATTATATAAGTTGGGAGAGTAAAATGTATGTACATGCATATACATATAGGTGGAACCTTAGTATGTACACTTGTTTTTTTTTTTTTTTATAACTTTGCACGCGCTCAAGGGATTATGAATACAGTTTATATGTTTTTCTTAACACAGCGTGGCATCCGGTGAAAGAAGAGAAAGAAGGATAGGAAAGATGTGTGGCGCGATGTTCTGAGACTTGAGCTGGTTGTTGTCTCAGATTTATGCCCAGGGATGGCGGCTGAACTAATGCGGAGAGGACTACCGTGTCTTATTTATTTATGCCCCTTATAATTCGCATTATTTTATTTATTTCGTTCTCATATTTTATGGGTATGCTAGTTTACTCAATCACATGTTGGTAGTGGTATGCCTAAACAGCATGTAATCAGCAAAGCAGCAACTTATTTTATGACAATTTTTCGAATTAGTTTTTAATTGAATATAAGAAGACATAGACAACAACAGGAATCGAACCTGCAACCGCGAGGTTGACAGCCGAGCACACAACTATCGCGCCACGGCCACCCCATATATAATTCATATAATAATGCAAATGTAGGATGAAGGATTCATACAATAATGCAAATGAAGGATGTTGGTGAGTAGGTAGCTATATGGATATAACTTTGTAATTAAGGTGCAATATACATATACATATAAGATTGATGTAATTTTTAAAGACACGTCATATGTATATATAAATTTATGGGAACCTACATTGTATTTAGTATTCAGTGACCTACGCGAAAATACGTAAAAAGGGAATAATAAGAAAGGTAGACATTAATGTATAATTCACATAAATAAATGTTTTCATATTGCTTAGTCGTTATAGTTTGAGGGAAAACAAAGATTCAATTTGAATTCAAGGATAAATGAGAATATACAAGTATATAAAAAATATTAAAAATCGTTGGAGCGGTTTTTTAATAAATTAATTTGTTATGTATAAAATTTTGAAAACATTTAAAAAAAATTCAAACGTCATTTTGAGGATATTATTAATATACACATAAAATTTAAATTTATTATTTTTTAAAAATCGAAAAACTTTTTTTGAACATTTTGGTATGCAGTTTTGTTAACAACCTTAGGGAGGATTTGTATAAAAAAAAATTATTGCAATATTGAGAAAGTCGAAAATATGAAAAGTGGTTCTATGGGAATTTCCATTAATAAGTACGCGAAAGGAAATATTTTTTGTCTTAAGAGTGAACTATACTAATTTAAGATCACAAACTTTTTTTATAAAAAGTTTTGGAGCCGTTTTTAAAAAATAAATTTTTTTCGTAACGGTTTTTTCATATTTGTATGGTAGATGCCGTTGTTTTTTATTTTAGAATTTTTTTTTTAAGTATTCAAGATAATGTCAAGAAACCACCATACACAAAGTCTCGAAAAATTCTATTGAGTCGTTTTCGAAATTTTGAGTTCTCAAAAAAAAAATATTAATTTCAAACAAAATTTTGAAATTAATATTTATATATATTTATATAATATATTTTTTGCAATAGTTTTTAGGCTTTCCAAGAGCTTCTGCGTAAAAATTTCCAAGAAATAAAATTTACCGTTTCCCAGAAAATCGAAAACCAAACAAATGGTCATACTAGAGGTACCAAAAAAAACAATTTTTTTCCAAAAAAAAATTATCAAAGGGTACACTTTCATGTCATTAATGAACTGATTTTTTTTTCAATCGTTGGAGCCGTTTTTGAGAAAAATATGATTTTTGTTTTTGGCCAAAAAAAATTTATGGGCGCTACTGTTATTTGTCGTCTTAAAAAAATGAAAAAAACGTGTGGGCATATTACCGAAGTTGGAAGCAAATAAGCAGCACCGTTAGGCTGCAGACTCGAAGACAGACAGACGGAATTGGGGACCCACCCCATTGGTATGATCGTAATGTCATGTTTGACTGTTAGAAAAAATTTTTTTTACGAATATGTACATAACTTGCCTTATAGTACCTATATAATCGCAGGTTAAAAGGGGGCGGTAACCACTGAGTGCCTCAGGGCGCCGAGAAGGTTAATCCGCCACTGGCTTCAACTGCACCACTATTATTATTTTTTATTTTTAAATTCATTTTTATTTCATTTTAACTTATAACTACCTTAAAGCTAAACAAAAATGTTTAAAACTAGCCTAATTATCAATAACTTACAACTAATTTACTGGCCCTTTACGGGCGCTCTAAATAAAGCAATAACTCTTAAAACTAATGTCTTTCGACCTAAAAACTATTTTAATTAAATCTAATTTTTTTCTATTTTATTTTATATTTCAAGGAACTTTCACAATAACTTGATATCTTATCATTTATTTTTTATTTTTATATTTTTTGTTTTTTTTTTATTTTTTTTTTAAATATTTTTTCGTTTTTTAATTGTTTTTTAAAATTTTTATATGCATGCAGACACACACCCACATACAACCCACCCATACATGTACATACGCACATACATATACGTACGCACATACATGTACAGACACGCAGATACATGCACGTATGCCCCCGCATACATACATATTTTTAATTTTTTTTTTGGTGCCACCCTGACTGTTCCCTATACCTAATTGCCCTAAATCTATGTAAGTCGGCCAAGATATAATATCTTCATCGACTTTAAATATCACGATGCTGTTCAGAGAGCCACCAGAACTGGTTTTCCTGTTTCGCCCTATCCCTCCGGTCCCGATCGGACACAGTCCTACTGAACCGAAGGCACTCTTCTCCACCTTGAGCGATGACGTCTCGATCATACAGGAGTCGCCTATCCACAGTTTTCCGGCTGACGTGGTAGGTGAGCGGAACCGACCCTCCATCCTGTATCAGCCCTCGACTGTCTAAATAGAGGAATGCCTCGGGAGGGATGTAGCCACTTAACCGCGCAATCTCGAAATATTTGTTATTGGAGTAGTACGCCCGAAAAATTAAGTTGTTAGTTGGGGGCATCGCTCTTGCAACGTGCCCCCGAATCAGCTTAAACAAAAAATTATCTATTCTATTTATGTTGGCTCCGTTGTATAGAACCTGGTTGGAATAATACCGTTTGTACTCCGACTCTGGTGTTCTGTGTAATCCAAGGCAACGTCGAAGACACTGCCTCTCAAACACCCGAATCTTTTCCATTTGAGATGGGGCAACGTTGTACCACAACGGGCATCCATAGGCAATCATGGGCCTGATTAGGGCCATGTAGCAAATCACCTTCACCCTGCTGTCAAGACGACTGCTATAAAACAATCGTTTTGTCAGGGCAAAGGCTCCCCTAGCCCTGGCCAGAGCAGCACCTATATGTCTGTCGAAATACAAGTACTGATCCAACCAGATGCCAAGGTACTTAACTACACTTTTACTCGCCAGTGGACGTCCATGTGGTCCTACGATCACCAGCTTGCGCCAGTTCTTTCTCGTATCCCTTGAGGCGCTAGACAACGAAGTCCTAAACAGAATTGTTTCTGATTTCTGGAAATTGATTTTCAACTTCCAGTTATCACAATATCGCTGAATCTTGTCGAAGTCACTCTGCAAAAGAATTTTGATGACCTCTACTGTTGGAACTGTTCTGTACGCAATTAGATCGTCTGCGTACGCAATTGCCTGAGTTAGACTACCTATCAGATCGCTGGTGTAAATGCTGAAGAGAATCGGCGAGTTAACCGCTCCCTGCTGAAGACCATTGTCAATATTAAAAACTGTATTCGAAGTTACATTGCCACTCTTGACAACAAACTTTCTACCATTTAGCATTTCATAAAGCATGTACAATAGCGGCTTACTTATACCAAGTCTGGCGAGCCTTAGATAGAGACCCTCTAACCATACGGTGTCGAAGGCCTTCTCCAAATCAACCAGACAGGCACCCGTACACTGCTTTTTAGATTTGTTCCAATTGATATCAGAAACGAGTTTAGATGCGGCATGAATTGTGTCATGTCCCGTCTTAAAACCGAACTGATTATCCGGTATGATTTTGTTGTCCTCCGCCCACTTGAACAGAGCTCTATTAATAACCTTTTCAAATACTTTGCTGATACTCGGAAGAAGACTTATCGACCTGAGATTCGCCGGATTGGAATTGTCCTTTCCCTTTTTAGGGAGAGGATGCACCACTGCTGTCTTCCACCGCACTGGATAATATGCATTATTCAGCGCGTTGTTAAACAGTGTGGTATAAATGTCAACTGCTTCCTGAGGAAAATGTCGTAGTACAACATTGGATATACCATCGACTCCTACTGATTTCTTTTTCTTTAGTGAATCAAAGATGATCTGGAGCTCAATCTTCGAAATTAACAGGGAACTGGTCCCATTTCGCTCGGCGATTATGGCGTTTGCCAAATGTTCATCATTAAACCCGGTAAAACCAAGGTTCTCAGATCGCCACTGCGTTATATCGTTCCGGAGGTAAAAGTGGTGAACCAGAGCTCTGCTCTCCAGGTCATGGTTCGGGCGAATGCTAGCATTCACATTGTACACTTGCTGGAAAGCAGCCCCCACAGCCTCCACCTTCTCCTGCGGATCTTCGATTATGAAGAGGTCATCGTCCAAGACGGCGTCATCTGGGTCTATTCCTGCTGTCAGAAGTACGTCTCTGTTTTGTGTCGTCCTCTGGAGCTTAAGACACGAAAGGTCGTTTTGATCTTTCCTTCTGAATAACTTATTAATTTGTGGGAACATACCACTATTATTATCTTTACCAGTGGATGTGCATATTTTGAGATCCGTAGATATTAGCAACTACAATTTGAGGATGCGTCGAATAAGAAGCAATTTAGATCTTACTTTTGAGGTTACCATGGGAGTGTAATTGCAGATTGGAAACAAGACTTGAAACCGACGAGGCTACAGAATAAAAACTCTCGGAAGATATATTTTACCAGTTGGCGTATTGCCTTACCGTAGTATTCCAATCGATTTCGCCAAATGCGGAATAAATACTTCCAATTCTTGTTAACTGACATGTTTCCTAAACTGACAGTTACCGCCTTTGGAAAAAATCATAGCATCTTCCGGTTTGGGGTGATACATTTTGTACAGGTCTTAATATTCAGATCAGCCTTGACTGTCAAAAAAATCTTCAAATCGATAACTGCATACATATAGATTTAAAGTTATGTTATGTTTCGCTTCTAGCCAAGGACATAGTTTGAAATCATTCCTTGAGACCCATATTTCAGTAAGCCAAGAAAAAGTTCATAAGCCAAAAACTATTAGGTACGCGCGTTTTGACAATAACTCATTGTCACAAAAATTGTTTGTTTAAAGATATAATATTTATCCACGGGATAGGTTCGGTGTTGTTGATTGTTTATTTTTTGTTGTTTAAATTAAAGTGGCTGTACAAATTTTAATAAGAAATAGTCCTACATTTTAAAACGAAATGCTGTCTTGGGGTTTTTTTGACGAATTCTTATTAACATGGTATATTTATTTTCATATAAAACGATTTCACCTGTTCAATTTCTTAGTTCATTTATTTATTTCAAAGTTCAAACAATACAACAAAATTGTTTACTGTGATACACATGAAATCAATAAATCGCTTAAAAACACATAGTTTTAGTATCGTTTTGAGAGTATAAAAGGGAGCATAACATTGTCTTAATGGAATCAGTGAATATTTCCGTTTCATCAAGACAGCTTGAATTAATCCTATTAACTATCTCCAATGGAATTTTCAAACTTCCGTTTGTTAGTTGGAGCAATACTTTTAGTAGTTGCGTTGGTGAATTACTCTGATGCCAGTACAATTGGTGATAAAATATCCGAGGCATTTCCCGATGCAAAAGAGAAGTTTGATCTCAAGGCAGCAGTTGGTGGAGATGGAAATATTGTGATTGCCATGGGCGAGAGAGCCATCAAGGAAATCCATGATATCTCAGGTTATCACACCAGAACTGGACCCATTGGAGAAGCTATGATAATTTTTAGAAATGGCTGGGAAAATTCACTTAAGATGATTGCCCATGCCCTAGACGAAGGATTTGATTTGGTGGACAATCTTCTAGACAGAGACATTGAAGATAAAATAGCTGCACTGAATGCCATCAATAATGGAATAGATGACATCAAGACTTTAATTTATCAGTCCGGAATCCCAGTTCATGCATGCCTGGGAGCTGGCAAATTAATATCTAACATCACAGATAGAGGAGAATTCAAGTACGCCATCGATAAGGTTCAAGAAACTGCAACTGGAATCTTTGATGATATGGAAGTTGTTAAATTCATTGCAATTCAAGGTCTGAACGCAGACGATGATGAAGTAACTAAAAAGTGCCTCCAGGCTGCCCATCATGCTATTAGATCAGCTGCTGAAATTGCGTATACAAATTTTGTTGCTGGAGCTAAGAGTGCCTGTGTCTACCTAGCCAATTCTGACGAATCCACAATTAAACTACATGAACCCACGGAAAAATTGATTTCTGATGTAGCTAAAGCAGCTGCAGCAGCTGATTCCGATACTGTACTTGCTTTGGAGTCACTCGATAAGGATTGTGGACTAGCCATTGAAATGGGTATTGACGGTCCAGTTTTAAGTACGGTTGAAGCTGGACTCAAGGAATACATCGAATACTCTGCATGGAGTGTTGCTGTATGTTACGATGCCATTGAGAAGGTCAAGGCTTTGGCAAAAACTGATCCAAGAGCAGCTATCCGTATTTATGAAAATGCAATCGAAACAGCCAAAGCAATTTTAATTGACGGCAGTGTCAAGGCCTACGAAGGTCTCGGCACGGCTGCTGCTTTAATTGGAACCATGGACCTATTCAATGAAGCCATTGAAATTGCAGAAAGGAGTAGAGTTGAAGGGACGAAAGGATTCGAGTCTGCAAAAACAGTTGCTATTAGAGGAATCTTAACTGGTGGAAAAGCAACAGAGCATGCTCTTGACGCATCACATAATTTGCTAGAGGCTATTGAAGCTGTTATTTTTGATCAGCTGCATGCAGTCAGAAATAAGACATTCCAGCAATTGAAATACTGAAAGGAAAAAAAACGTGAAACATTATTATATTTCCAAAAGCATTCTCTTGTTTTCTTAAATTGTTTAAAAAATTGTCTTCGTTAATTTCAATTGTTTGTAAATCAAATAATTGCAATAAAAGATTTCAGAATTTAATTGATGTATTTATTTTTCTATTTGTTTTAATACTTAGTCCCGAGTTTAAGAAAGGTTACCATACTCTGTCCATCAAAAATAGTCAGTATAGGGCTTATGGGTGAGCTTTTTTTCAAGAGAATGGTGCCTGTGTATATTGTCACCACACTGAATTGAAATAAAATGTACGACTGGATCGTACGAAATTGCTCTTGTAGCACTTTAATGTAGCTAAACATTGACGCTGCTTAAACCCTGGTACAGGGTGGCGCACGAATCGTGCTACAATAAGAAATTTAAATAACTTTAATTTTAATCGATGCATTTCATTAATTTTTTACTTGCGATTATAGGTACTATAAGGCAAGTTATGCATTCGTCGAAAAAAAAGTTGTGCGATAACAATCAAACATGACATTACAATGATAGCGAAGTCGAAAAAAGATGGTCTAAAAATTCTGTCCGACCGTATGTCCGTCTGTCAGTCTGTCAGTCTGCCCAAACGGGTGGGCCAAATTGCTTCAAACTTGATATATAGAGTTTTGTGGGTATTGTACAGAGGGGAAATTGAATTTTTTTTTAGCTCAAGAAATAACGGTACCTGCCATATAACCGTCACGTTCAAACCTATTTTTCTCGGAAACGGCTCTAACGATTTTGATAAAAAAAATCAGTGTGGGTCGTAGCTAAAGACCGATCATACAGTTGAAAAAAAAATTAGAAAAACGTCTTAAAACGGTACTTTCCATAGGACCGTTTTTCTTGCTTTCGACTATCTCATAAATGGCTTAACCGATTCTTTCGAAATTTCACAAAAATATTGGTTTAGGTTGCCCAAATTATACCGCGTACCAATATTTTTAAATAATATTTTTTTGTATTTTTAAAATAATTTTAAAAAAAAAAATTTAAAAAAAATTATTATTCGAAAACTGCTCATTAAATTTTTTTCAAAAATTATATTAATTTGTATTTTGTGAATACCTATGAGTTGGCGTTTTTGAATTTTTTTTAAATATTTTCAAAAAGTTTAAAAAAAAAAACTTTTTTTCTCAAAAACCGCTCCACAGATTTTTAAAATTTTTTTTTCATAAATTCAAATTTATCCAAGAAATAAAATGGCGTACTTTTTTTTAGCTCAAATTGGTTGAAGTATTTATTTCAGAATTATTTATTAAATTATTTTTTCTTTAATTAAACAGATTTAGTCTTTTGTTTTTTAAGATTATATTATTAAATATTGTCGTACCAATTTATTTTAGAACTAAATTAATGAAATTTTGTATATGATAATACAAAATTGAGTTAAAAATTACTTTAAAAATATATTTAGATTTTTAATAGAAATCTTTTGCATACGATGGGATCGAACATAAGAGCAAGTTTGTGCGATCCAGTCGTGCATTTTATTTTTATTGGATTAAAAATTAAATTTTATTTTAAATAACTAATGGTTTTTAAAGATGATAGACCGCAAATCACCTCCACGCTCACCCACGCATATGCGGCACCTGATCAGAAAATTGTTCATTGCGGCCTGAAGCGTTGAAATTGGGATCGCGTTAATTATTGCCTTAATAGACTGCTTCAATTCAGTCAAATTCCTGGGTTTCGTTTTGTACACTTCCTGCTTGACATAATCCCATACAAAAAGTCTAGTGGAGTCAGGTCAGTTGAACTTGAGGGCCAGCGGAAAGTGCAGTTTCTGGATATCAATTTGTTTTGGAATTTTCGTTGGAGCTCCGCCATAACTTGTGTGGCTACGTGTGTACTTGCTCCATCTTGTTTTAAACCAAATCCTGCTGAAAGGGATACGTCTTCGGCGAGGTTCTGGGTAAAAAAACTCCTTCAACATCTTTAAATAACGGTCCCCATTGACAGTTTATGTTACACCGTTTTCTTCAAAGAAGTATGGCCCGACAATACACCTTGATGAAACTGCGCACCACAAAGTCATTCGTTCTGGGTGCAGTTCCGTCTCATGAGGTATTTCTGGATTAGATTCACTCCATATACGGCAATTTGCTTGTTAACATTGCCGTTTAAGTCAAAATGGGCCTCATCAGACATGAACAAACAATTTATCAATGTGTTGTCTTCTTCGGCCATTGCAATCATTTTTCGGCAAAATTCCAGACGAACAGGCAAATCCTGAGGGCTTAACTTGCTTGTAATTTAGACATTGTACGGAAACAAGTTTAAGTCATCATGAAGTATCCGTTGTAATGACCATCTGCTAACTCCAATTTGGCCCGATAAGTTTCGATTCGAAACACTTGGATTTGCCTGTATTGCCGATGCAAAAGCCACGATTGTATCCCGAACCCGAATATTGGGATCTCGATGATACGGTCTTCGTTCGATGCTTCCAGATTCGGCAAACATGTTCACCAGCCTCATAATGGTCCATCTGCTCGGGGGAGTACCGCCAAACTCCAGCCTAAATTCCCTTTGGACGGAAATGACGGACTGCAAAGAATGGTATCGCTGCACTATTAAAATCCTTTTTTCAGTATCCCAAGCATTCATTTTGATAAATCTAAATAGTAACCTATAAAATAAAATAAAAATAAGCGGATTACTCACACAAGATTACCTTAGTTCTTAGTATAATGAATAGTCGACTAGATGATTCAAGGATTAGTTACATAGGCACCTACCTACAAATGTATATTTAAATCTAGATAATGGATTTTAATTATGTAAGTTAGGAGAGATATATGCACCTATTCCTGTATACATGGATGGAACTTAGGTATGTAAATATGTACTTTTCTTGTTGATAATGAAAATGAAGGATGTAAGTTGAAGGTAGCTATATGAATATAACTTTATAATGTAGGTGCAATGCATACATATGATTCATGTTATTTTAAAAGACACATATATATGTATACATAAATGTATGAGGGGTTTCATTGTATGTAGTATTCAGTGATGTACGCAAAAATTATTAAAAACAGAATAATAATATAGTAGAAATACATTACATAATACACATAATTAAATGTTTTTATATTGCTAAGTCTTGACAGTTTGAGCGAAAACCAAAGATGCCATTTGAATTCCTTGATAAATAAGAATATACAGTGAACGTCCAGTATACCGAATTATATAATGCACAGTAATTCGTTCAAACGAAAAATTCATTCTATCGGTCGTCTTTTTTTTCTTTGCTAAATAATGCTATATAAAAAACAAGAGATTTTTACAGTGAAATGTATGTATTTATTTACAAGAAAATAGAATTTAAATTGTAAGTTGTTGGTAAACGAATCAATTACCTATAACAATTATTTACTTTATTTTTTATTAAACTGCAAACACAATCGATCATTAGAAATTTTGCGCGAAATGAAATGCGCGAAAATAATACCTAAAAACCCTAAAAAATTAAAACAGTTAATTTTCCTTTAAAATTACATCAATGTAGGTATGTATGTATAACTGATCATAAGAACCAGGAAATAGCAAAAAAGATACACTCAACAACAGTTGTTTTTACTAGAAGTAAGGATACATACAAGAAATGAAAGTATCGCAGTTAACTTGCGCCTACAAAAATTTAGCCATTCGAGCGTAAAATTTTTTGACCATTCGTTATATAGAAACATTAATGGATAAGAAAAATTCATTCGTTACATTGGAAATTCGTTATATCGAGCATTCGTTAAACTGGACGCACACTGTATAAAAAAATTCAAAAATCGTTGGAGCGGTTTTTAAATATATAACTTTTTTATGTATAAAATTTTGAAAACATTTTTAGAAAAAAATTGAAACGCCATTTTGAAGACATTATTATTATGTACATATAAAATTCAAATTTCAATAAAATCCTGTGAATGGGTTTTAAAAAATTGATCTTTCAAAAAAAACTGTTTATTTCTTTTAAATCGAAAAACTATTTTTTTCTTGAAATTCTTAGTATGCAGTCTTATTAACAATTTTAAGCAAAATTTCTATAAAAAAAATTATTTTCATCAGTCCATCCAATTTCGAGAAAGTCGAAAATATGAAAAGTGCTTCTATGGGAAGTGCCGTTAATTAGTACACAAAATAAAATATTTTTATACTCAAAAGTGGACTGTATAAATCTAAGAACAAACACATTTTTTTTATAAAAATTCTTGGGACCGTTTTCGAGAAATATTTTTTTTAACGTTTATTTTTAACATTTGTGTGGGAGGTACCGTTGTTTTTAATTTTATGAATATAGTTTTTTTAACTATTCAAGATAATTTAAAAAAAACTCCCAAATACAAAGTTTCGCAAAAATCAATCAAGCGGTTTTCGAAATTTTGAGTTTTCAAAAAAATAATTTTTTTTTATTTCCAAAATTACATTGGCTTACATTACATTAGCTTACATTAGTGTTCAAACTTTTTACAAGCTTCTGCCAAAAAATTTCAAAAAAATCAAATTAACCATTTCACAGAAATTCGAGATCCAAAAAAAAGGCACTACTAGAAAAAAATTACCGAAATGTTCCTTTTGCCTTAATTAATTCACAAATTTTTGTGTATAAAAATCGTTGGAGCCGTGTTTGAGAAAAATAAGATTTTTGTTTTTGGTCCAAAAGAATGTATGGGAGCTACTGTTTTTTGTCGTCTTAAAAAAAATTTTAAAAAAGTGTGGGTTTATTACCGAAAAACCAATATCTACCAAGTTTGAAGCAAATTCATCCAACCGTTTTGTCTGCAGACTCGCGGACAAACAGACGGAATTATGGGACCCACCTTTTTGATGTTCTCTATGCTGGTAGTGTCATGTTTGATTGTTAGAATTTTTTTGCAGGAATTCATAATTAGCCTTATACTGCTACCAATAATCGTAAGTAAAAAATCTAAGGATGAAATAAAATTCACGTACTTATTCAAAAGTACATATAAGTCCCCGGGACATAAGTCCCAATTTATCTTTTTTGAATTGTGTCCCATATATATGAGACAAAAGTCACAAAAACTAGTTTGGGACATATATCCCACCTCGGTGGCACATAAGTCCCAACTTTTTATTCGTGTTGCTGGGACAAAGCTCCTAAATTTTATAAGGCATAAATATGGCCATATGAAACATGGTGAAATATTTATGCAAAGCATAAAATAAATTTCAAATGTAAACAATAAATTTAAAAAAGTTCGGTGCGTAAGGGGCGCATGGTGCCCTGCAACCCCCCTGCTTGACCCAATATAGGATTTGGGGTGAGCATATGCAAATTTTTTTTTGAACTCTTCAAATCAAAAAAAAAATTGCACTTACCCAAACTTGTACCCATTCCAAATCCTATATTGGCTAACCATGGGGTTGTAGGATGGCAGCATGTCCCGCTTACAAGCCCGCAAAACACACTTCACATTAGTACCAAAAAAAAACTTAACCAAATAATGGGACGCAGGTACCAAATATTTTTTGTTGGACTTATGCCCCCCCTTAGTATGATATATGTACCAAATTAGATTTTGGGACTAATGTCTCGTCTATGTGGGGCATGAGTTTGGTACTTATTCCCAAACGCATCATTTAAGTTAAACCATTCTCCAGAAATTGCACAAAACGTCTATAACTGATTGACCTTAACCACAATTAAATGTGAGTTCATCATACTTTTCACCAGCTGCTATCCCATTCAGCACGAACAACTAACATCATAAATAAATTCCGTTAAGGTTTTGATACTATATAAGATTACCCAGCTCGTTTGAGAAATAGGACAATGTGCCAGGGTACACGAGATGAATTCTTCCGATAGAAAAAATGTATACATGTATAAACTAAATAAAACTAACCTATACTAACTAAAAATAACTTACACTACTTAAAATACCTAATAATACCCAAAACCACTTAAAACTATTCAAAAACTAGAACAGCCACAGCAGCATTTTTTTCGTTTTTTTAATTTTTTTTTTGTTTATTTTTTATATGCATGCAGAAACACAACAACATGCAACCCACCCATACATGTACATACGCACTCTGGTGTTCTGTGTAATCCAAGACACAGCCTTTCAAACACCCGAATCTTTTCCATTTGAGATGGGGCAACGTTGAACCACACCGGGCATCCGTATTCAATCATCGGCCTGATGAGGGCCATGTAACAAATCACCTTCACCCTGCTGTCAAGACGGCTGCTATAAAACAGTCGTTTTGTCAAGGCAAAGGCTCCCCTAGCCCTGGCCAAGGCAGCACCTATATGTCTGTCGAAATGCAGGTACTGATCCAACCAGATGCCAAGGTACTTTACTACACTTTTACTCGGCAGTGGATGTCCATGTGGCCCTACGATCACCACCTTGCACCAGTTCCTTCTCGTATCCCTTGAGGCGCTAGACAACGGAGTCCTAAACAAAATAGTTTCTGATTTCTGGAAGTTGATTTTCAACTTCCAGTCATCACAATATCGCTGAACCTAGTCGAAGTCACTCTGCAAGAGACTTTTGATGACCTCAACTGTATTAGCTGTTCTGTACGCAATTAGATCGTCGGCGGACGCAATTGCCTGAGTTAGACTACCTATCAGATCGCTGGTGTAAATGCTGAATAGAATCGGCGAGTTAACCGCTCCCTGCTGAGGACCATTTTTAATATTAAAAATTGCGGTAGAAGTTACATTGCCACTCTTGACAACAAACTTTCTACCATTTAGCATGTCATACAGCATATACAATAGAGGTTTACTTATACCTAGTCTGGTTAGCTTTATAGAGCTTAGATAGAGACCTTCTAACCATACGGTGTCGAAGGCATTCTCCAAATCAACCAGACAGGCACCCGTACACTGCTTTTAAGTTTTGTTCCATTGGATATCAGAAACTGGTTTAGTTTACGCGGCATGAATAGTGTCATGTCCCGCCTTAAAACCGAACTGATTATCCGGGATGATATTGTTGTCCTCCGCCCACTTGAACAGGGCTCTATTAATAACCTTTTCAAATACTTTGCTGATACTTGGAAGAACACTTATCGACCGGAGATTCGCCGGATAAGATGCAGATGGTTTTCACTCATTTATTCTGAGCAATCTGCACCCAGATTCAGCTATTTGAGCGAGTGAAGTTTCCGCCAAAAAGTGATTAATTAGATAGTGGAGATTTTTAACGTGTTTCTTATTTTAATAAATTAAAGATTTTATATAGTTTTATATAAAAAAGTAAAAAAAAACACCCCCTGTCACATTTCGCATGCATATTAGGCATGGGCCAAACTGCTAGTTGCAATATCTGGTACTGATACTTTTAAATAACAGTTATAAATTCCTGTTACTGAAATAACAATTATGGAAAAAAATTGTCAGTGAAATCACAATTTTAATAAACTAATTTTCACTACCATTTTAAAATGAATTATTCATTAATTTTTCATCTATATTATGCTGTTTGGTTTGATCAAAATACAAATTAAGAAATTTCAAATGTTATTTCAATAACAGTTATTTTTCATCTACTGTTACCTCTTACTGAACACTTTTTACTAAGGTATTGACCAATTGGTATATGAAAATGTCAAAAATGAGAGAGCATGTGAAAAGTATCAGAGACATTTTGCCAAATATGCAACGGAATTTTTGTATTATGACAACCGAATTTTGACAACATGCGCAATATATTACCTTATTATATGTACTGTGCTTTTGGGCTAGTTTGTTGTGTTTGTAATTTTTATTTCGTGTACGTAAATAGGTGTGAAACAATTTACTTGGAGTAAATAAAGAATACTTAACCAAAAAACCTAAATACACATACAAATGCACCAAGTCACTGCTGAAATCGCAGGTGAGTAATCTGACATTTCATTTCACACATTCACTCCCTCACTTTTACTAGCTTAATCGATTTTTGCTCATCTCACTCACTCAATGCGGTTTCGAATTAGCTGAATCTCGGTGCTGGAATAACTTTATGTTGTTGTAACATGTGCAAAAGCACATTATTATGAAGAAACAGCTGTCAAAGCTATCTTGAGTTAAGTATCCCAAAAATGTTGGAATAACTAGCTATCCGAGAACAAATGTATAGAATGGCTGACTGCAAACTTCATTTGGTATGAGGCCTGTTATGGTTTTTTGACATCTTTCTCTGATTCGTTGACAAATATACTCGGATAGTTTGATATCTAATAAGTGAGTGAACGCCCCCAAAAGCTGTCATTCAAGATTACTTTCCATTAATTTGTTTTTAAGTATCTCCCTTGTCTTCTATTCGTCAGAAGAACAACCAATTTTTTTAAGGAAATTCTAACTCCAGAATTATTCGGTCAACGTAATCGGTGAAAGCGTTGATTCTCAGACACAAAAATTACGATAAAATCTTTACCAATTCTGCCTTCTCAACCAAAAAAATATTTTCAATGTGTTGACGAGAACGTTGACATTTATGTTGACATGATTTTTTCGACAAATAATCTATGGATGCATTTAGTTCTCTTGTGGACGGTCCGGGTTAGCCTTGCCACATAAATACTAACTTACTGCAATTTGTTGTCTAAATAGCGTATTGGCTGTCGGAAATAAGACTTTTTTTATTTCTAAAATGGCAAACCATAGCTGTCTTATATTTTCAGCTGTTATTGAATGTACAGTTATCAACATAAGAAAATATGGTTATTATTTATTTGACTTTTGAGTAAACAAAATTTGTATACATACATGCGAACCTAAATCGAACTTGAAGGTTGCGGTATATAAGGTTGAATTATCAACTGCTTATTAATCAGTCCGACCAACGCCTATGTGTTGACAGAAAATTTTAACTTAGGTACAATTAATTAGACACTAGACACGAGCTAGCTAAACCAGTTCTAAATAAAAAATGTATTTTTTAAATTTTTTTGCGTTCATAATTGTTTCGGCGACATTCGGCTTTATTTTCGTGAAACAGTCGCTGGCAGATACAACTAGTAAATCGGTTGGATATAATTATCAAGACGATATAGACGATTTTGACAGAAAGCCAGCAGTCAGAGGAGCTGGAAATATTGTTATTGAACTTGGCAAAGCCGCCATTAATACAATTAAACAGGATGCGGAGATTTATAAGGCATCTGGCGCCCTTGCGGAGGCCGTTGACGCATTGACTGACGGACTAATTCTTTCCATTAAGCTAACTGCCGAAAACGGAAATGACATATTCGATCTGATTGAAAAATATAAGGGAATGAATATAACTGATCCAGAAGAAGCTATAGATGATATCGATAGAGGAATTCGAAGTATTACACAATCAATATTTCATTCAGGTGTTCCAGTTCTTCATGCGTTTGGAGCTGTCGGAATTATAGCACCAGGTGTTTCAAAAACAAAGCTGAGAGAGTGTATTGATCGTGTTCAAGATTCTGGAACTGCAATATTTGATAGTTTGGAAGCAACCCGAATTTTAGCAATCAATGGCTTCAAATCAACCAAACGATCAAGGGACCAAGGCCTAGTTGCAGCTCATAGCGCTATTGTGGCTGGCGTGTCTTCCTTGAATGCAAGCTATATTAAAGCTGCCAAAATGGCATTTGCCTACCTTGCCGATGTTGCAAATGGAAAAACTAAGGACGCTGGAACTACAGCCGATAACTTGGCTGCACAAACAAAATCTGTTGCACAAGATTCTGAAAGCGTTTCGCTCAAAGAGCAAATTAACTTGAACATTCAAAAAGGTTTGATCGATGGCCTTCCCAGTAAGGTTCTCGATGAGATACAAGAAGGTGTTCTGGCTGATATTACAAGTTCTGCGTTGGGCATTGCTGCAGCTTTTAGAGCAATAGAAGAGGCGAAAAACTTGACAAAGACCGATTCCCAAAAGGCATTGGAAGCAATTAAAGATGGTTTCAATGCTGCTAGAAAAGGCTGTATTGATGGCAGTGTTCAAGCTTATCAAGGATTTGGTGGAGCTGCTCATTTAGTTGCTCAGAAAAAGGTGTTTTCGGCAGCTATTGAATTTATCGAAAACAGTCGAATTGATTCAACTGCTGGAATAGAAGCGGGTCGAAAATTAGCAAACATGGGCCTAATGTCAGGTGGCAATTCAACTGAACAAGGCCTATCAGCTGCTTATAATGCTGTTAAATCAGTCGAAATCGAATTGTTCACAAAGATTTCGAATGCCTTCAATGTTGCATTGAAAGTCCTTAATGCTGTAACGAAATTTCCCGGTTTAGTATGATTATAGTTTTCCACTAAATTCGTAGCGTAGTCAAGTGTCTATATTTCAAGAACTGTTTATTAAAATAA
Organism: Philhelius pedissequus; assembly: GCA_910595825.1. Lineage (NCBI taxonomy): Eukaryota > Metazoa > Arthropoda > Insecta > Diptera > Syrphidae > Philhelius > Philhelius pedissequus. The sequence goes on along the minus strand of OU343161.1, from coordinate 100,567,276 downwards.
AACAATTTTTAACAAATTTTATTTGTGAATTTCTACTTTTAATGCGTGAAACAGATTAAACCAGCAGATTACAAAGTGACCGTCAATATTTTTGTTCTTAGCTAAAATTCTTAAAACTGTTTCGAGACGAAATTTCTAGCAGGTGGAAATGACGGTACTAGTGAAAATGTGTTTGAAACATTTTGACTGTAAAGCACGCCGTGTGTTGTTGACGATGCTGGTGCTGGCTTAATCTGTTTCACGCTGTTTCGTTTGCTGAATGTCATGCTTACATAGCGTTGTTCGGTTGGAAATACAGGTCGTATACGTCCTTATCGCTTAATTCCGGCTGAAGAAATTCTTGTTGAAGTTTTATCATTAGAATGAGCTGCTTGCCATGACGGTTTGGCTTCAGGGACTGAATGAGAAAAGGTCAAAACAAGAGGGGTTCCATAGACTTTTAACGTAGAAATTGACAAGGGATTACAATTTATAAGTATGTGGATTTTTGTAGGTCGCTGATGATAGAGTTCTACCCTATTGGACTGGCAGACTTACTTGGGGCATTGTTACTGCGCGTTACTTTCTGAACACACACTCAATCATTTAACCAGGATTAATTTAACCAGCCGACCATTATACTTATGTTTTACCGACCACCGAGCCAGCATCATGATCTGGGCAAAATATTTCATTCATTGCTTCTCAGTTCACACCAGGAAATGTTTTAACTATTCGGAACTGTTTATCACTTAAGAACGGCTGGACCGATTTGGTTGATATTTTTTTTTGTTGTCTTTGTCATTATGGGGGGATAGTTTGTTTGAAAGAAGTTGGCGAAATTGGAAATTCGGATGTCATTTTATGTATTAAAATTTGGTTGTTGAAAATACCAAATTTTTTTGTTTGTAATCCCCACTTTCTGGCATAGAATATTGATTAACGAATATTGGACAACGTTCGTGGACAAAAGAATTGATGTAGAAAATGTTCCGAACTATTTGCGCAGATTAAAAAACCGACACCAACTGTTTGAATTTGCAAGTCCGATGAATATAAGCTGAAGAAGTAGGCTAAAGAAGAATCCTGACTAAATTGAAAATATGCACTCGAACAAAATTAATTCAAAAAGAATCTGGTGAAATCCATGGTAATTGTACCAACAATAAAAGATGGTAGAGTTCAGAGGCGAGGATGTTCCGAATTGAAGAATACCACTGATTCAATAGCCTTTTTATTTCAATTTAATCATATCTCTCCAGCTTGCTCTTGGCTTTGCATTCGCCATGAAGAAGATTCAAAATAATAACGCCATTCGTTGGAATTGTCATCATCAACTGCATTTTGCGTGTTTAGGAGTCGTTGAACCTTCGAACAAACAACAATATATCATTCATCAACTAGCGATGCTTAAAAACAGCGGCAAATGATTTTTAAGACAATGAATTCCGAATTATTCAATTTTAATATTCAAATACAACCAGCGAACTGATAGATACAGAAAATTAACGCCGGGAATATGAGCAGCTAGTATCCAATAAAAATTAATTGAATTGGGTTGAAACAATTAGAATCTCAAGGACTCTTGATTTCCTTGTTTTTGGGCTATAATTGCGAGAACCATTTCAACAAATTTGATATTATTTTCAAATATTTTGCAGAAGCTAAAATAATTTACCGATTCCTTATCGAAGTTGAAAATTTAGTTGGGTATGACACTTTGGTGTTCACTTTTGAGAACCAAGAGTCAAAATTATTGATATGTAATATCCTTTAATGAAGTTACTGAGCCGCAATCGATCGTTGCCCTCAAAGTCATCAAAGCGGCAGGCATTGTGCTACCATCCGAAGCCCCAATTCACCGTTCATAATAACAACCGGACTGTAAGACCTAAGGTCTGTGAAATATAACTTGTGTTGCACGGCACTAGTTAGGAGGAATATAATAATTGGAAGGAATTTTTGTTGACACAGTGGATTTAGAATTAAGTCTTTACCTTCTCATTATAACCACAGGCGACTTCCAATAATCCTTCCTAGAGTGGGACTCGAACCCACACGTCTAAGTTAACAGGCACTATATCCATATTCACTATACCATTTCTATTCACATTGTTATTATAAAAAAACATATGTCTTCAAACAAAAAAATCACCATCAGAAGCACCTATGCTCCTTTCCTGACATTTATTGGTCAATCCCCAATAAATAAATGAATTTAAAAATTTTAGTAAACTTTTGCGCAAGTTCAATGAACATTTCATTCATTTATTTCGATATAACTGAACTTGTTTATACGTTTTTCATTGACGTATAAACCCATAAACAATCAGTGGATTATGACAATCAATTCGGTTCAGTTAGGCAGACAAACAATTTTTTTCCATAAAAAAATCGCTTTTCAGTTCGAACGAGTATTCTAAAGAGAGATTTCTTAGAAAAAACGACAAATTTCTATTAATTTTGAATATTGGTTATTTGTATTTGTGCTAAGTGTGTGTTAGTAAAGATTATTTTATTAACCATTGGCAGCCTTTGATTATTCAGGTTGCGACAAAATATAATGCTTTGTTTAAACAATATCTGAATTTTTTTTTTACCAACATTCATACATACATATAAATATGTAGAACATACGAAATATATTTTTTTCTAAAAAAAATCCAATAACCAATTTTTTTTATAGCAAATATTTTTGTTTATATTAAAAATGTCTTAAGACTTTCTGCAACTACTGTCGCACGAACCAGCTTTTAAGTCGGCATCTGATGTCTAAGCAAAGAATAAACAAATGCATCTTTCAAATGCTTAAATGATTTATTACTTCGGTTAAGATACAATTTGCAAATAAATCAACAAAGAAAACTTGACAATTTTTAAGTACGAAATATTATAAAAGATTGCCTTTAGGATCGTCCTAATGTTTCTTGTGCACCGCTCCAGGTTTCAATGATTCGAAAGCCGTATCTCTGGTTTCATGAAGCAAATCAAAAAGAATAGCTTCATTTGCCTCTAGCAAATTATGAGTCGCGTCAAGACCATGTTTTAAAGCTTCTTCACCAGTTAAGATTGCTCTAATAGCAACTAATTTTGCCGCTTCAAAGCCCTTAGTTGCAATAAATCTACTCCTTTCTGCGATTTCAATGGCATCTTGGAAACGGTCTATTGATCCACTTGCCCTTCCGGCTGATCCCAGACCTTCGTATGCCTTGATACTGCCATCAATTAAAATCAATTTAGCCGCTTCGATAGCATTTTCCATGATCCGAATAGCAGCTTGTGGGTCAGTCTTTGCTAAAGCCTTGGCTTGCTCAATAGCATCATAGCATATAGCAACACTCCATGCCGAATTTTCAATGTATTCTACAAGTCCCGCCTTGACTTCGTTTAAAATAGGAGCACTAATTCCCAAATTAATGGCAAGGTCAAATTCTTGATTGAGTGCGTCCATAGCCGCCACAGTATCGGAATCAGCAGCTGCAGCTGCCTTAGCTGCTGCATGGATTAAGTTTTCCGTGGGTTCAGGTTGGCTAATTGTTGATACATTCGAACTGGAAAGATATTCAAAGGCACTTTTGGCTCCAGCAACAAAATTTGTATTAGCTGTTTCGGCAGCGGATTTGATAGCATAATGGGCAGCCTGGAGGCATTTCTTAGTTACTTCTTCATCGCTAGCTTTCAGGCCTTGAACAGCAAAGAATTTAGCAACTTCTATATCATCAATAAGGCCAGTTCCAGTCTCTTCAATCTTATCGATGGCATACTTGAATTCTCCCTTGTCGGTGATGTTTGCCATGGATTTGCCAGCTCCCAAGCTTGAATGAACTGGAATACTTGCACGATAAATTAGGACCTTGATGTCATCTATTCCGTTATTGATAGCATTCATTGCTGCTATTTTGTTTTGAATTTCTATGTCCAGGAGACCATCAATCAAGTCAAATCCTTCGTCTAAAGCATGAGCAATCAATTTGAGTGAACTTTCCCAGCCGTTTCTGAAAATTAGTATAGCTTCTCCAATAGGCCCAGTTCTGGTATGAGTAGCTGCAAAGTCATGGATTTCCTTGATGGCTTTTTCACCCATAGAAATTACAATATTTCCATCTCCACCAACTGCTGCCTTCAGATCGAACTTTTCTTTTGCACCTGGAAATGTTTGGGCTATTTTGTCACCAATTGCACTGGCTTCAGAAGTGTTCACCAACGCAACTAGTAAAAATATTGCTCCCACTAACAAACGATAATTTAAAAATTCCATCTTATATACCAAACTAAACTCAATACTAAACTTATGTTAGCTATTTTTATCTTCAGAAAAAATTAATACACACTGATCGTTTAAATCGATGTGAACCTACCTTTTATACTTTCAAAATATTTTAAGCCAGTAGATATTTAATAAAAATGTATGTTTAACTTACGTCATGTTTTGAACTGTACCTACGTGTTTCTTTAATTGATTTTGCAAAGCAAAATAAACAAAAAAAAAAAACAATTTTTGAATATTCAAATGAATATAAAGAGTTATTGGAATTTTGAAGTTGAACAGCTGCAAAATTTTGTAAATAGAAACCATGTAAATATGTGCATTTGTGCCAAGAAAAAAACCCAAGGTAGAAATTCGTACAGCCATATCACATTAATTAAAAACAAAAACATTGTAGACTCCTTTTGTCAACACAGCTGTAAGAAATAGTTAACTAATCCACTTGATCAATATTGTATTTTAAACTAGGTAACTTTTTTGAAACGTGCCTAGCTAGAAAGATATGTTTTTTTGTTGCATGTACATGTGATAGTGTCAAATCTGCTTCAAAAAACAAGAAGCCATTTTTGTTTAAAGATGAAAAAGTAGATTGCGAATGGTGTTTTATACGAACGATCGTTCAAATTGTGTCTTGTCTACAGAATGAGTTAATTATCGTTAAATTGGGCTACACGAGGTTTGCATTATGACTGATTCAATAAAACTAAATAAGCTGTCAAAATATTGAATACCTATATGGGCAAATTCGCTATTGCGAAAACAACGCAACGTAGCTGCAGACGGTCTTGGAAGAAATGAGAAAGTTTTTACGTTTACACTCAGTGTTTTGACGTTTCACAACCGAGCAAATCAAAAAATAGGTTCGTTCGTTGAACTTTACCTAGTGTCAACCCAGGTTTTTTTTTTGACAACCCCGAATGCTGTCAAAAAATACTGGTTGCTCAGTTTTAAAAAAAACACCCGATGGACATAATATTTATATTATTGAAATGTAAGTTATGTGATCCAAAAATTAAAACTTGAAATATGTTTAAATTTAATTCACAATCCACAACTTCGAAAATTTTCTATTTCTGTGTATGGAAATGTAGGAGCTCGCAGCATTCTAGAGTTCAGAGCAACTTATTACTATGCCTTAAAGATCTCGTATTGTAACGGGTGATTTTTTTGCTACTTGGTTTTTGATGTTTATATTTTTGACAGATCACACATGACACATTCCACGCACATTTGACATTTCGATTCAGTATTGTTTGCCATTTCATCATGAATAGACTTACGCCTGAACAACGTTTGCAAATTATTGAAATTTATTATCAAATTTCGTGCTCTGTGAAAAATGTGTTTCGCAAGCTACGTCCGTTTTATGGTCGTCATAATCGACCCACCATTTTTGGCTAAATGGATACGTGAATAAGCAGAATTGCAGTATTTGGAGTGAAGAGCAGCCAGAGGCAATTCAGCAGCTACCAATGCATCCCGAAAAATGCACTGTTTGGTGCGGCTTATGGGCAGGCGGCATCATTGGGCAGTACTTCTTCAAGGACGATGAAGGCCGCAGGGTTACGGTCAATGGAGAAAGGTACCGTTCGATGATAACAGATTTTTTTTTGCCGAAAATGCAAGAATTGAACTCGGTCGACATGTGGTTCCAACAGGACGGTGCCACATGCCACACTGCACGCGAAACCATGCATCAATTGAGAGACGAATTTGGTGAGTAGTTGATCTCACGTTTTGGCGCAGTCAATTGGCCACCAAGATCATGTGATTTGACCCCGTTAGACTATTTTTTGTGGGGCTATGTTAAGTCTATTGTCTATGGGGACAAGCCAAACACGATTGCTGCCTTGGAAGCCAACATTGAACGCGTCATTGGTAAGATTCCGGCCGAAATGTGAGAAAAAGTTTGCCAAAATTGGACCTTCAGAATGGACCACCTGAAGCGTAGCCGCGGGCAACATTTAAGTGAAATTATTTTTAAAAAGTAAATGGCAGAAATTGATTTATCGATCCAAATAAAAATTTCATTCACTTTTTACAAGTTTCTGTGTTTTTTTTTTTAATTTTCAAAAACCAAGCTCTTAAAAAATCACCGTTTACAAGTTACAAATTTTAGTTCTTAGAGTACACTTTTAGTTTGTAAGAAGAAAGAGAAAAAAAAAGACAAAAAGTGATAATGTCACTTCACTTGTAGACTGACAACCAACCACGTTGCACCTTTAATTTTCGATCTAAAAAGTTTTAGTAGAAAACATAAAACGTCTACAAATAAAGTATATATTTCATTGTAAATATAAAACAAATCAAAGGAAAACTAAAAAATGACTGAGGAAACAAAGTCGGGAGATAAAGTATTGCCATTGCCAGGCACGCTACTTGGTACTGACGATAGTGAGGTTATGAAAGTCTCAGTCAAAATTGCACCGTTTTGGACTGAATTTCCGGAGATCTGGTTTGCACAAGTTGAAGCGCAGTTTGCAACATGTCGTATTGCATGGATTATTCCAAGTCCAATACAATCGTTGATGGTAAAGTGCTTTCGCAAGTACGAGAGGCCGTTTTGCAACCACCAGCTGCGATAAGGTATGACAACTTAAAAAAAGCATTAATCGATAGCTTTTCAGACTCTGAACAAAGAAAAATAAGGAAAGTTTTATCAGAAGTCAATTTAGGAGACAAAATACCTTCATTTTTGTTCAAGGAGTTGTAAGGTCTTGCTGGTAACTCAATTGGGGAGGGTTTCTTGAAAAATATTTGTCTTCAACGCTTGCCACAAAAGATTCAAGCTAGTCTAGCTGCATTCAAGAGTGATGACGTAAGAAAACTTGTGCAAGTTGCAGACACAATCATCGAAACAGCATTAACGGAAATGTCATTTCTAAAATACAACACCAAGGAACGACTTTAACAAATGAGCAAACCATCGAGCATAAAATTGACTCGCTTTCTCGTCGTTTCGACAGATTTGAAAATGTAAACCTTCGCAATCGAAGTCGTACGCCTTCACCTCATCGCAACGCATTTCAACGCTCACCATAGCGACAGCAAATCAAAGAAAATCGCAACGGGATTTGTTGGTTTCATCCCGCTACTCCAGAAAACTAAATAGCTGCCCGTCACATGTCGTGACGGAAGTTGTCAAAAATATGACGCTAACGGCACACAGATTAAGACATATGGAAGTTAACGGTGCCAATTGAATAATACTAATAATACTAATACTAATAATACGCATAAATTGTGTGTGGACTTTCATAATAGGTGATGTTGCTGTCCCTATCATAGGGGCTGATTTGTTCCAACATTATGGTCTCCTCCTGGACATGCAAAGGAACCGCCTCATAGACAAGACAACAACTATTACGGCTTTTGGTATTCCAACACAAGGTAAATGTGAAATTAAAGCCTTCGATAAGATTTAACATCGCTGAATAACACGAGTACTCCAGTGATGTTATCTATTACCCATTGCATCATCACTTCTGATCCCGCAGTTTTTGCTAGGCCACGAAGACTTTCGTCGGAGAAGCTAATAACAGCTAAAGCGGAATTCACTTACCTCATGGAGCAAGGAATATGCCAGTCCTCAAAAAGCAACTGCGCCAGCCCGCTGCACATGGTAAGAAAAGCCAATGGTGAATGGAGACCATGTGGAGATTACCGAGCTTTGAATGCTATCACGCAGCCCGACCGGTATCCAGTTCCGTACATCAGCGATTTCACCAACATGATGCATCTTTTAAAATAAAGGGTTATCCATTTTGAGTTTTCAAAAGTATAGAGCTGGAATTCGACATCTGTCAAACTAAGTTGTTAAACTAATTTTTTTTTAGTTGAAAGTCTGACATTTACGAAAATGGATCGCTTAAGTATCCTAAGTAAACCAACTACCAAAATGGTGATTCTGTCACAGCCATATATCGTGCTTTAAGAGGAGATTATGGTTTACATAATCGTCCAACTTCTCATTTTTATTAATGATCTCTTATCTGGAACTTCTAATCCACTTAATTGTTTTGCTGACGATAGTACTCTCAGCTTTTCATATTCGTTTCCAGATGCACCTCCTTGTTCTTCGGAAGTGCAACTGCAACGATAGCGTATGATAAGCTCATTAAATTCTGATCTTGACAACATTGTCCAATGGGGAATAAGAAACCGCGTAGAATTTAATGCTTGAAAAACTCAGTGCTGTCTTCTGTTGTTAAAGCAGATCCCACCCCCCATGCTGCTATCCATTAGCGGAACTTGCATTGAAGAAAGCGATCAGCTTTCAGTCGTCGGCATGTGCATCACAGACCAGCTCTTGTGGAATGAAGAACACATATTTGATGTCGCCAAAAACGCTGCAAAGAATTTGGGCTTTCTTCGAAATTGTAAGAAATTCTTTTCCACGTCTGATCTAGCTGTAATCTATAAAGCCTTCATTCGTCCAAAGTTGGTGTATAACTCGCACATTTGGGCAGGAGCTCCCAAAACTCATTTGAGTCTCTTAGATAGAATTCAAAATAGAGCTCTAAGAAGGATTGGCCATAGAACTATAGTGGAAACATTTATATCCCTCGAACATCGTTCTAATGTTTCATGTATTTCGCTATTTTATCGCTATGTTTATAAACAGTGTTCAAGTGAAGTAGCCAGCATTCCTCCCTTAAACAATTCAACCGTAATACTCGTGCTTCTAGGAATGCTCATCAGTTTACCCTTGAGCCCAATTTCGGACGTACTGTCAAGTACAGAGATTCTATTTTTAGTCGTACAATACGTATGTGGAATGCTTTACCAGACTCTACTTTTCCCCCTCATTTTGATATTATGAACTTCAAAACCAATATCCATTGGTATCTCCTTTTTAATCCCACCCTATTTTAGTAAACCTCGCACTGTGCTCGCACTATTAAGGGTAGCCAAAACCCCTTTAGTGCGTGTTTATTATTAAAAAAAAATTGGAAAAATTGTGAAGAGACTGGATTGGTTATAGATATTGTAAGGCCTGTGCATCGTTTCGCTCGTACCACTGAAAATATCGCTGCTGGAAGTGAAATTGTCACCGAAGACCCGAATGTGTCGATTCCTGGTCGTTCTCAGGAATAAGGACTGTCTTACGGCACATTATGGCGTATTTTGCATTTGGATCTACACCTACATCCATATAAAGTCCAGCTCACACAACAACTGAAGCCAGCTGACTATTCAAAACGTCATAGATATTGCGAATGGGTCCTTGAACAACAGGTAGTGGACGGCGATTTTTCGAACAAAATTTTCTTCAGCGACGAAGCACATTTCTCACTTGACGGGTATGTAAATAAACAAAATTTTCGTATTTTGGATTCTGAGAATCCTCAAGTAATTGAAGAGAGGCCATTACATCCACAAAAAGTCACTGTTTAGGGCGCTCTTTGCCCCGGAGGTGTGATTGGACCTTACTTTTTCGAAAACGACGATGGAACGACTGTCTCTGTCAATTTGGAGCGTTATGGTCATATGATAACCGACTTTTTTTTGCCTGCTATTGAAGAATACGACTTGAAGAATATGTGGTTTCAACAAGACGGTGCCACATGCCACACAACTCTAGCGAATATGGCTTTATTGCAAGATACATTTCCTGGCCGCGTAATTTCTCGTCATGGCGATATCAACTGGCCACCAAGATCATGCGATTTGACACCGCTGGACTTTTTTTTGTGGGGCTACGCGAAAGACCGTGTTTATGCAGATAAACCTTTAACTCTTGAGCACATGAACACCAACATTCGTCAAGTTATGGCTGAGATACCGACCAATATGTGTCAAAAAGTGGTCGAAAATTAGCTCAAAAGAATCGATGCTTGCAACAATTCGAGTGGTGGTCATTTAAGCGATGTAGTATTTCACACATAATGTCAACGTTTAGACTTTATAATAAAAAAGAAATATCAGTAGTTTATATGTATATTAATTACGATTACTTTTGAGACCGCTAAATGGATAACCCATTATTATAATCTTGTTCTTCAGAAAACATTTTTATTTAATTTTTTGTTATGAAATGTCAAACGTCAACTGGAAAAAGTATAGTTTAAGAAAGATAGAGAAGCGTTTTGCTATTAAAGTTAGACAACCTCTTTAACGTTAAAGTATATTTTTTGTTGCTTAAAATTTTCAAAAAGTCGACCGTCATTTTAAAACTAATTTCTAGAGTCGATTTCCATTTTAAAACTCATTTAGGGTTAAGTTTAAATGTTGAAAATTTACGCTATTGGTTTTCAGGGCTGTCTAGAAAGCTTGGAGGTCTCATAGAAAAGTTGTATGAAAAAAACCTCGTCAACAGTTTGGGACTGTAAGCAGTTAGGTGAATTCTTTGAAACTTTGACAGGTGTTAAACAGGGATGCAATCCCAGTCCATGAGCTTTCGTCAAGTCATGTTTATGGATGACATAACGTATTATCTGGGTGGAGGAATAAGAATCGACGGCATTCACTTAAAGGTCTTGCTATATGCAGATTATTTGGTCATGTTTGCTGACTCACCGCTGAATTTACAAAAAAATTATCAACCAGCTGCAAAGATATTGTCAAGAGTGGAGGTTAAGTGTCAAAATATCTAATCTAAGGCAGTGATATACCGAAAAGGTGGATGAAGGCATGCAAGGAATTAAAAGTGGTTTTTCGATGGAAAGAAGTTAGAAACAGTTAAACCCTACAAATATCTTGGAATGCCCTTAGCTAGCAATATGAACACGGAAAAGAATTTCAAGGAAAAATTGACAGCGGCGAAATCGGCCGTAAATGCGGCTTGGAAAAACTGTCTGGAACAATTGTCAATCAAAATAAAATATCAGATATTTCAGGCTGTTTCAAAGTCAATCATGATGTATGGGTCCAAGTGTGGGGCTAAAGACAATATGATGCAGTAGAAAAACTTCTCCGATTCTTTTTAAAGCGGATGTTTAAGCTGCCACAAAGCACACCAAATAACATGCTACTGGTGGAAACTGGTCTTCCGTCATTATTCATAGAAACCCTTAAACTCCACGTAAGGATTACCAAAAACGTGTATTAAAATACGTTATAAGAATTCCTTGAATAATGGAAAAATCTCGCCAATTTCATAGGTTACAAATTAAAACTTGAACGAAGGAAACATCACGAATTGGAAAGAGGAGCTCTACAACTTACTTTCGGCAATTGGGGAGAAGATACATGCAGATAGCATTGAACATGTTGAAAGCTCTGTTCACCGTGAAATATATGCTAGTTTAAATCATCAATTGTGCGTAAACAATTATTTCAATCAACGATACTCCACTGACATAATATCAACGATATTCAAAGCCAGAGGAGAAATATTAAACTTGAATTTCATTCCACACCGTGGGGTTCTTTGTGCAACTTGCGAGAGCGTGAACAAATATATCATTTTCTTGACAGGTGCCCTATATTGAATGAATTCAGAATACATATGTTTGGGAAGCGAATTATTGAAAAAGTGGATGTGAGGTCCATTTTGAACGGATCTGATTGGAACAAATTGCACTGCTACTGTCAAAAAACATTAAAATATAGAAAATCAATAATAGAACAGTCTTTTTAATCTAGATACAAATAAGTAATTTTGTCAAGCATGGGCAGACGCCAGTATAATCCATGTCTTAAAACTAAATGTAAAAAATCATAAAAAAATCAAAAAAATAAAATACTTATCTACGAGTATCTATCTATCTAAAAAGCTCATTATTAGTTCTGTCTGCTTTTAAAGTGAGGAAATGGTATGGCATGTCGGACTTGAAATAAAAAGAAAAGAAAAAAAAATAAGTCAATTACGTAATTATTGCTTGTTTGCTTTTGCCTATAAATATAATAATATATAAACATTCTTTTATTTTAATTATAAACTTAAAACTCAACTCTCTGTAATTTCATTTAATAATCATCTTGCTAACATCAAGTAGAAAAGCAAGTTCTTAAGACCTCTAAGAGGTTAAATGCCCAAATACCCAAAGCAAAAGATCAATCAACACAACCAGAGCAAACACTAAAGGAAGGTAGTGTAAACACATATGCCCAAATAACGGCTAAGAACATACCTTTACAAAAAGATACTGCTAGTGATCCACTCACGAACGTGTTAAACATAATCCTTTCGAAAATTGAGGAGCAATGTGGTACAAATAAACTTATATTTGATAGGCTAACTAAACTCGAAAACAGTTTTCGGCCAAAACGCCTAACAAAAAGAAAAACATGATGAAAAAACTCAAAATAATTACGTGGAATGCCAACGGATTTTGGCAAAAACTTGGAGAACTAGAAATGTTTATGCATGAGAAAGATATTGATATTTGTTTGATATCGGAAACGCATGTCAAGAAACAATCAAATAGTAAGATCAATGGATATTTAGAATACCACGCAACTCATCCGTCGAACAAAGCAAGAGATGGCGCATCTTTATTTATAAAAGAATGCATCGAACACACGATAAGCCCAAAAATAGAGGCTGAATCAATGCAATTAATCGGTGTACAGGTTAGAACTCAGAATGTTGTACTGAATGTATCTTCCATATACTGTCCTCCACGATGTAAAATTCAAAAGAATGAATTTATGAACGTGCTAAAGTTACTTAAACAAAATTTTATTCTTGGTGGTGACTTTAATGTGAAGCACAGCTTTTGGGGATCTAGAGTTATTTCTCAAAAGGGTCGAATGCTCTACGAAGTGGTAATGGAAATTAATTGCGATTTTCATTCGACTGGCAACCCGACTTACTGGCCGACTGATCCATCGAAAAAACCTGAACTTATTGATTTTTTTGTGATCAAAGGAATACACTCAAATAAAATAAGCATAACAGAAAGCTTTTCTCAGATCATTCTGCTGTTATTCTCACTATGAGCGAAAATCTTGATAAAATTAAAAACCACCCATGCTAACCAATGCGAAAACCAACTGGGAAGATTTTAAGAAAGATATAGAGGATAACGTTGAATTAAGGGTTTCACTACAAACGCCTCTCGAACTTGAAGAGGCAGTAGATAACTTCGTCAATATCGTACAACAAGCTGCATTGAAAAACACCCCGTACCAAAGAGAAATGCCGCTCTTTAAAAACCTAAAATATCCGCAGGAAACAAAAGATTTAGTAAAAGAGAAACGAAAAGCACGTACGAAATGGCAGCAAACTCGAACTCCTCAACACAAGGTAAATTTAAATCGCTTGTGTAATTTACTGAAAAGGACGATAGCAGAATTCAAAAATTCTGAAGTTGGAAATTATCTTGAAAGCTTGACAGCAGGAAAAGAATCCAACTACTTACTCTGGAAAGCTGTCAAAGTAACGAAGAAACCAAAGCTCCCAGCGCCTCCGATTAAGAATGATCAAAACGAATGGGCAAAAAGCGACAAAGAGAAACCAAACGTTTTCGCGGATTACCTGGAGAACACATTTAAACCTTTTGATGGGCAAGTACTCAACGAAAATTTAAATATAAGTTCTAACTCAAGCGAAAATTACATTACAAGAAATGTTACCCTTGCCCAATTAAGTAGAGAAATAAGAAAGCTTAAGTATAAGAAAGCTCCGGGATATGACCTAATAACGGCTTCTAAAGCTTCTAAAAGCATACCTAGAGAATGGACTTTTTAGAGTAAGATATGGAAACGATTACTCGGATCTCAAAAATATAGTAGGTGGGAAGGGAAGTGTTTTAGGTCCAATATTGTACCTATTATTTACACGTGATATACCTCAAACAGAAGACACTATCGTAGCCACGTTTGCTGACGACACTGCAATACTAGCAGTGGGCCAAACGATAAATTATTCTACGACAAAATTAAAAAAAGCTCCGAATAATGTCAATGATTGGACAAAAACATGGTGGATATCGCTCAACAAAGTAAAATCAGTCCATGTAGATTTAACGTATAAGAAAATTAATAGATTACCGGTATTTGTTAATACGGTTCAAGTTCCGTTTGCTAACGAAGCAAAATATCTCGGAATGACTCTAGACGCGAAATTAAAATGGAAACCGCATGTTAAAAAGAAATGCGAAGAGTTAAATAATAAACTCAGAGATATGTACTGGTTGATCGGGAAACACTCCAAGCTCAGTATCGAAAATAAGCTAATTTTGTACAGGCAGGTGCTTAAGCCTGTCTGGACTTACGGTATACAACTCTGGGGTTGTACGCTAGATTCTAATTTAAATACCTTACAAACATTTGAAAATAAACTCATAAGATCGTTTTTAAGCGCACCTGGGTACATTTGAAACGAAGATCTCCACAGAGATCTCGGGATTCCCACGGTTCGCGATGAAATAAAAAAATTTGCCCGAAATCATAAAAAACGGCTATTACAACACTGCAATAGTACAATAATCGAAATTATCGATGAGACGAATTTAGTACGCCGCCTGCGAAGGACAAGGCCTTCCGATCTGGTGCACTAAACGAGAATCTGCTTTAAAATCGCGGTATAAGCAGGAACTATCACCGCATAGTTACCTGCAACACGTTAATTAAATTCGTTAGAAATAAATTGCTAGATAAGTTTCAACTTAGTTGCAATCGGGAGGAGGAGGTGTTTTTAGTGCAGTAAGAATCTCACACTCCTATGAGCACGCGTTTTTCGGTCTTCATAGAGCCTTTTGAAGGTTTTACACCTAACCACGGAAAAAAAATCTTGCTAACATCAAAAGGTTTTGCTGTTTGAAATATATGAAAAGTTTACAAATATTTGTATTGAAATCAAGTACGATAAAATTCTATGAAACAGGAACATACTACATTGCAATACTTCCAATCGATATTCCGTTCATATAATGATGTATGACAATTCATCATACAACATTTCTATGAAACAGAAATAATGCATCAGAGCTGTCAAAATCATACAATGTATGTAACGTAGGATTTATGAAACAGTGCCCTGTACTGAAAATATGAATTAAACAGAGTATTACTGTCAGCATTTCTTCGTTGTATTTTAATTTTTGAAATAAATTATACAATATATACATTTAAAATCACACAAATAATTATATTTTCTGTTGTAATTTCCATCTTCAATCAAATGTCAGAAATATGTAGAGTTTATGATACTTTCACAGAACAAAATTTAAAAAATTTATCGTGAATGAATGTACATCCATTTTGATAGATATTGCTTGTAACTCACATATAGTTTTGTGGAAATTAATAACTATATCAGAAGATGCTGTAATTTTGTTGCCAATGGCGGCAGATGTCAATCGAAAAATTATTTCTCGTTTTTTTATTATAGCGATTCATGACCTGTTGACAGGTTTGTTGCATCCGATTACTTATCACACATATCAAAGAAGAATTGACATTTGCCGCCATTTGTAAAAATTATAGCATCTTCCTGCAGGATGATTAATGTTGCACCGCCTGGTGTTATCTTGTTTAGCACACACTTTTTACGTAGCGACATGAATACCATAATATTTTGCCCATCTGTTTTACGAGTTTAAAATTAAATAATAAAAAAAACAACGAAGTTACATACATATTTTGTTATTAACATTTTCATTTTACAAACAACTAAACAAAAAATACATGAAAATGAACACTCTTATAAGTTTTAAGACTTTTTTTCATTACACATCTGGCTGCATCTTAAGCCATTTGTCGTATGACTTCCAGTCCAATATTCCCAGCAACTGCAAGGTTCTGGGTCAAT